>JANRMT010062817.1:41902163-42022449 GCA_026402145.1 Polypterus bichir lapradei
AAAGTGCAGTTTTTCTTCTTAAAAAAATAAGTCAGAAACATAAAAGGTAATTTGACCAACTTAATCTTTAAACTCTGAGTAACCTTAGCCAAAATTATTTTGTACATTAGGCTAAAACAGTGTGATCATTGAACATTTTGTAATTAGATGTAATTAGAATTACTAACGGTCACGGAAGTCCAATGATCCCCAGTAAGAGCCACAAAGTCCGCTTTCTGTAATGCATCTAATTTTGCTTGCTTTTCAGTGTGCACAAAACCATGCTTTTATCAAGGCTTCGCTCGGATAGTTTTTGAAATGAAATTTTCCTCCGATCAGTCGTAGGAACGCGCTTCATTCCGATTCTAACATTTTTGTAGCTGTGATGTGTGCATCAGTGTAATCGATGTACCAGGAAATCATACCTTGACAAAAGTTCCCCTTCGCTTGGAATTGAAAGTGTGATTAAATGCTTTATTTTTTGTTATGGAGTACATGCATCGAAGCTTCTCAGCTGTGCTTGTGCTAAGAAAAGGAAAGATTTTAAAAATAACGTAACATGATTCTGCGTTAACCGCATATTTTTTCATACGTCTCAAACCAAGGAGATGCGAGGTTAAAATGAACCGAGAAGCACATGTACATACTCAGTACATCCCCTCTCGGGAATCGAACCTCGGATGTAGGCGATAGAGGCGAAGCCTCTACAATTGCACCACGGTGTATGGCTTATCTATTTGAGAGTATGTAGATCGGGGTATATATATATATATTCGCAGCGGAGACGTACTGTGTTAAAGAAGCTATGAAAAAGAAAAGGGAACATTTTAAAAATAACGTAACATGATTGTCAATATACAGTAATTGTTTTGTGAGTGTTATTGAGTGTTGCTGTCATCAAGGATTCGATTATCATTATTTGTTTCAATCAGGGTCGTATTTGTACGATGTGTTGTGTTCAAGTTACATTCCGTGTTTGTCAATCGTTGTAAAGATAAGAGGTTTCATTTATCGATTCGTTTCTTACTGCATCAATAAACAGCTCGTCTTCCTCTTTATCTGAGATGTGACACACTGCATGCACGGGGTTTTTTTTACACTGTCTTCCTTTAGCGGGACATTCACTTTTTGCACCGTGTGCTTTGTTTCTGTAGTAGCTGCACTTATGAATATGCTTGTATGTATCAGACGCTTCATATTTTTTTGCTGCCTTCTCAGTTGTGTAATTCGGTTTTTGTTCAGCGCTCTTTGGAACTGTTGCTTTTTGTCTGTGCACTGCGTCAGTTCATGTGAGCCGCTTGGTGTTCTTGCATCGAAGGTTCCCAGCTGTGCTGGTGCCATCTCGTTTTATGTCCACGGCTGTATGTAATGTCAGCTAAGACCCGGCACTTAAAAGTTTCTCTCTGAGTTTGTGCCAAACACCACCCTGACCATCTCATCTTCCTCTGCATAAGCACAGTCCTTCACCCATGAATATTTAGTGGCAGTGTTTCTATTGGATTGCCGCTGACGGACGGCCTTATATGGGCAGGCACTAAATTACAAACGCCAGCGGCAGCCTGTCTATGAACTTAATTTAAAGTTTAGGTTTACACCGTGCTTTGTTTCCGAAGTAGCAGCACTCATGAATGTGGTTGTATATGTCACTCACTCGCTTCTTATTGTTTCGCTGCCTTCTCAATTATATAATGCATGTTTTCTTCAGCGCTTTTTGGAGCGCTTCCTGGTTTTCTACGTACTGCGTGATTACGTGGGAGGCGTGATGATGTCACACGAAACTCCGCCCCCACGGCTTTCGAGCTCAGCTCCATTACAGTAAATGGAGAAAAACAGCTTCCAGTTATGACCATTACGTATAGAATTTCGAAATGAAACCTGCCCAACTTTTGTAAGGAAGCTGTAAGGAATGAGCCTGCCAAATTTCAGCCTTCTACCAATACGGGAAGTTGGAGAATTAGGGATGAGTCAGTCAGTCAGTCAGTGAGGGCTTTGCCTTTTATTAGTATAGATATATACATATTGGAGACAGACATAATAAAGCCTATAGTTACAGACATATTTCCTTTGTCCTTAGCAAAAACAGACTTTTAAACACACTGGTTTATTATACTATGGCATAACAAACTAGTGGTTTGTGAATAATAATCCAGTAATCACTGCATGCTGTCTATGTGCATTTTCTGGTGGTACTCAAATTTTCTTAAGCAACCCAAAAACATCAAGTTTACTGTTGACTCTAACCTGTTCCTCTTTGAAAGAGCGTATCTGTATGCCTCTGCTCCTCTGCTTCTCAACTGACTGGTAGGACATCCATGGCTAGGCATGATGAGGCCAGAATAAGGTCTGGGAAACTGTAACTCTACAATGAAGTACTGTGCATTCTGTGGGACAGAAGACTATGAAAACTGAACTAAAGTGAAAGTGGTGACATAGTGCTTAGCACTGCTGCCTTTAAAGCTGCATAGCCCCATGTTTTATTTCTTGCCTCACAAATTTTGCATGGAATTTGCTTGTTCTTCTTGCTTTTCTTAGCTTGTTTTCACAGATTATTCTGGTTTCCCCCCACATTCCAAAGATGATTCGCGATTCACATGTGGTCATGTGCCCTGCAGTGGAAAGGCTTGAAAAGTGCATTATAATGAAAGGTTGGATGGAACCAACTTAATTAATAATTGAGCAAAAGTTGCCACTTTTATGTGAATCACTAGTGGTATTGTCAAAAATATAAATTTGCTGATACATACCAATTCTGAAAATCTGAAATGGTAAAATTACTTGTAGTATCAATCCTCTGCATATCACAAACATCTTCATATTTGCTCATTCTTTTGAAAGAGAGTTCAAATCCATAGGCTACTGTACACACACACACACACACACACACTCATGCACACTATTCCCTCACACAGAACTGCAGCCCTCCTTCCTCTCTCTCACTCACTGTACTGCTGTTCAAGATTAACTTTCAGTACAGAACAAAATAAACAGCAGCTGGACGTTCATCCAAAAATTAGATGTCAAATGCTTACAATAAACATACTGTATATTCAAACATATCTTAAATATTGTAAAGTGCACATGAAGCCTTTCTCTCTGCTGTTTGCTGCTGAAGCCTGAAGAATTATAGAATTAAGTTTTATTTTATTTTATTTTAGCATGGCACTTATTCTTTACTGGTAAACTACTAGTAAAATGCCATTTTTCAGAAAGTGAGCAATTTTAACTTCAGCCAGTTTTCTGCACATACTACATTGTATGAAATAAATTTAATTCCCCAATTAGCTCTTATCAACGAAGAAACATATAAAATATCATTTAAGTGTAGTAAAACAACAATAACAATGACAATAATAATAATCTAAAAATTATATATATATATATATATATATATATATATATATATATATATATAATTAAATCATACATAAAATTATCTCAAAGCATAAGATGAGCTACTAGAGGTTTGCAGATAATAATGACACCCATTTGTATTTATTGATAGCGCCTGAGGACCCCGATACTCTTGGCTCTCTGATCTAATGTCTTAGCAGTATTTCCAATTGGATGAGTAGTAAGTTTCTCAAACTAAATAAGGAGAAAACAGTAACTGGCAAACATGGATATACTGAGGTTATAAGAAATAAACTTGATCCCTTAGGCTTAAAAGTCAAGACAGAGGTAAAGAATTTAGGAGTAATTATGGACTCTGACCTAAACTTTAAATTGTATATTAACCAGATTACTAGGACTGCATTTTTTCACTTAAAGAATATAGCAAAAGTTAGACCTCTTATAACTTTACAATATTCTGAAAAATTACTTCACGCCCTTTTTTTTTAGTCGACTAGATCACTCCTAACTGGACTATCTAAGAACGAATCAATTGTTTGCAATTGGTGCAAAATGAAGCTGCCAGAATATTGGCTAGGTAAAGAAAATTTGAGCATAACTCATCAGTTTTAGCATCGTTATATTGGTTATCCATGTAATTCAGAATTGATTTTAAAATACTATTAATGGTTAATAAAGACTTAAATAATCTTGCTCTGTCATATATTTTGGAATGCTTTTCTTTAGCTTTTGAAAAGCTTTTTCATAGCTACATTTTAGTTTTACTCCTGATAGACTATATCTTTAATCTATACTAATCTCTACTATCCTCGCTGTCTTTTCTGGTTCTTTGCTGATCAAGGCACCATGCAGCCCCCTGCATTGATCAAATGAAGGCGAGTGCCCCAGGTGCCCACAAAACCAACATTATAAAATACTATCATGTGAAGCATGAAAACAAAGATGACTGATTTAACAACATTTATGTTAGGTACAATGCCCAGTGGGCATTGGGCAGTCTTTTTGACCTTGGAACTCCTGCAGATTTTGTTTATTTTTTTCAAACTAACTGGAGTTTTTTTCTGTCCTCCTGGCCATCTGACCATACCCTTTTTGCTACTTATTCTTTAATATTATTAACTAATCTTGTTTGTCTTTCTTTTCATGCAACTTTCTTTTTAATGTCTTGTAAAGCACTTTGAGCTACATTGTTTGTATGAAAATGTGGTATATGAATTAATGTTGTTGTTACTGTTGTTTCTGTTGTAATTCATTTCTTGACACCCAAGAACTCAGTACAAAATCATTAAAATCACATGATCAAAACTTAATGTGCCAAGTAAATTGTGGAAAATGACAAAAACAGGCTGATGATAGAATAGGTGAATAAATTAAAGAACTAGGCCATCCCATACATGCCTTGCAATTGTTCTAATTATAGCAGCTACAAGACAGTGTCAGCTAAGGCTACCATGTATCTGGTTGACAGTCAAAGATAATAAGTTCTATAAAGCAGCTTAACAAAGGATTTCACCATCACATTGGTGTTTCTGCATTAAGGGTTGTGCCCCACCAGATGTTGTGTAAAGTATCAAGCTTCCCTCAATAATTTAATTTATTTATAACATGCTTATAACATTTATAAAATGTTTGCATCATATATATAATGATTGTAGTATGTGAAATTGTCTTTTCGTCAAGGGCTGCAAGCCCCTATACATATTACAGAGTCTATCTCTATTGGCCCTGCAGTGTTCTAGGTCTAGCCTGGAGTGTGTATGTCCGCATGTGCAACCTGAACTTTCAGTTTACTGCTGGAGCTTGAAGGTTAGACATCCTTATCCTCAGCATTAAAATGAGGACCACCTTTTTTTTTACTGCACATTTGTAATTCTGGTTTGACCTTTTCCCAGTCAAGGATATGCAGCTTAAGCTGCGAAGAGTTATAAAAAGTCAGTATCATTAGCTCACTTAGGGGTAAGCCACAGTAATCTGAAATAAACAACAAACAAACAAACAAATATAAGACAGATCAATTTCAGGAAAGCATTGAGCACAAGTTATTAAAATGAACCAAATGCGGCTGAGCAGCATCTTAATCTTCACCCTCTTTTAAAGAGGACTGCCTGATAGCACTAAACTTGAAAAAGCCACCAACAAAGTCTTATGTGCACTCCTTTTGTTTATGGGAAAAGAACCCAGCAATTTTATACATCTGTTATTAAGAAGCACAGGTGAGAACAGGTATTTACAGTATGTAGAACATCAGTTTTTCAATTGTTTAGTGGCCTTGCACTATCCAACTGATACCCACATTGCCATGGTTAGTGGGACTAATGGACAGACCTGTGATTAAGTTGTGCAGTGTGTGTAATCTCCATGTTCTTTCATTGTTACCATGACTAGTCCTTTTTCATCTCAGAGTTGTTTAACTCTAAGCTTGAGGCATTGTTGTTTATTGCCAATATGTTTTTCTGGGCAGAGGCTGGTTGTGAGATTCTCAGTTCTCATAAAGAAACATTCTGCTATGGCCTCACCAAAATACCAATGTTTATTAAGTGAACTTGATAAAATCATCAATTGTAATGTTGTTCATTCATTCTTCTGGTCTAATTTGACACCAACAGCTTTTCTGTGCAAGCACAAAAAATATATATATATTTTACTGCCATTACTCTTTCCAAAATTATGCTAACTTGTGTTTTCGCTGCATTGACTTCAGAAACTAGTCAATTACAGAAAGAATCTTTATGAACTTTTTCTATAGATGAATATGCCGAGCCCAATGAAAGTAACACAAAATTAATTTACTGCAGGAATTACACAGTACACTGTAGTTCACTCTACTTTCTCATGCAGAACATTTGGGAAAGCAAAAAATAACCTTATAAAAAACATGAATGGGGACTCTGGATACTTCAAAGCCTGTTCTGGAAACAGTCAAAAATGTATTCCTAAAGACACCCAACAAAGAGAAGAGACAGAATTCTCAGACTTGCAGCAAAGCCATTCTTTAAAATTTTAGCATGAATTGACAGTCTTCTGGAGGGATCTGAGAGACCAGCTCTTCTAGTTATACACAGACATATAAAATAGGACACCACTCATGAGGGCAAACTTTACTTGTTTCCTTCCCAACAGTACTCTGGTACTCTGCCAAATAGGCTAGGCCTGGTTCCTTTAATAAAGTACTGATTACTTGTTACAAATGGCATATTGAACAAAGAATGTTTGAGACACTTTTTAAACATAAATAAAACATGAACAGCCTATGCAGAGTGAAAAAATGATCTCCTGTGTATCATCTCACAGAAAAATATCCCTAGTGGTTACCTAGGCTAGAAAACAGGATAAAAACAATCAAGCAAAGTAACTGTGAAATCTGCTACCATACAAAGATAAGTGAATGATGTGAAATGAAGAACAGAAGATGCCACCTCTCTTTCAGATGTGCTTATTTTAAGGTAAATGCTGAATAAACACCTCAGAAAATATCATATCAATGTATACAGCACCAACAAAGAGTATCAATATGTCTTACTGAGGTTGGCATGGGTCTAATTTAACACAAAAGTTTTTGTGGCCTGAAGGAAGGGAGGATGAAAAAAATATTTGTCATGTCAAGTCTGATCTAGTCCTTTCTATAGGGTGGTCCAGATCTAATTATGCAATTTTCATTACGCTATAAGTTATTAAGTTTGTTACATAGAAAATCGCCCGAAAAATCCAGGACCATCGAGAAGTGTGCAAACTGACAACAAGAAGAATCATCTTTGCGCTGAACTGGAATAGTCCCCACATAAATCAGTCATCCAGATGATCTGGATCTGCATAATTAGATCTGGACCACCCTGTATATCATACATCAGACAAATATCAAGATAAACAAAAGTTGTATTTACCACGTAGTTTCACAGACTTAAAAAATATGTTCTTCATTGAAATTTGGACCCATTTCATGAACCGAATCAACAGTTTTACAACTAAAGCCACAGAGACATATTTATGGCACGCCATTTTAAATTTACTATTTAGTGCTAATTATTATTTTTGATATTTGTAATTATATGCTGACAAGTCAAATATCAACCTGTAATTCCATTATGATAGTGAAAACTGACAGATTTTTCCCATATACTTCTATGGAACTTCCAATTAGATACCTCTGACTGAATTTTCACAGTTAAGATTACAATTACTGATATCTTAAATGTGTCTTAAGTAAAGACAACTTAAACGTAATTTTAATATTTAAATACAATTTTACTAGTCAGGACTGCAGATGTCTATTATTCAAAATTTACCAATAAAAACAGTAATTATAGATACTGTCTCTCTAATTTTATTTTCATACAGTTAAAATATAATTAGATACCTTGAACCGAAACTTCAAAAGAAACTATTGGGAAACATAACCCAGTTGCATATATCACAAAATGATTTATTGATATCTGTAATTCACATTCTGACTAATATTATAAATTTCAATTGGACTAGTAAATCATACGGGGTAGATATCCTAAAATTGAATTCTGAATGGTCAAAATGCTTTAGATCTAAAATGTTATTTTTACTTGTAAGAATGCAATTGCATTAAACGTTAAAGCAGCTTGCCATACACTAAGTATACATGGAAAACAGATGCAAAATTTCTGGCACTAAAACAAATAACTACTGCAATCTCTCTTTTTATTTAAAGATTGAAATTAATCACTTTGATCAACAGTCTATGCCACACAATGAAGGGGGGAATTACAGCTACAAGTTGTTCTGCTCTCTGTTGCTCTGTCTCTTCATATGATATCGCTTGAACACAAAATACCACTTTGTCTGAATGCAGAAACACTCAAAGGTAGATTACAGTACATTGTCCACCACAGTGAAGGCTTCTTTAAAGACAAATAAATCATTTGCAACGAGTGCAGAATGCAGCTGCTAGAATCCTAACTCGGAAAAGAAAATCTGAACACATCTCTCCAGTCTTAATGTCACTACACTGGTTACCTGTGTCTTTCAGAATTGACTTTAAAATTCTGCTTATAGTTTACAAAGCCTTAAATAATCTCGCTCCATCTTATATATCAGAATGTCTGACACCCTATATTCCAAATCGTAATCTTAGATCATCAAATGAGTGTCTCCTTACAATTCCAAAAGCTAAACTTAAAAGAAGTGGTGAGGCGGCCTTCTGCTGCTATGCACCTAAAATCTGGAATAGCCTGCCAATAGGAATTCGCCAGGCTAATACAGTAGAGCACTTTAAAACTCTGCTGAAAACACATTACTTTAACATGGCCTTTTCATAACTTCACTTTATCTTAATCCTGATACTCTGTATGTTCAATTCATTATAATAACTATTCATGGTGGCACTAAAATCCGTACTGACCCCTACTCTCTCTTCTGTTTCTTTTTCCGGTATTTCTGTGGTGGCGCCCTGCGCCACCACCAACTTACTCAAAGCACCATGATGACCTAGCATTGATGGACTAAAAGCCAGAAGTCCACGTGATCATCATCATCATCATCAAGTCCTTCCGTGAAAACCATAAATACAAAGAGGACTGTTTCATTTATGTTAGGTAGATTGCCCAGAGGGGACTGGGCGGTCTCATGGCCTGGAATCCCTGCAGATTTTATTTTTTTTCTCCGGCCGTCTGGAGTTTTTTTTTTGTTTTTTCTGTCCCCCCTGGCCATTGGACCTTACACTTATTCTATGTTAATTAATGTTGACTTATTTTATTTTCTTACTGTGTCTCTTATTTTTCTATTCTTCATTATGTAAAGCACTTTGAGCTACATTTTTTTGTATGAAAATGTGCTATATAAATAAATGTTGTTGTTGTTGTTGATGAGTACAATAATGAAAGCACCTACAGTATACAGAGGAAGAACATTTAAGGGTCTACAAGCAGACTTGCGGGTACAACAAAAAAAAGACAAAACCCTACCAGTGACATCTTAAAGAAGAATGTCCAGATCCAGATTTTCAAAGAAATGCATTTGACTTCAGACAGGAGAGGGCAGGGGCATCATGGTGATTTTATTTCAATGTCAAGGGTCACTAAATTAATCAATTTTTAATATCCATTTCCCTGACCAATCTCTATCATGAAGCTGGTGCACTTCAAAGGTTAACAACCATTGCCTTTAAATACAGGCATTTTTACAACTTTTCTTGATTCAACTGGACAACATAGGGAATTTCAACCAAATGATGTTAACTAGCTGTGCTGTAAAATACTAATTGCAGCAAGCAAGAAACTGGTCAGTGCACAGCCATGAATTCCAGCTTAGCACCATTAATCTGTATGTGTTGCTTTAGATGTTGCCAATAAACAACATATACATGATTAATACAACTAACTCTAGAGCATTGGTTCTTAACATTGTAATTAAGACTCTCCAAAACATACAAACAACAAGGACAAAAGCAAGCTAAACTATGTATTAGCCTTCAGTCAACATTAGTATCAAAAGCTTTCTCTCCTGTTCCAACCTTAACCTACAGTACAGCAGCAAACAGATAAAATGCCTACATTGTATTGTCATTAGCAGATTATCCCATCAGGCGCATGTCTTATATTAAAATCACTATACTCTCTTTGTAAAGAAAAAAGGCCCAAAACAAGGATGTTCCTCCAGAAATTCATAAAACTGACAGCCCCAGTACAATCACAGACAATGCTTTGATAATATTAATTACCAGTATGCCTACATGTCAGTGCAGTACATTGCATTTTCACCCTGGTGAGAATCAGAACGTTACAGACTTTTTCAGATTCTGTGCCCTCCATGGAATTCTCTACTCTCTTTGTTACTATTATAAAATGACAATGTCTATAAACACAATACCCTTGGGAGGCACTTTACTTAAACAGCAGCAGTGATCTTCAGCACACAGAGAAAAAGAGAAACTGGAATGTCAGTAAAGTAGCCAGGCACTGAGAATGCTAACTATCGAGTTGCAAGTGGTGGCATGTGTACTACTATTTATTAGTCATAAAATGTACTTGTTAGTATCAGACTCTCAACTATGTAATTATATCTAATATACAATATCTAAAACATTACATTCAACTGAATTAAACTTCACCTACCATGTAAATTTTCCAAGTTTGAATTCCATGCATATCCATCTGTGTTAATTTTGATGACTAACTTACAGTCTAAAGTATCCAAACTTACTGTTTGCTCCATTAATTAACCATTAAAAGCTATTGTCTTGATAACATCCCAAGAATGTATGCTATCTGGTTAGTTAAATAAAATAGTTACTCATTTGAATTTTGTGAGTGTGCGCTGTATTATTTCTATTGAAAATTGGCATCAAAAAATCTAGACAATGTGTGCATGGACTGTATACAGATATACTGGAAACAGGGGGTTCTGAAAATCAGGCGATGAGTAGAAAGACACCAATGCAATTACATTTTCAGATAGTGACATTGGTTGACACAAACAAAATATAGCAAAAACAGATTTTTTTTTCAAAATCTCATTTAAAATATATGTAAGCATCACAAAACTTCTTACTAATATACACTAAGGACCGCTCTGCTTTAATGGAGATGTTTAAGTGAATTTAGTTTAATTGGTAGTAGATGCAGCTCTGAAAGTAATGACTATGACTTTAATCAAAATGCAGTGGAAATTTACACATTAACATTCTCTTATTACCCAGGTGATATTCAGCTTTAATAATTAGAAAATGGGACCATTTCCACACTGACGAATCCCACCAACATTATTCTACCTACAGCTCTGAGATGTGCTGTTTGGCTAATTGGTGATGATAAATTTCCCCCCGTGTATGGTGGGTGTCATCCCAATTATTCCTTTTCTGTATACCTAACGAAAATAAGAAAAACTGAAGGTAATAATGAAATTAATCTAAATGATTTTTTAAAATGTATATGATTCCCAAATCCTGAATGTATTTTATTTACATTAGAACAATAATTATATTTAACAAGATCTACTCTTTTTTGGGGGACATTGTAGAGATGTACTGCAACGCAGTGTTGGCATATACAAAATTTGTCATCTGATGAAACACGAAGCTTAAACAAAACTCCTATATTGATCCATCATCAAAGTCTCATCATCATAGAAAGAAAGCTAAATGGTTGAAGCCCAAATGGCAAATCAAGTCTAAGTTAAACCAAAAATAAATATAGTACCTTCTGTGACATTTATGAAGAGGACTTATTCTGGCTTTCCGGTTGAGTGGTCCACACTAAAATACCAACCAAACTTTAATACAGTACATAACACATATGAACAACAACCTGCCATTTTTCACAAAAAGTTGAATAAAAATCAACCAGTAAGATAAACAAAAGCTAATTATCAAAAGCAATAAAAGAAGTTGAAAAAGTAAGAAAATCAAACATTCATGAAAGTGCCAAAAAATTAGAAAGGGGCCAAAATCTAACTATTGTTTTGCATTGAGTTTCTTTTTGAATGGCAAACTTCTCTGAAACAGAGTGGATTAACACCAGCAGCAGCAGAGGAACAGAAAAAAGACAAAGGTACAAAAAATGGCAATTTCTCACCCTTAGTCTAACATTTGACCAGGTCTACTAGCCTTATATAAATTCATCATTAGTCTATAGATAGATAGATACATACACTAGAATGACTGAAAAGGAAGAAAATTAAAGAGAAAGAAAACTTCTGACTTGAAATTTACAGTTACAGTAAGGCATTATGCAGATGTATTGTCGTTGGTATAAAGAAGCTCCAGCAGCATTTCCTCACACACTTCTGCCGAGTGCTAATGTGTCAGAGGGGGAATATGCAGCATTGTTCATAATGACACTCAGTTATGTTCTAATTCTATCCTTAGCTATTACCTCCAGTGTGTCCAGAGTATATCCCGTAACTAAGCCTGCCCATTTAATAGTTTGTTGATTGGGTGGGCATCTCTTTAAGTGATGGTAGTGGCCCAGTACACCACTGCGTAGAAAATTGCATTAGGCATCAGAGTAGTAGTAGGGTGTTGTACCATGTTAGCCATTATGAGAAGTTAAGCCAAATGACACATTTTATTGGCTAACTAAAAAGATGTATTCAATCTTGCCTGAAGAAGGGGTCTGAGCTGTCTTCGAAAGCTTCCATATTGAAATTTTATTATAAAAGTTGTCATTTTGCTTAACTTCTCACTACTAGCCAGAACTGTAGAATATGTGAAGTTATGTCATTACCTGCATTAATGGAACATAGTCTCCTAAGAAACAACAGCCCACTCTGCCGTTATACCAAATAAATGCAGAATCATCTGAGAATTTCTGAAAGTAACATGACCTCTTGATATATTTATGGTCTAAGGTGTAAAGAGTAAAGAGAAAAACAGACAAGACTCTTCATTGTGGTGTTCCTGTGTTGCTAAGATTCCATATCATAGACACGGTCCTTGAGGGTCACAAAACAAGGTATACCGGACAGATAGTCCATTATCCAAGACCACAACGGCTCATCAACCTGAATATCTCTGAGCTTACCCATTAACAGGGATGGTTGGATGGCACTGTCAAATCAAAAAACAATCTTTACAGTCCTGCCAGCTTTGTCCAGGTGGAAATAAGCCTTGTTGAGTAGACAGATAACTGCATCCTCCACTTCAATATTTGTCTGATAGGCAAACTGCAGTGGATACAGGTGGACTACTGCAAGAGGACTCATATAGTCCAGGAACTGCATCTCAAAGGTCTTTACAATGTGAGATCCAAGTGCCACTGGTTTGTAGTTGTTAGGCGAAGAGGCGCCTGCGTTCTTTGGATTTGGTACAATGCAGGGTGATTTCCACAGCAGCAGAACTTTTTGGAGCCTTAGGAACAGACTGAATAGATGAAGGAGGATACCACAAAGTTGGTGAGCACAGGCCTTAAGAACTCAACAACAACAACATTTATTTATGTAGCACATTTTCATACAAATAATGTAGCTCAAAGTGCTTTACATGATGAAGAAAAGAGAAATAAAAAACAAAGTAAGAATTAGAATAAGAAAACACTAATTAACATAGAATAAGAGTAAGATCTGATGGCCAGGGAGGACAGGAAAAAAAAAAAAAAAAAAAACTCCAGACGGCTTGAGAGAAAAAATAAAATCTGCAGGGGTTCCAGGCCACAAGGTGGACTAACTCTAGTTCTACAGCTTTTCCTGTGAGTAGTTTTCTCAATTGCCTTTCACTTGGTCTTCTGTTATGAACAGTTGGACTCATCACTTACCATTCCAGCTGAAATGGTAGGAGATACTCTTGTATTATGGATGGAGTAGGGACTGGTCATTGGGAGAAGGTGGCAGTCAGAGGAAGAATTTATAAAAAAATTGGTTTAGGGTGTTCACTTTGTCCACATCCCCTTCTAGCACCTGACCCCTGGATGGCTAGAGTCCAGTTATTATGCCTAGTCCATTCCAGTCATCTTTCATGTTATTGTGAGAGGCTTTGTTTTCTATTGTAGCTTTATGAGTCCCTCAATATCATCGCCATGTTATGCACACATCATTTCCAGGTCTATCAACAGGAAGCAGTCATTCAGAGATATCTCCGCCTCTTCAAGCTTCACTTCCTGATGGTAACAATTTGTCGTCTAATAACAGGATTGTAGCTGGGAATAATTGAATCAGAATGTGGACAAATAAGGCATACCAGTATCATTTCAATTTGATCTAGACTTCCCCATATTGCTTCTATGAGATTGGGACTTTATGGCTATTAAGAGGGAAGCTGTGCATAGTGCATGGTGCACCAAAGAAGCTGGATTAAGAAGATGGGTTTTAGAGTTATCATTATTAGATTTGGAACTGTTTTGGTACTGGTACTGTGGCTCAAAAGCTAGCATTGATACCAAAGTCAAAATTTTACTACCAATACTAGTATCAGGTATATCAGATTTAAGCCAGCTCTCTGTAAAAAACAAAATGCCATTGTACCCATATGTGGCAAATTATTGGACAGAGACTGAACATTACCCAGACCACTTATGAATCTTTTTCACCTTTTATTCTCATGCCACCTGTTTGCCTTTTCCATCTTCAAACAAGGAGCTTTTGTGATACAATGAAGTTGAGCTACTTAGATAATTGTGATCACAGCAAAAGTAGGGGATTATGGGAGTATTTAATACACCCTGCTTTTATTTTCTCAGTGCCTCCTACGTTTCCAGGTGTTGCAGACATAATGTAGCCTTTAGATCCTTTTAGTGACCCCTCCCAAGTTCAAAGGCCAGTCGAGATGAGCAAGCATTTGGGATTGCATTGAGTGTAGATCATCTGTATATCTGAAATCCATTTATCCAATTTCTAGTGGATACTATCGGTGACAAGCCAGAAGTTAGATCAAATCTAATCTTAATCAAAAACTAGTAAAACAAGTTCAGAAGCAAAAAGAAAAACACAGAACATAGAGCTTCTGTAAAAAGTGTGCTGCTTGCACAGCATGTGGAAGTATTACACCATTTAAACAAGCGTTTATGTTCTGGACTTCAGCTGTATATCACAAAGATGTGAAATTCTTTTATCACAGGTGTGCTCAGTACAATTAGCAAAATTCTAATGCTATAATAAATAATACAATACAAATTTCACCAAAAATATTGCTAAGTCAATAATAAATTTTAGACTAAGGATGAGCTCAGCTCTAGCTTTGAGAAATGGATCACTAAAGCTCTCCACTTGCAGTTCTTGTAAAATCTCTGTATGCCTGACTCTTCTCGGTCCCACTTCAGTATTTATTGCTATAAAAGATATTACGCACAGCACGAAAAATGTTCATCTTTCAAAATACACTAACTACCTGGCAACAAATTCAAATGCAATACATTTCAAAAGACAATATGTACTTCCCAAGTTTCATTTTGTAATTACTATTTGAGGAGCAAGAAAAAGACTGACTTTACTGATTTATTGGATTTATTTATTGGGATTTCAAATTGTTCTATCATGGTGTGCATGGGAGGAGAAATGGGGTAGGGGTTATTCTGAAGGAACATTATGTCAAGAGTGTTTTGGAGGTGAAAAGAGTGTCAGACAGAGTGATGATTATGAAGCTGGAAATTGGAGGTGTGATGATGAATGTTGTGAGTGCATATGCACCGCAAGTTGGGTGTGCGATGGATGAGAAAGAAGATTTTTGGAATGAGTTCGATGAAGTGATGAACAGTGTACCCAAGGGACAGAAAGTGGTGACTGGAGCAGATTTCAATGGACATGTTGGTGAAGGGAACAGAGGAGATGAGGAGGTGATGGGTAGGTATGGTGTCAAGGAGAGGAATGAAGAAGGTCAGAGGATAGTGGATTTTGCCAAAAGGATGGAGATGGCTGTGGTGAATACATATTTTAAGAAGAGGGAGGAACATAGGATGACATACAAGTATGGAGTAAGATGCACACAGGTGGATTACATCCTATGCAGAAGAGTCAATCTGAAGGAGATTGAAGACTGCAAAGTGGTATCAGGGGAAAGTGTAGTGAAGCAGCATAGGATGGTGGTCAGTAGGATGACATTGGAGATCAAGAAGGGGAAGAGAGTGAGGGCAGAGCCAAGGATCAAATGGTGGAAGTTGAAAAAGGAAGACTGCAAGGTTGAGTTTAGGGAGGAAGTGAGACAGGCACTGAGTGGTAGTGAAGAGTTACCAGATGGTTGGGAAACTACAGCAGAAGTAGTAAGGGTGACAGCAAGAAGAGTGGTTGGCGTGACAAAGGAGGAAAAGGAAACCTGGTTGAGGAATGGTGAAGTACAGGAGAGTATACAGAGGAAAAAGAAAACAAAGAAGAAGTGGGATAGAGAGATGCAGAAAATAGACAAGAGTACAAGGAGATAAGGCGCAAGGTGAAGAGAGAGGTGGCGAAGGCTAAACAAAAGGCGTATGAGAAGTTGGACACTAAGGAGGGAGAAAAGGACCTGTACCGGTTGGCTAGACAGAGGGACTAAGCTGGGAAAGATGTGCAGCAGATTAGGGTGATAAGGGATAAATATGGAAATGTACTCACAAGTGAGGCGAGTGTGTTGGGCAGATGGAAAAAATACTTTGAGAGGCTGATGAACGAAGAGAATGAGAGAGAGAAGAGGTTAGATGATGTGGAGATAGTGAATCAGGAAATGCAACAGATTAGCAAGGAAGAAGTAAGGACAGTTATGAAGAGGATGAAAAATAGAAAGGCTATTGGTACAGATGACATACCTGTGGAAGCATGGAGGTGTTTGGGAGAGATGGCAGTGGATTTTTTAACCACATTGTTTAATGGAATCTTGGAAAGTGAGAGGATGTCTGAGGAGTGGAGAAGAAGTGTGCTAGTGCCGACATTTAAGAATAAGGGAGATGTGCAGGACTGTAGTAACTACAGGGGGATAAAGTTGATGAGCCACAGCATGAAGTTATGGGAAAAGAGTAGTGGAAGCTAGGTTAAGAAGTGAGGTGATGATTAGTGAGCAGCAGTATGGTTTCATGCCAAGAAGGAGCACCTCAGATGTTTGCTCTGAGGGTGTTGATGGAGAAGTATAGAGAAGGCCAGAAGGAGTTGCATTGCGTCTTTGTGGACCTGGAGAAAGCATTTGACAGGGTGCCTCGAGAGGAGCTCTGGTATTGTATGAAGAAGTTGGGAGTGGCAGAAAAGTACGTAAGAGCTGTACAGGATATGTACGAGGGAAGAGTGACCGTGGTGAGGTCTGCGGTAGGAGTGACGGATGCATTCAAGTTGGAGGTGGGATTACATCAGGGATCGGCTCTGAGCCCTTTCTTATTTGCAATGGTGGTGGACAGGTTGACAGGCAAGATTAGACAGGAGTCCCCGTGGACTATGATGTTTGCTGATGACATTGTGATCTGAAGCGAGAATAAGGAGCAGGTTGAGGAGACCCTGGCGAGATGGAGATATGCTCTAGCGAGGAGAGGAATGAAGGTCAGTAGGAAGAAGACAATACATGTGTGCAAATGAGAGGGAGGTCAGTGGAATGGTGAGGATGCAAGGAGTAGAGTTGGCGAAGGTGGAGGAGTTTAAATACTTGGGATCAACAGTACAGAGTAATGAGGATTGTGGAAGAGAGGTGAAAAAGAGAGTGCAGGCAGGGTGGAATGGGTGGAGAAGTGTGTCAGGAGTGATTTTTGACAGATGGGTATCAGCAAGAGTGAAAGGGAAGGTCTACAGGATGGTAGTGAGACCAGTTATGTTATATGGGTTGGAGATGGTGGCACTGACCAGAAAACAGGAGACATAGTTGAAGGTGGCAGAGTTAAAGATGTTAAGATTTGCACTGGGTGTGACGAGGATGGACAGGATTAGAAATGAGTACATTAGAGGGTCAGCTCAGCTTGGACGGTTGGGAGACAAAGTCAGAGAGGCGAGATTACGTTGGTTTCGACATGTGCAGAGGAGAGATGCTGGGTATATTGGGAGAAGGGTGCTAAGGATAGAGCTGCCAGGCAAGAGGAAAAGAGGAAGGCCTAAGAGAAGGTTTATGGATGTGGTGAGAGAGGACATGCAGGTGGTAGTTGTAACAGAACAAGATGCAGAAGACAGGAAGATGGAAGAAAATGATCCGCTGTGGCTACCCCTAACGGGAGCAGCCGAAAGAAGATTTATTGGGATTTCAAACCCACCTTTCACTTTAAGATTTTCATAAGCCACTCGCCACTGTAGTGTTTGATTAGCCTTCTGAGCTTGGGTTAAATTTTTTGCATTACCATCTTTCAATTCAGCTTATTGAATTTAAACTTAAATAATAGCACTAAAGGTTCATTTTTAATCTCCTTTCATTACTAATCCTTTAATAAAATAATTTGAACTGGGACTTAAACCTTAGGACTGAAAGACCAGAAAAGGTACATGTTCTGAGCATGAACTGATCTAAGAAAAAAACATGAAGCTGAAACTAGAGTACAATCAGTGGTACAGTATGACACTTGGTAAGTACAATTTTCATATCACTTACTTTGCTAATCTGAAAATCTTTCAAAATATTCATAAAAAGAATATGCAGACTGACATTAATTGCAAGCATGCTGACCTAGATATCTTCCAGCAACATCTTAGCACTATTTTTAAACATGGCAAACAGCATTCAGCAACTGTATAAGTCTTGTTAATATTAGGAATAGTAAAATATCTAATACCCACTGATACCTATCTGACACCCACTATTTATATCTAAGTAAAAACAACATTTTAAACTTTTCATGAAAAAATATAAACAGAGCTGCTTGCTGACACTGTGATTTATCCTGCTACGCTACAAGTCCCGAATGATTGGTCCAATGCCTCGTCAAGTCAAAGTGCTGCTCAATGTCTCCGTTGTCTCCACATATGTTTTTCTTGGTATATGTATACTAAGTTAATTGGCAGCTCTATAACACAATGAGCAAATGTGGCCATCTCTGCCAATGAAATAGTGTCTCATTTGCCCATATAGCTTTTTTCTTCAAACGTTAGGTTTAGCCTCCTGATTATTTTAATTTATTATAAGACACATAAAGTACCTCCAAAGGAATAATACACCCAAAAATGATATATTTTATATGTTATTACTCCATGTGTAAGCACAGCAGTATTACAGCTATAGACATGACTACATTTTTTCTTTAAGAAAAGGGCAATCTAAAGCATCCAAGACGCTGCTTTTTTCTCCATCTGCATAAAGAGCAGCAGCCAAAACATTACAAAAGTGCTTCAAGAAACTGGCAAGGAAAGATCACTTGATGAAACAGTCTAAAACTTGGTCTGAACATTTTATTTAAATATAACACTGACTCATTTGTCTTGCCGAGAATAATTATTCATTCACAATTCAGATCTGTTGATTACTGCAGATAATTACTATTGCTTTATATTATTAGGAAGACTTCCAAATTTAATATAATAGCAATTTCTTATCACTATGGCCTGGATGACTGGAGTCCTCAAAGGCAGAGATGGATAAAACCTCTTTGATAATCCATTTTTGACTCACTCAGAGCCCATTAAATAAAATGCATCTTAATATTTTTTCTGTATAGAATTATTACATCTGCAGTAAAAAAAACCTCAAAGTTTTGTTTTCTTTTCTTCTAACTAAAGTTTGCTTCCCCCAGTGGTTGGAGTAATGAGTGGAGTGATCCAAAAACAGAGAAGAAGTGCCAAGGCAAAATAGTTTAAGGAAGAAGATGATGGGAAGAACAATACAAAGGCAGCTGTAGCAACCTTCAAAAAACCTTTCTAAAAATGTACATCAATATTCATGTGTGTATGTGATAATGTGTGTATGAATGTGGAGGTTACTGCCCTCTTATAGGTCCTCCTTTTCAATAAAGGTTTTACCTTGTTCTAAATGGATAGTTAATTATAAATATTCAGTTACATACTGCATATATTACTTTCACTGACTACGTATGAAGAATCATTCAGTACAGCAACAGAAATAGTTTGTAGGCAAACGGCAAAACCATTCCCAAATGAAACAATTTTGCCTCTTCAAGCACAAGGGGCATAAAATCCACATCAAATTTTGTGTAATGCTAATAGTAGTTATATATGTATGACTGTGTGGGGCTCCCGATATCTTTAGTCTTTAGAGTCCTGGTGCTTCCTGTCTTGCTATATGGTTGTGAGACATGGATGTTTTCCAGTTAACTGAGATGGAGACTGGACTCCTTTGGTACTGTGTTTCTTCGAAGAATCCTTGGGTATCGCTGGCTTGACTTTGTGTCGAATGAGCAGTTGCGCATGGAGTCCCAAATGAGGCACATTACCTGCATTGTGAGGGAGCGTCTGTTATAGCACTATGACTATGTGGTGAAATTCCCTGAGAGTGATTCTTCTCACAAGATCCTCATTGTTGAGGACCAGAATGGCTGGACCAGGCCAATGGGATACCCACGTAACACTTGGCTGTGGCAGATAGAGGGTAATTTTCGGAGGGTTGGACTGGACTGCGTGTCTGCTTGGGGGGCTGCCAACCAGGGTCCTGAGCTGTTTCGTCGTGTGGTGGGCACCACAGAGAAAACGTATAACCTTGTACCAGTGAATGTTCCCCAACCTGACCTGACCTGTCACTATCATAATAAAACTCACCTCTGACACTCGAAATCAACATTTTTGCCTAAAGGTGAGTGAAATATCGCGAGACAAAGGGTTATCACGTGATACTTACCTTAATCTCTTTTCACCTACAGAAAATTTGAATAAAAATAAGAAGTCCCATTTGCGGGTTCAAAATGGACGCCACAACGTCACTTCCGGTTCACCATGATGACGTCCAGTTATGTCAATCCATTGCTCCTTTCCAATCCTGATGACGTTGGTTCCATTTTCCCGCCTCCAATCATCACTTCCTGCCAACCATTTCCTGTCCCATAATCCATCCTGTTATATAAACGCCATTTTGTCTGCAGTTGATTGTTCATTTTGCACTGAAAAGTCATATGAATCTACCTCTTTTTCATTTGTCTGGATGACAATATACGGGGACGATCCCCAAACCTTTTTCTGTGTGTAGAAATATTTCTTCGTGGAAGCATCTTATCACAGTAGATAACAGGCTGTCTAATTTCAGAGAAAACACTGCATTAAAAAAAAGGCTGGACACTTACAGTATGCTAACAGTTCTGAAAGTATGGGTTAAAAAATGACAATCACTTTATCAGAGCAAAGTGACATTTAAATCATTAAGATACTGTAGGTCAGTGGGTAATATAAATAGTTATACGTTTTCTCTTAACACCCAAGATGGTGCCCAACATCCACACTATGAAATTAACTTAGGTCCATGAGCAACTGGTCTAAAATGGGCCTAAACTACCATCATGAAACACATCTGACCATCTTGCAGGGAAAAGACAGCATTATTAATGTTAAGATGATTCACAACAAAACCAATAGGACTCACAAACAAGAACACACAACAACTTTATTAAAGAACAACATGCCTACTTTATTGCTTTTCACACACAGGCAAGTAGCTTACTTTCGCTAAAATGTTACTATACGTACTTTAGTAGTCGTTACATTTGTGCATTACTGGTAGTATTTGCAAATGCTGCAATATACACTACAGTAACAACGTTTAACTCATCATTTGCTATGATTGCACCTCTATTACTCTTGCTCAACAATTCTTAAAAACTTAGTTGCACTCCATTATTACTCACTATGCTGGTCTCTCTTTTACATTTCCCTTGAAATCAACCTGGAGAGTTTCTCTCTCCCTCACACACACACACACACACACACACACACACACACACAAACTGTTCTTAATGGAGTTCTAGATTGATCTCATTCACTTTGGAACATTTGTCAGAACACTTCACTGCAGTCATTTGTTTGTAACTTCTCTGCAATGTACAATCAATCAAGTATATAACAGTAGAGCATACAGTATGGTATAGGGTATTTTTACTTGTCAGTATAGTATAGTTGACTTATTTAGTATAATCAGTAGCGTTGAAATAAATTAAGCAGCAGATACGGTGGATATGGTTTTGTTTTTCATCAAAAGAAATTATCAAGACATAAACAATAAAAATACAAATTAAGTGTCAGACAGTGTGGTATAAATAAAAATACCACTACTGACAGTGTGACCATGAGCAAGTCACTTGGCCTGCCTGTGCTCCAACTGGAAAACCAAAAGAAATGTAGCCAATTTTTTTAAAAATATTGTAAGTCACCTTGGATAAAGGCGTTAGCCAAATAAGTAAATGTAAAAGATTTAATTGCCTTTCTTTTTATTAAAAAAATGCTAAATAATACATAAATCCAATGATACAAAAACAGGTTTCATGTACATCAGTGGTGCTTAAAATATTTCAGAACAAAGACCATTTTGCTAGATTCAAAGATACAGCTGACCACCTACTGCCAGGAGTCATTTGTTAGCTTAATTCCATATTATATTTATCACATTTATTGTACTGTAAAAAATAGTACAGTTGTAATCCTGTGTTGCTGGATTTGCACTTCAAAGTGATTCTAGCCATTGATCAATAACTACTTGGTCATGAAGTTAGCATAACTATAGACAGCTTGACAACAAAAATGCTGTGTATTGTTGGTCACATAGAATTAAAGGACTGCAGTGGTCACAGTAGGGCTCTCTGTCTCCTCTCAGCAAGTTATGGAGCCCTAAGCAACACAACAGTGGTATTTTAGAAAGAAAAGAATTAACAAGCAGTTCAAAGACACTCTCAGAAAAGGACATCTCTATACATCCATCAAGTCTGTCGACAACTGTCCTTGTGAGGTTCATGGAAAAAAGAGCAGATAAGATAATTAATTGTACTTTCAATTATATTGACTCTCTGATGGGAGACCTTTTCACCTGTGCGTTGAAGTAACATTTATCCTGCTAAGGGAAGATGTCTGTTATGTACATGACTGCAACAGCTTTATTTCCAGCAGCTATGCTGCAAAACGGTTAGAAATGGTTCTTCTCTTTAAATATCACCTCACAGTTTGCCAAAACATTTCTCTTTCAGACATCAAATTAAAAACAAGTTGAACTAATATAAAGTAGAATTTTTCTTCTGATTAATTAATACGGCTGACATGATGATTCTTGTCATTGTAGTGGACTTTCCAATGACAGTAATGTTAAAAATGCTGCATTAATATTAAATAATTATAACTCTTTACAATGATTTAAAAGATGTTCAGGCATACAACTGCATTTAAAGTGGCACAGAGCATCGAATGTTCAATAGAACATTTTATAAACAGCAACAATTTAACTATTTCATTTGTGCAGCAGTCACATTATCGCAGCTGAACAACTAGATTTAAAGGAATATACTGCATCCAAAAATAATGTTTTTTATATGTTACCCTATGTGTTTTGTAGTGAGTTATCCAGTTGCATGCTCACAACTTGCAAAACACATGAATTTTTTTCCAAAAATACTTCTAGATCTGCGCACATCATAAAGAGGAAACACAGTTCACATGACATTGAGCTTCTGAATTGAAGATCTGCGTGTTCCCCTCATTCACTGGTCAAGAGTCCTATCACATACACACCCTGACCATTCAAAATATATCCAGCACAAGATGAGTCATGAACAATATCACTAAGCTCCTTGCTTATTAGGTCTTATGGTTTGGGAATAGCCAAATGCAGATCATAATAGGAAAAAATGTTTCACTTATTTGTTCAATAATTTTGAATGTATAATTACTCTAAATCCTTTAATAGCATTATTCAGCACAGCATCCATAAAAAAGAAATCTACTGTGATATATTACTCAGAAATATTGCTTGCTCTTTTTTTTTCTTACACAACTGTAAGAATCCCAGCAGTATCTCAGTGTAAAAAAGGATGTATTTTGTTTAAAATTAGAAAAGTACATTTTCTTGATGGGAAATAATCCACAACTTTCTTAGTATTTTGAAAAATGTATTAAAATCTGTCAGTTGGAGTTTCAACCAATTTTATTACAAGGATACAGTATATTCATGTCTCTTATAGTATGGAACTCTGACTTCTGTTACTCTAAAATGGTTGTGGATTTTGGATTTCTCAAAAATTAGTAACTTTTTCACAAGAAAAAGGCTTTTAGTCCAACATAGCTCAAGATCCCTGTTCAGCACATATTTGCATAATAGTACCTAAGTACTTCTATCTACTATGTTTGCTAAAGAATTTTCATGTATGCATGTACGGCACATACTTTACCATTTATCAGCTTCCATCTGTGCTATATGTTCTAAATGAAGAATTAATTTTAAAGCAAAAACTGGTATCCACCCTACTAATTTGCTTAACATGTTTAAACACTTTATGTTATATCATCTAGGTCTAGTCTTTTCTTACTTTTCTTACACCTTACCTATTTTTCCTAAGTTCCCTGTCTTCTATTTTAGATCCTCTTTAAACAGTTCTGTAAGTGACTATACCTGGTATAGAAATTGGAAGTTCAGTGTATACTAAATTGTTACCTAATGGTAAAACACAAATGTTATTGACAAAGAAGAGTGGGAATCCAATGCACCAAAGATATGGCATAAATAATCTTAGGAATTATAAAAACAGCCATAGTATTAAATCAATCAGGCACCATTTATACTCAACTAGCAGAATACCCGCGCTTCGCAGCGGAGAAGTAGTGTATAAAAGAAGTTATGAAAAAGAAAAGGAAAAATTTTAAAAATAACGTAACATGATTGTTAATGTAATTGTTTTGTCATTGACATGAGTGTTGTTGTCATATTTATATATATCTATATATCTATATCTATCTATATATATATATATATATATATATATATATATACGGTATATATATACAGTAATCCCTCGCTATATCGCGCTTCGACTTTCGCGGCTTCACTCTATTGCGGATTTTATATGTAAGCATAACTGAATATATAACGTGGATTTTCCGCTGCTTCGCGGGTTCTGTGGACAATGTGTCTTTTTACTTCCTGTAGATGCTTCCTCAGTTGGTTTGCCCAGTTGATTTCATACAAGGGACGCTATTGGCGGATGACTGAGAAGCTAACCAATCAGAGTACGCAGTTAAGTTCTCCTGACCGAGAAGCTAACCAATCTGAACTGAAGTAAGTTAACAAAAACGTATTCAGAAAAATAAATTAAAAAAACACTGTTCGGTTAATGTTTTGAAAATGATGCATTTGCCCTGCCCAGGATTGGTTCCTGCCTTGCACCCAGTGTTGGCTGGGATTGGCTTCAGCAGAACCCCGTGACCCTGTGGTCGGATTCAACAGGTTGGGAAATGGATGGATATTGCAGCACTGACTTTGTAAATTCCGACGATGACTTTATATATTGAAGTTTTGACTTTATATATTCCAGCGCTTACTTTATATTGTGAGCTGGAGGGCTTCGCTATTACGTGTGGGGACGAAACTTCACTTTGGTAACTGATCATGCTCCACTTCAATGGTCATACTGACAGAAAGATACAAACTCTCGCCTCATGAGATGGTTTCTGCGCTTACAACTTTTACCGTTTCACAGTAAAACATCAACCAGGTTCTGAATACGTCAACGCAGACGTATTATCAAGACTAAATGAACCTGGTACAGAGAGTCGCTTGATTCACGGAAATGTGAATAAAGCTGAGGGGGAGGGTGTGAGCTGGAGGGCTGATCGCACCCCAAGAAGATACAGACGCCTCTGGGAAAACCACAACCGCTGAAACACAGACTACCCTCACATTGCTCCTTACTTTCTCACTTGCGCTATAACGCGTAATGCAAACCTCGTGCGATACTCCGCTAACTTAAAAGCCTTGTGCAGCGCCTGTCAGTTGAAAATTGATTGTTTGTTTGCTTTTATCGCTCTCTCTCTCTGCTCCTAGCGGAACTGTCATCTCTGACTTGTCATGGAGCACGTTTAAGCTCATGTGTTTGCAGTGTTTGAATAAAAATCCTTCTTGTTTCTACGACCTCCAGTGTCTCTGTGCAAATCTGTGACCCAAGCGTGACAATATATTCCGACGCTGACTTTATATATTCAAGATTTGACTTTATATATTCCAGCGCTGAGTTTATATATTCCGACGCTGACTTTATATATTTAAGTTTTGACTTTAGGTGGCAGTGTGACGAAGTTGCTTCGGAAGACGGCGTTAGCCGCGGAGCTCAGCTCAGAGCGAAATGAGGTAAATGGGAGGGGATATGATGACGTGACTCCTCCACCCGCCTTAACTGTCAATCCCCCAAAAACACAGTCTCTCGGAATTTGCATAAGCACACCCCTTCACCTGCAATTTTTACTTGGTTACAAAGTGATCAAAAATCTCGTTTATATCCTGCGTCCTCTCATTAAACTTGTATCCCGCATTACCCGTGGGCATGAAAAACGCCAGCGGCAGCCTGTCTATTAACTTAATTTAAAGTTTAGGTTTATACCTTGCATTGTTTCCGAAGTAGCTGCACTGATGAATATGGTAGTATATGTCATTCGCTCGCTTCTTATTGTTTCGCTGCCTTCTCAATTATATAATGCATGTTTTCTTCAGCGCATTTTGGAGCTCTTCCTGGTTTTCTACATAGTGCGTTGACAGTCAGTTCACGTGATTACGTGGGCGGCGTGATGATGTCACATGAAACTCCGCCCCCACGGCTTTCAAGCTCAACTCCATTACAGTAAATGGAGAAAAATACCTTCCAGTTATGACCATTACGCGTAGAATTTCGAAATGAAACCTGCCCAACCTTTGTAAGGAAGCTGTAAGGAATGAGCCTGCCAAATTTCAGCCTTCTACCTACACGGGAAGTTGGAGAATTAGTGATGAGTCAGTGAGTGAGTGAGTGAGTCAGTGAGTGAGTCAGTCAGTCAGTGAGGGCTTTGCCTTTTATTAGTATAGATTAGAATTCACATCAGCAATTGGAAGAATCCTAACCCACATCTGTTAAGTCAGTGGGTAACTGATGTTATATACTATTTGAAATTGGAAAAAATCAAATTCTCTCTTAGAGGATCCATTCAAAACTTTTTCTTAAAACCTGGCAGGATCTAATCAATAATATATTAGAATAATTACTTATATTGGGGAGAAAAACTCCTTTCCCTCTATACTACTCTCAAAAGTTTTACTCTGGCTGTTGGCTTTCCTCTCTTTCTCATGGATGGGGGTTGAATTGAATTTAGTTTTGTTAAGTTTGACTTGATTGTATGGAATGTTATATGCTTTAAATAAATTCAATAAAAGTTAAAAGAAAAGAATTCACATCAGCAGGTATATGTGCCATGAAAACATTAACATCACACATATCAACTTCAATATTAAAATGCTAAGAAAATCACAGTGAATGATGTTTCCACATACTGGTCTTTTTATTGTTAGTACACAACAAATTATCTTTCTCATTCACTCGACTCAGCATGAAGCAGGTGCAGAAAACAAAAAGATGGATTCACCCTATTTGTTTTTCCAATGATACAGTTGCCAAAAGACATGAACACATACAGTACAGTTTAGAATTATTTAAGCCACTGTAGTACTAGCTTGATACCATATAATTCAGTTGGGTTTAAGAATGTGAGAAACTTTAGTCCTGATAGCACACTTTTTTTAAACTAGGTACTGTTTCTGTCATGAGTGAAAACAGGAAGAAAGATTCTGAAACGGACCAGGAGACAAAAGGAGAATATGCATAGTCAAACATGCTGAGGTCAAAAACAGGAGATCATAAGTACCAAAATAAGCAGCATCAATACCTAACCAAAAGTGAAAATATATGCACAACTCTGACTACCTAAAGAATACTTTGTATTCAAATGCACCATGCTGCCATCTTAAATGCTCTCTGAAGCATGGAGTCACATGGCATAAAATGGAGGCAAAAATTTAAATAAGCATAATGCTAAAAATGTTAATATTTAGTAAGTGTAACAAACACGACCACAAGCTACACAAATGAGAACTATAATACCAGAAACCTCCAAAACAAAATAGGTATGGAATTTGACGGCAAAAAATAAGTGGACACGTCTCCTTAAAGAAACCACTAGACCAAGATCAAATTTCACATCTCTGGACCTCTGACATGATCACCAGGAAGATTTATAGACTGAAGGCTGAATCTGAAAGGGGAGGCAATTAAAAGAGTTCCATGATAGGAGAAACCTGCCATTAGAGAAGAAACTAAGCAAGAGGCGGTAAGATGAAGATCTGTGTATTAATTAAAAGTAACATAGTATAATAAAAGTCATAAAAACAGATTGTATTAACACTTTAAGTAACAGTGATCACACAAATGTACGCCAAACAAAGTCTTATAATTTGAGGAAGGAAGACCTTATGGGTATCAGGATGCATAAAGAAAACAGAGAATGGGAAAGTAACAACTGTAACCACAGATGATAGTGTTACTTCAGAGACATTCTGATCCAAGCTCAAAATAAGTATATTCATAAAATTAATATGTCCAAAAGACTAAAAAATCAGCTGAAATGCATAAACAATGTCATTGTTACAAAGGTAATACTGTACAGAACACTGTACAAGAAAATTAGAGTGAGGAGTGAGTTTGTCAGCGGAGCTTTTCAAGGGTCTCTCCTTTGACCGTTTCTTTTTCTCATTAATATGAATGAAATTGACTCTGCTATACTTAGTAAACTTGTGAAATTCGCAGATGACACTAAAATTGGAGGGATGGGCGGACACTATGGAGATACCAAAAAAATTCAAGAAGACCTGGACAACCTTCAGAACTGGGTGAATGCTTGAAAAATGCAGTTTAATTCAGAAAAGTGCAAAGTGCTACACATGTGGAAAAGTAACTCCAAATATAGATACAAGATGGGACACTCAGAGCTATAGGAAGCAACTTCTTGAAAGGATTTATGGATTTATGTTGACACAGCATTTTGCTCACCTAAGCAATACAAAGAGGTTATTAAAAAGGCAAATAAAATGTTAGATTAAATTGTAAAAATTGTTTAATATATAATTGTGGAACGCTATGTTTAGACTGTAATGCATTAGTGAGATGACATCTGGAGTACAGTGTGCATAGCAGCACTTGAAGCTGCAACGATGACAGTAACCAGATGTATTCCAGGTCTTGAGGACATATTGTATTCTGTCAGACTCAGAGAATTAAACCTGTTTAGTCTCAAGCAGAGAAGACTATGTGGGGACCTAACCCAGGTCTTTAAAATCCTTACAGCCATTGATATAGTAGATCCAGCAGAATACTAAATGGTGAATCACATACTCAAGGACACCAGTGGAAATTAAGGGGAAGAGCATTTAGGCAGATATCAGGAAGAATTTTTGTAAGGAAAGAGTTGTGGGACCTCAAACAAATTACTGAGACATGTAGTTGAAGGAGAAGCCTTGACAACCTTTAACATGTAATTAAATGGGATACTGGGACAGCTTAGCTGTTATCTAAACAAACAAGGTCCATGGACTGTATGGTCTCCTCTCATTTGTCATATTTCTAGTGTTCTTATGTTCAGTTTGGGCAATGGTATAGCATAAGTGACTTTGGGGATGTGAGTGAATGTGTTGGAATGATATCCTGTCCTGGGTTACATTCTGCCTTTCACCTGTTATGAAACATCATAATTAGAAAACTATGGAAAACATCAGTAGTGTGGGTGCCTGAGTGGAACAGTGGTTAGGGTTCCTGCCTCAACATAGATCCAGTGACACAGATTCAAATCCTTGTTTAGTCACTATCTGTATGGGAGTTACAAGTTTAGAACTCAGAATCTGTCCTAATCTCAAAAATGTGTATGTCTTGAATATCAAATCAAAAATGTCACTATGTGAGTGACTGGGTTTATGTGTGTCTTGACAAGGACATATCAACTAGAACTGTCTGCTGCTTGGTACTCAACACTCCTAGCATCCTGTGATCCTGTAATGAAATAAACAAATTTAGAAAACTGAAAGAATAAATGATTGCTATTATTGTGTGGAATTTCTGTTCAGTCCTGCGTGGGGCTTTCAGCGAACCTAGTTTAGTGGCCTCCGTCAAAGCCCATGCTAGTCACTGTGTAATATAAAAAGTAATTCTACTGATAGAATAATAGAAAGCATAATGCTTGTATTATGTTGGGGGGTTGTCAATATAAGTGAAGGTTCCAATTAATGTCACATCTTATTAAAAAGTTTTGTTATTTACTTACAGCATTTGCCTTTACAAATAGAAAAGGTATGATGAAAAAAATTCATGATCATCAGGGCCTGTACCATTTTACACAGAATCTTTTCTTGCCCCAATAGTAAGCATGTCATTTTCTGATGTATTCTTGAAAAGTAAACAGGATCAAATTTCTTGTAGCATGGGTTCAAGTCATTTAGTTGAATGGATGTATTGTGCAGAAAATATAATAATCAGCAGGTCACTGTAATCTATGATTTAATTATGCATGATGAGATACACATATGCTTTATTTTTGCTATACTTACATATTTTGCACCAAGATTTAGCTTGTACTTAGCCACACAAAATAAAGGCCTTTTATAGTTGTACTATGAATATTAGATACTTTATGATTTGTGAGATTACACACTTTTTAATTGTAAACACCCATAAACAGGACAGAAATGAAGGTCAGAAGGAGCATCTTTCATATAACAAGAGAAATTGCCACAATATTCTAGACACTGAGAGAAGAAGATGAACTAAGGGGTGTATATCAAATTGCAAGATTTATTGGTGTGACAGATAGGGGCGCTGTCATCCCCTTGAACCCTCAGATCAGATGTCAGACACCAGATAAAAGTCCAAATATTAAATTTATTTGTACAATAATGTGCACAAAGCACCCTCCACTCCACTATACTCATAAATAATAATCACTACAATAATCAATAACCAATCCTCCACTCCCAGACGCATTGTCACCCTGCTCACCCGACTCAGCTTGCCTGTCTGGGATCTCCCACAGTCTCTTATAGTCCTTGACCCGGAAGTGTTTCTCTCTTTCTGTCCATGTGACAGGTAACACTTCCGGGTCAGATAAAAACTGCTTTTCTTCAACCCGGAAGCACGTCGTTTGTTCTGTCCCCATGACTGTGACGTACTTCCGGGCTGTATTGAAAACAATCCTTGAGCCTCCTTGAGCGTCCTCTGGTGGCCCCCAGGGTATCCAGCAGGGCTGTGAAAGAAAACTCCAATGTCCATGATGCCCTGCTGGAATTCGGGGTATCTCTACGCCGCAGGGAGGGCTCCATCTGGCGGCGTGGGGGTATTGGCCGGGATGACTGGTCGGCCATATACCACATTGGACTAACTCTGTATAATACTTGAATACAAAGATAAAAAAGATTACCTACCAGTTCACTTGTTTACTGGTTTAATATCTAAGTACTGTCTTGTTGGAATTAATCAAGCCATTTAGCCTTTGGACTTTTTCCAAAACAAACCCCCATACACAGCTACATAGCCTACAGTTAAGCAACATTCAACAAATTTGCTCTTTATCCTGTTCTGTCTGGCTCTTGTTTTCATAATGATGACAATGATCTGCTCCTTGACTCTACAACTATTATGTTCCATGTTAAACCATCATTAAAAGCCAAGCCATCTGCCATTTTATCTAATGTTCAGGTGTTTTGTTCTTCAGCACTTGTAACAGTCTAGGCACATGCAGAAGTGAGAGGCCAGGAAAAATCCAGCCTGACATTGCACACATCTTTTAAGGTGTGGGAGTTTTTGGGCTAGCAGTAGAGTGCATAATAACACAACATACTTTTCAGAGAGCATGCACCCCATGTAAAGTACAATGATGTTTCAAAATGAGTCCTGAATAAGTAAGATTGTGTGTGTACATTTGTGTGATTTGTGAGTAATTCTGTAATGGAGTAAATGAGCTTAGGAAATGAAAAAAATAAGTAACAGTGTGACAACAGTGACAGTGATAATCAAATATGTTAACATTTTTCTTCGAATAAAAGAACACTAAGGGGAATCATGTTGTTGTACAGTCTGATGTATTACAATATTGTAAAAGGTACCACATTACCACTGCATTGCAGTGACTTTAGACCAGGGGCTAGCTGACATCTTGACAAGTGAATTGATTTGGCACAGGTAAAATAGGTTGGCTACACTTATCTAATGGCCTAGGTCAAAATTACTAACTTCTCCCAGGACTTTTTTTCAGCAACTGGTCAAAACCTACAATAGGATCATTCTCTTAAGACTACAAAAAGACTTCATAGGGTCTGTGCTAATCAACAGCTTCAAATTCTGGATGGATATGGCAGAAGCACTCCAACTGACCTAATATGTAGGAATATAAGATTCTACATTAGCTGCTAGAATTTCTTTCTGCTCTGAAGTATAAGCAAGACAACACTGAACTCGCATTATACATCTACATTTTTTTATTTTACTTTAACAAGGCATGTCTAATGAATTTTAAATGAAGATGCCATCTACTCAGACCTCCTTTTAGTAATTATTAAGATTAGTTGTTGTGGTCACATTAAATATGAAACAGTAGTCCTTCTAAATATATAGACCTCTAATGTTTGTCTGTCTCAAGAACTGCAAAACAGGTTTTGTAAAACGCTAAGCCACTGAAAACACTGTTCTCAAGAGGAATGTATTTTCATATAAATGGTGCAATGTCTTTGCAAACTTAAAAACTGAGTATTTCATAACATAACATCTTTTTGAAAATAAATAAATGCAATTTCATACTTATTTCACATACATTTCTTACATATACATTAATGCTTAATAAATATCTTAAATAAGTATATCTATTCATTCATTTATGCCTGATTATTTCCTTTTCAGGCTCGCAAACTCTTTCCCAATGTAGCAATGTTTTAGTATGTTACTTTTGCCTGTGAATACACCAATTTTGTGGCAGCCAGTACAAATATATACCCTATTTGTTTAATTAACTTCAACTTCAGACAGACATGAATGCAGAATGTGACAGTGAACAAGCTTAAAGGAACACTACACCCAAAAATGATTTTTTTTTTATATATCATTTACCCAATGTAGTTTGTATTTATAATGGCCAAGAAATGTTTTTAATCTCATGCTTTCAAGCCGAATGGAAATAACAAATTATCTGATTGAATAGGGGTCTATCATATAACCAATGTCGGACAATAACAAATATTATCAAAAACATCCATTAAAAAATCTTATGTTACTTGTGTTGCATAATCCACATGTCAAATTATTGTGTCATATGCTTACAATGTCTCAAACACATGTATGTTTACTAAAATATTGCTAAATAATAAACAATACCGGAAAACCTAATGTGTGGATTATGCACCATGAGAAACATGATTTTTTTCATGGAAATGGGGGACATAAAAAAATATTATTTTTAGGTGGAGTATTCCTTTAAAAACAGGTATATTTTGCTTAATTTTCTTTGATAACCATGAGATTCCAATCATTTTGTTTTAGCCACTTGTTATATTTTACCTTCATATTTAACTTTTTACTAATCTATTTGAGCTTAACTAATATTTTGTACCTTAATATAGGATTTTCAGGTTGAAGAACCTAATTTTCATATTATTTTTTTGATTAGAAATCATTTTCCAATGGTTACTCATTTATTCCATCTTTTTCAATGTCACCATAGTTTTCACTGGCACCGGATTTTGTTGCCAAGATGCACCTCCCAGTTGCTAGGGGTGTGGTCATGGATGCTGTGACATCTGACATTGTTACTACAGCATGTTTAAAGGTAGGCACTGTTTTTTAAAACTTCTGACTCTTTTTTCCTGTCCTTGATTTTGATTTACAGTTTAACAATCTGGCTCAACAAAAGACCGGACTGTCTCTTGTTATTGACTCTTTTAATGATGTATTGATGTTTCTTCTCCTGGTCACGTCCATTATTCAAAAAGTTTCAGTTTTTTTCATTCCAAATATAACACCACTAAGGCTAGATGCCTCTTGCTTGAAATTCCACAAACATTACCGAGTCCAAAAATGTCCAGTTACTGCAGAAATATAAAGAGAATTGAACAGCTGAAACAAGAAACATGTAAATAAATAGTCACTGCTTACTAGCTTATAACAAGTACAAGTCCCAGGTGATAATTGTGCACAGTTTCACTGCTTCACTGCATCATAGGAGGCAGTCATCCTCTCATCACATAAGATTAAGATCACACTACATCAACATCAGTGGGCTATGTGTGCCTTTGCAGAAAGAAGATTGAGATAGATGGAAACTGATCAGGTATGTCAAGAAGGGAAAAGACTATAGTTGGTTATATAAATTCCAAGAGTTTAACATTATAGGAAGAAAGTCATAAATGAGCAGGAAAAACAAACAAAAAAGCACTAGATGAATAGGAAATCTAAAAAAGAGGCTAAAGGACTTAAGACATGAGATTACCACAGCATTTGGATACTTAGCTAGAGGCTAGGCAAAAGATACTAATTGCACAATGAAGGAGCAAAGCAACTAACTCAACTGCTTTTTTTCATTGATCCCACTCTTCCCAGTGTAGTTGGTGATACAAAGCAACAGATACAGAAATAGGGGAGCAGGGACAAACTACAGGCAAATGATGTTGCCTCAATTAAATACTAACATCAGGTGAAAATGCATATGTTGCCCGAAGCAACTACATCGTCAGTATAAAATCTATGCTTTATCTTTTAAAATGTTAAAATCCTGCAATCAACTAAACTTCTTCTACGTTTTATATGAATAAGACTGAATTGGTACATAAGCTACCACCACATCAAAGAAGTTCTGCTTGGACCTGGAAAAATATTTGTAACATGTCTTGCAGTAGATACTGTATGAAACCGTGAAAATCGGTTGCAGTCCAGGAGCAGAAGACTCTCCTTGTTTCTCCTGTTGGCTCTGTGTACAATAAGATGGTTTTAAAGCATTACTGACAAACTGACAGAGATGTGCCTTTAAATACAGCCTGTGCGTTACTTATAGTAAGCCCTAAGAAAGGAATGAACCACAAACAGAACTGTTATCTAATAAACCATGAATGTCTCAAAAGCTGGCAGTGTAAAGTTATCAAAATCAAGAAAACATGTGCTGAGAAGCATCTGTGCCTGGGACTATAAAGACTTGAATGAGTGAAAAAGACTTTTTTTAAACAATAAAAATATTAGCTAAACAGCACTGGTAGTAAAGATAGGAAGACAACTACATTTGTGCTGGTACTCGTATGTGATGGTGTTAAAACAGACAAAGTACAGTACAGTATTGAGATTGGAATTTGTCAGATTAATCACGTGAAGAATATTTCAATGGACAAAACACAAAACTGAATCAACTCAAGAACTGCACATACTTATATACTTCAAGTAAGAAAGAAACAAGAAGTCACATGGCAAAGAGACATTAAATAGTAACTAAGAACATAGAAATAAAGAAGGAGGATGATAACATTTTTGCAACCACTGTCAATTTTTAAACTATCCTAAAATATCTGAATATAGATACATTAAGCTTTGTCATCTGGGTTTTCTCTAATAATCTTAAAAGTCTTTCAATGTCTGCCCTTCTAAACTCTGAAACATTTAATGAACAGGACCTTTTAATAGAGAAGTGCATTCAAAAGTAAATCAGGACATATTTCCTCACATAAAGGTTCAATGGAAAATGAAACATGAAGGTGAAACACTGAACTGAAGAGTGTAACGTATTGAGAAAATTATCTAAAAAACGAACCCAAAGAGCAAAATGGATTGAATGTTTTCATTTCTAACATTTCATATGTTTCCATGTGCTTGGAAACAGTGTAAATTTAGGATGCATGTATTAGGTGGTCTGCAGGCAACTTTTCATTACAACAAAAAATGCTGCTTGATTGAAACTGTCTTTAAAATCCATACCAAATGCAAAAAATGCTCACCATTTCAAGACCATCAAACAGGTCAATAGGTGTGTCCAGTCACTTTATCTACTTCAATTTCCAGAAAACATAATCTAGCAATTTATGTTGGCGAAAGAGACACAAAGCTGGTTCATGGTTTTAAAAAGCTCTTCAAAGGGTTTAGGATCAAAGAAAACTGCAAGCCCATTGTTCTGTGTTTCACATCTCAAATCTTCATACATACATAGATCTCTCTGTTTGCTTTGCTTCATATGGTTTCATATGCCATCAAAGGAAAGTGGCAAAGGCTAAACCAATTTCAAATATCCCACAATACTCAATATCCAAGGAGTCTTTAAAACATATTTTTTATGCTTTCAGATTTCCACTTATCTCATTTGTTCCATACTTTCATACTTTTCATCATGTTTCCTGTGCTTTGTTACTTCAGTTTTCTTGACACCTCCATCCATATTTTCCACTTTTTACCTTACGAAACACCATAAGTCAAGGACTGCTTTCCTTTTACTTTTCAACATGGAATGCATGTTTACCTTTTCCAACTGTGATTATTTTTACTAATAAGTGGTTTACGTTTTTGCTTTCAGATTCTACTTCATGTGTCATACAACTGACCAAATAAAAACTTGCATGTATATCTTCAAAAATAAAAGTTTATTATCTGAAGTGTCTGGAATTGCCTGGGTATAAATAAGCAAGGAATAACTTGCATATGGAAATTCAAAATAGCTAAACACAACTCACAACGAGAAAAAAAGATGTACTCTTGAACAAAAGCTATAATCCAGTAAGACAATAAAACTAATGTCATATTAGCTGAGAAAAGAAACACTGTAAATTCCTTTGGTCTTTGATGAGATGGGATCAGATCCGATGTAGAATGCTACAGAATGTCTGGTACTTAGGAATCACTCATACATAGTTAATGTGAATAGGATCTCTGTGTGTGTTTCCATGAGTATGTTAATCTTAAGGTGTGAGGGTAAACCAGCCTAGTAACAAACATGCTGAGTCTCCATCATTTTCAAATTGTTGACAATACAAGCTGGACCTGCTCTATTCAAATGCCATGCCTTTAAAAATAAACCTGTGGTACAAACTGAGCAGGTCTGATCTTATCATATGCTGCATTCCAGTTGAATTTGGAAGTTGGAATTTATGAGTTCCCAGTAGGAAATTTCGATTGGAATGTCCCCACATCTCAGATTTCCTACTCAGAAAGACTGGTGAGCCTGACCAACCCTGACCTCAAAATCCAAGATGGCTGCGCTGTGCATCAACAGTAAGTGAAAGCTGTAATATTAAACTGTTTATTAGACCTTTTGTCTGTTTGTATCTCATTAAATCAGTCATGCACATAGTACTGTCCAATGTCTATCTGTGTAAATTTTGCTAAGGTGGTTAGATGCGCAAGATACATCATAATATGTGTTTCAGTAGTTGTCTGTATTTCAAAAGAGTAAGCACAGCAAAGCTTTTCCTGGAGGCATCCATATTGGTTTTCCAATTGTTTTACTGGAACCCAGTCAACTTGAGTGTGATGTCACTCCCAGCGCCAACATCCAACTTCCAAGGTAAATGAAACACAGCATTATTTCCAGATACAATCCCATTATTAACAGGAGCAGCTCCTGGTTAGCCAAGCCAGAGGTTCTGATGTGTGTTTGGGGGAGTTGTTTGTTTTTATTATAATATATACTGTGCATGATTTTGTTTTTGAGCTTCTGTAAAATTTTAATTTCCCCTTGGGGAAAAAATAGCTTTTTTAATGTTTTATTTATTTTGCTGACAACTTTATCCAAGGCAACTTACAAAATTTGATAGATAAAATCGGTTACATTTCTGTTTGCTTTTTCCAATTGGAGCATAGGCTAGTGAAGTGACTAGTCGTACAGTGTCAGCAGTGGGATTTGAGCTTACAGTATCAGGTTTTCTAAAGTCTAAAGCCTTACCCACTACACCACACTACCTGCCCATCTATCTATCTAATCTATCTAAATGAAGACTAGATATGCAAGAGTACTTTGAGTATAGAGAAACAAGCTACATAAATGTAAAGAATTATTATTTTTTATTAACCACACTGTTTGTACTCCAGCTTATTAGGAATCCAGGTCACTTAGCTTGAATCTGCTTGAATGTTCCTCAAGTTAATATCTATCATCAGATGTTTTCTTTAAGGTATAATGTGGAATTCATAATCTGTTATTTACTGTATATTATACTACTGGTTTCTGAATGAAACATAGTAAAAAGCAAGTATCTAATTAATATGTGTGCATATGATGATAAACCTAACTTAAAATATGCACATGAGGAGTTTATAAATTATCATTAGTTAGCCTATAAAAGGTGTCATTTTGCTTGGCTCTTCTCTACATTCGTAATGGCTAACACGGTACAACACCCTAGTACTACAAAACATTTAGTAAAACAACAGCATCTATCCATGCATTATCTGAGACCACACACACACACACACACACACACACACAGACTGTCACACATACATTTTCACTACAGTGAACATTTGGGGGAGCCAGTCATTTTAACTGGTATGACTGGGATGCAAGGGAAAAGCAAGGGTACCAAAGCAAATGTTAAAAAGACTTTGAGAGAATGTTCACACTCCAAAAAGATAGTGATCAGATAAGTTCCATTCTCCTGAAATTGTGAGGCATCATTGTTAACCAATGTACTACCTGATGGGCAGTAAATAGTCAAAACATACCAAAAATGTTTTACTAAACAACTCAAAAACAGGAAGAAATAACACCATTCATACATCTATTATTGAATGGTTACAGAAAGTATGACTATATTAAGAACACTGAGTCAGTCTACCCAACAGTCTACTGTATCTTGCAATACTACCCTTCCAACCACTGATCTACAAGAGATTGGCAGACATATAAATATCAACTGCTACAGTTGGGTGTTGCATTGATATATACACAAACACATTATGTATAAATACACACAAGCTGTATTATCTATCTTTTATCCAGGGAAATGTCCTAAGCCAATGGGCCTCAGTTATAGTGCCATTCGTTAATCTGATGTACAGTATCAAAAGTACTACGTAAGTAAGTACTTTTCTGTATACAATACTTGTATTTTTTACCAGGGGCTTATATTATTATTCACTTCAGCAGCCTACTGTAGAACATGCTGCTTAAAGTTCTTGGTGGTATTGGTATGAAAGAGATCTGAGCAGAACTCCATATTAAAGTGGTATTCAATAATATCTAGAATACGATTTTAAGCTGATTCATTCAAAGCTAAAAACTGCTAAAAATCTTGAGTAGGGTTACACGTTATACTGAAAAGCCAATTTTTACATTAGTATGACATCAGCATTTTAGGAATTTCATTAACAGAAGCAAACAGTGTTTTGAAAGACCTTGTGCTCAGCTCTTCATTCTTTTTCTCTCCGTTGTGATTAGATTTCATGGAAGACAAACCTTTCCTCATTCATTTTGAAGCACTAGAGAAGTATTTCTGAAGCTTTGGGTCTTGAAATGTTTCTGATGGGTCACCACATGATTGTGTAGTAAAATTACAAAAGTTCACACAAGTGTGAATGCTGTGGCAAAAAATAGGCTTGCCACTATTTATTATACCCTTTATTGCAGTGGTATGTGAACAGTGCCATTGATGCATCCCAAAGAGCTTTTGTTTCAGCGACAAGCTCTTAAAATAGGTTTTCCTTAACTCCTATCTCACAGTCTGTCAAGCATTCAGTCTGAAAAGAATGACAGCAAAGATACTGTACATAAGAAATGGAGAGGGCGAACCAACAGACAAGGTGCCATTTTGCCAATTATTGTTTTTTCTACATCACCTAATTTCAAGTTAGTTTTTCTATTTTGTTATTTATGTATTTTTAAATGTATTATATATATATATATATATATATATATATATATATATATATATATATAGTGACAGATAGGGGGCGCTCTCGCTCCCTTGAACCCCTGTCCACAACTCCAGACACCAGGTAAAAGTCCAATACTTGACTTTATTAAACTTCCACAGTGTACAAAGCACCCTCTCCTCCACTATACTCATACAATAATCACCAATAACAATAATACAATCCTCCAACTCCCAGACGCGTTGCCACCCTTCCACCCAGCTCAGCTCGCCGTCTGGGAGCTCTCACAGTCTTTTTATATTCCCTGACCCGGAAGTGTTCCCAATCCCCAGTCCATGTGACTCTCAATCACTTCCGGGTCAGGTACAAGTCCTTTTCTTCACCCCGGAAGCACGTCATTCCTCTTGTCCACGTATGCTTCCGGGGCGTAGAGAAAATACCCGTTATTCCTCCCTGCAGCATCCCCTAGTGGCCCCCATGGCATCCAGCAGGGCTGCGTATAAAAACTACAATGTCCATGATGCCCTGCTGGTCTTCTGGGGACCTCCATACTGCAAGGAGGGCTCCACCTGGCGGCTTGGGGGTATTGGCCGGGGTAAACAAATCTCTAATCCAGATGACCACAACAATCAATTCTTAATACTGACTACCATACTTTAGACTCACAAAGCCCAGCGATAAAAGCAAAAAACCCCAATACTTCAAGTACATCCATAGCTCTGGTATGGCTTTTAAAGATAGCTGCTTATACCCATAACCCCCTCCTAAGGGCTTGTTTATACTTAATGCATGAAGCCTGCATTCAGACCACAACACAAAGCGTGATCAGCAACTCGAATACATTCATACTTATTGTGGTAATGTGATGAATTACACAGAAAGGTTAATTGTTGTCAAAATGATGAAAGAAAGGTTGAATATAAGGCAATATTTCATTAAAGCATAAGATATACATGCAAAAATATTTGAAGTGCATCTCTTTATCAAGTACTTTACCCACTCAAGAGAATATTATAATCACCACCTCTTTGCTGCTTTTAGTTAATGGGGCTTCATGCACATACCAACTAGTGAGTAATATGTCAAAATTGTGCAGCAAGTCTATACAGCAAGCCTAACGAAGCCTTAGCTGTAAAGCAACTGGGGCAGTGAGGGGAAGAATGCAAAAAATTAATTGTTTCATCTTGTCATTTACCAAAATATAAATAAAATAATAAGCATACTTGGTTATAGATTAAAAAAAAAAAGAGGAGAGGAAAACAGAACCATTCCACCGTTGCTTCAATACCAGTTACAAGTGAAAAGAATCATAATTACAAGAAGCATTATGACAAAAATAAATAGAAAAAAGATTTTCAAATACTGGGAGATCTTTATTTAGTGGATTAAATAAGGAGGATATTCTGCTAAGCAGCGATAAATAAACATTGCTGTAAAAAGTTGCAGGTAACCCTCCAATCTGTACATAAACCTGGGCTACAAGAAAGCGCACCTGGACTACCACGTTTGCAAAGATGGAATCCCAGCAGACTCCTATATGCATATAATATACTCTAGACCCCAGGCAGAACTATGCTTGTGCAACAAAAAATAAAACTAATATGCCTCATAAGCCCAGCAAAAATAAAATTCAGTAAAGCAAGACTGTTAAAAATGCACTTCTTGGAAACTTGATACACTAGGCTCTTAACTCGATTTGGGCACCCAAGTGGAATGAAATAATGCCAGCCTGGATAAGGTTAGTGTCAATACACATTTGTCTCACATTCACAGCAGCTAATATAATAAACATGATATAAACTGCAAAGTGCACTTTGATATATAGGGATTACAGAGGGAAACCATAACTACAGTATCTCAGGTATTGTTTCAATGTTTATTATGTCAAAGGTGCTCATCATTAAAAATTGTTCTGATTAAATTATTCACAGATAAACGTTATGTTAAATCCTCAGGCTAAAATTGCTAATGTCAAAATTCTCTGCTGCCTTTCACTGCTAACAGGTGAATTCAACCCACTGACAAATTTGCTGTACATGCAATACAACTGCTAAAAAAAAGAGCAAATAATAAATACCCCTTGTATCTGACACCTCTTCTAATGAAGTTTTATGGCTTTTGAGAAAAGCCTTATCCTACTACACAGACCTGTCTGATTGCTAAAGTCTGCCTGGGGTGGTCTGCTGTCTGTACTGAGACAAACAAAATAAACTACCAGTTTATCAGCTGATGTGCAGAAGGAAACTGAAGAGATTAGTTCAGTGATATTGGGTGCTGCTTAGTTGCTCCTGAAGGGTATTATGAGAGACTTAAACAAGCAGTGTGACTTGTTACTATCAAAAAGTCCTAATCACCTGTAAGATCCACATCTTAAAGTTTTAGCCCCACTTTACTTTGTTTTTGAAAGGCAGAACAATACAACGGCATAAAACTCAACCGAAAATATAATAATATAACACAAACAACAATTTACTTCCAAATTAGTACAGAGAAAAGCAATATTCAACTCCCATGACATGTCTCTCCTTTATAAAAGGAAATCCTAAGATGAGGCTTTTTAAAAGAGATAATTTCAAGTCCCATGAGACAAGACTTTGGCCAGGAGATTTTTTCAAGTCACGCCCTCCTCTTAACCATATTCATCTATGCACACGGCCCTCTCACCTCTCTTTCGTGTAAATGCTTTTGACAGACAGACTGCTCTCTTAGCTCTTATACATTTATTTAAAGTTCCCAATAAAAGAAGACTTATTATGTCCGAACCTTATTGAAGAATTTCATCCCGAAGGGTTATCAACAGAAGAAATGAGTACACAAGCAATCCTAACATAGAGAAACGAAGATGTCAAACAAATTAACATGAAAATTGTCGATCGGTTACAAGGCAAATTGGTTAAATGCACATCAATAGACTATGTTGGTGGTGATTTTGCAGAAGATGAAAACATCAACTTACAATATCCCAAAGAATATCTACAACCGCTAACACTGTACGGTCTTCCACCGCCCAAATTACTGTTGAAAGAAGGGTGTATCCAAGAAAGGTAATGTAGTATACCTCCTGCGGATAACATTAGACAACATTAGTAGATCTTGATATGCCATTCGTATTAAAACGTTAACAGTTTCCCGTTAGAATAGCTTTTGCAAAGACAATTAACAAATCACAGAGACAAACATTCGAAAATGTCGGTTTATTTATTAGAGAGAAAGAAACGAAATTCACTCACGAGCAGTTATATGTTGCACTGTCACAATGCAAGTCCAAACACAGAATCAAAATTCAATGCAATATTGTCGAAAATTTAATTAAAAAAATTGTTTTTACTTAAGTTTTACATGTGGTATATGGCCGGCCGTTCATTCCGGCCAATACCCCCACGCCGCCAGATGGAGCCCTCCCGGCAACATGGAGGTGCCCCAAATTCCAGCAGGGCATCATGGACGATGGAGTCTTTATTCACAGCCCTTATTTGTGCTTACAGCTACGCCCAAGAGAAAACGGACTTGGACTTTTCGAAGGGGAAGGGAGAGGCTAGTGAAGTACCGCTCACCCTACAAAAAGGTAAGGAGGACTGGGAAATGACTGATCGGTCCGCCGACAAAGTAATACAGGCGGATTGCAGTCAGCCAAAGATGGCAACCCGGTCCTCTGAAAATAAGAACTCCATTAACCAGAAGCCTGTGCACAGCCCAACAGAGCACGTGCCAGGAACGGGCGTGCTTATTGGCTCCTGGCCGGAAGGTAGGGCTAATAATGAATTGAGTCTACCTCTGGCCAATTTAACTAATGTTATGGACTTGCGGGAGCTGGAAAAATTAATCCAGCCCATAAGCAGTTTTTTACAGGTCGTGACTTCAATTCAGAAGATCATGGAGGAGCTAGGAGCAGCAGCCGAAGCACCTTTAAAAAGGGTGAACGAGTACCTGCAGCGATTTGGCCAAGAGTCTCCCGTATTGTTTGATTTGGCAGTACAGGTAAGACTTACAGGTACCGTAAAAGAAACAGGGTCGCAGACTGATATGGGCCCGCAGTTAATCAATAGCGGGTGTCAAGTAGCTGCGAGCCCTACAAGGGAATCGGGAACGTTAACTGATTCCCCAGAGTGTTCTGGGGAAGGGTCGATCGAGCCGGAGCAGCTGGATGGTGACACCAATAATATAAGTCAAAGGGGGTTAAAAACAGTGAAGGATCTCTCTCTGGCAAATAGAGGGTCTGGTCTGAAGGTTCAAGGGGATGACAGCGGCCCCCATCTGTCACATACAGTAAAAGTGTAAGTTTAAAAAGTATTTGCATGTTAATTTCAAATCCAAAAAGAACAAAATCGTATAATGCAACAAATAACTCTAATGCAACATGAAACATAATTTACTTTCAAATTATTATGTTTTACTTTTTTTTAATATGGTTAATTACTCGCTGTAATGTACATAGTTAGTTTTGTTATGCATATGTAACAATTCCAATGAAAATAACAATCTGTTTAAATTGTACATCCGCATCCCCATATGCGAGCGGCTGAACCGCAAAGTAGCTAGAGCGTAGAGCTGGCCTGGGGATATACCAAATATCACCATTAAGAGATTGGGAATGGTTGTGACACCAAGGCTGTCGAAGAAGCATTCCAGAATGGTAATGTCCAGAATTAGGTTAATTTAATGCATTTACCAATCATATGGCCTAATTATGCTGGACCAGAAAGGCAATGCTTGCAGGATGAAACTTTCCCTGGGTACAATTTAGGACAGTTTCACACATATTGAACTAGAGTGCATTTCATGTATGGCTGACTCTTTGAAAATATTTTTAAATATTGTTGAAATGCTTTCTGAGTCTTCATAAAAACTAACCAGTACAGCCTCTGGGATAGATATAGCTATGAGATGTGGAAAGTTGTCTAGGTTTCTTTTAACAAAATTTCAAATTTTCAAAAAGGAAGAAAGTATGTAGCTGGAAAGTTACATTTGGAACGTAATTGTTCATAATATACTAATATCTTGTCTATATGAAGATCTTTAAGTGTCTTAATTCCTATCATTTTTAACAGGTTAAAAACTGAGTAGGTCTGAGAAGGAGGAAAAGGTGATTATCATGTATAATAGCAACAGATTAGAGCTTTTCTACTTTGATATGTGTCCTGTATTAGCTACAAATTTTAAGTAACTGATGGACGACATAATTGTAGGGAAATTGATGAAAGTTAAAAATGACTGTTTTCTATTGCAAGCCAGGCCATTATAAATTCATAAATTTCTCCCAGATTCTAAAAATTTAATGTGTGAATATTTGCTATAGAGTAGCAAAATTGAAAATATTTCCATTTTCGCATTCAGATCTTTGAAGAGTTGCCTTTTGGAAGTGTGGCAAATTTTGAATTTCAGGTGAATGACATTATGATTGAGTGCAACGGATTAAAGAATAATCTGATTATGTATATAGGAATATTCTGGAATCGACATAGCACCTTAGGGAGGATATTCATTTTGGCATTATTAATTCTTCCTGAAATGAAGGATAGACCATCTGTTAATATCTTGTTTGATTTTTTACTTCCAAAATTGAATTGAAAAAGATCTTTAAAAAAGGGTAAATGAAAAAGTAAAGGCAATTACGTGGTAACTGCAATGGTTAGAAGATGATGCAATACAACACGTTTACAATGGCTTATGAGTAGTTTAAACATACACAGTACTCTGCAGTTAGTCTAGTTGAAGCCAAATGAACATGGATCTCCGCTGTGGGACTGAGTTATTGTTGAACAATGTGCCACAGTGAAATTTCTTTGGGTAAAGAGAGCAAAACCTGCTGAAATTCACCAAATTGGAAATTTGTTATGGGTAAATTTTATACAAACATTGGCAGTTTTTCTTCAGATACAGAACCACAGAACCATGGAGTAAGTTCCAAATAGTGGGTTGGAGAATAGGACTTTAGGGACTATGAAAACTAGACTTGATATTATTCTAGCAATTTTAAAACTGACCTGTAATTCTAAAACTATCACAGGTTTATCATGTTCTTCTCCACTAAGAATATCAAGAAGTAGTAGTATTTGCATTTTATTAAAACACTCCTCAGCTTGCATGTAATCTTCTTTACATTTATAGCAATATAAGGATTTTTAGTATTCCTTAAATGTGTCAATTATCACTTTATGCTCCCTAATTTTATTTCCACTTGCATTGGTAATTTTTATTATTGCATTACTGATTTACTGATTATGAATTTGCGGAGCTAAAATCTTATTATCCTTCTCTCAATGTTCACAATAATGATGTTGCAATTTAAAAATAAGTTGTTCATTTTTTTTGCTCTTAAGATATTAAATTCTGATTGTAGAGTCAGACTTTTCCAATAGAGAACCTCATTAGAAGATCTGGTATATTTATGATCTATTCTGGAAACCTCTGTGTTCTGACACCTTCCTAGTATTCTGCGTATTGCAAAGCAAAGGAAGGTTTAAAGCGACTGATCAGGGGCCAGATGTAGTCATGACATAACTAAATATCAGAAACCAGGAGATCAAAAGCTCAGGTAATAAAACTAAAACATTAACACAAAAAGCAGGGTCAAAACTAATTAAGGGAATATCATAACCAGAGGTTGAAAAAGGTTTTTTTGAGAAAGCAAAAAATCAACATACAGGTGTGTCTTTCTGCAAACTTGGATACGGAACTGCAGCAAAGGGTGACTTTTTAAATCATTAGTTATTGATAAGGTTGTAACCTCTGTAACTCCAGTTCCAGTGATAGTGACTGTATCCCAAACAACAGGCACATGAAATGATGGCATCCACAGTAAACAAGATGTTGGCAGAAATGATTCAAAATAAAATTATAAAATCCAAACTATACATTGTAGCAAATAATTTGTAAGAAAGACACATTGCTTGACCCAAAAAAAAGTTTTCATATAGAAAAGCAATTTTAAACAGCAATCTCAAAACATCCAGCCTCTAGTTTATTTACTGTATATGAGAGAGATATTAAATAATTTGTCCTTTGAAAACTACCTAATGTGTAGGATTGCCCAGGATTTCCCAGGATTGCAATTGAGTATGCATACTGTCTAATCTAATTCAGAAGAAACCCACAATAATCAACCACTTTTTTTGCCTTTCATATCTATGTATATCTATTATAGCACTTCTATATTAATATTTAATTGCACAGAGCCTTTCACCTGTGTCTATCTATATTTTATATAATACCTTTCATCTATGTAACAAACCAATATAACACTGTCATAACTACCTACCTTTGTATTTCATATATTGTCTTTCATAGCTATCACTTTATATATTGTAAATTCTATTCATATCTGTCTATTTTTAATTGACCATTGTAGAGTTTATTTTATATAGCATTCATCTACCTTTTTATTTTGGCAAATTGTCTTTGCCAAATATCTATCTATCCATTATATATTGTTTGTTACCTTTCTAAAGTATTCGTTATCTATATTTGACGCTTTTATACTTTTAATTTTATACAGTACCTTTCACCTCTATCTCGGTCTATTGCAAAAATGTCTATTTCTCTAATCATTTCCGGTTATCTACTTTAATGGACTCAGATGTGATAGATAGATAGATAGATAGATAGATAGATAGATAGATAGATAGATAGATAGATAGATAGATAGATGAACACACACACACACATACACACATATATACACAGAACAGATCTTGTAAAATACTGCCATATTGGTCTAATGCAATTGAAGTCCCATATTTTAAAATTATTTTAACTGTTAGCACAACAAAGCACATTGAAGAAGCAAAACACAACCTTTTGAAAAAACTTCTTAAACAGATCTCAAGTTTACTAAAGATTTGAAAAAACAAGACCCTAATTCTGCATTCATTCATATTCCAGAGTCTGAGCTCAGAGTACTGGAAACAAAAACTAGAACTGAAAAATAATCTGCAACAAGCTACTGAATAAAAAGGCTTGCTACAGTAAAAGGCAGCACCCACACCAGGCTTCAAAACTATCTCTGCATTAGATTACTTCTATTTTTTTATATTTTCTTCTCTAATGTTTGCATCTTTGTACAAATCCACATTTGTTTTGATTGCCATTGTACTTGACTATGAATCTGTTCTTTCAAATAAAAATAACCATTCAGCTATTCATTTTCAAACCCACTTAATCTAACAAACTAGCATTAGATAAAAAATAAGGGTTAGATATACTGAACAGTGGGGTAATCTAATACAGGGCACTCTCAGGTATACACCATATAACTTTTAATTTAGAAAACAGGAAATTCATTAACCTCAGTGCAAGAACAATTTAACGCATGTGAAATTCAGTCTTAGAAAGTAATTGATCTTGTTGTGAGATTAAATTAATGTGAAGATCATTTCTGTTTGAAGAGGATAGTGCATTTAGGAATGATATATGAAAACGTTGTTTAACATATACTTATATCATTTCCATATACCCTAGGAATTTGATGATGTCCACACAGCCACTTTCAACCAGTTAATAAAGTTCATGGCAGACTCTTTTCCACAAGACTACAAGTAAATTACAAATCTATTAAATAAGTAAGCAAAGCGAGTTCCTCCTGTAGACACAATTGGACAGTATAAACAGTGCCATGTTACTAGTGCTTGAAGCACTGATATATTTTGAAAAATAAAGCGAGAAACATGAAATTTATTTTTCTGTAATCTGTAACTGAGAAATTACTCAAACTGTAAAGAAATTTGGAGCAGATTTTGGGAACCAGAACTTTACATACAGTGTAACTGTAGTTGTTCCAGAGCTGTGCCACCTCTCTAGGCAAAAGAAGCTAGTATCTTAATTGCCAGAGTGGCAGAAAAATGTTTATGACTGAAACCATACACTACAGAATATGTTGCAGAATAATACAACCAAATAAACAGCATACCATATTGAGCAAGCCAATTAGCCAGTTCACTGGAATCGTGTTAATCAAGAAACCAGTTGAATGTCTCAAGTAATACAAGTGTGCAGCTCACAAAAATCTAAAGCAGCCCTCATTAATATTACCAAGCATCTCCTACTATGAGTCCATGAGGCATATTTAGTACTGTATTTGCTATGGTTCTGTCTATGTGAAATACGCAAATTCTCCCCACATGCTTGAATGAATTTTCCACGACTCTTAATTGGCCATCAGAGTGAGTGTGTTTTTGCAATGCATATTTTCCTCAAACCTGTAAAAGTTAATTTCGATTAATCCAGTTTTCCTCCCATATTCCAAATATATGTGTGTTGTTTCAACTTGCCACATCAAAATGGCTCCATATAAATGAGTGTGGGTGTGTGAATGTGCCCTTTGATAAGCTGGCACCTGCCTAGGGCTGGTTCTAGTTCTACACTCTGAGTTGACAGTGTAGATTCCATTCCCCCACAATGCAGAATAGAATTAGCAGATCAATGAAATGTATAATGAAGTGCATTTACAGTGTTTAATATATACATAAAATATACTGTAATCTGATTTGCTGTGTAAAGTGATCTGTGATTGTCGATGTTGTTTACGGCAAAAAAAAAGATATAGATTCAGGACTGAGACAGTATATGGATCGATGGTTAGTTGGCACATCACTCTTGAAATGCTTGGAGGTTAAGCTATAAGACCTCAATGCAGACAACTATTCTCATTGATGCTGAGTGGGGTTTGTCACTCTTAGCTTGTACAAAATGTCGGAAAATCAATCTGATGACATCCAAATTCTTGCTGTTGAGAGGTTTAGCAGACAAAGATCTGAATAGGGACTCATTGCTAAATCAGAAAGCATTACTATTTCAATTCTCAGCAATGGTAGCCAAAAATTATATCCAACCCTAACTAGACAAGACACTTTTTAAATAAATTTGCAACTTTCATTCTGTCCCACAACCCTGAATTGTAATAAGCAGGTTTGAAAAAGTTTGGCTGAATATAACTTCATTAACTCATTTATTTAACTATTTTTGAATAATACTAAGTTAATTAATAGTTTGCTTATTTATTTCTCTCTGCATATTTGCAGACATTAGCAAAACTTTCATTTCAACTAATGAATTTGACTGGTGGCAACAAGTGCCAATAATCAGTAAAGTAAAACCAATTCACAATTGTAATTTAATAGTTCTACATGCAGGAACTTGATTAATTCGTAACTGTGCATAAAATGTGTCATGGCTCAATGCCACAGCAAAACTTAATTTGCAGCAAGCCTTGGAAAAAAAAAACTGTCATACATTGCTGTGCTTGAAGACTATAAAACATTTTTCACTTAGACAATATCAGGGTTCTAATAAATTTATAAAACACTCAAGGACATATCTTAAATGATTTTCCACACAAGACAGCAATGAACAATCTCCCTTTACAATTAAGTCGTATCTCCACATAAAATCTAAGAATATAAACAAACACTCATTATTGACTTCTGTAAAACAAAAGTGATTAAAAAAAACCAGCGATCACCAAAACATCTAATGTGCTAACTTATAAGCAGAAAAGATTATAGCTAATAGATTAAAAACTCAAATCAAAACATTCATCCCTATGGAAAAATATAGTTAAAAAAAGCAAAAACAAAATTACTTTCAACTTTCCATTTCAAACCTGCTTAACTGAGTTTAAACTTGTGGGGGTGAAGCCTATGTAGGCAATAGCTAGCAACAGGTAGGAACTAAACCTGCTGAAAGTTCAAAGCAGAGCATACTAACGCACACAAACACACACACACACCAGGTCAACCCAAAGGTACCAATTAACTTAACATTTTTGCCTTTGGGATTTAGGGAGAAAAACAGGACACAGGACGAATGTCAGTGACACACACGATGACCAGAGGAGGATTAAGTAAATTTATTTATTTAAAGTATGTGTGTTTTCCCTAACCATTTCTAATATTCCTTTTCAGAGAAGAGGGCTACAGATTTTCCAATATTAGTTACCTGTCTAGAATAGAAAATCTGTAGCCCTCTTCTCTGAAAAGGAATCTTAGAAATGGTTAGGGAAAACACACATACATACATTCATACATACTGTATATAGTCACACACGTACACATGGAAGGCATTCAATGGGTAAAATGTTGACTCAGAGGGTGACAAAGTGTGCCAATATCTTTTCTCCCACCTCTGAAGATCGCAGAAAGGAAAGACCACTTAAAAACCAACCAGGTTCCACTTCAACCTTCAGACCTCGCCCTCCTACTGACCCCACTTCCGCCTAATCCTCTTCCTGCCCGCAACATATAATAACAACCACTTGCCTCGCACAGTTAGTCGTATCTTGGACTCAGTCTTTGGAGACTATTCTCTAGCCCTAACATCATTTTTGAAGACAGTATTTTTAATATATGGCGTGGAACCCTAACATTTTTTTCTTGTCTCTTGTGCTTCTTCCACAGTGGTGTAGTTAGTAGGATCACTGCTTCAGAATGTCAGAGGAACGGGACCTGAATACCATTTTGACGAATATTGCATCCGAATTCCAGCGGCTTAAGGTGCAAGTGCAAGAGTCTGAAGCCAGGACTGAAGCACAGCTTACTGTCCACCAGAAAACATGATGTTGAGACCTACTTTCTGATTTTTGAAAGAACAGCCACCCAGTATCGATGGCCAATGTCAGAATAGGGCAATATCCTGGCACCTTACCTTAAGGGCGAGGCAAAATGACCTCTCAGAGGAAGACACTGCCAACTATAACAAGCCCAAGGTCCTCAAGAAATTCACAGTATCCATGGACCAGCAGGTGAGGCAGTGGTATGAGTGGTGTTTCAACCCAGAGCGATCGATTCGAACACAAGCGTTTACGATAAGGGGTAAAATGGGGCGCTGGTTAAAGCCAGAGGTTAACAACACTCATAAAATAGTCAAGCAACTGGCCTGCAATGCCCTAGTGAATGTCCTACCCTATTACCTTGCCCAGCTGGTCCGTAGGCAGCCATACAAGAACATGGAGGCCCTCATTTTGGTCATTGAGCAACAGAGGGTGGCGTCCCAGACCAAAAGGTCTAAAAGTCCCATTCATCCAACCCGACAAGGATGAGGCATCACTCAGGAACCCAACCATCACCACACAGACCCGGCCATAAGACCCAAAGAGAAGACTCCTGTAGTCCCCCGCTGTTTCAAGTGCCTACCTACCCACTCCTCAATGAGCCAATGGATTGCAGTTGGGCCATGGGAGAGAGATACTGTGCCTTAGCTAATCCTCTGTCTTTTCCCCATACAGGAGTAGCTAATTAATGGGCATCAGGTCACCACTCTGATTGAATCAGGGAGTAGCATTTTCATTGTTGCTCATGGTTACATGATGCCAGAACAGTGGCTTAAAGAAAAGACCAGAAAAACCTGTATTCACAGGGAAACGCAAAAGTATAGGACAGTGGTCAACTTCAGTAATGACTTAAGAAGTCTTGTGATGGCTGTTATGCCTAAACCGCCGTACCATGTAATCATATGAAAGTAAAAGTGGCCACACGATTGCTACTCCACCAGTACAGTTGGGCCTACTTATAGATAGCACAAGAACATCCCAGACTGCCTCCACCCCGTGTTTACTACCAGCACCCAGAGTTGACGCAGCTGTCCAGTGTGATGTGGTAAACGTTCATGTCATCAGACGCAAAAGCGGCATCGGGGCCCTAAACCACACCCCATCAAGGCAGCCCCAATCCTCTTGCAGCCTTACAATTCCAGTTCAAACAAACGCCAAGTTCCTTTAAAAAGGAGCAAAGGAATGACAATTCCCTAAAAAATGCTATTAATGCAGTCTTCCAAGTAAATGGCCAACGCATACACCATTCCATACCATAGGGACCACTCTTTGTCATTAATAATGATCTCCTCTATCAGGTGGCAGAACACAAGGGGGAATTGTGTTCAATACTCCTAGTCCCCAGGACCTTCCAGCGGCAGATCTGTGATCTAGCGCATGCCCACCTCCTAGATGCCCATCTGGGAACCTAGAAAACCTTAGAGCACATTAAGCTCCGTTTTTACTGGCCCAGGATCAATGAAGAGGTCCATTGCTTTTGTAACTTGTGCCCTGAGTATCGATTGCAGCAGATTCACAGGAGAAACCAAGCTCCTCTCACTTCCCTTCTCTTGATGGATGTCCCTTTTGAACACATAGGGGTAGACCTGGTAGGACCCCTTAAACCCATGGCAAGAGGACACAAGTATTTATCTTGGTCCTCGTTGATTAAGATACCCGGTTCCCAGAGGCTGTTCCTCTGCATTCAGCCAATTTAAAAACTGTTGCACGGGAATTAGTAGGTGTCTTTGCGCAAGTCAGCATCCCTAAGGAAGCCCTAATGTACCAAGGGCACAGTTAACTTTGTAAACATACTAGGAAGTGGCCAAATTACCCAAAACAAAGTATATAAAGATCTTGGTTTACAATCCCCAGACAAATGGCTTAGTAGAGAGATTTAACCAGGCTCTGAAATTGATGCTGCGTAAAGTGGTCAGCAAGGATGGGAAGAACTGGGACCAGTTACTCCCCCTCATAATATCTGCCTAACAAGAAGTCCCCCAGGCCTGAACAGGCTTCACCCCATTTGAATTTTTGTATAAGCAACAACTCAGAGGGATACTGGACATCCTAAAAGAAGGGTGGGAGGAGGAAGCCCTCCCATCTACTAACATCCTTGACTATATCGCACAATTAGGTGATAGATTAGAAAAGATACAGCTGATACTAAAAGAGCACATAGAAAAGGCTCAGCCAGCACAGGTCCGTTGTTACGACCGTGGCAAAGTCCTTCAGGAGACTGGGAGACTGAGTTATGGTCCTCGTACCCACTTCCCACTTTCAATTACTGGCCATTTGGCAGGGTCCTTACAAAGTTAAGGAGAAGAAGGGGCTCATTGAATATTTGGTTAAACAACTGAATCGTCGGCTGAGCAAACAGATATACCATGTAAACTTGCTAAAACTGTGGAAAGACGGGGAACTAGATCTCTACTCTGGTCAGAAATTTAACCTTAACTTCAGCCCTGATTTGGCACAACGAGAGCTCAAACCAGTTATCCAGTCTATCCCGGATGTGGTGAGCAAAACAGCAGGACAGACCTTTCTGGTTGAGCAAGACATTGTGACTTAACCTGCTGTGATCATTAGAGTACACCACTACCGACTCCCCAAGGAAAAATGCACAGAAGTGGAGCTTAAGGTCAGGCACATGCTGGACTTAGGGGTAATTGAAAAAAGCCACAGTCCTTGGTTCAGCCCCATTATCTTGGTCCTTAAGCCGAATGAAAGTTGAAGCTTCTGCAATGACTTCCACCGGCTTAATCAAATCTCCCAAACTGATGCCTATCTAATGCCACGATTGGATGAATTCCACAAACAGCTCAGCCAGGCACAATACTTGACCACTTTAACACAGTCAGCAAAAGTAAAGACTGCGTTCAGCACCCCTACTAAACACTAGCAGTTTTGCATCCGCTCATTCAGCTTGCACAGGGCCACGGCGACAATTCAGTGTCTGGTGGACAAAGTCTTATGGCCCCATAATGCCTACAGCGCTGCTTACTTGGATGACATGGTTATCCATGCTAACATAAATTTTAATAATAATACATTTTATTTATATAGCGCCTTTCCCATGCTCAAGGCACTTCACAGAGTCTTAGATAAAAACAGCAGTATATATGTAACATTGGATACAAATGTTTTCCTGAATAGAACACTGAAACAGATAACAAAGCATTAAATAGAATAAAGGACAATAAACCAGAGTAAAATACTAAATTCAATACTAAAACAAAAACCTAACAAATAACCTAATTTGTGATATAACAGACACACAAATTATCCTGAGCACCTGGACAGAGAGGTAAACTGAAAGAAAGGGCAGAATGTCAAATTAAGTTAAAAGCCTTCCTAAATAGATGAGTTTTAAGTTGTTTTTTAAAAGAATGAATGGAGTCAGCTGATCTAATTAATTTCGGGAAGTCATTCCAAAGTCTGGGTGCTATGGAGCTGAAGGCCCTGTCACCCATAGAGTGCAGGTTAGTGTGAGACACAACAAGATTACCAGAATCAGAGGACCTTAGTAGGCGAACAGGAGCATAGTGATTTAGAAGGTCACTGGTGTAGTCCGGTGCAAGGCCATTTAAAGCTTTGTAGGTTATTAACAGAATTTTATAACATGTGAGAGGAACACCTACAGCACATCAAAGTGGTGCTCCAAACACAGGCAGAAGCCAGCCTACAGATCAACCTGAAGAAATTATTCTTTGGGCTGACTGAGACCGTATTTAAAGAACACAGTGTTCCAAAGTTAATGCCATACGTAAATGTCCCCGTTCGAAAACCAAGCGGCAAGTCCAAGCCTTTGTGGGTCAAGTGAGATACTAACGCCAGTTCATACCTCAGTTCTCAGAGATGGCAACGCCCTTGACGAATCTAACAAAGAAGCGAACCCCAAACAATGTGGTATAAGATGACCAAGTGGACTCTGAATTTCGTGACCTTAAGCAGGCCTTTGCGTAAGCACTGGTGTTGAGAACATCAAAATTCTCTCTGTCTTTAACCTCTAGACGGACACTTCGACACAAGACTAGGCACCGTGCAGAGCTAAAACATCGATGGTACTGAACACCCCGTTATGTTCCTGAGCCAGAAACTGCTATACTGGGAAACCAGCTATGTGGAGTTTGAGAGGAAAGCCCTAGGAATCAGATGGGCAGTAATGCAGCTCTCCAGTGGATGGCCCTGCAAAAAGAGTTGAACCCATGTGTCAGAAGGTGGTTTTTGGATCTCCAACCTTACTGCTTCACTGTTGTTTATTGGAGGGGCTGTCTCCAGGCTAACACTGATGCCCTTTCTCATGCTCACAACCTCTCAGTTATATATACTTTATATTTATGTATTTCTGTATGTATGTATGTATGTGTTTATTTATTCATATTTCTATCTTTGTTAGAAACATTTCAGATTTATTACTGTAGTCTCCCTGCTTCCTGGGACACTTCTATCACCAATCTAGAAGCTTCTGAATACCTTCAGAAAAAAACTTTTTCATTCAGTGAGAAGCAGGGTCTATGTGGCTTGTTTCACCGCTCCATCACCTACAAATCGATTACTGACCTCTTCCATTATTACTCTTCTGAGAAATGTAGCCTCAGTTTCTTTCCGCTTTCATCAGTAGTTAAAGTTGATGGCCACATCAAATGCTCTGTACTTGTCACATTTGTATCTCCACTTTAAAACATGTCTATCCAATCACATACACTTTGGAAAGGAATAGCTTTGTCTACATACTGAGAACATAAACATGTGAATTTCACTTCCTTCAACAATTTCTTCCCACAACAATCAAACATCAATTCTCTATTCTTCTTTTGTTCAAAAATAAGCAGTTCAAAAATAAGCAGGATACCAATAACAAAAGCAATGGAGCATATATATTGTAAAGCAAGCAATTATGTTCTGTATTCACATATTACCACAAAAAAAAGTTATAAATTGATGTAGGCAAACAATATTTAATACATTCAAAGCATAAACATCAATTGGTAGAACACTAGCAATGAGGAATATACACAGAAGGTAAAATCAATAGCATTACAATGAAAAAATTGAGAAGTATAAAAATAAACAAAGACAAACAAGTGACACTTAAAGGTTGGTAGTGAAGGGCATATAAGAGATGACATCAAACTCCATGGAGCCATCTCAAAAATTTACAATGGACTGTTCCTCATTAATACTGCTTGATTACTAATGTTATACATTTGTATTTTCATGACCTGACCTTTGTATATACTAAACATTTTTTGACTACATTAGTTTCTTCCATTAAACATTTTATGTCACTACTTGTTTGTGTTATTGGCAACCTGCTCATCACCATTTTTGGTATCGCTTTGCATGTTTCACATTTATACTTGCAGGTATTTTTTACTGCCTTATTTGGTTCAAAGTAATACACACACACACACACAGCTATGACTGTGATCCATTTGCTACTAGCAACATTGACAGCAAAAAGGTACCGAACCACCACACAAAGCCTCAGCAACCTTACACAAATAGTTTGGAAACAAAAAGTGCAGATGAACCCTCAAGCAATGTTAATCAGTGTATGTTTAATGGAAGATCTTTAATGAAGAGCGACTTCTTTAAGTTCATACAAAGAGTGGTAGGAATGGAACTTAACTCTGTGTCACTGTGGTATCAAGTCCCAGTCCATTGCCACAAACTAGTGAACTAGTATGATCTGTAAGTGACTGGCCTCTAAATGCTACCATTATTCAAAGTTATTGTCTGCTTTTACATGCATTTTTATTACTCTTTAATTTAATATATATATTTTTTTTATATCAGTATACTGCTGTTGGATTATGTGAATTTCCCCTTGGGATTAATAAAGTATCTATCTATCTATCTATCTATCTATCTATTTTGTTCAGACCTGTAGCCTTTTAACTTTCCCAACTTATACCAGACTTATACCAGACTTACTGTACTGAATATTTTAAACTAGCAGAATACCCGCGCTTCGCAGCAGAGAAGTAGTGTGTTAAAGAAGGTATGAAAAAGAAAAGGAAAAATTTAAAAAATAACGTAACATGATTGTTAATGTAATTGTTTTGTCATTGATATGAGTGTTGTTCCCATATCTATATCTATATATATATATCAAAATACCCGCGCTTCGCAGCGGAGAAGTACTGTGTTAAAGAAGTTATGAAAAAGAAAAGGAAAAATTTTAAAAATAACGTAACTTGATTGTTAATGTAATTGTTGTGTATATATATATATATATATATATATATATATATATATATATATAGCAAAATACATATCTATATACATATCTACATATACATATATATATATATATATATATATGCATACCTATCTACATCATATATACACACACATATACATACATACATACACAGACACACACATATATATAATTTGTGTGTGTGTATGTATGTATGTGTGTGTGTGTGTGTGTGTGTATACACATACATACAAACATACACACAGGTATATATAAATATATGTGTGTATATATATATATATATGTATGTGTCTATATGTGTGTGTATAGCTTTGATCACTGAGTGCAAGGGAAAAATAATAAAATGTAGTCTATAAGTTATTAAACAGTAAAACATTAACGTTTTAAGAAGTAAAGGTACATTGAGCACTACTGGAGTGGTTGCGGGTAAACTACATTTTAAAGACGGTATAACAGAAGAGGTAAGTAGTACTAACAGCAGCTAAAATGTATATGGATCATCTCTCGGTAGTAGATCCCTTTTGAAAGGCGCTACACGACGGCTGTGGTATAGAAATTACATTTTCTATGTGAAAGTCCAAATTTCTGCCTCTAATAATGTGCCTTACCAGCAATTAAAGAAAATTAGTTTTGTGTCCTCTGCAGTGTTAAGAGAGAAAGGCTTTGGTTTGGGATAAACGGAAAAAAGGTGTAAAGAAAGGAAAGTTGCCTTTTTCTTTTCTTTTATATAGTATAGAGAGATGTGTTCGCTGACGATATGAGCGCCTTTTGGGGACAGTCGCGGTGGGTCTTGTGCAGACTGGTGAGACGTCCCAGCTATTAATCGGCTGTGATGGCACTGTCAGTCCTTCACTCCTGTGCGTGTCTTCATAAGAGCTGACGACCTCATAATCGTATACGTGCAAAATAAAGTGCGAAGCGCCTTAATATTATTTTGCCGCAGAAGCGCAGTCAGCGTGTGAAAGGCCGGCACAGCTATGCGCGCGCGCCGGCTGCTCGACTTTGGCTGGGCAGGAGACGCCAGTTTTTGCAGACACGTTCACATGATCAAAAGTCTCCGCGCTCTTTGGAGGTCATTCATATACAAAATACCCACGCCTCGCAGCGGAGAAGTAATGGGTTAAAGAAGTAATGAAAAAGAAAATGAAACATTTTAATAATAACGTAACATGATTGTCATGAGTGTTGCTGTCATATACATGCCTGCCTAAATAAGTCACCCTCGCTTCGCTCTTACTTTTTTACCGTTCATTTAATCATGGCTAGTGGCGGAAAAATTATAAAATGGAAGGAGGATTACACTGAGTATGGCTTTACCAAAACAATTATTGATGGCGAATCGATTATTCATAAAGCTTGAATTGGTGATCTGTTTTTGTGTGTTAACCTCATATCTTTTCATACTTCTTCTCAAACCAAGGTGGTGCGAAGCTAAAATGAATTGGGATGCACTGATCAATGTTATCGGTGTACCAGGAAATCATGCATTGACAAAAGTTCCCCTTTGATTGTAATGCAAAGTGTGATTAAATGCATTATTTTTTAACGCGTTATGGAGCACATGCATCGAAGCTTCTCAGCTGTGCTTGTGCTAAGAAAATTAAACATTTTAAAAATAACGTAACACGATTGTCAATGTAACCTTTTGTAAGTAGTGCCTGGAGGATTCAGTGTGGAGAAAGTCTAGAGACAGAGTGTGTATTAACTTGTGGATTTCTCTGTATTTGGTGGCAGTGTGACGAAGTTGCTTCGGAAGACGGCGTTAGCCGCGGAGCTCAGCTCAGAGCGAAATGAGGTAAATGGGAGGGGAGATGATGACGTGACTCCCCCACCCGCCTTAACTGTCAATCCCCCACAAACACAGTCTCTCGGAATTTGCATAAGCACACCCCTTCACCTGCAATTTTAACTTAGTTACAAAGTGATCAAAACTCTCGTTTATATCCTGCGTCCTCTCATTAAACTTGTATCCCGCATTACCCGTGGGCACGAAAAGCACCAGCGGCAGCATGTCTATTAAGTTAATTTAAAGTTTAGGTTTATACCGCGCTTTGTTTCCGAAGTAGCTGTACTGATGAATATGGTAGTATGTCACTCGCTCGCTTCTTAATGTTTCACTGCCTTCTCAATTATATAATGCATGTTTTGTTCAGCGTATTTTGGAGCTCTTCCTGGTTTTCTACATAGTGCGTTGACAGTCAGTTCACGTGATTACGTGGGCGGCATAATGATGTCACACGAAACTCCGCCCCCACGGCGGTCAAGCTCAACTCCATTACAGTAAATGGAGAAAAATACCTTCCAGTTATGACCATTACGCGTAGAATTTCGAAATGAAACCTGCCCAACTTTTGTAAGGAAGCTGTAAGGAATAAGCCTGCCAAATTTCAGCCTTCTACCTACACGGGAAGTTGGAGAATTAGTGATGAGTCAGTGAGTGAGTGAGTGAGTGAGTGAGTGAGTGAGTGAGTGAGTGAGTGAGGGCTTTGCCGTTTATTAGTATAGATCCTAAACGTATTTGCATATTTTAGAACCCTGAACACCATTTAAACACTTTCTTAATAATAACTGTGTGTGAGCGTATGTATTAGGATAAACGTTTATAGACACCATAACTGAAAGATAAACCAGTCAATTCAAATTAAATTTAGCATAGTTATTTAAAATAGCAAAATGCGCAATGTCTATTTTCAGCAAACTCAAACCAGTAGGTTTTGTTCTACATATATAATGGGTATACTGTATATCAGAAGGTATTGTAAGGGGATAAAATTTTAGAATCATAGATTTTTGTAACTTAATGACGCATCATGTTTTTTAGCCATGCTGTGGAAGCTAGTTAGTATACAGGGTGAGCCAAAAAGAACTACCACATTTCAAACGTTTATTCGACAAAAATGCTACAAGATAAAATAAATTTCATTACGACATAAGAAAGGGTATACAAAATAGAATTTTTAATTGTGTTTTAAAAATTATTTCTTCAAGGTGGTGGCCATCATTTGAGACAATTTCTGAAAGCTCGCATGACTCATTCAGCCATTTCAAGGGGAATAGTGGCGATTTTCTTGGCGAACAGCATCCTTGAAGGCTTCAAGGTTTTGAGGTCAGTGTGTGTATACCTTCAACTTGAGATAGCCCCACAAGAAAAACATCACACGGAGCAAGATCAGCAAAACTGAAGGCCACCCGACATCGTCGCACATGGATTTCTACACAGTAAGAGCTGTTGCTCCATCCTGTTGAAACCAGACATCCACCACATCCATTTTTTCCAGTTGGGGCCGCAAATAATGGTGACCGTTGCTCCACCCTCCTCAAAAAAGTAAAGGCCTACAATGCCAAATTCTGCAATTTATCGCTTATTTACTTATCGCAACTTCGCCTATTTATGCAACCATTCAAATGGAAATGTCGTTCTTCATTTTGGCTCACCCTGTATAAAAAAATAAAAATATTACTATCAGAGAAATCTAACAGAAAATAAACACTGGATGTGCTTTTAAGAAAAACATGATAAAACTGCTCAAACAGGTAAAATATCAAGTAGTGAAATGTTAAAAATGGACAGTGTATTTTCGTGAACCAATTAATGGAAGAGAAACCAAAATAAAACATGGAAGACACTAGATAATATGGAAGACACTGGAAGACATTTATCAGAGATAATTGAACCTTCAAATCAGCAGAGGGGTACCAACAGGACAAAAAGGCTACAGCTTTGGCAATAACTAAAGCAGAAACACAGGTTTAAGAGGAATTTGGAGGCTCAGGCTCAAACAGGTTGTGGCAAACCATCAGGTGACTCACAATGGGAAGACTGAGCTTCATCCCAGCTGTTCTCAGCAAGGATAGAGAAGTACAAACACAGACTGAGGATGTAGTCTGACTGTGGAAGGTACACTTTGAGGAGCTCCTGCCCATTTCCCAGAGGGAGGTAACTGAGATAGTTAAATTAAATTAAAATTTTGGTACTTTGCAGTGCCAAAGCCCCAGGGATGGATGAGATCTGCCCCAAAATGCTGAAGGCTCTGGACATTGGCTGTCATAGCTGAAATGCATGACATAATGTTGAGTGATCGTCAGGAGCCATGCCCCAGTGAGTGGCAGACAGAGGTGTTGGTCGCCTCTTTTAAAGAAGGGTGACCAGAGGGTGTGCTCCAACTATAGGAGGATGACACTACTCAGTCTCTCTGGGAAAGCCTACTTCAGGTACTTGAAAGGAGACACTGCCCAGTCGTGAAACCACAGATCCAGGCAAGGTTATTATAGTTAACGAAAACTAAAATCAAAATTGAAACTATTACTTAAAAACATTTTTGTAGACTGAAATAAAATAATTAACAAAGCCGAAATGAAAAATCTAAACTAAACTATTAAGGTAGTTGGAAAGACTAACTGAAATAAAATAATAATTTACTAAAAATATTTTTAGTTTTGGTTTTTGAATGTATATTCTTGACATTAATCTTTAACACATGTAACTTTTAACTCTAAAACTGAAAGAAATCCATCATGAGCCACTTGAATATATTCACCCAATGAACGGCGGCTGGTGATGGAGGGCGGCTGTTCACACAGCATTTGCGAAGACAGAGTGAGCTGACTACAGGCACATAAAGTGTGTGAAATAGAAAGCAATTTACTGTGCCACCTTTCTTTACACTTGTATAACAAGATGTAATTTAAACGGCGGAAATCGGAATGTGCTGGTCAACAAAACCTTTAATGTATGGACAAAAAAATCACGAGTGAGTAATGCTTCAGTTTATTTCTCAGATGCCTGCATTTTGTTGACAATAATTCACCTGCCATTTCGTACAATAAAAATCCTTTCTGAAAATAAAGCAACACTGATCAAGAGACTGACTAGATCATCATACAAGATCAGCATATTGTTGCTGATCAATCAGTTTTGCTTTAAAAAAGTAATGTGCCTGAGATGGAATCAGAGATCGATATGGCTGGTAGAAAATAAGCCCAGTATGGGAGATTTTTGAATGCAATATTGAAGGCATTCATTATAAGCACATTGTCCTGAAGCAGGATATGTTGTGTGGTATAAACATTTAGAGGAAAAAAAATCCTCAAACCTTAAAATTTACCTACATTTTATTACAAACTGGCCCATTCTGGGCAATAAAGGAAAAAAAGATAAAAAGTGCCAACAATCAGCACATATTTGTTCAGCACAAATGACATAGAAAATATTTTTTTAAATTATAAAATTATGTAAAATTGTTCATACTCAGTATCTGGTTTTGATTATGCTTGTTTTTACCAGACAAAAAGAAAAGCAGCAAACGATGTAGTGTAGTACGCTTTTAAACTCATATCCTAACCCGTTAAATGTACAGTTCTGTCTGATTTGTGACACAAAACTAAACTCCATAGTAGCTCTTTAACTATACCATAATTACTAAAACTGAAACTAATAGATAAAAAAATAAAAACTAAATTAAAACTAAAAATACATGATGAAGGAAAACTAAAGCTAAACTGAATTCCCAAGTAAGGTCAGAAAAAAAATAGAAATAAAAACTAACATAAAAAGGCAAAATTATAATAATCTTGGATCCAGGAAGAGAAATGTGGATTCCATCCAGGCTATGGAATTGTGGAATGGCTCTTCACCATTTATGAAAATCCTGAAGGGGCCCAATCAGTCTATTTGTGTTTTGTGAAGTTAGAGAAGGCATATGACCATGTTTCTCAAGAGATTCTGTGGAGTATGCTAGAAGGGTACAGGATTCTGGGGCTCTTAATAAGGGCTACTTGGCCCTTGTATAATCATAGTGAGAGCTTTGTCTGCATACTCAGAAAAACATCAGCACCATTCCAGAAATGGTGGAATGGAACTCAGGGCTATGCTTTGTCTTCTATCCTGCCTGAGATTTTCATTAAGAGGATATCACGGCCCAGCCAAGAAGAGGGGGTGTCCTGCAGACAACATGGTCCATTTGGTTTTATTGGCTTGTAAACTTCAGCGCTTATTGTTATGGTTTGCAACCAAGTGTGAAGCAGCAGGTATGAAGATCAGCCTCTCTCAATCTGGTCTTCAATAGGAAAAAGGTCAGCTATCCTCTCCAAGTGGGAGGTGAGTTACTGCCTCGGGTTGAAGAGTTTATGCTTTTGGGGTTTTGTTAACAAGTGAGGGAACAAAGGGATGTGGAGATGGGTCAAGGCAGCAAGCGCAGTTATGTGTTCTGTATACCGATCCATAGTTGTGAAGAAGGAGATGAGTCAGAAGGCAAGGGACTCTCTGTTTACCAGTCAATTTACATCCCTACCCTCACCTTTGGTGGTGAGCTTTGGGTAATGACTAAATGAACAAGACTACGGGTACAAGTGGATGAAATAAGCTTTCTCTGCAGGTTGGCTGTGCTCTCACTTAGAGATATGGTGAAAAGAATAGATATCTGGGAGAGGCTCGGAGTACAGCTGCTGACCCTCTGCAACAAGAAGGTATGAACACAACCAGCTGAAAAGAGACTCCAGTGAAGACTGAGGGCTTACTAGTAGGATCATATCTTCCAAGTGGCATGGGAATACTTTGGGATTCCACAGTATGACTTGGCAACTCTGGCTGTAGAGAGGGATGTATGAGCTCACTGCTAAGAATGTTGCCCCAAAGACCCAGTCTCAGATGAGCAGTAGAAAATTAATGAATAAATGAATAATTGAAGAGTATATAGTATACTTTGTATTACATGAAACATTTGATATTTGTGAAGTCAAAATATTTTTTCTCAAATGTTTCATGCACTCATTTGCATTGGAAAACTTGTATTTTTAAATGAATCATTATAGATTTGAACACAACTTGCATCTCCCACAGTGGCGTTAAAACAGATAACTGTCTGACATTTGTTTGCTATAATTGAAAACATATAACTTCTGCAATGTCCTTGCAAGCATAATGTCCTTATTCAATCTAACCTGTTCTTCTTTAGACTGACCTGTTATTAACACACTTTGATTTTCCTGATGACTCTGAATAGGTTTATAAATTTCAAAAACTCAGAAATAGACACGTCATTTGAGTGCCTCACACTGCTTGAGTATCTAGCCATGTGCGCACTTCCAGGAATTTTATTACAAGCCATCCTGCACTAAGTATGCACAGACTTAAGAAGTTTCAAAATACATCTGCTGATGAACGGAGTTGAACCAAATGTAATGAACACATTTTTCACCAACTAGCCTGACTACCTTACTATTTAATACAGTTTGATGCAAGACGTGGGTACTGATAAAAAAAGTTATAAATTCCAACATGTCAGAATTCCTGAAATCTTTGTCTGCACCACATAAACTTCTCATATATTAAAAAGCTTTTGACCCTTATCATCTACCTATGTCAGCACTATGCATCAATTCATCTGTTTTCTAATCTCTTTATCTAGTTCAGAATCTTTGGACAGATGCTTGTCCTGATACAAAACATTGGCTGATCATTGTTGCCAGTCATATGTATATTTTCATAGGTACAGTAAACCCGTCTCCTAATAGGCTTTCTGAGAAGGAAAACTGTAGAGTAGATTCACAAACAAAACAGTGACTTCAATTTAATATAATTGCCCTCCCCAAACATCAGACTCCTAAAACTCAGCTAACTTTTACCTACTATGAGACATGCTGAAGTCAACACAGGAATGCATTTGTATATAAGACTTTTGACACCATGTTGAGTTAATATCCTGACAAATACAGGCTTTTTGCAGGTCAAATGGGGATGCAACTGATGTGGTATATCTAATACAATGCAACTCAGTGCAGTGCATATGTCTTAGAATGATTATACACAGCAATTAAAATGAATAGACTAAGTTGGTAAACCAAACCAGATCTTGCATCAACCCAAAAGTCTTCATACATATTACATGAGACACAAACAGTAAATGCATATGTAGAAAACAATAACATCTGTGGAGACAATGACTGAAACAAGTGCAATCAAGAACATAAGCAAATTACCCATTACCAGAAGGTGCCTGAAAGCTCATACTTTCCTTATTCATCAGTGAATATTTCCCAAAATAGTAATCACTAGCAAAGTACCAAAGATAGACCTGAATCACTACAAATTCTATAAAGCAGAATTATTATTATTAACATCCTGCATAAGTGGGTATCTTATTAATCAGTGTTTTCTCTATTACATGAACTAAGGATATTTTTAGACTGACATTGCTTTATCCATCCATCCATCTATCCTCTTCCGCTTATCCGAGGTCGGGTCACGGGGGTAGCAGCTTGAGCAGAGATGCCCAGACTACCCTCTCCCCGGCCACTCCTTCTAGCTCTTCCGGGAGAATCCCGAGGCGTTCCCAGGCCAGCCGGGAGAAATAGTCCCTCCAGCGTGTCCTGGGTCTTCCCCGGGGCCTCCTCCCAGTTGAACGTGCCCTGAACACCTCACCAGGGAGGCGTCCAGGAGGCATCCTGATCAGATGCCCGAGCCACCCCATCTGACTCCTCTCGATGCAGAAGAGCAGAGGCTCTACTCTTAGCCCCTCCCGGATGACTGAACTTCTCACCCTATCTTTAAAGGAAAGCCCACCCTGCAGAGGAAACTCATTTCAGCCACTTGTATTCACGATCTTGTTCTTTCGGTCACTACCCATAGCTCATGACCATAGGTGAGGGTAGGAACATAGATCGACTGGTAAATTGAGAGCTTTGCCTTACGGCTCAGCTCCTTTTTCACCACGACAGACTGAAGCAGAGCCCGCATCACTGCGGACGATGCACCGATCCTCCTGTCGTTCTCATGTTCCATTCTTCCCTCACTCGTGAACAAGACCCCGAGATACTTGAACTCCTCTACTTGGGGCAGGATCTCACCTCCAATCCTGAGAGGGCACTCCACCCTTTTCCGGCTGAGAACCATGGTCTCGGATTTGGAGGTGCTGATTCCCATCCCAGCCGCTTCACACTCAGCTGCGAACCAATTCAGAGAGAGCTGAAGATCATGGCCTGATGAAGCAAATAGGTCAACATCATCTGCAAAAAGCAGTGACCCAATCCTGAATCCACCAAACTGGACCCTCTCAACACCCTGACTGCGCCTAGAAATTCTGTCCATAAAAGTTATGAACAGAATCGGTGAGAAAGGGCAGCCCTGGCGGAGTCAAACTCTCACTTGACTTACTGCCTGCAATGCGGCCTAAGCTCTGAAACCGGTTGTACAGGGACCAAACAGCCCTTATCAGGGGGTCCGGTATCCCATACTCCCGGAGCACCCCCCACAGGATTCCCCGAGGGACACGGTCGAACGCCTTTTCCAAGTCCATAAAACACATCTAGACTGGTTGGTCAAATTCCCATGCACCCTCCAGTACTCTGCTAAGGGTGTAGAGCTGGTCCACTGTTCCGCAACCAGGACGAAAACCACACTGTTCCTCCTGAATCCGAGGTTCGACTATCCGACAGACCCTCCTCTCCAGAACCCCCAAACAGACTTTTCCAGGGAGGCTGAGGAGTGTGATCTCTCTGTAGTTGTAACAGACCCTCTGGTTCCCCTTCTTAAAGAGAGGGACTACCACCCCGGTCTGCCAATCCAGAGGCACTGTCCCTGATGTCCATGCGATGTTGCAGAGACATGTCAACCAAGACAGTCCTACAACATCCAGAGCCTTGAGGAACTCCGGGCATATCTCATCCACCCCCGGGGCCCTGCCACCAAGGAGTTTTTTGACCACCTCGGTGACCTCAGTCCCAGAGATGGGGGAGCCCACTTCCGAGTCCCCAGGCTCTGCTTCCTCATTGGAAGGCATGTTAGTGGGATTGAGGAGATCTTCGAAGTACTCCCCCCACCAACCCACAGCATCCCGAGTCGAGGTCAGCAGCGCACCATCCCCACCATATACAGTGTTGACACTGCACTGCTTCCCCCTCCTGAGACGCCGGACAGTGGACCAGAATCTCCTCGAACCTGTCATTCTCCATGGCCATGACATTGCTTTATGTAGTTTAAAAGTAGGTAAAAATGATAAATTCATGGATAGGATTTAAAAACCGTTACATTTTTGACTCATCAATATTAATTATGGCTATAAATTATTATTGAATACATTGAATACATTTTTCCAATTGAGCTCATGGAAAAAGTCAGTTTAAAATTCAAACACAAAACCATATCTGTCCACTATCTTTAAAGAACATTGTGCATTAAGTGAGAAACAAATATTTTTTGGATATATTCAATATTTTTTTCTTGTTTTTGGTGTAAAACCATATTCAACAATATGTTGGTAAGCCAGCCAGCCAGGATTTGACTCATATCTGAAAATAAATTTTAAAGCTCTCTTTCTGCAAAACACTATTTCGATGCTTTATAAATCTTCAAAATTGTGGCTCTGCACTGCCATACTTAACTTGGTAAAAGGATAGGCTTCAGTTCTAGTGTCTGCAGAATAAACTGAATAGGCCACATATATGAAAGGGCTATAGCAGCAATGACCACAAGGCAGTACTCAATCATTGACAAAATGTCAATTGCTAGGCCCACACACACACATGTTCATACTTATATGGGGCTAACTCAGAATATCTGATCAACAAAACATGCACATCATTATTTTTTGACATCTTTCATCCTGATGAAATTTTCAAAAATTGTATTTTTGTATAAAGCTCTATATATCTATCTATTTGATGATGTTTCTCTGTTTATGTCCTAAAACTTTTTTTGTTTTTATGTTGCATTTCTGTTCTTCATACTCAATTTATAACTATAGTATAGCACACTGAGCTTTTAAAGGATAGTGCAGCTTATATAATTTAAATGAACTAAAATAAAAAAGAAGAAAACTAGAGTATTCAGAGAAAAATCCACAAGACATAATAAAACCTGCAGACTCCACACAGAAAGGTGCAGGATTTAAAACCAGAATGGCAGAACTGTGAGGGAATGGCAATTATCGCTATGTCATTGTAGCATCCTTAGAGCTGTATTGTATAGTGTATATGCAAACAATCAACTGTCAAAATGATTGTAGATTTCAAGAGATGTATTCTCATCGCCTCTCCCATAGCCAACAGCGGTTCCATAGTCAACACTGTGAAGACCTTCAGGTACCTGGGGATTACAATTACTCTGAATAACCAATGAGAAGTTAACATCAGCTATGCGGTTAAAAAGGTGCAACAGAAAATTTGTTCTCTAAAACAGAATTTTAAATTGCCAAAGCCACTGCTAGCCCAGCACTACACTGCTGTCTTTGAGCTCAAGCTTAAATCCTGCTTTAATGGTTTTGTCTGGACCAATGACTGTGGAGGACAAGGCTATACCTTAACATATTATATGGTCAGCAGAAAAGATAACTGGCTATAAACTGCAAGATCTGTATAACTCAAGGTACATAAATCTTGCAAGCAAAATTATTGATAACCCTTCTCTTCCTAGACATCACATCTTTCAAGCTCTCCCTTCTAGTAAACATTTCAGGGCACCAAGGTTAAAACAACACAGCAAAAAAAAACTATTTTTCCCAAGCTGTGAATCTTTTTAATCTTTAATATATTTTTAAAAGTTCATATCCTGGTACAATTTTAATTACAGTATATATTAAGAATAGCTGGTATTTAATGCTTGAACTATAATCTTATTTTCTACTTATTCTTTAATTTTCTTAAGTAGATGTGTAATATGTGTATATTTAATAATTCAGTGCAATTAACCAGTCATATTTCCTGTATAGTACATCATTGTAAATATAGTTACCTAATAATGTGACTCCATTCTATCCATTTCATTTCATTAATAAGGATTAAAGTAAAAACTTACAAATAATTCTGACTTGTAATAATATTTGTCAGTCAGTAAGTCATTCTCCAACCCACTATATCCTCACACAGGGTCATGGGGGTCTGCTGGAGCCAATACCAGCCAGCACAGGGCGCAAGGCAGGAACAAACTCCGGCAGGGCGCCAGCCCACCGCAGGTAATAATATTTGCACAAGTATTATTTAAAAGGTCACTGTTTTCTTATAGTGGTTGAATGAAGAGTTTTTTTGGACTTTATTGTGTATACAACAGTACTTGCTATGACATTTCCATTTGTTTGATTAATCTGTAATTTGTTAATTGGTTTTATTTTAAATGTTAAATTTTGACCAAACAGCTGCACAACCCCTTCAAATGTACAAGATAATCATGTAAAAAAACCAAGAAAACTGGCCTCCATATTAGAGACCAACTCATCTCTAGTTTTAGAGACCAAAGCTGATAAAACTGTACTTAAATTCTGATTTTGATTTTAGCAAAACAGACGTTGAGTAAACATTCAGGCAGTTTTCAGTCCTGGCCGTTTGAGATCTTTTTATTTCAAATGTCATCAGAAACTGGAACCAAATTAACCAATACGTTTTACGTTTCCTGACTACCTTCTTGGCATGGCTAAGTGGACAAAAGGAAAGCCATAATAGGCAAAGGGATTAGAAGCCTTGAGTACTGCTGGCATGGACATCCTGATCATGATTCTTAAATGCAACTGCCTCTAAATACACAAAACCTAATACAGAATGCCAGAGTGCTGCTAGCCATGATGAACAGGTAATGTAAAGCAAAATGTTATGAATAATGAGAACATAAGTTTCATATATAGAGAACATAATAAGTTACTTATTTTCTCCCACCCATCCATTCAATTGCTAAAATAGCTAATTCCAGATTAATCTTTCAATTAAGCTAGAGCCAATGCAGATAGCATTAGCCACAGTCAGGTGCTACAGCTAATTCTAGACAGGACCACATGTTCATCTCGGGTCACTTATTTTATTGTTATGTAATGCATGCATATTAATGCTTTAGAAAAAAGGGAAAAATATGTTAAAAGTAAATTCACACTGAAAAATACAGAAAAACAACATTTTAATGCAGCGCAAGTTAAAAAATGCAAGGTGGAAAGTGCAAGGCAGGTATAACAGACAATAACATTGTAAAATGTTAATGTTTAGCCCCCCGGGTGGAACTGAAGAGTCACATAGTGTGGGGGAGGAACGATCTCCTCAGTCTGTCAGTGGAGCAACTCTGTCTGGAGATGATACTGTTTAGTGGATGCAGTGGATTCTCCATGATTGACAGGAGCCTGCTCAGCACCGATCGCTCTGCCACAGATGTCAAACTGTCCAGCTCCGTGCCTACAATAGAGCCTGCCTTCCTCACCAGTTTGTCCAGGTGTGAGGCGTCCTTCTTCTTTATGCTGCCTCCCCAGCAAACCACTGCGTAGAAGAAGGCGCTCGCCACAACCGTCTGATAGAACATCTGCAGCATCTTATTGCAGATGTTGAAGGACGCCAGCCTTCTAAGGAAGTATAGTCGGCTCTGTCCTCTCTTGCACAGGGCATCAGTATTGGCAGTCCAGTCCAATTTATTATCCAGATCCACTCCCAGGTATTTATAGGTCTGCACTCTCTACACATAGTCACCTCTGATGATCACAGGGTCCATGAGGGACCTGGGCCTCTTCGAATCCACCACCAGCTCCTTGGTTTTGCTGGTGTTCAGTTGTAGGTGGTTTAAGTCACAACATTTAACAAAGTCCTTGATTAAGTTCCTATACTCCTCCTCTTGCCCACTCCTGATGCAGCCCATGATAGCTGTGTCGTCAGCGAATTTTTGCACGTGGCAGGACTCTGAGTTGTACTGGAAGTCCGATGTATATAGGATGAACAGGACCGGAGAAAGCACAGTCCCCTGCGGCGCTCCTGTGCTGCTGATCACAATGTCAGACCTGCAGTTCCCAAGACGCACATACTGAGGTCTGTCTGTAAGATAGTCCATGATCCATGCCACCAGGTATGAATCTACTCCCATGTCTGTCAGCTTGTCCCTAAGGAGCAGGGGTTGGATGGTGTTGAAGGCAATAGAGAAGTCCAGAAACATAATTCTTACTGCACCACTGCCTCTGTCCAAGTGGGAGAGGGATCGGTGTAGCATGTAGATGATGGCATCCTACGCTCCCACATTCTCCTGGTATGCGAACTACAGCGGGTTGAGGGCGTGGCAGACCTGTGGCCTAAGGTGGTGAAGCAGCACCACCACCGCTCCATGGTCTTCATCACATGTGACGTCAGGGCGACAGGCCTGAAGTCACTCAGCTCACCAGGACGTGATACCTTTGGGACTGGGGTGATGCAAGATGTTTTCCAAAGCCTCGGGAGTCTCCCCTGTTCTGGGCTCAGGTTGAAGATGCGCTGTAGAGGACTCCCTAGCTCCAACACACAGGCCTTCAACAGTCATGGCTATACTCCATCTGGACCCACTGCTTTACTGGCACGAAGTCTCCTCAGCTCTTTGCTTACCTGGGCTGCTGTAATTGTGGGTGGGGGGAAACTCTCTCCTATGCTTGTATCAGCAGAAGGATGGGTGGAGGATGCAGTACTCTGAGGTGAGAGTGAGAGTGGGCTAGGGTGGCCAAACCTGCTAAAAAAGTTGTTTATCAGGTTTGCTTTCTCCCTGTCTCTCTCAATGGAGGCACCCAGCTTCGAGCTGCAGCCAGTGATGATCTTCATCCCATCCCACACTTCCTTCATGTTGTTATTCTGCAACTTTTGCTCCAGTTTTCTCCTGTACTGCTCTTTCGCTGCCCTGAGCTGGACTCGGAGTTCCTTCTGCATGCGCTTGATCTCATGCTGATCACCACATTTAAAAGCCTAACCTTCACCAATTTCTCAACAGCCATTTTTCAGAGTATAATAAACTTTAACTTTCATTTCACCTTCTGCTAATGCTGTGCATTAACAATGTATTCTTATACAAAGGCCAGGAAGCCATTTTTATTTATTAAATTAATGTACAGTATGTCAGCTCTTGACATTATGCTTAAAATGTAAAGCCTGTTATATGCTTATAATTCTCTTCTATAAGAGTTTACATTTCATATTATTCATCATTTATCTGGTTTTAATAATGTTACTGGATAGAACACAAACCATTCTTTTCCCAATCCAGTACATACTCAATCATTTAATAAATTGTTAATCCATCTGTTATTGAATCTGCTTAATTAAATTCAGGGTCATGATAGCCACAGCCTTTCTCAACAGTTTTGGGAAAAGGACTGATGGTAACTCACTTAAACATAGTCAATTTAGTGTCACAAATTAGCACAAACTAGCATCCAGGAAAATCCTATAGGATTTCTGTTCTGGTGGTATGCCTTCCCCACTCCCCACTTCCCACTTCCCATATACTGCTAAAGAAGACTCTCCCTCTAAACACCCATCACCCATGTTTCTTGCTCTCTCATTCTACATTGGTCTTGTTTCAGAGGCAAGTCAGCAGTTGCCTTAACTATAGACTCAATTAAACCATTTGGCTACAAAAACTCAAAGCTAGAAATCACCATAATGCCTCATGCATCCTCACTGTCCATGAGTTATCTTCATAAAAGTTCTTATGCTATCTAATTTCTTAAATGGTTTATAGTCCCACCTGTTCTCCCCCAGGAAACAGATGGTCACAGAATTTGAAGAAAATTACTAGAATTCCACTCACACTTCCTATTGCATCCCTTAAAAGGTTCCTATTTACCCATTTTAGGATGATATGTTCCACTTCTCTCCCTCTCAGTCATGGAGTCTAGAAATCATAAGCTTAAAGTGGATTGCCTTCCTTCTAGTATCCTGAGCCCTCCCCTCCCCACCAACTCCCTTAGAAGAAGCATTTTTAGCATATCTAATACATTCTCCTTTCCATGATCGATTGTAGCACTTCATTTGGGGATTTCTTACTTTTCTTGTGCCTTTGTAGGTCCAGTCCTTGTGATTGGTGACAACCACTCAAAATACATAATGCAAATTACTTATGAATTCTAAAAAACAAGACCAGAAAGGTTGATTTTTAACCTTGATTTAAACCATACAATTAATGGAGCGCCAAAAAACCCTCAGTAGAGATTTCCACAGAGCAGGGAAAATGTTCATCAGCTTTAATATAACTAGAAGAATAGTATCAGAAACAAAGTAGTCTCAAAGATTTATACTGGGTAAGCAATTCAAACGACTGTTCATCAGTTCTGGTGTTCAGTTAATAATGGAGCTTTATAGATGACTCAGTAGATCACTACAGGTTTAAGCAGTTGAGTTAGCTAAAGTGAAATAAGTTTGAAAGCTAAACCTGCTAAACCACACTTGGATTCAGAGACACCAGTTACAAAAAAGTGAAGTGTAAAATGGTAAGAAGCAGTTCAGGAACTTAGAAAATCTAGGAGATTTAAAATCAGATAAAAGTGAACAAGAACTAAATAATCTAAGCAGAACTGATTTACGACAAGTAAAGAGTCAAATAGAGGAACAAGGGGAAACAAAGTATAAGGTGAAGAAATAGAAACCTAAGCAAAGCAGTGAAAACACAGAAGAGTCAGAACACCAGGCTAATAAATAAAATTCAGAAACAGAAAGAGTCAAAGTCTCCTTTACACAATAAGTCAAATTAAGGATGAAAACCTTATTTTGATTATTTGATTTAGCTGGAATGTATAGTACTAGTTCTAGAGTTGTAAATGTTTTATTGATGAATCAATAATTGACTGTGAGCTTTCAAAACTGACAGCAAAATCACATAATTGAAAATGTTTATTCTTTCCTTTTTCAAACTTATGATAAATCATGTATCATCTATTAATACACCTTTATCCATATATGTGTGATTTTATGTATCTAATAGTGTCAGAAAGACCAATAATTAGGCTCATTTTAAATTCAAATACATTTTTGCATGTTTACAGCAGGAGACTGATGAATACCACCACTGCCTCAGAAAGCAGAAAATTGTAGACTGAAGAAGATAAGGCAAATTTGTATGAAACTAAATCACTTGGATTTTTTACATTACATGGTCAATTAAAAATTTACTTATACATACACAGTTACAAGTATTATACAATAAAACTTACATTTTACCCCAAGAATATATACTTAAGCATAGTATATATTATTGTGGAAAAACATCTAGAGTGAAATGTCTGTAGAAAAGTACAGTGAAATTGGTTTTGCCTATTATCATTATTTATAGTATGCATACATCAATAGTTTCAATGTACATGAATACTGTTAAATATAATAAACCCATGTAGTTCACTGTTATTTAGTGGACAGCTCAGGTTCCGTGAACAAGGCTACATCATGGGAAGACATGGCACCTTGTGCAAGTCCAATACTGCCAGAGTTAGCCATTTTACAAAAATCACACTTAGCCTGGAGAAATCTATAATTGACATAGGGAAAAAAGAGAACAATAGTATGAGAGTTGCATATCTCACTCCTTTTTATATCCCAACAGATGATTTGAAATGCATGAAACACATCTTGTTTTTTTTGCTCTAACATGCAGAGCAGGGAGTCTAAAAAAATAAGAGTAAGGAAGGAGGACAGCTTGCACTTTCTTGTATTAATGTATATCAAGGAAAAGAAGAAGAAGAGAGAAAAAGTACATTGAGAAGCATGTCTTGTGGAGTAAGAATACAACAGACATTATCTCACTCTTTCTTGCACCAGTATGCACCCATTGTGAGTGATACACCCATTGTGAGTGATTTTTCTCAAATACAGAAAAAGAGTATGTCACTGCAATAATTTTGATTTTCATATTTTTTCCTTCTTTATATGTGTTTTCATATTCAATAAGAAAAAACACATACTGTGGGTGCCATTTTCGTTTGCCTGTCTGTCTGTCTGTCTATCCACATGAAACAACACGTCCCCCGTTGGGCTCATTTTGGTGAAATCTGGCACATTTATTCTTCAGTAAAATTTGAGATATCTCTATTTGAGCACACTGCACAATGTTCTGCAATTTCAAAATCTCCCATTGAAGAGTAATGGTGAATTTGTCAACTCATCTATGTTAATATTCTGTGTGAATTAATTATGAATTCATTTACTGGTTCAAATTTAATTTGACAGCATTCCATTCAACTTGTGTATTTTTATATCTTCCTCTTTTACTTGTCAAAAAGCTGCACCAGATGGCAAAATCGATTCCAAATACCAATTATTAAAAACACTGGAACACGCATGAGACTGATACAGCGACTCGCTTTTCCTGCTGCATGCGGTAAGTTAACTGCAAAAAATTGACTTCTCTAGAAATTAATGTAAGAGGAAGAGAATTATGTAAGCATGGCAAAGACTGCACAAGTAAGTCTTCAGTATTTACATTACACTAATAACATGTGCATTATTAGCACATAATAATGTGTCAATGCTTCTGTGACATTACAATTTATCAGCAAAGCCCTGGGGCCTCATGTATAATGCTGTGCGTAGAATTCGCACTATAACATGACGTAAGCACAAAAGCTGAAATGTGCTTACGCGCAGAAAATTCCAGATGCAGGAATCTGTGCGTACTCCAACTTCCGCATTCTTTCGCTCCATAAATCCTGATCAGCGTGAAAACTAACGCACGTGCACGCGCCTTCTGTCCCGCCCCGTCTCCTCCCAAAATTACGCCTCTTTGAATATGTAAATCAATATAAATAGACTTTAAGCTCAGCGTTCTGTGAAAAGGCAATGGCAAAAGCAAGAGTGAAAATATAAGAACTGAACATGGAAGCGCTGCGGCACCGTGTCCTCGCATGTTTAATTATTAACAATACGGATTATTTAAATGAAGTTAAAGTTTTATCTGTATAATATAATCAACATATTTTGCTGCATTTCATCTTACAAATGATACCGTCATCATATGTAAATACGCGCTTTATAAAGTGGCGCAGGTTGTGTAATATTATTACTGTAGTGCAAGTTTACAGTGGGGTAATTGTACTTATAAGTACAAACAGTTCTACAAGGAGCAATTGATTGAGTGCGTTTATAGTTCTTGGGATGAAACTGTTTCTGAACCGCGAGGTCCATACAGGAAAGGCTTTGAAACGTTTTGCTGTGGCTGAGACAGCGTGGGCTTCATGCTATATACCGATAATTCTCTTTCCGATCAGCTGCTGCTGTGAGTCCCCACTCAGATACAGTGCTATAAATACTCCGAGTGGTGCAGTGAGAGTAATATGGAAAAAGATGATCCGCTGTGGCAACCCTTAAAGGGAGCAGCGGAAAGAAGAAAAAGAAGACAAAGAACGTGCAGTGAGAGTAACAACGCTAAAGCAGTTATGGTATTTGGAATACTATGGCTATTCCCTGGACCATTATATTGTTACAAGTTAATTACAATCAGATGCATTACACTAATAAACAATATGCGGTTAGTTTCAGTGTATTTATAAAGCCGCGTCAGGAAAATAAGGAGTAACCACACAGGAACAGTAGCACTGCTTTGACGCTGGATGCCGCCAGTCTGCAAAACTGAGTGGAGAACTTGTGTACGACAAGGTATGAGGTACCGTGGAAAACTGCATGGATTTACGCAAAGTGTAGGTTTTATACATCGCGATTTGAATGTGGAAAAGTTCTTTCGCAACATTTCTGTGCTTACGCACTGTTCATACATGAGGCCCCAGATGTTCTCTATGTCTTGGTCTTCTCTATGTCTTTGTCTGAAGCAGCCAACTATTTTAACTTAGAACTCAAACAAATAATTTAACTGTCCATCAAGAATTTCTTTCAAAAATATTTTAATAAATTTCAACTACTGTTAATAACAAACCCTCCACAATCAACAACAGGACATCAATCACTGCCATTTTTAAATTACTTCTGCAGTCTGTGAAAGCATTTGAGCCACCCCAAGCCTATTTGGTCTACATTTTTCATTACATGAAATAGGAAAGTGCTGCTTAAGAGAATGAGTTTACTGTAGAAAACTAATGTATCTAACTGCATTCTGTTATCACTGTTATTTTTGAATATGACTAATTGTTTTTTAATAAACAAAAATGAAGCAACTGACTCCTTGATAAGGTTGTTTAAAGAATGTTAAATGCTCTAACTTTAAAAAAAGTTAACTGATTCTCTGAACTCACCTAAATATTACACCATGCGTACATTTCCTAAGTTGTTTATATATATATATATATATATATATATATATATATATATATATATATATATATATATACATATATACAGTATATATATATATATATATATAATATATAAAAATGTTTGTGGTTGCTGGTAACATTAGCCAAACATCAGTAACAGCAGAATTGAGTGCATTTCATTTTGTCATGTTTTATCACAGTGAAACTTTAACTAACCTATAGTTACAAAAGTAAAATGTTTGCTACAAGCTTCTACAGGTTGTTCTTAATCCTATAACAAAGGGATTAACCAATACTTGAAAAACAGTGTCACTCTTAGGGGAGCATGATAAATTAGTTTCAGTCAATAAGGGGTTATAAATAAAATACGGCAATTAGATACAATGTTAACATTATTTCTGATATTTTGGATCGATATGACTTAGTCTAATTCATAAAACATAGAAGCACAGCTCCACACAAAACACTGAGTGGTTTACTGGATATAAAGTTGGTCATGAGGTCTTTCTTCACTATAAATGACAGAAATAAACAAGTATACATTAACTTGCTAAAATTTTGTCAGGACTAAAATAAAAAAAAATAGTTATTTAAATGGAGCTCCACCCATACAAGCTGTCTACCAAAAAACCTCACCTTTCTGTATCATAGGCTGAAGCTTCTTTGTTAGTTGACCTTTAAATAAGAAGGCTAAGGCATTCAGTGAAAATCACTTGAAAGTAAAATCCATTACTCTGATATTTAAGGCTGCTCTAAATTGTACCTGAGTAAAACAATTAATATATTACATAAAAAATTGTATTTTATAGATTAGTTTTTGAAAGTAAGTTAACTGGCAAAGGTCAAAAATGTTTAAGGGAAAAAGTTCCTCATTTAAGTAGTATGCACTCATCAATTTTTAATTAGCATATAAAACAAAATGCAGAAAAAAAACAAAAGGAAATAATATCAATATTGGGTTCAGAATTGGCAGATACAACAAATGGAATATTGATTACCAGTATTGACCCAGAATTCGCATTATCAGTGCATCCTTAGTGACTATGGGTCACAACCTAATTTAAAAAGCCAATACGAAACTGATTTTAATGCAGCTGCTGAGGATCTCCCATTGACTATTCAGAGTGAAATTTTGTTAAACAGCAAATCAAGAATGCAACACAGGTTGTGGTTATAAATGGAACCTAGAACAGCCCACATACGAATGCAAAAGGCTGAGAAAAAGCATGTTAATCTTTTGTAATTAAACTTAATTTAACCTGTATAGTTAGGAAAGCACTCATACATCATTTAGTGTCTATTTAGTGCTTTCACTACAAGTTGTGATTTTAATGGCACTTAGAACATCCACCAGTACAGACAGAAAAAGCTCAATAGGAAACCATTGACCCATCTGTGAGTGTCTGTTTAGCATGTCCTCTGCTATGAAACTAAAGTATATACAGTACTCCAGATCCATGACTCTTAACAGGTGAAGTAAAATGCTGACCTTATTAATAATCTTTACAATACTCATTTATAGTGAAAATTTTCATAAAGATCCTTATACATACAATTTGAAAAAAATACTGTATAATTATAGGTTCATTGATTACCAAACATTCAAAAAGGGAGTTTTAAGAACTGAAGGTGAATTTCATTGTCTCTATATGCCATGTTATTGTTTTGAACTTTCATTGATTGTAAGAGTCAGCACAAAAGGAGCATAATCAAATCTTGTTTAATTTACAATTATATGTAAAGCAACATACTGTATAAGGTAAATTATATAAAAAAATGACATTTACTTAAGACTTTGCTGTCTATCGTGAACCATACATTTTGGGATAATCTCAGTAACAAGGGGGAATCTCAAAAAATATATTAACTAGGCACAATTATATTCACCACAAACTGAAATTCAATTTATATAATCAAATAATAAACAGTAAGTTTTCCTTTCACAACCTTTATCTATTATTTTTCAGTGGACAGGTTTGTATGGCTCAAACACATGACAACTTTACCACATGGTAATATGACAGGGCTGCGTAAAATTACAACACATGCCCTAAGAGGGTCAGAAAAGATGAAAAACAATTAGCTGATGTTTCATAATGAGAATAAATTATGATTTCTAGGTATGATCCCTTAGAATTGTCTCATAAACACAAACTCAACAATTTATAAAGTCACAGAAAGTACACATTTAAGCCAAATATCTCATAAGACATTTTAAAACCAACAAAATCCAGAAAATCCCTTGATTTATAGCTTGCCATTTACTTCTGCTCGAATTTACATTTTTATATTTTTACATGCTCCCTAAATTGATACAGCTGTAAACAAAACTTGTTTCTACCAATGTCAAGCTAAGAAGTGGGTAAGGCATTTATTATGAATTTTTCAACATATTAATTTCTTCTGATTATCTTGCAAGTAATACCCAAATGCAGTAAAATAACGTTTCAGGAAAATACATTGTTAGTTAACCAAGCATCTATTGTAAGAGGTACAGATATAAAATGTTTCAAAGTGATGAATCTAATAACTTTATAATGTATACACACTTTTTCAAAATCTGTTTTCTTCCATTATTAGTCATGGGAGCCAGTCTGTACCTCTGAAGCAGTAAAAATCAATTTCTGTGAATTATCACACATTGGGCCACTCTTTGTTACCCATCAACATGATAGTTTGTGTTTAAACTTTTTTGGGGGAACCAGAGACCCCAGAGGAAATCTATGAAAACAGAAGGACATGCAGACTTCACACAGAAGGCATTCCAGCTTGGTCTATAGTGAGGTTGAAACCTCAAAGTATATCTTAAGCATTTTTCATTTATATGATCCTGGATATTGCATAGTTTAAAAATCTAACTGCCTCACAAGGATTTTAGGCTGTTACATGTCCTGATGGAGGTGCCTTCTGAGTGAAGTTGCATTTTGGCAACATGTTTACATGAATACTTATCAGATTTACTCAAACATTGCAAAGATCTGCTATTAGGTTAACTCGCAATACTAAACTGTTTCATTATATTTAAGTGTGTGAGTGAGCTTCAGAGTTGCTTGCTATTTAATTCTGTCCTGTCCACAGTAATTTCCTGCCGTGAACCAACTGCAACCCTGACAAGTTCTAGTTTTAAACAACAGTACCTGAAAAAGGTGGCTTGTAATTTATTTAGATTAATATTTACTCTAAGGGGAAAATTGCTGAGATAGACAGACAGACAGATAGAACTGACATTGGAGTTGTACCTAGATTTCCACTCTGTTGGCTATGATAAACTTCAATGTCATGTACTACTCACAGTAGTATTTTACTATGGCTGTTTCCACTGTAGCCTGGACCTACTTCAAAATGACAAATTCTCTGTTTTTCAAATTTTTTTTATTTACTGTATATGTACAATTACACTTTACTTGCTAATAATGGTACAACTCAAGCAGCTCTGCCTAGTGACAACCCTTTAATAATTATCTTGGTTCTTGCAAGGACTGCTGTTTGTGTATCACTTGACAATAGCTGTTAGTCAACATAAGGGGATTTCTGTGTGAATGAAAGAATCACAAAACAATAAAAATAAAACACTGAGATGCATGTGCTGCTTGTCGATAAAATGAAATTAGGTATCCTTAAACTGGTTACTAAAGAATATACTTTAAGAGGATCTAATGTGTGACCAAAATGTGTTATTTGGATTTTTTTTCAGGTGATTTAATATCTACTGTAATTAATTTACAAAAAGCCTTCGTTCATCAACAAGTTTAATACAGCACAGACGTTTGTTGTGCTTTGTAAAATATAAGTCCACTACCGGACTCGTAATAAACTGTCCGAGATTTTGTTCTACATGCACAGTATTGACTAGGATGAAATGTCCTCAATATTTTATAAGTAGGCTGAGGGGTAAGCACTTTTTCTTTTCACTTTCCCTCCCTTCGCAGCGAAAAGCCGATTATGTAATCTCACTCCCTTTTCCTATCATTACCCTGTCTGCTTACGGAGAATTCGACAGCCTCCGATTAAGGCGCTATATTAAAAACTGGTGCATGCCCAACTCGGTTAATTCAAACACGTTTGAAGTGGTTCCTGCTTCGCTGCTGCTCTCCAAGGCTTTGCTGTGTTTCCACGTATCAGGAAGCGGAAAGCCCGTTCGGCACGTGTATTTTTCTTCGCGTGACACGCTAGGGATGCGCGTTCATTTTTCTTGCATTGTGTGCGTCTAGTTTTCAAAATGATGACGGAGTAAGATGGTAATACTTTAGAAGAGACAGATAAACTGTCCTGTGTTCAAGGTCATCGCACACGATGATGCTCCCCAGACAGAACTCCTCGCTCCCAAGGAGTGCGCCCTGATGCGCTGAGTGCTCTGTCCCGGGGGAAGTGCAAGACCGGGCACAATGCAACTTTAAGTGGGTCTTCACTCCGGGTTGCATGTTTGTGAAAAGGTGACAGACGGAGCAATTACAGATATATACCAGGAGATGCAACATCTCGGCGTGCGACAGTTGGTATCTAAAGCAGTCAAGGAGATGCGATACGGTCACCTTACCGAATTTTCTGTCGGCTGAGGCACTGGGATTTGTGAGGAGAGCCAAAAGGGCGATGAGAAATGAGGCGAGCGAATCCATCATTCTTGCTGATCCATTGCACGCTTTCGTTAACAATCCATGGTTTGGGAAGACGGTTCGGATTATTTTTTTGCCGATGCGGGGATGAATGAATGATAAGAAGCGAAGGACAGACGGGTGAGGGTAGTAGCTCAAGCGCTTCAACTCTCCGTCCGTCCTTCTGTCAGTCAGTCCGAAGCGTAGAATCAGCACTGTGAACAGCGGCCGATCCCGCCCACCCATGACATCACATGCACGCGTGCGCGCATCCCATAGGCGGCACACGCCGAATGCTCTTCTGTGGTCAGTACAAATGGCCATACATTTAATTTTAAATGAACAAGAGCCACGGAGGCCCTGGCTCAGAGAGAACTGCGTGTTTGTAATGACAACAGTCATGTAAAAGAGACAGTTCCATGTTTCTCCTTATGTGGCATTTGGTCTCGTGCTGCACAAGTCGCTGTTTTTTTTTTTTTTTGTTTGTTTTTGCATAGCTGTTGTCAGCCTGGCTGGTACTGCCAGACAAACGACACGTGCTGTTTAAACCACACGAGACCAGTCCCCCTTCGGCCCTGCAGCATCACTTGCAAAGACCACGCAGGTGTCGGGGCACGTGAGCAGAGTGACGTGTAGATGGGAACGCCCGAAATGTGTTTAAGCACAACAAAAACATGAAATCAGTTCAGCATCAGTCGAGATCTAATGGTAAATTACAGATAACGTGATGCATGGTATATTCCCAGATGCAGGTGTTCAGCTTTGTTCACAGTGCTTACTGAAAGATTGAGTGTAAACACAGCGAATCCTAACCAATTTAAGGCACATGGGATGAGTGCGGCTGGGTTGGGCGCATCTCCGCCTCTCATTGAAAACGCATCGCGGCTTTCCATACTGCATTTAGTAAAGTGCCTCTAAATGTACAAGAAGATAGACGCTTTACAATGGTCGCCTTTTTGATGAATCAAACTTAAGTTTTAAATATTGGGTAAGTATACATTACCAATCAAAAGTCTGGACACACCCAGAAATGTTGATGTTTTTGATAGAAATTGATATACAGTTAGGTCCATAAATATTTGGACAGAGACAACTTTTTTCTAATTTTGCTTCTGTACATTACCACAATGAATTTTAAATGAAACAATTCAAATGCAGTTGGAGTGCAGACTTTCAGCTTTAATTCAGTGGGTTGAACAAAAAGATTGCATTAAAATGTGAAGCAACTAAAGCATTTTTTAACACAATCCCTTTATTTCAGGGGCTCAAAAGTAATTGGACAAATTAAATAACTGGTAATAAAATTTTCATTTCTAATACTTGGTTGAAAACTCTTTGCTGGCAATGACAGCCTGAAGTCTTGAGCTTATGGACATCACCAGATGCTGGGTTTCCTCCTTTTTAATGCTCTGCCAGGCCTTTACTGCAGTGGCTTTCAGTTGCTGTTTGTTTGTGGGACTTTCTGTCTGAAGTTTAGTCTTCAGCAAGTGAAATACATGCTCAGTTGGGTTAAGATCAGGTGACTGACTTGGCCATTCAAGAATTTTCCACTTCTTTGATTTAATAAACTCCTGGGTTGCTTTGGCTGTATGTTTTGGGTCATTGTCCATCTGTATCATGAAACGCAGCCCAATCAATTTGACTGCATTTAGCTAGATTTGCGCAGACAGTATGTCTCTGAACACCTCTGAATTAATTCGGCTGCTTCTGTCCTGTGTCGCATCATCAAAAAACACTAGTGTCGCAGTGCCACTGGCAGCCATGCACGCCCAAGCCACCAAACTGCCTCCACTGTGTTTTACAGATGATGTGGTATGCTTTGGATAATGAGCTGTTCCACGCCTTCTCCATACTTTTTTCTTGCCATCATTCTGTTAGAGGTTGATCTTGGTTTCATCTGTCCAAAGAATGTTTTTCCAGAACTGTGCTGGCTTTTTTAGATGTTCTTTAGCAAAGTCCAATCTAGCCTTTCTATTCTTGAGGCTTATGAGTGGCTTGCACCTTGCAGTGCACCCTCTGTATTTACTTTCATGCAGTCTTCTCTTTATGGTAGACTTGGATATCGATACGCCTACCCCCTGGAGAGTGTTGTGCACTTGGTTGGCTGTTGTGAAGGGGTTTATCTTCACCTTGGAAATGATTCTGCGATCATCCACCACTGTTGTCTTCCGTGGACATCCAGGTCTTTTTGCATTGCTGAGTTCACCAGTGCTTGCTTTCTTTCTCAGGATGTACCAAACTGTAGATTTTGCCACTCGTAATATTGTAGCAATTTTTCTGATGGGTTTTTTCTGTTTTCATAGCTTAAGGATGGCTTCTTTCACCTGCATGGAGAGCTCCTTTGACTGCATGTTGTCTGTTCACAGCAAAATCTTCCACATGCAAGTACCACACCTCAAATCAATTCCAGGCCTTTTATCTGTTTAATTGATAATGACATAACAACGGAGTTGCTCACACCTGCCCGTGAAATAGCCTTTGAGTCAATTGTCCAATTACTTTTGAGCCCCTGAAATGAAGGGATTGTGTTAAAAAAAATGCTTTAGTTGCCTCACATTTTTATGCAATCTTTTTGTTCAACCCACTGAATTAAAGCTGAAAGTCTGCACTTCAACTGTATCTGAGTTGTTTCATTTAAAATTCATTGTGGTAATGTACAGAACCAAAATTAGAAAAAAGTTGTCTCTGTCCAAATATTTATGGACCTAGCTGTAACTATAGTACATGATGCTTTACAAAGCAAACAAGAATACATTATCTATGTACTGTAAATTTTTCATTTTTAGTCCAATGTATCTATTATAATAAAAAAAATCTTGGGACGAGACGTAACTTTCTCAGAGAGACACTTTCATATCCCCTGAAACAAGACTTTGTGCCAAGAGATTTAACCACGCCCGGGGCTGGAAATTAAAGACAGAGTAGATGACAAAGTAGAACGTCAAACCGAATTCAAAAATGTTGGTGCAATAGATAATGGTTGTATGAAAATTCAAAAGTCTCAAAAAAATGATAGTAAAGATCACATTAGCGCAAACAAACAGAAATTATTACTCGGTGAAATAACGGAACAGCGAAAAGAGATTGAATATATTGTTCGGATTTAAACTTTAAGTCGGAGACATGTAGATCATTTAATTAATGTTGCCATCAGGGAAAAGTAGTGTTTCTTCCCAAGGAAGATGCCTATCTGCAAGAATTAAAAGTTTTGTTGTTTGGTGAAAGCAAAATCCACATATAGGAGCTATCTGTGCTTAATCTCTCTTTAATCCAGCAGAGCTCATTTGCCTGAGGGACAATTGGTGAAATGGTAGCTCTAGCCACTTGCTGGATATGTGCAGATTTTCTCTCCCTGTTTGGAAGTTTTCTGCTTTCAATTTGACTCCACAGATGATTTCTGTGGAAAGGACCAATGGCATATATGGCTCCTGTGATGGAAAATGGGACTAAACAGTATGGTTAATTTAGATTCACATGTCCTCTGGTCACTGCCACAATCCTGTATCCTAACTGCTTTATTTATAGCAAGGATGGCTATAGTGTGGCTTTCCTTTTCACCAGGCTATTCATGTCTTTCCTTTGAAAATACATCCTTGCAATTAATGAATATACAGGGCTGGATTTATATTTGGGGGGCAGGTGTGCCAGTTTGTGTCAATCGGGAGAGTTGTTGTTTTACTTTTATGTTAAAATTGGTGGAAATGTCATTCCCCTCTCTTTTTTACCTTTATTTGATTTCAACATAAATTTGAACACAAAAATTAGATGTGTTCAATGTAAAAAAAAATTAAATAAATGAGAGCTACTTTTTTGAAGCCTAAGGTAATACACACAGATTATTAAGAAATACAATTTCTATTATGTCATTTTGTCCTGGAAAGGTAATTTTGTTGACAAAATGACAGGAAATGTGGAGAATCTAAACATTTTGACACCAAAACCATTTGATTTTTGTTTTTAAATTATTGAAGTATCCTGGTAAGTAAATTCTTTTGTAATACAGGTAGACTGATTTTGAATCTATAATTAAAATAAAATTTTGGTTTACATTATATTTTTTCCTTCTTTAAGTTTGATGTTTAAGGATCTTTGGGCAAAATGGTAAACTTGTCAAGGAAATGTGCACTGCAAAGACAAATTCTAATTGTGTGGACTAGATAACTATTTTTTGGGTAAAGTGTAAATTTTGTTTTGAAGTTTGCATTTTCCATAGAAGCTGAGGATTACATGGAAAAACATGTTTAAAATGTTTTTGACATTGATGTTGCAATATCACATGGTTCCTGGTTTCACTTCACTTATTTTCCTCATATACTGTATACCATATGTATATACTGTATATTTAAGGAAACTATAGTGAAAAAATTTAATCTTGAAGTTTACAATGGATTTACCTGAGCACAACTGACCACGTTTAGAGCGATGTATGTACATCAGGATTTCAGTCCTTGGACTTAATAACTAAAAAATAAATCATTTAGTTTGAATGAAACTTGGCACAGTTATTAGTATAGCAAAATGCTAGAAGAATATTGATTTTGAACAAAATCACTATACTAGATTTTGCTCTACAGAAATCATGATTGTGATGTTTTTGCTTACATTTAAATCTCCAGTACAGCAGAATTTGGAAAGACAATGTTAATTTCTTCAACAAACTATACAACATGCACTTCAGAAGAGGTCATCTGGGTGAGGCTAAGCATATTTTGGCCCAGCCAGTATTTGGATTTGAGACCATCTATGAAAAGCTTGGGTTTCTGCTGGAACAGTTGTTGGTGAGGCAAGCAGGGGGTGCTTACCCTGTGGTCTGAATGTGGACCCCAATGCTCCAGTGCAGTGATGGGGACACTGTGCTGTAAAAATGGTGCCATCCTTTGAATGAAACATAAAACCGAGGTCTTGACTCTTTGTGGTCATAAAAGATTCCTGGGCATCCTACATAAAGGGCAGGGTATTTTATGATGTCCAGCCTAAATTGCCCTCCTTGGCCCGCCATTCTGGCCCCATTCTGGTTCTCTCTCTCTCTCACCACTTTACCAACTTATAGCTAATGTGTGGTGAGAGTACTGGTGCAGAAATGGTTGCCATTGCATCATCCAGGTGGATGCTACAGATTAATGGTAGCTGAAGTGGATCCCCACTCATTATGAAAAACACTTTGAGTAGTGAGAAAAGCGCTATATAAAGGCATGGGTTCAAGCAAGAATTTAGCCTGTACAATACATCCTCAGAGATTTCTGCAGGAATACTCTGGGAAACTCTTAAGGCCTTCTTAAGAGGACAGATTATCTCATATCTTTCCCACAGAAATAAATTAGAAACCAAAAAAGTAGCAGAGCTAAAAAGCGAAATTACTAGAATAGATGAAGAACATTCCAGGCTTCCAAGCGAGGCTCTACATAGGAAAAGGCAGGCTCTACATTCAGAACTAAACCTCTTGACAACTAAAGAAACTGAACAATTAATTTATAAATCCAGACATCATTACTATAAACACAGAGAGAAAGCTAATAAGCTTTTAGCTCAACAATTCACAAGCAAGAAGTCCGCAACGCAATCCCAGTAATCACCAACATGAACAGAGACAAAATCATCGACCACAAAAATATAATGCACATATTTAGAGACTACTATAAATCCTTATATTCTACTGAGTTTAAAGAAGACAATACACAATCTAATGCATTTCTGGATACATTACAGATACCACAAATAGACACTTTTAGTGCAGAAGAACTCGATAAACCTCTGGCGTTATCAGAATTACTAGATGCTATAAAGTCACTTCAAGGCGGGAAAGCAGCTACCCTGCAGAAATTTATAAGAAATTCTCCGCTCATCTAGCTCCCCTCCTATTAGCAACATTTACAGAAGCCAGAGACAATCAAACTCTTCCTCAAACTTTTCGCCAAGCATTAATCACCGTTTTTCCTAAACAAAATAAGGACTTATTACAATGTGAATCATACAGACCAATTTCACTTTTGAATAATGACGTTAAAATACTCTCAAAAATCATAGCTAGAAGGATGGAGAAAACGCTCCCTTCGGTAATATCACAAGATCAAACTGTATTTATCAAGGGTTGACACTTATCTTCAAATCTTTGACGCCTGTTTAATGTAATATACTTACCAACTAAGTCAAACACCCCAGAAATATTATTATCATTGGATGCAGAAAAAGAATTTGACATGATTGAATGGAACTACCTTTTTACTACATTGGAGAAATTTGGGTTTGGCCCAAACATTTGTGCATGGATCAAACTACTGTATCCCAATCCAGAAGCTTCAGTTTGTATCAACAACATTTGTTCAGACTAGTTTAAACTAGAACGTGATACCAGACAAGAATGCCCCTTGTCACCGCTACTGTTTGCAATCGCCATTTAACCACTGGCAATACACTGTCGAAATGCTGATCAGATAAAGGGGATTATCAGAGAAGGACTGGAACAGAAAATTTCTCTATATGCAGATGATATGGTACTGTATATATCAGACCCATAAAATCCTGTGCCTGCAGTCTTAACAGCACTCACAGAATTTCAAAAGATCTCTGGGCTCAGAATTAATCTGAATAAAAGTGTACTCTTTCCAGTGAATTCTCAAGCATATAATATTAGATTAGACACCCTACCTTTTATTATTGCAGAACAGTTTAAATACCTAGGGGTAAACATCACAAGTAAACATAAAGCTCTTTATCAACAAAATTTCGCCGTCTGCATGGAAAAAATTAAGCAAGACTTGCATAGATGGTCAACCCTTCATCTCACTCTAGCTGGAAGAATTAACACTATTAAGATAAATATTCTTCCTAAGCTCCTTTTTTATTTCAAAACATTCCAATATACATCAATAAATCATTTTTTAAGCAATTGGATTCAACAATAACCTCATTTATTTGGAACTCAAAACATCCACGTATCCAAAGAGCGACCCTACAAAGACAAAAGGCAGAAGGTGGCATGGCTCTACCTAACTTCCAGTTTTATTACTGGGCAGCAAACATACAAGCTATAAAAACCTGGACACAAATACATGAACATACACAGGCTTGGTCCGCAATAGAAGTAAATCCTGCAGTACTTCTTTATATTCCCTGCTCTGTGCCCCAATAAATGCAAGCTATTGGCAATATACTAATAACCCAATTGTGGTTCACTCACTCAGAATATGGAACCAATGTAGAAAGCATTTTAAGATGGAGAAGCTTCTATCTGTGGCACCTCTGCAAGAGAACCACCTCTTTCAACCTTCGCAAACATATGCAGTTTTTAATATCTGGAAAAAATTTGGGATTAACTTGCTTACAGATCTTTATATAGACAACGTCTTTGCATCCTATGAACAATTACATTCCAAATTTAACATTCCAGCTACACATTTCTTTCACTATCTTCAAATTAGAAACTTTGTTAAACAGAACCTTTCCGATTTTCCTCATCTTGCACCCTCATCCATGCTGGAAAAAATATTGCCATACAATTATTCAACTCAAAATTATATATCAAGCATATCTGTCTCACCTAAAACTCTCCAAAATGTTTCCAGGGCAAGATCCGACCTGTGATATGCTGCAATCAAGTCCCAGCCTCACTGGGTCACATGTTTTGGGCCTGCACCAAATTAACATCATTTAGGACCAAAATTTTTAATTAACTTTCAGACAGTCTTGGTCTCATAATCCCACCTAACTCATTAACAGCTGTGTTTGGGGTTATTCCAGATGGGTTTAAAGTGGAGAAGGACAAACAAACTGTGATTGCAGTCACCACTTTTGGCACACAGACTTATTTTGCTAAACTGGAAGAATCCTAACTCTCCTCTTTTAAGTCAGTGGGAAACCAATGTTTTATACTATTTGAAATTGGAAAAAATCAAATACACAGTTAGAGGATCTGTACAGATTTTTTTCAAAACATGGCAGGATCTAATCAGTAATATTTTAGAATAAGCTCTTAAAGCACAGAGGAAGCAATTGTTTCTGTATTTCTTTTTCTTCTCCATTCATCTTTATTGGCTTATCAAACTTATCAATTTCGGTATGTTTACAAGCCTTAGGTTTTACTCCATTGGCCTTGCTCTCTCTCTCAGGGGTGGGGGTTGACTTGTTCTCAGTTCTACTTTTTGTAAAAATTGATTGATTTGTATGGAATGATTGCAATAAAATTAATGAAATTTCCAAAAAAAAAAAGAATTTAGCCTGTCACTTGGTTTGTGTAAATGTCAGTTTAAACCTAATGCTAAAAACACAAAAATATTCTGCATTGGCCACAAAAACATTTGAACTAGGAGAGTGGAAGTTTGAGAGTCAAGCAGTCAATCCTTATGTAGCACACCACCAACACATGGATACTGGGACAGACTACTGCTGCTTGCAGCCATAATCAGTTTTTATACGTTCAAAAAAGTTCAATAAAAGATGGATGAATGCACAGAAGCCAGACTTGTAAAGGTGCAGATTTCAATCAGGCAGGTGTATTAGTACAATTTTCCTGAAAAGAAAATTAAGGACAGTAACACAGTTTATCAACCCTATGCATTTTGGTTAGTATATTGCCAGACTCCCACAACCAAATAATATAAAGTTTATTCCTGGGATAGAAATGTGTGTGACAAGTTTCTATTATGGGTAATATTTTCTTATGTCAGTGTTTTCTAGTCTAATGCAAATGAGGAGGGGTTTGTAAGTAGGAGAGGATGCAATTTGGAAAAGGGGAAGAGAAAGTCCAACAATACATACATTAATACATTAATATGCAAGAGACAAGAGAGATAATATATAAATATGTATTATGACTTATTTTTATTGAATAAATAGGACATAGAGGTGAATGATCAAAAGGAACAGGATTTTGAAAAAAGAAAAACAAACAAAACCCTACTATTTCCTTTAAGCTTGTATACTCTACAGGCTGCTCAAATGAAGCATTTACCTTGGGCTATTGTAGCCTACTTTTTATTTGTGCCTCTTAGCACCCATTATTTTCTGTTCTGTAGATAAATTAAATGGGGTTTTCACCCAGTTGGTGTCCCAATATAGTCCTACTTAGTGGTTTGTGTCCTCTGTTACACAATTATAAACTTTAAACTATGCTTTGTGCTCTTGCTCTACTTGACAAAACTGAATTAATTTCCTGTTTACTTTACTTTCCATAATTATTGTATTGGAGGAGACAGATTTGCATTGTAGATGGATCAGTTTTCTACTGTGTATTCAAGGTTTGTCTAGAAAATGTTGGCACTGTGGGAAGTTCCTCATATACAGTATTTCCTCATGTTCAAAGCAATCTGGCGCAGCATTTATGTGAATTGCAAAAAATTCATTCTGCACAAAAGGTGAATCATTATTGTGCTAAGGGGGATGTCTGCCGCACATCAGAAATGTATGAATAAAGAATTTCTGATACTTTTGGATTCTCTATCCATCCTCCTACAAACAATATCCTTAGTTAAAGCACCATGTGGACTCCTTAAAAGACCATCTGTATGCAAATTATGATTCCCAGTTATAAAAAATAGAAACAGCCAAAGTAGAAAGTACAGCTAACTTCCTATGACCATCAGTATCTAACCTTCCTGAAGTATAATTTTTGAGTTATTTCCATACATTAAACTTAATATTTATTGCTCATGTTTACACCTCACTTAAGACTCAATCTTCACTCTTTGAAAATAATTGGTTAACATCTGCTTTCTTCCTAGTACAAGTCAGCTTCTCATCTGGAAGAATGTGTACGAATATTGATAATGAATATATACTGCTCAAACAAATTAAATGAATATTTTTTAATGAGTATAGCATCAAGTCAATGAAACTTCTGGGATATTGATATGGTCAGTTAAGCAGCAAAGGGGGTTGTTAATCATTTTCAGCTGGTTTGGTGTTAATGAAATTAACAACTAGAGCACTAGAGGGCAACAATGAGATGACCCCCGGAACAGAAATGGTTTAACAGTTGGATGCCACTGACATTTTTCCCTCCTCATCTTTTCAGACTGTGTTTTCACTAGTTTTGCATTTGGCAACAGTCAGTGTCACTACTAGTAGCATGAGGCGATACCTGGACCCTACAGAGGTTGCACAGGTAGTCCAACTTCTCCAAGATGGCACATCAATATGTGCCATTGCCAGAAGGTTTGCTGTGTCTCCCAGCACAATCTTAGGAGCATGGAGGAGATTCCAAAAGACAGGCAGTTACTCTAGGAGAGCTGGACAGGGCCATAGAAGGTCCTTAACCTATCACCAGGACTGGTATCTGCTCATTTGGGCAAGGAAGAACAGGATGAGCACTGCCAGAGCCCTACAAAATGACCTCCAGCAGGCCACTGGTGTGAATGTCTCTGACCAAACAATCAGAAACAGACTTCATGAGGGTGGCCTCAGTGTCCGATGTCCTCTAGTGGGCCCTGTGCTCACTGCCCAGCACCATGGAGCTTGATTGGCATTTGCCATAGAATACCAGAATTGGCAGGTCCACCACTGGCACCCTGTGCTTTTCACAGATGAGAGCAGGTTCACCCTGAGCACATGGGACAGATGTGAAAGGGTCTGGAGAAGCTGTGGAGGTGTGTCAGTGGTGGTCTAGATAGGCATATACATGGAGGGACGCACTGACCTCTAAAGGCTAGACAACGGCACCTTGACTGCCATTAGGTATCGAGATGAATTTTCTGGACCCATTGTCAGACCCTATGCTGGTGCACTTGGTCCTGAGTTCTTCCTGGTGCACGACAATGCCCGGCTTCATGTGGCAAGAGTATGCAGGCATTTCCTGGAGGATGAAGGAATTGATACCATTGACTGGCCCATACGCTCGTCTGACCTTAATCAAATAGAACACCTGTGGCACAGAAACAACGCCAGGTTAATATTGCACCAGGTTGCGTATTAAGAGGTCAGCAAATTCAAGGACAGGAGGTCTGGTAAATTTTTTCAATACAGTTTCAAACACATGTTAGTTACACATGTCCAACAGCAACTGAAGGGCTTTGTAACATTTTCGAACTTTTCATTTTTTATTTTTCTTCTTAAAAGGAATGCACCCTAGTTCCAGGTTAGTTAGTCCATCCACACATTGACTGAAACTGCTGAAACAATTTTTACAGCTTTGCAGACAAACAAAGCCTAGCCCATTGAGTGTAACGGGGAACATCCAGGATGAAGCACTAGTCCAAGGCACGGCAGAAATTCAAAAGTGTACATGAAATGCTATAAATGAAAGTAAATCCGAATATAATATATGAAAATGGAAACCATCCATAGGAGAAATGATAGACAGAAATTATTATAACGTAGGAAAATGGAAACCAGTCATTATAAATTATATTATAGCTAACAATGTCATTTCTGCATTTTTAGAAGCAGCTTTTAATAATTCAAGGTCATGGCAGAGAATAAACGCTCTTTTAGCAGCTTTAAGCATGTATTATTATGGAAATTTACACATTTTGTTATTTTGGTTTACCAATCCTACATAGTTATAACCAACAATGATGTGTGAATGAATGCTAGATATACAGTATCTGCTTCATACCACCAACATGTACAGGTTTACCTGCATGTTCATAGCTGCCTTAAACACAATGAAACTCCAGCGTGGATGCTTTATAACACCCCAAATGTATGGTTTCACCTATACTTGGACAGCTTCCTCAAGAAAATACATCTACTAGCTTTGCATAAGCATCACTCAACATTTAGTAATGCCTATGCCACTTACTAAAGCAGGTGGTGACTCATAGTGGTGTTTCTTTTCGAAGGCATTCCTCCTTAGCTGCTAACCTCTGTGGGAATATGTCAATCACCCACAGTACAAGCTCTCAATACTTTACCTTGCAACCAAATAATATAAACTTGCTAGTTCAATAAAAAATAGTGAAACACAGTAAAACAAATTGCAAAATGCAAGAAATGTATTTGAGAAGAGTCTTATAGAACAGTACTAGGCTATTAAATAACATTGTGTCACATTCCAGAAAAAAATTACTGAAATTTCTAGTAGTCTGTTCTTTTTTTTGAGGGGGTGGTATTCAAAGGATTAAATAAAAGATACAAGTTCAAGTTAATAAAAAAAAATTTGATTTTAAGTCAACACCTAGCAGTTTGCCCTTACATCATTTTAAAGATTCAAAGTATTAAATAAAGATTTCACAGGTTAAACTGTAGCTTGCTTGAGCAGTTACGTATGGCTTGTTTGAAAAAACATTTGTGTACCATGCCTTTATTTTGGCTAATAAGTCAGTAATTCACAATTCAGTATAGTGAGTTTAAATATTTATTAAATAAGTTCCATAAAAAAACCTCACACTGTTCCACTCCATCTGAACTAGTGTGGTGCTGAGGTGTCACCTGTTGCATGGCTGCCCTTGGGTCCTAATCTGGGATCCTGAGTTGGTTTTGTCGTGTGGTGGGTGCGGCAATGCACTATATCAGTGTGTGCTTCTAACCTTTGTCAATCCCAGCTTGTAAAACATAACATGTATGCCAAACAGTGACAATACATTCACTGGTCATATTCTCACACATCCAGCCTCACTGAGCTAATGAAGGGTTGCCAACCAAACTAACACCAGATTCCTGGGAAGTCTGGCCATAAAACCAGTGCAAACACAGAGACACGGGAGAACACACAAATTGCACATACTCCAATTTCAACCTAAGACTCCAGAGCTGTGGATAATAATCCACTAACTGGCAAAATGATTAAAAGATAAAAGTAAGCAGAACCTGAAAAGAGTATATATATGCATTTTAAATGTAATGTATAAAAAGAAATAACTTTGTCACAGTATATAAATCTACTCAATATGTTTTAAATAAAATAAAGGTGGAAATTATCAAATGGGGTAATACACATAAAACAAAAACTATTACCACAAAAAAAGATTACACAAAAAGCAACCATATAGAAAAGTAGAATGTTGCCCAAAAAATTAATACAGACCCAAATTTAATATCCCATACTGTATGTAATAGAACAAAATATGTACATTCAGCAAAACAAAACTCATTAATAAATGTTCTATGCATGTCAGTGGATGATACAAAAAATTGTAAGTACATATATAATTGTAAGTACATACTGTATATATATACATATATATTAAAATATTTATATTTTATAAACAACCAAAAAAATCTGTATATACAATAGATATACAGCAAACAACAGAAAACAAAAATAGAAAAAATAACAAAATAATAAAAAAATAATAAATGGTTTGAGCCAACTAGAAATAAAACTAACAGCCCAAGTTATTTACAATAATAATGAGAAATAATATCATGACGCTTAAGTAGGTATAACATAAAAATAAGTGTTGCTGGATTCAGAACCAAATCAATGATGCAAGGTGTAGATCTGGCCAACGTGTTTCAAGGAAAACCTCTTCTTTGGGGCACAGCAAACTAATAATGAACTATGATTTAGGAAGAGAAACAATCAATCATCCATCAGTCAACTGTCCCAAAACCAAAAGCTAACTGATGTATAAAAAAATGGCTTTCATTTCCAGTCAGAGAGATACAGACATCTGTGTTATGTGGAGTGTGTGCGCTAGTATCAAGCCCCTCAGTTGATTTTCCTTGATATTTACTTTTTTTCTTGGAGCTTTGTGCTGAGCTGACCCCAGCATTAAAAAAACAGACTGCCTGAAATTGGACTCTACCTGTTCACATCTAGATTTTAAAAATGGCTGGCTTTCTAAGAAAAAGGCACCTATCAGAGGGAACTGCCCGGGAGTTAAGGAATAACTCAGCTAAGCTTCAGCTCCATCATGCTGACTGTACTGGAAGCCATAAACTGACCAATGAGGCGCTAAATTCAGTTTCTATACAGTGTGAATATATAGGATAGCATATTGGGGAAATTATCAGAACTTAAATTGCAATAAGGGCACCTGGCGAAAATTATGCTGCTTTTCTTAGACATAAGCAGTGACATTCCATTAACACACAAGTCATCTGTGATGCATAGATGAGACTGACAAACATCTTGGCTCAATGAACTTGGTCAACTCATAGTTTATTTATATTGAGGCCAAATAGCATTGACGGATGATTTGCTGAAGGTGCTGTACATTATAGTAATGTGAGGTAATGTAAGGTAACTGGCTGTACCCTCACTTTTTCATATGGCCTACACTATTTACATAATACTCAGAAGATAGGTGGGACAGGATATTTGACTGACAATAAAATGTCACACAGATACACTAAACTCTGCATTCTGTGAACTCCTGGAATATTTGCCTTATAAGCCCAGGAAAGTTCAAGAAGTTAGGAGGAGACTCCCAGGGTTTTAGATAAACAGAGCATTGCAGAAGAAAGAAGGACACAATACACAAATCTGGACAATGATTGGAAACACTGGAGGAGTGAACATGACTTACAACCATGACTAGTTTCACTTATTATTACTTTGCAAGGATTTCCTTTGGCTATAAAAGTGGGAAGGTGATTCTTCTGAAAGTCCAGTTGTAGACCATCCCTTGTTAAATAAACATGCCCATTATTTAGCTTTACTCTCATTCTATATGTGTGTAAATTTTTTTCCATCTCAGTGCTCAATACAGCATTAGTCTTGAAGTTGCTGCAAACTGGTAACCATTTCATGCAGCTTAGTGCAATATTCTAGATTATTATGTTTTCATTATTTTTCTTCTTCTCCTTCTCCTACTACTTTGAATATTATTATCTTTGTAGTGAAGTCTTAGTGTTAGTAACAAAAAAATATAAAATGTCATTAAGAATGTCAATTTGTGGCAAGGGGTTGGGCACAAGATTAATACCAAGGATGCTATAGTTTTTATCTTAAAGTGTTATGAATTTTCAGATTTTATGTACCTCCTAAAATTGTTAATTAGAAAATGATGCATTTGTTTTATAAATCCATCCACCTCAATCTGTTTCAGTGCATTACTTTTTATATGATTTTTTTTCTATAAATGTTTTTCAGAAAATTTTATAACATTTTCATTGATTCAGAATAAATTATAAATAATTATGCAACTTTTCAACACTTTAGTAAATTACATTTAACAGGCATCCATTATAATTAAGTAGTTATGTACACTCTTGATAATTCAAGTACTGTGTTCAGCATCCTGCTATTTCTTTTAAATCAAACCATTTTGTTTATTCAGACAGTCTTCTCCCTTTAAGGTAAGAAATTTATGCAAATAACAACTGTGTTACCCGAATGTATTACACTTGTTAAAAAAATTACATGATAGACAAAATTGTGCCTAACATTGTTGGGCTATTATTAAAAGGAAATTTTTTTGATGAATCCATGTTTTTGTCACTCTTTTTTCAATCGCTTTGTTTGAATCATTTTAATTTGGTTTTGTAACTGTTCATATTTTTTATATTCACCACAAAGATTAACTTTTTGAGACCACCTTGAGGCCTTTATTCTTCCATGAATACTGCCATTTTATGTGGGTTACAGTTATGCTGCATTCATATGCTATCGGACAAATGATAAAAACAAGTCAGAAATTCCATGTGAATATTATACAGACTTGGAGCTACGAGCCAGCCAGTTTGGAGAAAATAAAGCTACTCAAGTTCTCTAGGTTGTGATGTAACACTGACCTTATACCTTAGTCAATTGTATAAAATTAAAAAGATTACCTGCTAAGCCAGAAATGCATGTTTTGTAGTCAAAATGCATTTGGAGAGAAGTGATACACATTTAGCATATTTAGTTTGCTGTTTTATTTTTACAAAACAAATACAGTTTATCTTTAAATTACTTTTTTGCAGACCAAGTAACAAATCAAGAGTGACCTTGCATTTCTCTAAAAAGTCCCACAATAAATTCACGTAAACACACTGATGTGGAAAGTCGGAGCTCCGAAAACTCAGATAGCATGTGAACATAGCATTACTACGCCCAGTGCCCGTCACATGACATGTTTTGTGATTAGCCCCTGTAAGAAAACGGTGGCATAAAACATCTGACTTTAGTGTATCGGATGTCATGTCATTTTCTAACTCACTTAATCCAGATCAAGGTCAGATTTTGGGGATTCAGGGCTGGAGCCTATCTCAGCAGGCATAGGGAGCAAGGCAGGAACAAAACCTGGTCAGGGTGCTTGTATAGGATATACTTTAAAAGTCAATATCTGTTTTAGAGGTAGTTGGGGAAATATAAGAGTTCTTTGACACATATACACACACCCACTTCAGTTCTGTTTGACAGATGTGATTTGCTTATTCAAATCTTTCTTTTATTGGCATTTGACCCATTTGCTTTTTGCCATATCCTATGTTGGTTCTTGATTGCTACCTTCCATTTGCTTCCACTCAATCTCACAACAATTTCACCATCAAAGCAGCCATTCAGTTTTCAGAATAACCAAACCAATATTTTATGTTGTGCATAATAACTATGAAGACTTTTCTGTTCTTAAGCAATTGTATGCTTGTCTTACTTTTATTTCTGAAAGGGAGTGATTGGTTGATTTTTATAAAGCACATATCATTGAATGCTTCCACCTGGTGACTTGAAGTAAATACAAAATAACAGATGCATTGACTGGTTTCTCAATTATGATTCTGATTTTACTTTATATAGTGCCTTTCATGCCACACCATCTATAATCACTTTTAGAGCAAACAAGAGTTCATTGTGAACAGACACAACATATCAGATATGCCATCCTTTTAAAATGAGTTTGTCTACAAGCCTTTCTTATATTTTTAATCCACACAACATTACTTTTGTATAACAATTCACCATGCATTTTTTTAAGACAGATATAAAGAAGTTTCTTTAACTGAACACAGCAAACACATGTTCCATGCTGCAATCATAGAATGTTTAAAATAATATTAAAGATTGCAAACACTTTTAGTCTTTGTACATTTCTTGGAGTTTTCTCCAAGGTTTACTTATAATTATTAAACTTACATCTTCCCAAGCAGCCTGGCCAGGACTCCAAGCAAAGGTAATACATTAATACTTTAGGGATGAAACTGAGACATTCTGTGCACTTTTCTTATTTGAAAGTTTTGAAAAGAAACCACAGGTTATTAAATAAAAATCAAGGAGTCCACATTTTGTGCATTTTGTTTGCCTTTCAGCACTTTCCTAAAATATAAAGCAATACCACAAAATTTAGTTTCCCCTTAGTGAATTTTTGAAACACACCAATCTTTTTACAGATACAGTATTACAAACTGAACTCATCAATAACTACTTACATTTTTTTTTGTTCTTTCAGTCAGGTGAGCTCTAGTTGAGTAATTACAGACAATATTTAATCAATTTATAACAATATATTGCCAACATTTATAGATGTTAGTATCCCATGCTAATTAAACAAATAATATAATCAAGGTTCAGACATAATTTTGAAGTATGCTTTTTGTTGTCTTGAATTGATTTTGCACTTCATTTCTGTATCTCTTGCATCTTGGGCAAACAAACTCCTAGAGATTTGTTTCCAAAGGCTGAACATTTCTATAGTGTTTGCCAGTCTTAATTTTGTCACTCACATGTACAAACATGTTCTTACTTTCTGCCAGCATTACATCAGTGCTGTCAGTTTCAGCTCAATTTATGAATTTGTAATGGTTTAAACACAATAGGTTTAACTCTTATCTGATTTACTTAATATGATTTACTCAATAGCTTTATTCTCTTTTTATAATTTGTTTTCATTCTTTGTTAATTTTTTATTGTCTCTAAATTTACCACAATTCTGTAGCTGCAACTCTTAAATTATTCTAATTTATTATTAAGTTCTGTTTTCCTATTTTATTAAGTACCCTGCTTACTGTAGCAGCTGAAATTTTACTTGTGCTGGTCATTGTTAACTTACTTTACTAATCTATGCCTTAATTTAAAACTTAGCCCTTCTATTTTATATCTACCTGTAAGTAGTGCATGCATACCATTGGCCTGATTTGTCTACCATACATCTATGCTTGCATGGATCTGAGGTCTCCTAGTTTTGTCTAAAGTCAACCACAGTTTTCAATATGAAGACTTGAGATCTGCATCACACTGCAGTGCCTTTCTCACTTTCTGGAATACCACTTTTCACTGACACCCACATCAATGCTCTCACTAGGGCTGCTATCTGAATTATGGTGGACTTGGCCACCTCTCAGCACCTTGTGCTGAGTGCCCTCTCAATTTGTGATTGCCTCTTGTATGATTTCCAGTCTTTGGTAGGTTATAATGTAAAAGACTTAGGCAGTCCCAGAAACTGGCACTATGCTAAACAAAACAGTCAGCTCCACTATAAATGTAGAAACTCTGCAAGGTAAAATAAATAAATGCATGCAATCAACTGATGTTGGCATATTCACAACAAACCTTAGTGAGTGAATACTTTATTTCAATAGATACACACCTGGATAAAACATTAATGCAAAGCAGAATTAAAGACCCTATCACATAAGATCACATAAACAAATCAGTACAGCCTGATGTTTTTATAAGGAAAGCAAAGACATTGCTGCAAATACTTTATTTAGTAATATATCTGTGAAATTTCTTAAAAAAAAATATACACACACAAGCACACACTTCAGTGGTCTATGAAATTAGTAATGCTATTGCAGTAATGGTAAAAGGTGAAAAATTACATTATGGGAAATACAGCACAATTATTATGAATGCTGCACACTGGGGGAGCAGAAGAATAATCCCATTAAAGAGAATTACTTAAATATGCATTAATTCAAAATTAAGAATGCTATGTTCAAGGCAATGACATTTTATGCATGCATTTTTAAGAACCTCTATAAAATGTTGTGTTACAATTAGTATTGTGCTCCTTGAAATAATCTAGACTTTCTAATATTTAATTCACCTCAGTTTAATCCTCTTTTACAAGCTGCACATCTGTACACTGTTTCAAACATATGAACATAAGATATCTGAGAAATGTGAAGAGACCACTCAGTCCATTAAACTCAATTGGTTGGCTAATACCAAAGTTGTCCAAATATCACTTCCAGATACTTGTTAAATTTTAAATGGTTTTATCTTAACTATTTGCAGTATTGTAGCTAAGTAAATATACTTAGTTACCGTACTTGAGCATACTTTGAAAATATATCTACTTTAGTTGAGTATGCTGCCATGTTCAGATACAGTCCTGAAGGAAGTCTGCAGAATGGGGTGGGGCTGATCTTCAGTCTTCTTCAAAGTGTACTTCTCAGTTCACATACTGTGCTTCACTCATCCTATCACGTTTTGCTTACATGTTTTCTTACAATATCCTGGATGCATCCTCTCACAGGCACACTAACTCTGAGTACTTTCAGCCAATATATTGCTAGGGACATAAAGTTACCTAAGTTTACCTAACATAACCTAACATAACAGATACAGCCATTTACTTCAAAATAAATACTTATTAATGTTTTAACATGAACAAAACTCACATTTCCATTTGCAAGATTTCTTTACACAGTTCACAAAAGGTTCCCTGGGGTGAACTTGACATTAGGATGGCACAGGAAAATGGAGGACCCTACACAAGACCGTTATAAAGCAAACTCCCCTGGCAATGATTTTATTTCAGCTTGCTAGTATGGAAAGAAGTATGTTACGGGGGCAGTAAGCTCTGGAGTTGAATGCCCCTAAGGTAATATATCTAATGCCAACAGACAGTGGCTTTGAATGTAACAGCCCTAGTTGGCTCAATAAATAAACAAATGAAAGTATAAAAAAGTGCCATAGAGCATTACAAGATGTTAGTAAGAAGACAAAAGAAAAAAAAACACACATGATGTAAAAAAAATCTTCAAGCCTGAACTTCTGTCTCAGAATGATGAAACTGAAAATGTGGATCCACAAAGGCTTATTTCACCCACCTTATCCAAACCTTAGACATCTGGAATAAGGTACCAAGTAGTATGTTAGACAGTAAAATTTTAAGGACCTAGACTTGATGTTTTTTATAAGAATTAAGTGGATAGGACTGGCGAGCTTTGTTGGGCTGAATGGCCTGTTCTCATCTAGATTGTTCTAATGTTCTAATAACTTTTTTGACATGGTTGCCTACCTTCATTTATAATGCTTAATGAGCGCAAAAACATCAAAGTTCATAAGCAGAAGGAACAAATTATAGGCAATAATTGTCAAAACAGAAAAAGTACAAAGAAAGAAGGCTTTCAGCATCATAATAACAAAAAAATGTTAAAAATAATTGAGTGTGGCTGGTCCAAAGTGGACAATTGTAATATTTGAATGTTATCTTTTAACAGGGAAAATGAGTACCACGATATCACATGCAGACCCACTGTTGTGTGATACAACCATGTCAGTTGTGTGATATCACAATGTTGTTGACATTTACAATTTGCGTAATAAAGGTAGATCTCCAAGCAAAGAAAACATCAAGAAAAACTAAATAAAACCAGGTAAAATGTCTGCAAGCAATGACAGAATACCCTTATGTGACAATGGAACCAGACGGTGAATGGTTGGGAATGAGTCAGAACACTTTCTGGTCAAAAAAAGGAAACAAAGTTGAGACAATGTTGTGAATATAAGGACGAGATACAGAAACACTGTCCACTAGTGAGAAACATGGAAGCAGGTTGTCCATTTAAGATCATCAGGTCAAAAATGGCTTAACAGACCTGATTCTTTAAGGGCTACATATAACTCAGGAGTGCCTCACATCCCTGCCTCTTGAGAGGGCTACCTGACCTTGGAAGTCTATAGAATGAAGTTTAATATCACCAAAAGCCACAGATTATATTGAGTCTGGAATCAAGAGGAGAGCTTCAGACAAAGGCATATTCACTTGACTCAAAATCCATAGACTCTATTCTGTTTAGGTAATCCCACTGCATATGTTTCCAAGGATTTATATGTTTTCTTACCTTCTGCGTCTTATTTATATTAGCTCATTTTAATACATTTTTAACCTTTATAAGGAGAGATATGACCCCCTTTTTCTGTTACGGCATACAGTAGACAACAGTTCCAAAATAATTTTTTTAGGAGTTACTTTGCAATTGGATACTGTGAATGCATATTCACTACCACTGGAGAACTCAGCTGAAGTCTGTTTTGTGAATAACCCAAAATCAAATATATTTAACGCTTCCTTATTTATTTATTTATTTATTTTAATTAAATGTGCTCTACCAAAGTCATAGCCAATCCCCGTTAGTTTTTAATCGGCATAGAGGCACATCTAACAATAGCTGATATGAAGATCTTAGTGGAGTGGGAACAAAGCAAGTAAACAATAAAAGGTGGGATCAATCCATTTAAAGTTTTAAAAACAAAGAGCAATACTTTAAAATAAATCCTGTGATGACGGACATCCAATGATGGTAAGCTAAAAGAGTAGTAATGCAACATCTTTTCTTAGCACCAGTCAATAATCTCACTGCAGCATTCTGTACCAATTGCAGATATAGCAAAGGCAATTGACTGATACCCATATACAAAGAATTTCAATAATCTAAATTAGATTAGATAAACTTTATTAATCACAATGAGAAATTTAGATGCATAGAGCAGCACAAACATAAAAACGGACAAATAATAGCCAATCAATGAAATAAATAAATCAGTAAATGATAATATTGCCTTCATCTTAGAGATCATTCTAAGCTCAAAAAAACCAACCCTTGACAAGTAAGTTGTCTTATTTATGAAATTTGAAGTCTGGATCAAAAATAACCCCTAGATTTACATTGATTTCACTTCTATTGACAAGTGCGCTAGGCGTTCAGAGATTCTCCCAGTACTTTTAGGCAGACCAGACAAGATCACCTCAGATTTACTTTCATTCAGTTGGAGGAAATTATTGGTCAACCAGCCTTTAATCTCCCCAAAGCAGTCATAAAAGACATTCAAAGAACAGGCATTGTTAAGTTTCACAGACCATTAAAGCAGTATATCATCAGAATAAGTGAAAAGAAATATTGTGTTTTCTAATCATCTACCCCAATAGTGGCATATAAATTGAAAAGAGAACAAGCCCAAATATACAGTAGAGCTCTCTGGAACTCCACAAGACAACAATAGATAAGAACTGATCTCCAATATTGGCAGGAATGTGCAGTTACAAATCAACTTTTATTGTGCAAATAAAAAAAATAATAAAAACAATCCAAAGTGTACTTTGAATCAAAGTGAATAATAAAACGTGATGAGAAAATGTAATAAGGTGAAAAATAAACACATCAATAAAGAATGCACAGTTTCTCTCAAATATTATTATTGTATTCATGGGCCCTTAAAAAATGAGCATAACTACACTTTAACAGGTCTCTCTGTCTCCCTGATTATCTAATGATTCCCAAACTCAGTCCTGGGGACCAATTGTGGTTTTTATTACAACCAGAGTCACAATTAGTGGTAATAATTGATCTCATATATTTAGCTGGTCTTTCTTTCTCTTCTGTTATTCTTCATTCAGAACTGGGTACAGCAATGTGATTTTTACATTTGTAGGACATTTAGAAACATTTATGGTTTTGTTATAGTTTTAAATTTTTATCTCTCTTTTCCTAAGATTTTGCACTTTTTTCTGTGCAGCGTTGCCCTTTCATTGTATCCTAATAATAAGAATTACAAACAAGCAAAACAGACACCTGAATGAAAAATCAGGGCGAAAATATTGTTAAAAAGTTCAATTTCAGCCACCTGCTGAGCATACACAACTAACTACATTATCCCCATGTGACTGCTTAGTACATTTTAATAAAACAGTTTTGTAATTTCGGCATTGACTCCAAAACACAGAAACTAGGAAATAACAGCTATTAACACTTAATTCGAACTGGATTCTAATTTAAAACAAAAATTGGCTGGAACAAAAAACCCACAGCCACACTGAGTCCCCAGGACTTAAAAAACAGCTCACCTCAAACTATGAAGTCTTTGCAGCCCAAATGCTCATCGTTTACTAAGCAAAGGCACAAGACGGACCACCTGAGATCTGATTTGATTTAATTTAAGTGAATATACATTGCGCTCAAATAAAACTGCGAATTCCTTCACAGGCGCGCGCTGGTGGCTTCAGCGCCAAGAGGCCGAGTCACGTGCCCGCTCACTCCTTGAAAAAGGCGCGCGTGTGGCTGTTCACACACCGTCATTTGCGCCTCTCAATGCGAAGGCAAACACATCGTAGGTACCTGCCACTATCCAGTGCTTCTCATTAGCAGAAACGGTCCCAAACAGAACCGACAAGAAGTTAATGCCAATTGCACATGATCTGCTTGTTTGCAAGCTGCGTCCGAACCAGGTGCACCTGCCGATACCGACTTCGATCTCTTTTTTCGACACCGCATCCTCACCAGCGAGTCGGTAAGTAAAATCTGTTGTTTTTGAAATGATAAAGGAAAATAAGGAACTTAAAGATGTAAGATATGGTGGATATTAACTATATAGCAGCATAACACTGACTCTGCCAAATTAGTGAATTTGAATGCCATACATTACCTCTTTGGCAAGAGTTAGAGAGTGGAAGGGAAAGAAAATTAAATTCACTATAGGACCAACAAGTATAATGCCCCTTTTGCGTTTTTCTCCGATTGTGATAATGTTGAGTCTACTAACACCATCTAACTTCAGTTATTGGTTTTTAATGGGCTCTTTTAGTATTCCAAGCAGGCTAAATTAAACACTGTGCCACTAAATTACAGAAATGAATCCAAGTCTCTGTCAAATATTGAACTCTGTCAGTTCCTTGACATCTTATCGATCTCTTGGCTCACACTGCTTGTAGACATTTCATATAGTAGATTCAGCATTTTATACTCGAGTCTGCTTTAATAGTACATGAAGCTACCCACCACATAGAAGCTGAACCTTTCATTACATTTTAGATTTAATTCTACCTGTTAAGAAAATTTCACTTAGCATTCCTATATTTGCATGTGAGAACACAACACCCTTGCCAGTCTAGAGAAAATGTTGGATTTTGATCTTGATTCTATAATCATTTTATTTTTTCCTTCATTTTATTCGATTGATTATGGTTGTAAGTAAAATATGGTTATTTGTGACCTTTTGAAATCTCAGACCAGTCACTTCAGGCAAAGGTTGTGCTGAAATGTAATGGAAAAAAAGAAAGTCTCGTAGGTGAGGAGATTTTTAATACAGTTCTTCAGTCCAGTTATGGTGTTGGCTTTGGTCACTATTGAAAACCTGACTTCATGTTCACTAAAAGTATGTTAAATTCTCTACATGCTATTATTCAGTGTGAGTCATATCAGACTAGGAGAAAAATTACAAAGGACCAGAATTATGTGGCCTCAAGTTGTTTGTTTTTTGCAATAGGAATCTTATGGAAATAATAGGAATTATCCTCCTGAAAAATAAGTCTGTTAATCATGACAACTGCATGAATAATATCTATTAAGTGATGTCAATGATATTTTTTGCTTTGATATATTTAAAAGATTGGAAATGTCTTCAGAAAGTTGAAGGGAATACTAGGCAGCGCCCATTTAGGCTGATCAAACCACATAGACACTCTGACGATCCTCATATCGGTCAAATGTTATAGTAGCCAACTGGGTGCTGGTTTAGTGATGTGCCTTTACTAGATACATAATATGATATACTAACTAAAAGCAGCCACTCTTTACCCAGTATGCATCCAATAAACAATTCAATGTCAATTGTGCAACTCCCAGTACTTATATTTTATTGAATCCAACAACATTTAATGTAATTCTATAGTACATTTTCATACAACACACGTCGCTTAAATTGCTTTATACAATGCTAAAGAAATATACAATACAAGTAAAAAAAAATTAACAAATTAGAACTAGGTAAGTAGATGAACAAATAAATAAATAAATGCCAAAAATAATAAATAACAATACATCAATACATATTTACATAAAACAGATAAAAAAGTAACAGATCAAATATAGTCCTTAATTATGGATTACATTACTAAATTCATTTTTTAAATGTCTAACAATTATAACAATAAGTCTGATCTTATGGTCAGATGGCCAGTAAGGACAGAAAAATAAAAACTCCAGATGGCAAGATGCTGGAGAAAAAAACCTGCAGGGTTGCGAGGTTGAATGGCAGCCCAGCTCCAACCAGACTGTCCGCCTAGCAAAAAATGCTTAAGCAAAGTAATTTATTGTATTTATGCTTTGTTGTAGAAGATTCAATGTGGTGGGTCGCATTGACAGTTGGAGTAACAACATTCCTACCAACCTCACAGACAGCTGCAGAGTACTTTGATTGGACGGTGGAGCAAAAAAGCTGCTGCAAAAAAAGGAAACTGAGAACAGAGTTTATTAATGTTTGAAAATCAAAGAAGTGTATGATATTTCAATAAACATATAGGGCCTCATGTATAAATGGTGCATACACATAAAAATGTTGCATATGCCCGTTTCCACGCTCACATTGCATCACATTCTCACAGCAGCCTCCCCATTGCTTACGCACTTTTCTGCTCGGTTTTGTAAACTGGTGGTACCCAGTACTGTTTCTGTGTGGTCTCAATCTTTTCAGATTCACATTAGTGACATGGGACTTATCAAATACACCAAAATTAATTGCATATCGCTTACAAATTTAATTCACTTGATTGTAATCATTCTGTAACAATATAATGGTGCACTGAATGAACAAACTATTCCAAATACCACAGCTACTTTAGTGTTGAGACTCTCAGTGCACCACTGAGAGTTTTTTAACCCATTGTATGTGTTTGTGGTATCATAGCTGCACAGCAGCTGATCAGAAAGCTCTAGAGCGGGTTGTGCAGAGAACACAGAGGATTATTGGGATACAGTTTCCAGCCCTGGAAGATATTTATAGCACACACTGCCTAAGGAAAGCTACCAACACCTTCATGGATTCCACTCAGTCATGTTGCATTCTATTTGAACTTCTCCAATCCGGCAAACACTTCAGGGCCTTTCCTGCACATACCTTGAGGCTCAGAAACATTTTCATCCCAAGAGTTATAAACGCGGTTAATCACTCCATCAAGTGCGCCCAGTAGAACTGCTTGTACTTATAATTACAATTACCTCACTGTAAACTTGCACTACAACTGTGCAACATTGCACAACCTGAGGGACTTTATGAACCATTGGCACTATCTGCACCTTATGTACATGTTTATTGTACTTATGCTTTCATATTGTGTATTTTTAATTGTTTTTTATTGTATTATTCTTCTTCTTCTCATTATTATTGTTATTTTATCATTTTATATGAAAATAAGTTTATGGAGGATTTGCATATTGAATCTCATTGTACCATATAATGACAATAAAGGAATTCAGTTCAATTCAATAGAAGAGAGTGCGTATTTACTGGCTTCTAAGTCAATTTAGATTTCCAAGAGCTATCTTCTTGGAGATGTGTGCTGTTAGAATACTAGGATGTATAATTGATATCCATTAAAGTATGCATATTACATTTTACAGATAAATCATTAAGTTCATTTAAATAACGTATACTGTTAACAATGAAATAAGTGAGGGCATGGTGGTTCAATGGTAGCGATGAGCTGGCGCCCCATCCAGGGATTGTTCTTGTCTCACTCTTGATGCTTAATGGGATTGGTGTGACCCTGGATGGATGGAATAATTAAACATGTATAACAAAGATTTTGCAGTGTTCCATAAAAGTTTTGAAGAATCGCGTTCTAAGCTTACAGCTGGTTTTACATTTATTACAGAGCTCATTGTGTGAGGATTGGTTGTGTGGAGAAAGGAAATGGAAGGATAGGAACTGGGGGTTAGTACATTTGACAGAGACAGTACTGCTGTGTTAAATTATGCCATTCAGGGTCGCACGTGTCCCAGCATGCATCTTGCATTAGGTAAGAACAATCCCTGGACGAGGGTGCCAGCTCATCACTACCACTACACCACCGTGCCCCCACATGTTTAATGCATTTAACCACGAAAATGATATCAAGTATACATATTACTATTCTAAAATGTTCAGAGACCTGTAATATCATGAATGTAGTGTATTCTGTGTTGCAAACACTGCCTGTGCGCTCCTATTTACGAGAGAGAAAGCCTGTTTAAAAAGCATGTAGCAATTAATGACTGGGTTGGGGAACACATGTTACTTTAATTGTGATTGGAGAAACTCTAGTAAATTAAACATAGATTTAAAGATGACATTTTCAACTTCTGCTTTAATGGTAAAATAAACTATGAGATTAAAGTAGGAATTTTGAGAGAAAAGTCTACAGTTCGACCTTTTTTTCTTCACTGTGTCCCTAATGTTATTTTTTGTCTTTTCTCTATGCTCTAATACACTTCCATATGACACTGTGACGGTGGGCTATGACTCACCTTTTCACCTCAACTTTGACATCTGACCACCTTTTTTTTATTTTGGGTGCTATGTGATTTTCTGAAGTTGAAATTTTTAGTGTCTCCACCACGTTGTATCATTCAATCACTTTCCTTTTGTTGCTTGTGACACTGCTTAAGCCAACAAGTAGCACGTTTTCCCTTGCCTCTACTTTGCATTCGCTGTTTTTTTTTTCTATGCTTTTGCCGTTGTCTTTTCACAAACCACTGAACTTAACGGGCTATTTATATTTGATTTGTTCTGTTCTGTGTATTGCATTATATTGACCCCCTTCTTTTTCACACCCACTGGACGCCCAACCTACCTGGAAAGGGGTCTCTTTTTGAACTGCCTTTCCCAAGGTTTCCTCCATTTTTTCCGTACAAGGGTCTTCTTAGAGAGTCAAGGCTTAGGGTCTGTCAAGAGGCAGGTCCTGTTAAAGCCCATTGCGGCACTTTTTGTGTGATTTTGGGCTATACAAAAATAAATTGTATTGTATTTGCATATTCAAAGGGGTGTAATTCTAGGAGGAGTCAGGGTGGGGCAGCATGCGTGTGCATGTGCTTTACTTTTCACACTGATTTATGGAGCTGAAGTGCATGGACGTTAGCTTACGCAAGGTTTTCTGAATCTGAATTTTTTTGCTCATATGCCGTGTTTTAGTGTGAATTTTACACACAACATTATATATGAGGCCCATATGGTTTTAGAAGTGACAGTAAAAAACATATGAAAAGGCAAGTGGGTTTTTAGTGCTTTTTTTTATTTTGTTCCAACTATATTAGCCTGGTGTATCTCTCTTGGTAAGGCATTCCAGATTTTTGGGACATAACGGCAAAAATCACCTCATCACTTTTTTATGCTTAGCTCTAGGAATAAGCAAACCAGTGTTCAAGGATCTAAGAATATGGCTGGAAATAGATGGGGACTTATTCTAAGTTAATGTTTTTATCATAATATTACTACACCATCCTCATAACATACCCCACTTGGACACCATAATTTATAACATAAATTTAACCTAGAAAATTGAACTACGAGTATTGCATATAACTTACTTCTTTCTTTTGCTTTCTCTTTCTATTTTTTCCTGGTCAGTGCACTGCAATGCAGAAACTCATTTCTGTTTCAAAAACATTAAGGCATTTATATAATATCTGAAAAACTTCATTCAAGTTAATTGCACACTGAAACCAACAAATAAAGATACATTTTGGCAGTTGAATCTTCTTCCAGTTGTTTGCCTGGTGTGCAGTGTGCACAGAAGAGTTTAAAGGTGAAAATGGGGTGGTAAAAGCAATGTGAAAAAAATAAATGGGAGTAAAAACATTGAGGGAAATTAAATGTGCTACAGTATGCTTAGTGAGGTCATAACTCTCCCTATATAAGAGATTTTTTCCCATTTTCTTTCATATGTGGAGGATAAAGTGATTTAGTGATGTACTTGTATGTTACTGTTATTTTACATGTTCCACAAAGTGGCCTGTTTTATTTCTTTTTATTTCATTCTTGCGCAGTGCAGTTAAGAATGTCTTTGGATGCCTCCATGTTGTTTATAGTTGCCAATCACATAACCAGAAGTCAAAGGATATATTTTGTCTTCAGGGGCCATGTAAAAAGATGGCACTGTGCTTCATCTTTTATTTCAAGTATAAAAACAAATCTTTCCAGGAATTACTTTAATTATCAATAAGATTTCTAGTTATGTTAGGAACTCTTCTTTCATTATTTTAGCTTAACATTTGTGTATTTAATTTTTCAAGTTTTGACCATGGCACTGATTTATGGATTACTCTAAGGTGGCCTCCAAAGGTAAAACTCAAAAGCAAAAAATTTAATACAAAAACATGAAACCCTACCTTGCTGGCTCAATATATTTGACCCCACCTTCTCATGATATCGGTGCCATTAAAGGCTGATTCAACACGAATTCTTATTAAAACAAATATCTTCTACATCTAATTTGCTGCTGGTGCACTAATTCACTAATGAAATAAGTGAGTTCTGAAAATGTATGGATGGAGACAGTCTCTACTCATCTTGAGCTTAAATCTATACTAATAAAAGGCAAAGCCCTCACTGACTGACTCACTCACTCACTCACTCACTCATCACTAATTCTCCAACTTCCCGTGTAGGTAGAAGGCTGAAATTTGGCAGGCTCATTCCTTACAGCTTACTTACAAAAGCTGGGCAGGTTTCATTTCGAAATTCTATGCGTAATGGTCATAACTGGAACGTATTTTCGTCCATATACTGTACTGTAATAGACTGCAGCTCGATAGCCGTGGGAGGTGGAGTTTCGTATTAAAGCATTTAACCAATCACATTTCAGCCATCATTTGTTGCCAGGCAGAGAGGCTTTCACAATCCATTGTGTAGGCACTCTAACACAGAATAAATGTCGATTAACCTGTTGCTTCAACCAATCAGATTTTGAGTTGGTGTCAGTACGGCCTTCTAGCAGGCGTGTGGCAACATCACCGTATTCAGACCCATTGATTGGATAGAAGCCGATATGAGGAACTCTATGAGGCCACTGAACGCACCGCAAATGCACCGAGTGAAAGATCGTAGTTCTGTTTGCTGAAAGGATGTTATGGAGGAAAACACTGGAATAGCGCTGTTTCTTCTGAATGTTTATCAGTGATCAGGGACCAGAATGATCAGAATATTCATGCTTCACAAATAACTGATGTCTGTTTTTATTGTAAAACTGAGAAAACCACACACACGCGCGTACACAACACAAACACTCAAACTCACAAATCGTGGGTCGCACACACTACTGATTAAGTGTATCTGTCACGGACAATCATTTTTTTCACCCAATAAAACTTTAGTTCGTCAAAGTTAGAAAGCAGCGCGGTGATTTCTGTTATTCCTTTTTGGCAGCATTTAATTTAAAGATGATTCACGTCAACAAGGTGAAAGAGTCTCTTATTTTGACAGGGCGATCTTTTTTTAGGCTTAAGCATTTTTGATTGACTTACAAAAGAAAATAGTTATTATTTACCCTCTTTGCTTCAAATTGGCTTTTTAAAAAACCTTTTTGATGTAATTTATTTGTGACAGTATAAAATAAAAAAAGTAGTGCTCAAAATTATAATGTGCGCATCTAACAGAAAGAGGTGGTGGTAAGAGTAAGATTGGTGACTGGCAGTTAAATGATCACTGGTTTGTGTCCGGGGGGCTTCCTTTCTGTTATTTTATTTGAATAAAAAAGGAGAAAAAAATCCACGGGAAATGTTTTGTTGTTGAACTCAAATTTCACCTCCGCCATGTGAGTCATTAAACCTATTGGAATGAAATATAGTTCTATATAAATAAATAAATAAATTTCCTATCACACCCACCCTTTAACCCCTGTACATTGGAGAGGAATCTCATTTTCACAGCAGGTGCAATTATTCTATAAAACACATAGGAGTTCTGTGCACCGTTTTTCATGGGAGATTAAAACTCATCAAATGTATTTTAAAAACTTTTAGTAGCCTGTAGCATTCCTCATCTACAGTGGTCCATTACAAAATGAACACCAGGCAGTTAAAATTGTGCACAGTTTCTTTAATAAGCCTATCAGAGAGTCTTTTATAGCACTTTCATATCGAGTGTTTCTCTTAATCCCTTTTAGCAGAGGAGACACTTATTTCCACAGCTTGGTCTATGCTGTAGAAATGTGTGCCCCCTGTCTTCTGCTTGTAAATTAATACTGGAATTACAAAACTGTCCACAGTTTATTTAAAGAGATTGAAGGAAGTCTTCTATATCACTTTTTTGTCTACTATGTCCTTACTCATCCACTAATTAAAAAAAAAAAAAAAAAAAAAAATCAAGCGCTTACACTGTCTATGAAAATCGCTGTGAGTAGCCAGAAAAATGCTATATAAATGTAAGATATTATTATTGTTATTATTATTATTATTAGTAGTAGTAGTAGTATTTAGTTTTTTTTTAAATCCAAATAAACCTGACAGGACTTCTTCCAAGATATGTGCCACTTTAGGGTACCAAGTATGTCAAACTGATTAGGAAATTTTGTGATCAGTTTGTTTAAAGTATATTAAGCAAAAAATAACTTTTCATCATCTTCTCATTTCTAATTTGGCATTTCATGATACAGTATATACTGCAAATATACATTTAAATTGTAACCGCTGACAATTATTTACTCGTGTGCTTGCGTTTTCCATAAAACAGCATCAATATGTGCACAAAGTATAGGTGATAAAACACACAAATTCTGACATTAGCATGACTGTTGAAGGAAAAACATGTATTAGAAAGTATTCTATGGAGTTTTCATAAATTAATCATTATATACCTTTTGAGGTTTCTTGATATATTTTGTAATCAGGTTTTTAAAATTTTTTTTTTGATTTTTACTGCCACTTTACAGATCAACAATCCCCAACTTGGTCACTGTCAGAATAAGTCTTTCAACTTTTTTCCTGTATCCATTAATACATTTTCCGGGTTTCACTACCCATGTGAAAGAGCTGGCATCAGGTTGGGTGGCACTTTTAAATTGTAGTAGTATGAGCGAGTGTCAGTGTGGCAAGCACTAGATTAGCATTTCTTTCCGTTTCATTTTTTGTCTTCTGGCCCAAGTCTGTAAATCTCTTTTGTAAATGGGTGGCTTGGATAGAGGACAGATACTAACAATTTTCAAGGCTATATTAAAACAATACTAAAAGATATTTGTGTATGTGTGTTGTAGTGCCCCATGTTGTAAGTGTTAGATCCATTGAAGAAGTCAACTTAAACAAAGAAAATGTACATTTTGCATTTTTGTTTGAAGTGTTTTACATTATAACCATATTATTACTTGGTGCATGAATATAATTTTTTCAAGGGGATGACCTTTACTATTGTCAAAGACAAGCAGGGCAACAGGAGGAATATGAAAGTTATTTGTTGAGTTTAGGAGACAAAGGATACTTGTAAGGAAGTTCATGCCAGTGCTATCAGTGTACATTCTGGAATTTATAAAACTGCTGATATTATTTCACAAAGATGTTACTGGCCTGGTTTTATGCTGACATTAAAATGGCTACGTTTTCTGATAATTATAATCATTATTTTAATTAAAAGACTATAATTGTCCGAACAGATTCAATAAAATGTTTTAATATCTCAGTTGCTTTTTGTCTGACTCTTTAATTGACTTGTCATACAAATGTGTATCAGTGGATATTTGGTACTTCATTTGACAAATAATATTAATTTTTCCAAGTCTCAAATATTTCAGATAGATAGATCGATAGATAGAACTTGTCCTCTAAGGGAAAATGTGCTTCTTTTTTTTTAACAGAGCCTGAATGAATAAATAAATTGATATTAATATAATGAAATAAACAGCCAATCCAATAACAATTGTCTAATGTTCATTCTGCAAGCAACAGTTGGGGCTCACAACTCTGACGCAAAAGCTCAGCTGTAGAAGTGAGTGTCCCTTTGAGTGGAGAGGACAATAGGACACAGTAGACTTGATGTAGAAGACTTTCATCAATCTTTTACCATGGATTTCAGATAATATTACTTATCCAGGGTTCATTTTGAAAGCAGCAGACAGGGTGCACACAAGCCCATGGATCTGCTCCAGCCATGGAAATGAGTGTTCCCTGTAGGGGATAGGATGCAGACACATAGTGGAGAAGATTATATAGAAAACTATATCTACAACCTTTCAAAATCAATTTTACATATTTTTACCTCTCCGGTGTTCATTTTGTAATCAGGAGTCAGAGGACACACATTTTACGGCTCTGCAGCAGCCATGGAAAATGAGCGTCCCGACCAGTGGATGAGACATGCGTTTTCATTCCAATAGTTTTAATGACTCACATGACGGAGGTGAAATTTGAGTTCAACAACAAAACCTTTCCCGTGGATTTTTTTCTCCTTTTTTATTCCCAGGAAAAACCACATGTGTAAATGTTTAAGAGCAAGCTGTCACTTATTGCATGACAATGGATTGCTACATTTATTTTAACGAGCTGTCTTTTAAATGTCTTTGTAAAGTGTTACTGGGTGTCGAGCAATGTATTATTATTACTGATATTTTACTAAATCTTACTATCCACGTTTCTTTGTTGATGAGCCCCGTTAAAGAATTTTTTGGTAACAGAACAGTAAACACGCCAAAACGACTGAAAACACAACTGACGACTGGTATTTTTCGATATCATTTTAACAAAGTTTACTGTCCGCCCTCAATCACAGAGCACCCCGGTAAAACATCAATAGCGTTTAATATGCCTGCAGCCTTAGAACGCAGACATCAGGACATCGCTGCGCGTGCATGTTTACTAACAGATATGACAGCATTTTGCACGGAGCATGCGTTAAAACAAATTGATTAAGATCAACGATTTTCAACAGTTCCATGTTTGCCGTAAGATTTTTTTAAAGCAAAATAGTTAAAAACTTCTTTGAAGAAATTTGACACAACATAAGTCTACGACGCAGATTCTATACCATTTTATAGGATTTTTATATCATTATTTTAATAATATACATATACTATGTGTGGACTATAAAGCAATACATGTATAATTTCGTGCATTTTAACCAGTTGACATCTCTCAACTTGTTAAAAAGTTGCATATAATTAATTTATATGAACCTTTACTTCAATAATATACACATTATGTTTGCATTGCGTGTGCACCTTGCTGTGTAATTATTTCAATGAACTCGTGGTATTGTCCCTATTCATACCCCACTACGCAGCGGCTGAATTTGATCATGCATTCACACGTATACTAATAATAATATTACTACTACTATTATTATTATTATTGTTATTAATTCCTTACGTTTCTATAGCACCTTTCTTACTACTCAAAGCAATTTGTAAAAATAAACAAATAAAATAACAGAAAGGAAGCCCCCCGTACACAAACCAGTGATCATTTAACTGCGAGTCAGCAATCTTACTCTTACCACCACCTCTTCCTGTTAGATACGCGCATTATCATTTTGAGCACCACTTTTGTTATTTTATACTGTCATAAACAAATTATATCAAAAACGTTTTTTAAAAAGCCAATTTGAAGCAAAGAGGGTAAGTAATAACTATTTTCTTTTATAAGTCAATCAAAATTGCTTAAGCTTAAAAAAAGATCGTCCTGTCAAAATAAGAGACTCTTTCACCTTGTTGACGTGAATCATCTTTAAATTAAATGCTGCCAATAAGGAATATTAAAAATCACTGCGCTGCTTTCTAACTTTGACGAACTAAAGTTTTATTGGTTGAAAAAAATGATCGTCCGTGACAGATACACTTAATGAGTAGTGTGTGCGACCAACGATTTGTGAGTTTAAATGTTTATGTTGTGTTGTGTACGCGCGTGTATGTAGTTTTCTTAGTTTTACAATAAAAAGAGACATCAGTTATTTGTGAAGCAGGAATATTCTGATCCCTGATCACTGATAAACATTCAGAAGAAACAGCGCTATTCCAGTGTTTTCCTCCATAACATCCTTTCAGCAAACAGGACTAAGTTCCTTGCTGAAACAGATCGCCCTTTAATGAAATGCTGCCAATACGAAATAACAGAAATCACCGGGCGGCTTTCGGTCAATGATAAAACGGCGTCTGTTGAGGTGAAAAATGGGAGGTACTGCGGTTGCTATCAATGCTTACTGGTAACTCAGCTTTTGAGAAGAATCTGTTTTATGGGGTGAAAAAATAATCGCCCTTGACAGATACGCTTAATCAGTAGTACGTGCGACCGACGATTTGTGAGTTTGAGTGCGTGTGTGAGCGTGTACGTGCTTGTGTGTGGTTTTGTAAGTTTTACTATAAAAACAGTTAAACATCAGTTATTTGTGAAGCGGGGATATTCTGGTCATTTAGATTCCTGATCAACATTTAAAGAAACAGAGCAACTCCGGTGTTTTCCTCCATAACATCCTTTCAGCAAACAGGACTAAGTTCCTTGCTAAAGCAGATCGCCCTTTAATGAAATGCTGCCAATACAGAATAACAGATATCACCGGATGGCTTTCCGCCAATGATAAACCAGCGTCTCATGAGGTGAAAAAAATGGGACACACTGTGGTTGCGATTAATGCCTTCTGGTAACTCTGCTTTTGAGAAGAATCTGTCATGGGTGGTAAAAGAGGGACCGAGTGAGGCGGGTACAATGAGACGGGGCGGGACGGAGCGAGGCGAAGAGGCGGGTATCTGTGCGAGTGTTTTAAATAATGAAAGGAAAAAAAAGTGCTTTGAAATCGAGGACCCCGAACCAAGAGGGCTTACGAAACAAAACGCGACAGACAGGCATATGCTACTTGTATAAAATGTGAACAATAATCACAACAGTGTTGAAGCAATGATGAAGCGAAAGGGAGATGCTAAACATGGGTGGCCGCGTTGTGACTGCCCATAAATCCCAACCAATGTATATATCTGAACCAATATATATATCAGAACGGATGTATCTGAACCGATGTATATATCTAAACCAATCTATTTTAACCAATATATATATTTAAACCAATGTATATCAACCAATATATACAGTATATCTCAACCAATGTATATATTTGAACGGATGTATTCAAACCAATGTATATATCTGAATGGATGTATCTCAATCAATGTATATATATTAGAACGGATCTATGCAAACCAATTATATATACTCAGCAAAAAAAGAAACGTCCCCTGACTTTCAACTGTTTTTACTTTCAGTAGACTTAATGTGTAAATATTTGTATGAACACTAAAAGAGTCAACACCATAAGACATAAACTAAAAATGTTTCACAATGTGTCCCTGAATGAAGGGAGGCTCAAAATCAAAAGTACCAGTCAGTATCTGGTGTGGCCACCAGCTGCTTGAAGTACTGCAGTGCATCTCCTCCTCATGGACTGGACCAGATTTGTCAGTTCATGCTGTGAGATGTTACCCCACTCTTCCACCAAGGCACCTGCAAGTTCCTGGACATTTCTGGGGGGAATGGCCCTAGCCCTCACCCTGCGATCCAACAGGTCCCAGACGTGCTCAATGGGATTGAGATCTGGGCTCTTCACTGGCCATGGCAGAACACTGACATTGCTGTCATGCAGAAACTCGCGCACTTTTTGCCACTCCTGTCTGGTCCAGCGAAGGTGGGTTTGTGCCCATAGGCGGTGGTGTTGCCGGTGATGTCTGGTAAGGACCTGCCTTACAACAGGCCTGCAAGCCCTCAGTCCAGCCTCTCTCAGCCTATTGCGGACAGTCTGAGCACTGATGGAGGGATTGTGTGTTCCTGGTGTGACTCGGGCAGTTGTTGTGGCCATCCTGTACCTGCCACACAGGTGTGATATTCGGATGTACCGATCCTGTGCAGGTGTTGTTACACGTGGTCTTCCACTGCGAGGATGATCAGCTGTCCTTCCTGTCTCCCTGTAGTGCTGTCTTAGGCGTCTCACAGTGTGGACATGGCAATTTATTGCCCTAGCCAAATCAGCAGTCCTCATGCCTCCCTGCAGCATGCCTAATGCACGTTCACGCAGATGAGCAGGGACTCTGGGCATCTTTCTTTGGGTGTTTTTCACAGTCGGTAGACAAGTCTCTTTAGTGTCCTGCGTTTTTAGAACTGTGACCTTAAATGCCTACTTTCTGTAAGCTGTTAAGGTCTTAACGACCATTCCACAGGTGCATGTTAATTAATTGATTATGGTTAATTGAACATGGATGGTAAACATTGTTTAAACAATTTACAATGAAGATCTGTAAAGTTATTTGGATTTTTAAAACATTATTGTTGAAATACACAGTCCTGAAAAAGGGACGTTTCTTTTTTTGCTGAGTATATATCTCAACCAATGTATCTAAACCAATGTATATATCTGACCCGATGTATTCAAACCGATGTATACAGTGGGTACGGAAAGTATTCAGACCCCCTTCAATTTTTCACTCTTTGCTATATTGCAGCCATTTGCTAAAATCATTTAAATTAATTATGTTTCCTCATTAATGTACACACAGCACCCCATATTGACAGACAAAAAAGAATTTTTGAAATTGTTGCAGATTTATTAAAAAAGAAAAACTGAAATATCACATGGTCCTAAGTATTCAGACCCTTTGCTGTGACACTCATATATTTATATTTGTGTGTGGTTTACATGTTCATCCTTGAGATCACCTTCATTTGAGTCCAGCTGTGTTTGATTATACTGATTGGACTTGATTAGGAAAGCCACACACCTGTCTATATAAGACCTTACAGCTCACAATGCATGTCAGAGCAAATGAGAATCATGAGGTCAAAGGAACTGCCTGAAGAGCTCAGAGACAGAATTGTGGCAAGGCACAGATCTGGCCAAGGTTACAAAAAAATTTCTGCTGCACTTAAGGTTCCCAAGAGCACAGTGGCCTCCATAATCCTTAAATGGAAGACGTTTGGGACGACCAGAACCCTTCCTAGAGCTGGCTGTCCAGCCAAGCTGAGCTACCGGGAGAGAAGAGCCTTGGTGAGAGAGGTAAAGAAGAACCCAAAGATCACTTTGGCTGAGCTCTAGAGATGCAGTCAGGAGATGGGAGAAAGTTGTAGAAAGTCAACCATCACTGCAGTCCTCCACCAGTCAGGGCTTTATGGCAGAGTGGCCTGTCAGAAGCCTCTCCTCAGTGCAAGACACATGCCCGCATGGAGTTTGCTAAAAGACACCTGAAGATTCTCTGGTCTGATGAGACCAAGATAGAACTTTTTGGCCTTAATTCTAAGCGGTATGTATGGAGACAACCAGGCACTGCTCATCACTTGTCCAATACAGTCCCCACAGTGAAGCATGGCGGTGGCAGCATCACGCTGTGGGGGTGTTTTTCAGCTGCAGGGACAGGACGACTGGTTGCAATCGAGGGAAAGATGAATGCAGCCAAGTACAGGGATATCCTGGACAAAAACCTACTCCAGAGTGCTAAGGACCTTAGACTGGGCCGAAGGTTTACCTTCCAACAAAACAATGACCCTAAGCACACAGCTAAAATAACGAAGGAGTGGCTTCACAACAACTCTGTGACTGTTCTTGAATGGCCCAGCCAGAGCCCTTACTTAAACCCAATTGAGCATCTCTGGAGAGACCTAAAAATGGCTGTCCACCAACGTTTACCATCCAACCTGACAGAACTGGAGAGGATCTGCAAGGAGGAATGGCAGAGGATCCCCAAATCCAGGTGTGAAAAACTTGTTGCATCTTTCCCAAGAAGACTCATGGCTGTATTAGCTCAAAAGGG
>JANRMT010062817.1:42022849-42059664 GCA_026402145.1 Polypterus bichir lapradei
ATCAGCCTAGTCGCTCTTCTCTGGACCTTTTCTAGCGCTGCTATGTCCTTTTTGTAGCCTGGAGACCAAAACTACACAGTACTCAAGATGAAGCCTCACCAGTGCATTGTAAAGATTGAGTTTAACCTCCTTGGACTTGTACTCCACACATCGTGCTATATCCTGACATTCTGTTTGCTTTCTTAATGGCTTCTGAACACTGTCAGGAAGTCGATAGTTAAGACGTCTTTTAACTTCCTATGTGTAATACTTTACATTTACTGACATTAAATTTCATCTGCCACAAATCTGCCCAAGCCTGTATGCTATCCAAGACTTTCTGTAATGATATAATGGATTCCAAATTATCTGCTAATCCACCTATCTTGGTATCATCTGCAAACTTAACCAGCTTGTTACTTATATTCCTATCTAAATCACCCCTGTGGAACACCACTCTTAACATTGGCCAATTCTGAAGAGGTTCCTCGCACCATCACCCTCTGCTTCCTGTGTCTGAGCCAATTCTGCACCCATCTAAAAACATCACCCTGAACTCCCATCTTCTTTTTGGTTTAATGCCCAGCCTCTCATGTGGCACCTTATCAAATGCTTTCTGAAAGTCAAGATAAATAATATCATATGCCCCACTTTGATTGTATGCTTTTATTGCCTCCTCATAGAATTTCAGCAGGTTAGTAAAATACAACCTCCCTCTTCTGAACCCATGCTGACTGTTCAGAATAACTCCTGTCCTTACCAGGTGTTGCTCAATCGTATCCTTAGTAATTCCTTCCAATAATTTGCCTATGATGTATGTTAAGCTTACTGGCCTATATTAGCTTGGATCTGCCCTGTCACCCTTTTTACATAATGGAATAATATTTGCCATTTCCAGTCCTTCAGAATGTCTCCAGTGCGCACTGACTTCCTAAAAATATGTGTCAAAGGTTTATGTATGTACTCACTAGCCTCCTTAAGAACTTGAAGGTAAATATTATCTAGTCCTGGTGATTTGTTTGATTTCATCTTTTTTAATCTGAGCAGCACTTCTCCCTCTACAATTTCCAAATCCCTCAGTACCTCCTTAGTAGTTGCATTTACCTCTGGGAGGTTATCCACTTGCCCACTTGTGAACACCTCAGAAAAATGTAAGTTTAGGACATCCGCTATTTCATTGTCTGTATCTTTTATTTCCCCTTTACTATTTCTGATGCACTTGACCTCCTCCTTGACTGTTCTTTTACTACTAAAATACTGAAAGAATCTCTTAGGGTCTTCTTTCGCCTTATCTGCTATATTCCTCTCCAACTGTCTTTTAGCCTCCCTAAAATCCTTCTTAATGGTTGCCCTCATGTTCTCATACACTCTACGATTCACTTTGCAATCATTAGTTTTATATGCCTTATAAATCAGTTTTTTCCTTTGCAGCTTCTTTTTTTTTAATCTTTATTAATCCACTGTGGAGTTTTTTTTAATTTCCTATTAATTCCAGATTTAACTATATATCCATCCTGCATTACATTAAAAACATTTTTAACCTATTCCACTGTTCCTCGACTGTCTCCACACTTAAAAGCTTATCCCAGTGTATCCTACTTAGGCTTTGTCACATCTGGTCAAAGTTAGCCCCACCAAAGTTCAGCTTAACAATTTTAGTCTTTGCATCTGCACTCTTACAAAATACCGAGAATTGTATTACATTATGGTCACTTGACCCTAGTGGTTCAATCACCTCTATACCCTCACTTCTGTCCTGATTATTACAAAATACTAAATCCAGACAGGCTTTACCCCGTGTTGGTGCTTTAACATGCATATTCTAGAGCTAGCACATAGTTCACTTGGGAGATAAAGAGATTCTTGCTAGAAATTTGGAATATAAAACAAGGAACAGAATATTGGTTCAATATTTTGCACAATAAAATTTGTTTTTTTTCTTCTTCTTAAGTGGTTTAGGGGAAATTGTGACAATTAATAAATCTTTGTGGTGGCTTAAACAGAATCAATTGGTTTTATTTTTAGAATTATTGTTTTTTTCATCACTGCTTATTAATTTTATCATTCAGATGACGATATTTTATGTTTTGTTTTTATATGGTTCCCTTCTTTTTCTGGCTATTGTTCCATGTGGGCAGCCATTTGGTATAGGTGTGTGTCACATGACACAACGATTACATAATGCAATGTGTCTTCATGCTCCACTTATAAAAGATAGCAGATCACAGTAGCTTGTTATATTAATGTTAGATCTTAGAAAAGTAAATATATATTGTTTTAGTTAGTGAGGGCTAAGGAATTCATGCTTGTGGTATTTTTATATTTGCAGGTTTAATTTTGACTATTCTTGGTTTTGACATTTGATTTCAGACTTTGGCTAGTTGTTTTTTTAATAAAATGAGCCACATCTGTTACTCTCCATCTCCTTATCACTCTATCCTTTAAAATACAATGCATTGCTAAGACATTCTTAGTCACTTAAATAGTATATTTCTATTTTGTTTTCTAATTTTTTTTATCTCTTTCTTTTTCTTAAGCCATTCTGTTTCTAAAGACATTTAGCAAATTTGGTAACTCTTGAAGTTTTTATTCACCTTTCTGTATTGGCTTAAGGGTTTTCTTTCTTACTGTTTATAATCTGTGGTATAAAATGAATCAACGCTGTGTGAAGGATCTTTTCTAAATCCATCCCAGTAATCCTCAACTGACATCAAATCTAGATAAATAGTTTTGCCTGTTTCCTACAGGCTCTGCTACTGTGCGTCTACTCATAAATCATTTTTTAAAATTCTAATGTTTTTTGTTCCATTATATTATAAAAATCTCAAACTTGTATAAAGGCCTAAGAACCCCAAGAGATCTAGCATCATACACATTTTGTTTTGATTATAATTGTGAGTCAGGTGAGGTTTTTCCTTCTGTGGATGGTCTAAAACTGCCAAAAAAAATCAAAAGTAAATAACCACATTAATATGCTGATCTATATAAAGTCCCATTGTTCTATTCTATATAAACTTTGTGAACCGCAATGTACATATCCTTTTAAACTGGCTACACTAAACATGAATTGTGATAAGAAGGTCGAAAAGATGTATCATCTTGTCAACCTGCAGATCCAAAACAGAATATATTGGGAAACTGGTCAGCATGAAGCACAAGGCACCATTGAATTTTATATATTCAACAAAATGAAGGATGTATGACTGTTCTCAATGTATTGTTGTGTGACTTAGATCTCCCATTATCAGTGTTGTGAAAATGAGTTCTGGACAGGACAAAAGACTGTGAGACCTACATAAATCTCTACAAAGCAGGCCAGGAACTTTACTATCCGGTCCAGAAGAGACTTGTGCCATGATAGCCAGCCCCCAGCTGCTACCTACAGACCATGGCCTACGTGAGCCTAAAATGAGGAGCTGGTTTTAAAAGTTAAAAATACATAAAAATGCTTTATGAGAACAGGAAGCATTAAAACATCTTGCCCAATTAGACAAGTCGAGAAAGAAATCTTTATAAACAAACTAGCAGACCTGGCGCGCTTCGCTGCACATTTAACGGCTAGTTTCAGCAGCGGATCATGGTTTTTCTAATCTAGACGACCTATCTTTTTCAGATTCTTTTAACCGCCTGGTTTCGGCAGCCAATTGTCCTTTTCCCAATCTAGAAATCCTGTCTTATTTAGATTCGTTTAAACGCCTGATTTTGGCAGCGAATCGTTTTTTTTTTCTAACATAGAAGTCGTTTCTTGTTGAGATTTGTTTAATCACCTGGTTTTGGCAGCCAAGCGCTTTTTTTCCAACCTAGAAGACCTCTCTTGAGATCCGTTTAATGGCCTCGTTGATTGCATGTCTTCCAAGGTAGTTTCAATACCCATTTCTTGCACGGAGTCTTCTCCCCTTTTATGAGTGACTGTGTAAGTACAGTGTGTACTAAACAGTAAATTAGTAAAGGAGAAAGGACTAAACACTAAGGAAAAAGAACGGCAAGACCGTGTTAGCTGCGGAGCTCAGCTCGGAGCGAAATGAAGTGAATGAAATGACATGAATGGGAGGGGAGATGATCACGTGACTCCCCCACCCGCCTTAACTCTCAATCCCTCCACAAACACAGTCTCTCGGATCCCAACTCTCCTTTATATATATATATATATATATATATATATAATATATATATATATATACTGTGTAAATGAAAAGAAAACAAAAAAATGACACAAAGCCAAAAATGAGGCAAAAAAATGTGCCTCAAAAGGGAATTCGAGACAGCCAAGTCCAAATACATAATCTAGTAAAGCAAAATCCCAAAACAATACGTAATAAATCCTAAAACCAGAATAAAACTAACAAGAAAGGCAATATTTACAGATTCCTACTATGATCCACTATGGGAATACCTCTCAAGTAGGTTATAAACATTGGTGATTCAAACTACCCTTGCTGTAATGATGTATAAAGTTTTCAGGTATTGTGTTCTGTTTTTGATGTCCCAGAGAAAAATTCATATCAACTGGTAGGCTATTGAACCTCAAACAGGGCAAAACATCAATAGGAAAATATTTTATAAATTTCAACACATTAGTGACTGAAATGAACTTGAATGGCACCACGTTAATTTCAAGCAGATCCTTGCAAGGTTAAACACATGATGATTATAAGAACTTTATCATCTAGGAACTGGCACATAATTTTCACACTACAGATACTTCTGAATGCAAAATTCACCCTTATGCAGCCTTAAAGACCTTTATATATTGAATAGACTTGCTTTTACAAGTTGTGAAGCTACATCACTATTGGCCAAAATGGGTAGTTACCTGCCACTTAGTATGGGGAAGTATTAAAAAGACTTGTAGGCTTTATTTCCTCTATAAATTTATATTTCATACATGGTTACTCACCTTCACAGAAACAAGTAAAAGCAGCTGGCCTACGTCTTCCAGTTATATTTATGTAGTAGGCTCTATTTAATTTCATGTTTGTACTAGCTGCATTACACAATTTAAAAAAAAAAAAGACTGCGGTTGACAACTTAGACCTCCACATCCCCTGTTGGTCCTTGATTTTAAGATTTTGTCAATGGCACAGAAACTGTTGGACTTTTCACATTACTGTACAGACCAGAGTAAAGAATTGGCCCGTCAAATACAGAACCGTAAGTCAGTATTACAATTTAATTAGGTAGTAAATATCCTCAACTTGTCAGAGGCCTTGTGATGAAGATGTCATGAAGAAAAATTAACTCTGGTGAGAGTACACTTTTTCAGAATTAAACATCTAACATAATAAAACCTGCATAGTAAACAAATGTAATGGATATCAGCTCAGAGCAAGCTCTTCTGCCATAGAGAATTAAAGGTTTGGTGCTCAACTGGTTTCAACATTGTGAAAAGCGAGGGTTGATCTTATTAATTTAGGGAAAGTTTAGTCTAGCAGGGCTAGACATGATACTTGAACAAGAACACGTGTTTAGGACCAACTCCCTAAAAATGAATACAGTGATCCCCTGCTGTATCGCGGTTAAGCTATCGCGCCGCTGCAATATCGCAGAAAAATTCAATAAGTACATCCTACCTGTAATGTACTTTGCAGCCAATTCATAACAAAGCATACGGTTTTCAGCAGTCACTACGGTAGACAAAGAGTTTTGCGTTACAGTACCCAGATGATTTCTTACAAGGCTCGTTATTGGCTGAAAGAGGAGACTCAACCAATCAGAGCAGGATCTTCATTCTGTTGGGCTCTGATTAGTTGCTGCTAACATGGTGTAATCTCGCAAGAACAGCGAGCGTGGGTCCCCAATGCATCTCAGTTCTTTTTGAACTCAGAACTTTTTGTTTTGTTTTAAGTACTACGATGGCTCCCAAGCATCCTGCATCATCTAAGAAGGGAAGGAAAGCGTTATGCAGACATTGCTCGCCATTACGGCTTGAATGAATTGATGGTACACTACATTATTATTATGTTGTTACTCATATCCTTAGCCCGACATCCACATATCACATGTGTTTACAAAGTGTGTTTTAATAAGTTTACATGTGTTTAAAGCGTGTGGGAGGGGTATTTTAAGGCTTAAACTATAAAAAAAATGTTTATTTATATGGTCTTTCTATATCCCAGATTTTCACCTATCGCTGAAGGGTCTGGAACGTAGCTTCCGCAATAGGCGGGAGATCACTGTAGTGGTGAAATCTGCTGCTGAAAAGGCTCCACCCACAGGGTTTCTTACTAAAAACCCGCCCCAATTTCCTTCAATCTGTGCACTTTAAACATTCAGGGTTGCCGTGTTCCATTTCTTCTCATGTACAGTGAATATACACTACAGGTAGGATGTACTTATTGAATTTTTCCGCGATATAGCAGGGGATCATTGTATTAAAAATATGTAATTTTCGAAACACTGAGATGACACCACATATGTTGCCTCTATTTTTTTTTTTTTTTTTTTGCTGAGCAGATGTGACCTACATATATACAGATTCCAAAAGAAGATATTAATTCTAAGTCTAGGTCTCCTGCTAGTGGGTGTGGGTTGTTATGGTTGTTCCCTATGAGGCGCCATAAAGCTAGGACACATGATCAGCACCCAGAGTTGGGTTTCTCAGTGAAACAAGTGAGCACCACAAAGCACCATTTACCTGATCGGCTATCAGGAAGGGGTTGGGGGAGATTCAACTTTCAATATCCCATGCTTGTAATGTGAAACAATTATTCCTGCATGGCAGAAAATTCCACAGCAGGAGGCTCATTTATAAAATTAGAAAAAATGTAAAAATATATCTGTGCCAATAAAAAATTTGACTTACAAAACCTAGTGTATGCAACTTTCTACTCAACATAGTTTGATAAATCACAATTACATTGTAGATGTGCAAACGTGAACGCACTTCAAAACAAATATTGACATATACATTAAAGAAATGTTACTGCTTACAGTTAACAAAAGTAGCTTCACTCTCACTAGGTGCCCTTATTACACTATGAGGTAATATTAAATTAAATTACTTTGATTACGTTGGAAAAACTGGACAGTGCTGCAAATTGCCATTTAATGTTGGCAATAATGTTATTTTTTATATATGTACATCCACACCATACGGAAACAATGTAGTGCCTTGTAAGTTGGTTAATGGCTTCCAGAACGGCAGATATAATGGAGTTATAGTTCCCTGAGAAGTGACAACAGATAGACTATGTAAACTAACAAAAAAAGAACAAAAAAGTTCTTCAGTACAAATATACAGCATTGATCCTCTTAAAAAGGAATTACAATAGTCTGTATATCACATTTATCACTTTTGAGGTTTAATATGTTTGTCATGTCAATGCACATAATAATGGCACAGTGATATGAATTATTATGTGTGAGTTGTCATTAAGAAGGTTTGGTTGCCTGTTTGATCACGTGTGTCCCCAAGATATTTCATTATACATATGTAAACATTTCAAAATCTGAAAATATCCAAAATGCTTCTGATGCCAGGCATTTCGGATCAGGGATACTCAACCTGCTCAGATATTTATAAAGTCATTAATCATAGTGATGACTAAAACAGTCAAATTTAGATTTGCATAGAGTTTTGCGATACTGCCACTAAAATTAGTTTTGCATGCGATTTCTCAATTGCGAAAAGTGAATCCATTAATTTGCTTTTTGGAATTTTTAAAGTTTTATATTTTTGCCTCTTGTTTACATCATGTAGGAGTGCAGACAATTTTTTTTTAATGTGATGCAAATTTTCCACATGAATATTCACTAAAATACACCATCATGCACACTACTGTATTTTCTACACAGGAGAATTCATTGGGAAAATCACAGCTGCCCATCCTCCACCCCCTGCTCTTTTTCCTAGCAACCACCTTGTCCTTGTTGAGGATATGCATACTTCCAGGGATTTTTTTGTTTTTAAACTAGAGATCTTAATTTAAATAAGAAGTGACATGGCAGATGCATGCAGAGTTAATGGATAAAAACACTTCCAGACAGGCACTAAAGTAAAAGTAAAAATGCTAAAAGCAATTTTCTTTTGTGAATGGCATGAACTCCACTGGAAGCAAAACAATTTATTTTGTGCTTTTTAGTGAAACACTAATTTTGTTGCAAATTCAATTTTTCAACTCATTTCATTTATCAGTTATTATAGGCTTATAAGGCTATTAATATACAGTATGTGCAGAGTACAGTGAAGTTCTTACTTACATATACTAATCAGCTGGCAACACATGACAGGGACTTTCTGGGAGCTGTAGTAGGACTTGATAGAGATTTAAATATATTTGATAAAAAATGTGAAATTTAAGAATAACATTAGGTGTACAGCAATTCAATAAAGCTAATGAAAAAGAATGACAAGGATAATTTTCAAAACATTGCAACCTTTTGGAAAGTACTGTAAATATACTTCACTGTACTCCAAGCTATAAGACTATCCTGGACATTACATATGTAGTACAAGAATAGCCACTGCACTCTGTACATCAGGCAGTTTTTATACAAATCCTATTAGCTTTACAAGTTGCTACTGTACACTAAGAATTCGCCTAGGAGTCCACTTTATCACATGGCAATTGTAAGTAACATATTTATATCCTTTGTATAAATTATTCAATAACAAACATTAAAAAGGGCACTTTTTACCTCATTGATGAATGTAATTCACAAGAAATTCCATTTACTATAAATTTAGATACTAAACAAGGAAGTTAAGGAAGATGTGTATCTTTGATAATCTACTGAAAAAGTGTACATAAATATACCCTTCTTGTTTTAATGCTTAACTGTAAGAATAAAGGTGTTTGTCAGAAGGACTGCACATATGGTGGTCTGTTTATAGACAGAATACATTTTCAAATTATTGTGCCTGTTTATTAAAATATTAAATATGTTGTATGATTATCTTTTCAATTTGATCCTAGCTGTACAACCATGAGAAAATTACAACTTTCTGGTAGCAGTTTATAAATAAGTAAAAACCCACTTGAGGCCAATAACAATTTCTATGAATCAATTGTATGGTATTGCCTGCAGAAGATATCCTGTATTTATAGATAATTAAAAATAACATGAAATTACCAGATTTTCATTATCTTTATACAGAAGATGAAGTGGGTAACATAAAAGCAGAAATGCTTTGTATTTTAGAGTGTGGCCCTAAGGTTCCTAATTCTGTCCCTAACAGACTTGTACTTGCCAGTTATGTAACTGTAGGACAGAATGGAGACAACTGTGCCTATGGATTTGTAAGTTTCTTTGGTTAAAAACCATCTTAATCAGAGCAAGCATTTTTTTATACATGATAATAATCTTTCCATATATATAAAAGATAATAATGAGAAAAAGGTATTTTCCATTTCCTGATTTCTCTATTATCACATATTTTTGACACTGAATTTTTAGATATTCACACAAAACCAGTATTAGATTAAAGGCATCAGAAACAAATACTTTTTTAAAATCATAGATAATTTATCTTAAATGAAAAAAGGTATCCAAAACCAATTGGCACTGAGAGAGAAAAGTATTAGTCACCAACTTAAATTAACTCAAATGAAAAGACAGACTCAGCTGAGTGAATAAACCAGGCTTGATTACAGTCAGCCTTATTCATGACAGAATTTATTTTGGCCCTTAACATCCGAGTCAAATCATCCGCATAAAGAGTCAACAACCAGTAGAGGGGAAACTTTTTGCACTTCTTTCACCTTCTCTTACTGTTTGTATTGGTTCATGGATGCAATTGATCACTTTTTAATTAAATTTAGATTTTTTTTTGTGGACTTTGCCTTGACTGAGTTCGCAGCTTCAGGGACAACAGAATCTTTTAGTGGTTCACTGGGCTTGACTGCCTGATGCCTAATTTATGAACATTATTTCTTTGCATCAAGAAACTCTAGCAGCTGTGAATTTACCATCTCCTTGATTATAACAGATGTGCCAGATTGCGGTCGATTACTTCTATATGTGCTTCAACTGGAGAAATGACATGCTATCTACCTGGCTTGCAGCACTGGGGCGATCACATAATATGTATGTGGTTGAATGTTGGAATCTGAATTCTGCTAGTTTTGTGCCTGTGCATCTTAAAATAGCTCTCACTATGTTTCTTCTGGACTTTTTGCTGCTTTGTTATCGACGCTCATCTGTGCCACCCAATCCTGCAAGTCTCACCTACACTGCTGAAATGTGCTCCACTACTGTCAGATAAGTATTCGTTCTGTACTATGCTGAAATACTCTTGCGATAAACTCCTGCATATTAAACAGTTTGTCCAGAGAAAAAGTTGAGACTTGAATGTCCTAAAAGATACTGGTATTGTGTTGAGACGATACATTTACATCGCAGGTATGGTCACCACTATTGCTGGGCTGAGAATGGAAAGTTCACCAGCAGCATTTGCTGAGGAATATGCCGTCTTACTCATGGTTATGGAAATAAGAGTGTCAGTGTGCCAAATTTTCAATATGGTAAAACAAACTCTGGTTATGGATCTGTGCACAACAAACCCTCACTAGCTAATATAGCATTGTTTAACACAAGATCTTTTCATGGCAAAGAAATGGTGCATGTGAATTAATTACAGATTCCAACCTTGATATGCTATGCTTTAACAGAAACTTGGCAAAAGCCAAATAAATTTAAGACTGTAAACAGAAGTGACACCACCGGATACATTTACGCCACAGAGCAAGACAAGGAGGTGGGGTCACAGTAATTGCTATAACCAACTAACATCAAAAGAATCCCAATTGGCTGTCCACCATCTTTTAAGTGTAAAACTAATAAGTAAATCTGGTCTCTAAATCATCTCCCAAAATACAATGGGTCTTTCCTATCTGATCTTACTGAATTATTAACCCTCTTAAGTTCCCTTTTCCAGATAGTCATTCTTTTTGGTGATTTCCACATCCTTGTTTACATTCCTACATGTAAACTAAGAAATTAATTCCTGTCCTTGCTGGACTGTATTGACATGTTGATTTCCCTACCCATTCTGGAGGGTCATATATTGGACCTGATCTGCACCTCTAGCTTATCTGGTGGCAACGCTTATAGCAGTAATTTGGGATATTGGAGACTCTGATCATAAAACAGCACTTTTTATCATCTCATTACCTCTCCCTCTTTTTACCTGTAAATGTCAAATTTCTAAAAATATCTGTCCCTCTATCCTTCACAGATCCTTTTTGGATCTTTTTCAGTCTTTCCCTATTCCATCAACTCTAGATAGTCTTGTTGTCTACTATAACTCAGTGCCCTTCATTTAGCACTAGATAAAACAGCTCCTTTAAAACATAAGGAGGTTTCCTTTAAGAGTTCAGATCCATAATACAATTTAGAATAACAGTCTATGAAAGCAGCTGGCCGACACTGCGAGAGAATATTACATAAAACTGACCTCACCGTGCCCACCCAGGCTTTCTCTAAGCATCAAAGGGCTTACAGAGATGCACTGAATACAGCCAAGAACAATCATTATGGCAGAATAATAGAAAGTGGTCATGATAACCAAGGGTTTTGTTCTCTGTGGTTAATAAACTGTTTCAACCTGCATCTGGCTCAATTACCTCCTCTACTGAAGTTTGTGAAACATTCCTCCACCTTTTCCATAAAAAATTAAAAATCTAATTAATTCAAATAACATAAATCCATCATCCATGTACATGTTTTCCTGTCTTTCCACTTCTGTGTTTAGGGTAAATAATTATTTGCTTATGGCAGCAGACTGGACAAACCAGCATATTAATTCTGTTAGACTTCAGTGCACCATTTGACACTGTCAAAAATTACATTTTATTGTCCATACTGGAGAACATGCTGGGAATCTCGTACAGTGCCCTCCAGTGGTATAAGACTGATAGGCAAGAGTTTGTTAGTCTTTACAACAGCAGATCCAGGACAGCACCAGTCACACTAAGAGTTCCTCAGGGCTCTGTCCTCAGCCCTCTACTTTTCTGTATGTACATGCTTCTGCTTTGCTTTATTATTCATAGCTTTGGACTGAGTTATCATTTTTATCCAGATGACATTCAACTCCATTTCAATTTAAAAGTGAAATTTCATCAGAGCTTTCTCAGCTCACAACTTGTTTCGGTGAACATAAAACCTGGACAGAGCATAATTCTTTAAAATTAAATTGCAACAAAACTAACGCTGAGAAACTTGTCCATGTTTTTATCATATCCCACATTGATTACTGAAACTCCCTACTGGTATCATAGCTCCAGTTGATTCAAAACTGCTGCAAGAATGCTTAACGAACCAGCAACATTGAGTACATTACACCTATCCTAGTTCACCATTACTGGCTCCTGATGTCTTACAGGATTGAATATAAAATTCTATTAATAACATACAAAGCTTTAAATGGCATTACCCCAGACTATATCAGTGACCTTCTCCATCACCATGCTCCTGTTTGCCCAAACTTTGGAATGACTTCCTGAAATTAAATAGATCAGCTGACTCAAAAAAAAAAAACAATTTAAAACTTATGTTCAGGAAGGCTTTTAACTTGACCTAACATTCTGACCCTTCTTTCAGTTTACCTCTTTGCCTCTGTAAAGCAAACATGGTATTCTACAGTAAAACCACCTTGGCAAAAATCAAACTTGGTGGTTGTAGTGTGACATTAAGGTGATTCTTTGCTGCTTTAAGACTTAGAGTATTTTGCTCTATATCAAAGAATTCATTACTGGATCATTTGGTCAACCGTCTGAGAGCTGAAGCTTATTTGGGTTATTTAGTAAGGCAATAACCCAAAATATAAAAGCAATAGAAAAAAAGGTTTTAGATTCACCCACTCAAAGTCCAGAACTAAAGCCTTTAGAGATTATGCAGCAGGATATGAAACAGGCTGTTCATAACTGAAAACCTTCCAGGGATTCTGAAAATAAAGCACTTCTACAAGAAAGAGTGAAATAAAATTCCTCCAAAGTGATGCGAAAGACCAATACTGAATTAAAGGAAGAATTTGGCTGCATTGATGCAACCAGTTAAGTGTAGGGAGAAATACTTTTTCACACAGTACCAGTAATTTATTTGCTCAACAGGGATTGTGGAAGAGGAGAGAAAAAAAGTGCAGGCAGGGTGGAATGGGCGGAGAAGAGTGTCAGGAGTCATTTGTGACAGATGGGTATCAGCAAGAGTGAAAGGAAAGGTCTACAGGATGGTAGTGAGACCAGCTATGTTATATGGGTTGGTGACGGTGGCACTGACCAAAAAACAGGAGACAGAGCTGGAGGTGGCAGAGTTAAAGATGTTAAGATTTGCATTGGGTGTGATGAGGATGGACAGGATTAGGAATGAGTACATTAGAGGGTCAACTCAGGTTGGACAGTTTGGAGACAAAGCCAGAGAGGCGAGATTGCGTTGGTTTAGACATGTGCAGAAGAGAGATACTGGCTATATTGGGAAAAGGATGGTAAGGACAGAGCTTCCAGCCAAGAGGAAAGCTTAAGAGAAGTTCATGGATGTGGTGAGAGAGGACATGAAGGTGATGGGTATAACAGAGCAAGATGCAGAGGACAGAAAGATATGGAAGAAGATGATCTGCTGTAGCAACCGCTAACTGGAGCAGCCAAAAGAAGATGACCAGTAATTTATTTATTCAGATGCCCTTTATCTAATATTAGAATGTTTTATTGAAAACCTGAAAAAAATTGCAAAGTGTCAAAAATTTGCAGGAATGGAGCAATTTAAGAAGTTGGCAAATACTTTTCTAACAGCACTGTTGTAATCAAAGAATAAGTGCAATAATGAAAACGCAAATCATAGTTTGTTTGTCATGTCCTCCTGCACACTGCTTGAGTGAATAATGTTTGGCCACTGTTTGTTAACTTTCTTTTCCTTAAAAAGATTACTAAATGGGGCTACACAGTTTGTAACCCAATCCTTTGCATCTGTCTGTTCCTTATGTGAGAAGTGAAAGTGGCTTTATTGCTGGTTAAAATAAGTAAATACATAAATAAACACGATCAAACAAATACATTTAAAGACTTGCTTTTATTTAACTGTAAATGTTGAAAAGACAGTTACAATTTCTAGCTGCATGCTATTGCTAACAGTGCATTTTGGTTTCATGAACAAAAACTATGAAATGGCAATAGTTCGTATCGGAAAGTTATCTTGGAGGGGGTGAAATAACACAAACAGCCGGTCTTGTATAATAAAAATATTTCAGATATAAAATATACAGAATAAATATTTTTTTAAATTTTTCCACCAACATTACAATCTCCTTCAAATTTTTCAGTAATTGAAGTAAAAAGCTTGTAGTACTTTACAATACTTTGCAACTGTTCATATTAATTACATGAAAAGTAATAAAGTGAAAAACAAAACAGCAAATTTATAAATATCATACATGTTAATATGTTATAACATTAAAAATGAAAGAGTAACACTGTACATATACTTCACCAAAAAAGGCAACTAACACAGTTACATTTTTTTGTTGCTATCAACACAAGGCCACCTTTTACTTCTACACTCAACTAAATGTGAAATAATTACAATTATTTAGAAATATTTATTAGCTGTGATCATGCACATACAAACAAAGCAAGAAAATAAGTAATATATCATAACTGCAGAATCTCATTCACCAGCTGGACTGATAGTTGATACACTTTCCTAAAAAAACAAAATGAAAAAAATAATATTTTGTACACTTGAACAAAACATCAGGTATGGTCTTGCAGGTTAAAGAAAATGTTAATCAATTTGAATTATAAATGAAAGAACCTAGTAAAATAAAAACACACAAAAATGGCATTCCACTGATAATAGCTTTAATTAACTTATTTTTTTAACCTAGAAAGCAGCCCTATGGTTTATTTATTTAATATATTTTCTAAATTCATAATAAGCATATGCTAAAAAACAACAAAACACACTTCTTCTCAATGAATATGAGGTGTTTGTCTCACACAGGACTGAAAAAAACAATGTGTAAAAGTGTGCTCAACTAGTAAGAGGTTGCCAGAGGAAAGGCACCATAGGATGGCACTGGGCAAGACTAAGTTCTACAGGAAACCGGCAGGTAAAAGAGAGAGGGGGAGAGGGAGAGAAAGAGGGACAAACGGCAGGCAAGTTCCTGGGGAAACTTGGGGCAGTGTGCCTTACTGTGTTCCGTTTATCCTAGAAGAGTATTAGACACAGGCACCAGATAGAGTGTCTATGTGACAGAAAAAGAAACAGTGCAAATGGAACATGCCACCTTTCAAAGTGATGCTGCAGAGTATATGCTTTAACTAAAACAAGAGTGGGGCCTGAAAAAAAAAATGCCAAAAGTAGTAACATTTTGTGATCAATGGAAGGGCAAATCATTCAAAGGAAAGAACGTATGAGACAGACAGAGCAAGCCGTGGGTGAAATGCAATCAGACCTTAAGAGCAACAGATGGCTTACAGTTTCAAGACCAGGGTTCACAAGGAAGAGCTTGGAGTCCCTGTTGCAAAAAATGACTGAAAGTGATGTTGGGACTTGACTGGGAGTGACCTTTTATCATAGCTAAGTACAGAGGCCTGCATCTGGAGGCATTAAGAGGGGGACTGTGGTTGTGCAAAGGGGGACTTTACTATAGTAATGTGGTAGATAAATGGCTCAGCACAACATTAGACAGACAGGGGTTCAATATCTGCTTAGAAAGACCCAGATGGCAGCAGGATTCTATTTATGTTCTGTTTATACATACTTTCAAGTTACTATTTTGTGGTTGCCACAATTAACCATTTTTGTTTAATAAAACACTCTTTTACCTCCTTTGGGTTATTTCTCATTGCCACAGGCTATGAGGGTCCCATTCTATTAAACCTGATTTTAAATTTACCTTTCGAAAGAAAGATCATCTTCATTTAAAAGTTCACAGTGTGACTGCAGTCTCCTTTGAACACAGGTAGTGGAAATCTTGATGCTAGTGTCTTTACATTTATCTGTTAAAAAAATGAAAGCATTTTCATGATTTTAATAAAATTTGGGATAGGCACAAACAATGGATTTTAATGTGAAGAGAAAAGGTCTAAATCCTACTTTTCACAAGCAACTGCCGTTTAACTAAAATATCTGTCTTAAAAGATTAAAAAGATATAATCTTCTAATTATAGTATAAATAGTGCTAAACATTCTTTAAGAATCATCCATGGAAAACTCAACTGAGTCATTAAGAAAAATTTGCTCTACATTCAATTTTACTTGTTTGTTCATTATTCTTTTCTAGAGAAGACCGCAGAGGAGGAGAGCTTAACATTAGCATTAGCCGTTAGAAGACAAAATAAGCAGCTTAATTTATTTTTGTTTGGTTCACTGTTACAGTGAATCAACAGTAGAATGGTTTTAAAGGTTCAGCAGCATTTGGGAATGCAAACCACCCTGTACTTTTTTTTGAGGTAAATGCCTCTGAGCAACACCCAGGTGCCAAGAGTTCAGTGAGTATACTAATTCACACATTTAATTTCCTAAAGCAGCCAAGTTTGAATTACTAGGAAATCAGAACTTTAGTGTATTACACAGTTATATTTCCAAAAAACTGAAATAAGGGACAGTCTAAACAAAACAATGTAATTTTTTCAAATTGGAGTTTAATTTCAGTCATTCCGTCAGTCAGTCAGCCCGCTATATCCAAACACAGGGTCACGGGGAGTCTGCTGGAGCCAATCCCAGACAACACAGGGCACAAGGCAGGAATAAATCCCAGGTTGGGTGCCAGTCCACCGCAGGGCACACACACACACGCCAAGCACACAACAGCATGTGAACATAATTCCTCAACACATTTTAATTACATTATTTTATAGGAGTAGATAAAGCTCTGATGTACATTCTCCACAGAGCTTTTTACATCTGGACAAACCTGGCACTAAAGGCCTGGGTCAGTTCTTTAATTGCACCATTGTCCTTAACACTTTCCAGTGTATCAGCTAGGGGAATACGTTTAGGACAATGCAGATACATTATCCCAGTCATTAGACTGTAGAATATCTTACAGGAGAGAGACTGTTCATGGTAAATTGTGGTCAGCAACAAAGGGGCACCCCAGGGAACTCTGCCGACTCCCTTTTGTTCAACCTCTCCACCAATGATTTTATGTGCAAGTTAATTTTATGTCATTGAGAGCAGTTTGCAGCCATCATAGGCTGAATAGAAGGTGTACAGAAAGGTGGTGGAAGACTTTATGCTGAGAATCACTCGAAATTGACCACTGCAAAGACAAGAGTTGGTGGTAGACTTCCTGCATGCAAAGGAGTTTTAAAGATCTGTCACCATAAGGGTAGAAGAGGGAGAGCTATACATAAGTACCTGTAAATCTATCTGAATATTAGACTGGATTGGGACGATAAAACAAACTTGCTGTACAAAAATCTGCATTTTTTTCTGAAGGTAAACAGGTCGTTTCAAGTGTGTGACAAGCAGCTAGGATTGTTCTGCCTGGTCAATGTTGTTTTATATGGAATGGTCTGCAAGAAAAGGAACACTACCTTATCAAGAAGTCAAATGACTAAATAAACTGATCAGGTATGAGAGATGCATTAAAGAACAGATCCTGGACTCACTGGAGAAAATGGCAGAGTCTGGTTCATCTGCAGCCCGAAGCCTCCACCTTGGAACTCCAAGTACCAGGTGTTCACTTAATGGACAATTGTTATTATCTGAGTCAGATAACTCTATTTGCATCCACAGCGTAAGCAGATGGAGCTCTAGAGGTCTGCAGCCTGACTATTGGCATCGACTTGAGCCAGCTGCACCTATTTGGAGCTACAATGTGGATTCTCTGGGCTATATATACTTGGAAAAATGGCCAATGACGAAATTACAGACAGTCATGACTAATGCTGTCAATGAAGCACCAATAACACACCATGGTGGACTAAATCCCATGCTGCATTAGAAGACTTTTCTTCAGATTTTCATAATCTTAGGTAGTTGGAGGCAAGTTTGTATGAAGCCGATTGCCTAATGCAACAAACATAACCACGGAGACCAACTAGTCTGCTATTGACTATAATAATATTAGAAAGGCTTGATTATTTTGTCATTAGTTGGAGGTGTGGTATAGCGGGTCCGCGGCTTCAAAAAAAATAAGGGCCAGGTTTTAAATTCGTATAGCTGTGTCATTCTCCATGGGCACAATTGCATGACCGTGGGGAGTTAATGAGGTAGTTGGAGCGAGTTGCACCTGCACATGTGGCCGCGATCGTTCTTGATTGCTTCATTGGCTGTGCCCACGGAGGCACGGGCGGATGTGCATATATACGGGTCAGCACCAGGAAGGGATGGATGGATAGATCGATTTGAGGTGAAGAAAAGGAAAGAGGTTAAATAAAGTGAAAGAAACGGAAAGGCAGTCTTAGCAGGAGGATCTGGCCACCTGAAAGGAGGAGACAGCACGAGCCGGGGCCCCGCGAAGGAGCATTTGGTTGTGGTGCTCTTGGGTCTAATTCGCCCCACTGAATGTTCGGTCAGAGTGGGGTGAACAAGGCAGGTGTCCTCCCGAGGGATCTGAGGAGCGAATACGTGAGCGCGAAAGAAGGGAAGAGAGCTGACCTCGGACATTCTGGCAGTGATGTCTGTAAGGAAGCCAAGATGGAGTTCGGCTGAATGGAGCTCATTGTTGTTGGGGGTCTCTGCCAGTTACAAGAGTTATGGGTGAGCCAGGGAGAAAGAGAAAAGGGAGGTGTGCTAGGATCGTGGAAGAGTGAGACTGCATTTATTTTTAACCTCAGATTTTAAAGGATTTATTTATTGTTTTTATCCCCACTGAACACTTGGTTTTATGGATTATTTATGGAAACTGTGGAACACTGCACTTCGGACACGGTTTTGTTGGTTTTAAAATAAAAGCACTTTTGCACTATCCCCTGGCTTCATTAGAGAATTGTCTTCATTTGTCAGCTCATCTCGGTGTCATACTGACGGTGTTGGGTTTTAGAGCTCCCAGCAGATGGATGGGAGCTTGAAGCGAACCCACATCGTCACAGGAGGGGCTGGTTGTGTGCCCAGAAAAACTTACAATGGACGTTTATTCATAAGTAAAATTTGATAAGGCAGCGACAGGAAATAAGGAATAGGCATGTTTTGAACCTCGGAAAAAGAAAAAAAAAAAAAAAAAAAGGCTCCTTTTTCTGATGTCTCATGGTGTATATACTAAAACTGAATGGGAAAAAGAAAAAATGTTTGAGACTGCAGCTTAGCTCATCACAGCTGTGAACCCTTCACACAGAGCTAGCTAGCTATTTCATGCAGGAACACAGGGCTTTGGACCTCACAAAAACAAGACAGGCTTAACTGTCTGATTTATCAGGATTTAACTACCATAACAATATGGAAAATAGAAAACAAATGGGCCGAGATTGCTGCTGAACTCCCTGTAGTTAACCCTTCATACAGTGCTGTCTCTGTTAGGCAGCACACTGTCAGACAAAAAGGGCGAGCTTATTGGTACTACAACATTGTTGTTTAGCTAGTAAATGTGACATTGGCTCCGATTTTCAGTTGTGTAAACTGACATGGTGTAGTGAGACCAGTGACTGTGGTCGGCAAATCTGACATACCCCACAACAAAAAGTTGCATAATATGACAGGAAGACAGTAGTACTTAAGGGCTCTACTGTGACTGTTTATTTCAGCTGCCATTAAATTATGCAATACCTTCTTCCATCCCATCTGTCTACACTGATGCCAGATATATTGGCATAGAAACAGTATTTCTTTATATTATTATAATATTGTGAGTATAGTTCTTGATCCTGCACTTATGTAATAGTTTATCCCTTGTACCATGTTTTATATTGCTGTTTTCAGCACAAGAATTTTTCTTTGGGAACATAGATAAACAGATTGACTTGCTGGTTGGCGACCCATCTATCTATATTTAAGTAAGACGAAAATAATTATTGTCCACATTAGTCTTTCTTTGAATACATGTTGATTTTTTCAAATAGCATGTGTCTATGTTAAAATAGTGCATGGTGAAAACAAGCTTTTAGAGGCCTTCAAAAATCAAAGGTGGCAGACTAGCTGAAAAAAATTAGAGGACTATTTAAACTGTATAGGTAATACAAGAAATTAATTCAGTGAATGGCTGAGTTTTTTTATTAATGGGATTACATCAAGACTACAACTTTCCAAGTCTCAAACAAGTAAATGACTAATTTTAAAGGAATTTTCTTCAAAGAGATTAATCCTCATTTAAAAAATGCAGTGCTATTAGGTGTCATATTAAGGCCTCTATAAACAAACCCTAAATGAATAAATATTATAATTTGTAACATGCAGCAGAGAAGCAAGTCAGGGTGTTGCAGGAATAAAGCAGCTGCCTCAAATATTTATCTGGAGGAGATTTTGAGCTATCTGAGTGGAAATGGACCTGAAAATACATGACTACTGTATGGCCCTCTATCATATTTTGAATATTTATCTTATGATGCGTTTCCATTCCTAAACTATACATTATATTTTATCTTTCAATATTAAAATAAAACTTATTACCCAACATTTAGTCTGTCTGTTAAACACCCACATTTCATAAATCTAGTTTCATTACATCTCTACAAAGCAAAAATGAACCAATAATCCTGATAGAACTGCTTTGTGGTTAACTAGCTAATTTTATAACCTTTGACTAATATACCAATAACCAAATAATTTCAAGGAAATTATGTACATGCTGTAAATGTAAGTGGTCACTACATTGTATTACTATGCATTATTTTAGAAACACATTCTTAGATTTTCTAAATGGCTTAAAAGACCTTAGAAAAGCTGTCTTGTGTTTATTATTTGGTCATATAAGTTTTGGATTTCACCCTACTGTCATATATTCTTGCTTACAATATTGATGTGTTGTAGGCTGAATGGACAATAAGGATTTCATTGTACTCTGCACACATGATACTACTGTACTACTACTACTGCTCATGGTTAATAACTTTCTTTCACTATAAAATATTCAACTTTATATGACATCTCTAAAGTGGTATGGAAAGAGAGGTAATAAGTTAATTAGTTAAACCGATTTATGTTTTTAATAATGGCATTAGAGCACGGAGACGTGTTGCATGCTGGTCAGACATGCAAGAAATAATTTACTGTACTCTGTACATGTAACAATACTACTACGACTGTTTTGACATTTCTAAAAATATATATTGGTTAGTCTTTCTACAGAAGCAACACATTTATCTTGAAGTTCTAGCTGGAGAGTAGTCTGTGTGGACACTAAACAACTCACTTTGTCTTAGAAATACAATAAACTCTCTTGACTCAATTCACTAATAATTGAAAACAGGTGTCCTTTGCAGCAAATGTACAGTAATTTACAAAGAAACTGTACATTACTGTACTCTCACAGATGATATTTCTACAGCGTCCTGGAAGGGTTAAGGGGTATATGGAGTGTCCATCTGAGATTCTGGAAAATGGTCATATCTCCTTAATAATTTTAATGCAGTTTAACATATGTTTGGCACAACTTTTACATAAACAAATCATGATAAAATAATAGTAATAATAATAACTATGTTCATGTACATAAATGTTGTATGGATCAGCAGTCAGATATTGTGGATTAAGTTGTGATTTGTGCAAATGCTCCAAATCTGTATGCAATGAAGATCACTGCATAAAAATAAACTAAACTAATGAAAAATGTGAATCAAAAGAAAAGTAGACTATTGAAAGGCATTTTCAATTCTCAATTACAGCATCTCACATGAGAATGCAGATAGTATTTTTTTTTACTATATTACCAATATATAGAAAAGAGTCACACTATGCACACTACTTGATTTAAACTGAATATCCATAGTATTTAATTGTTTAAATAATTTGTTAAAGTTTAGCAGTTGTAGATGCGGTACAGTTCTCCCAGTGCTTCTCCCATACCTGGAAACATTTTCTGTACTCATCTTTTGTTATCATGTCAAAACCTTTTGACTGATAACACGGTGTGTGCACTCATGGTGCAAAATCTAATTCTGGACATGCTACCGCTCCTGACATTTTTTTCCAGATGCTTTCCCTCAGGTGTCTCAGCAGTTTGGTATAATGTTGCGGCTTAACAGACTGTTCGCAATCAACAGACTCTTTTAAAAAATATAAATAAATAAAATCGCTGGTTTCACTCACATGACTGTAGAATGCGTATCTCAACACACTGCTGCTCAGTGGACAAATTAAAAAAAAAAAACTGTAGGCATATGATACCTAGCGGCATAGTCGATAACTATACTCCTATACTACTGACTGATTCAGTACCCTTCTACCTAAGACCAAATGAGTCTTTAAAAAGTTAATGCGTTATAAACTGAGTTATAGATGATGGAACACTTACGTTTTTTTTTTCAATCTACTAAAGAACACGGATACAAATTAACTGTCATTATTAAGCATGATATTCAGATGTAACACATGAATAAACTTACTCAGCACGAGTACTTTTAAGATGAAAAGGACAACAGCTAATGAATGAAGACCTTCCACTGCTTCAGATTCAACAGATTCAATCAACTCCATTAGAAGTGATCTGTAATGACAAAAAGGTATATTGAAACAATGACTAATACAAAAAGGACATGGTCAGTAATTCAATTTGTGTTTTTCACAATTGTGGCATACATTTATTTGTCCAGGAAATCTTAATTGTTAATATTAACATTAAATATAAATTCATCAATACACCTAGTGTCCGATTCTTCTGTTTTATCTGGTAGCTCAAAATTCTTATCTATTCTTAAAATGATATGCAAAACTTATTTTACAGACTATTATTCTTGATGATCATTACAGCTGATATTTAAAGGAGAAGAATGCATTAAATGCACAACAAATCTTGTGCTCTTGGCCCCTATCTTACAGATGAAACTAAAAAGTATACTTGAGGCAGCTTTTGGCAATGCTTTGTAATGGTTTCAACTTTCTTCCTCTTGACACTGACAAGAGTTTTAAAAATGATAAGCTTGACCTTAAAGTTATTTAATAAGACTTGCTACTACATGCTTTTTTGGCAATTATAAATTTGGAGCATATTCATACCGTTGTTCTAATGGAGAATATTGTGCAAGCAATAAAATTGTCCTGGACAAATAGCACTTTTTTATATACCCAATTAATCAAAATTGTTGTCTTTTCATCTGTGTCATTAGCATAACCTTGTTGTTGCACTGCAACGTTTGTTGCACACAGGAGTTTCGTAGTAAGGTGCATGCAATCGGTGAAAAAGATTAAAAGTGCACGTATGCACCATCCAGTGGGTGTGGTTGAGTGTGAGCAGAGTGGACTGTTCCATACACACACGTCTTTCATTTATATATTTCTAATTTTTAGCATGTGAACTAGGATAAGCAAGAGCTGGCCTGATTAAAATATTAATTGAAGTCAGGTGGCTCAGTGGTTTGTGATTTTGCCTCACAGCTCCAGGAATCTAGTCCAGATGCTGGTGTAAAACACTCATTTTCAATTGAAAATATTTATTTGACTACAACCCGTTGAAACTTCTAATCAGTACAGAGTAATATAATATATACAGTACTTTACTGTACCTGCCTAACTCTGCATTATCTTGAAATCAAAATACCCAGGTATATAATGTAGTTATACAAGAAGGATCAATAACATCTACTTGTTCTGACAAAATTCTATTATCTTTCAGTACCCCTTGGATTAATGGATCTATATGGGATGCAAAAGTTTGGGCAACCTTGTTAATAGTCATTATTTTCCTGTATAAATCGTTGGTTGTTACGATAAAAAATGTCAGTTAAATATATCATATAGGAGACACCCACAGTGAGTGATATTTGAGAAGTGAAATGAAGTTTATTGGATTTACAGAAAGTGTGCAATAATTGTTCAAACAAAATCAGGCAGGTGCATAAATTTGGGTACCATTGTCATTTTATTGATTCCAAAACTTTTGGAACTCAAATTGGCTTGGTAAGCTCAGTGACCCCTGACCTACATACACAGGTGAATCCTATAATGAGAAAGAGTATTTAAGGGGGTCAATTGCAAGTTTCCCTCCTCCTTTAATTTTCTCTGAAGAGTAGCAACATGGGGGTCACAAAACAACTCTCAAATGACCTGAAGACAAAGATTGTTCACCATCATGGTTTAGGGGAAGGGTACAGAAAGCTGTCCCAGAGATTTAAGCTGTCTGTTTCCACAGTTAGGAACATATTGAGGAAATGGCTCAGTTCAAGTTAAGGCTCGAAGTGGCAGACCAAGAAAGATTTCGGATAGACAGAAGCGACGAATGGTGAGAACAGTCAGAGTCAACCCACAGACCAGCACCAAAGACCTACATCATCATCTTGCAGCAGATGGAGTCACTGTGCATCGTTCAACCATTCGGCGCACTTTACACAAGGAGATGCTGTATGCGAGAGTGATGCAGAGGAAGCCTTTTCTCCGCCCACAGCACAAACAGAGCCACTTGAGGTATGCTCAAGCACATTTGGACAAGCCAGCTTCATTTTGGAATAAGGTGCTGTGGACTGATGAAACTAAAATTGAGTTATTTGGGCATAACAAGGGGCTTTATGCATGGAGGAAAAAGAACACAGCATTCCAAGAAAAACACCTGCTACCTACAGTAAAATATGGTGGTGGTTCCATCATGCTGTGGGGCTGTGTGGCCAGTGCAGGGACTGGGAATCTTGTCAAAGTTGAGGGACGCATGGATTCCACTCAGTATCAGCAGATTCTGGAGACCAATGTCCAGGAATCAGTGACAAAGCTGAAGCTGCGCCGGGGCTGGATCTTCCAACAAGACAACGACCAGAAACACTGCTCAAAATCCACTAAGGCATTCATGCAGAGGAACAAGTACAATGTTCTGGAATGGCCATCTCAGTCCCCAGACCTGAATATAATTGAAAATCTGTGGTGTGAGTTAAAGAGAGCTGTCCATGCTCGGAAGCCATCAAACCTGAATGAACTAGAGCTGTTTTGTAAAGAGGAATGGTCCAAAATACCTTCAACCACAATCCAGACTCTCATTGGAACCTACAGGAAGCGTTTAGAGGCTGTAATTTCTGCAAAAGGTGGATCTACTAAATATTGATTTCATTTCTTTTTTGTGGTGCCCAAATTTATGCACCTGCCTGATTTTGTATGAACAATTATTGCACACTTTCTGTAAATCCAATAAACTTCATTTCACTGCTCAAATATCACTGTGTGTGTCTCCTATATGATATATTTAACTGACATTTTTTATCGTAACAACCAACGATTTATACAGGAAAATAATGACTATTAACAAGGTTGCCCAAACTTTTGCATCCCACTGTATTAACTGAGAGGAATTAGTATGGTTAAATCCACAATTATAACTAGTATTTTCAGTTCTCAGAATATATGACATTTCACCAAAGCAACCAAGTTTTTAATTGAAAACATTTTTATTCAATGTAAAAACAACACTTAAGATTTACTTGGACAAAAGCAGTGCTTGTTATCAATTATGTTCATACAAATTATGAACCATGAATATGTCCCTTCTGTCATGCTCATAAATTTCTTTGATAAATAAAGAGTTACAAAGACTTCGCAAATTATGAAAGATACCAATTAGTAATACTTATGGATCTCACTCGGCATCTGTTAAAAATAATAGCTAAAAATATGCATTGCATAAAAAATGATTGAAGTACAATTAACTTTTCTTTTTATTTTTTAGATACATTTTTCTGGTTACCTTAAGCTTTAAGAAAAGTGAAAAGTATTTGTCTTAACCGATCTATACCATATACCCTATATACATGAATTAGTATTTTTTCAGGTATTTATGGCAGTAATTCATGCCCAGTAAAAGAAGCTTATATATTAATATTTCAATGTAAAGATACATATGACTTTAAGTTCACTTGTAAAAAATATAATACTTTAATATCTTCAAGATAGACTTAAAGTACAGTTTAGATTACACTGTTAAATGTGAATTACAGAGCACCGTTCTTTACACTATTTACTTAGTGTCTCTTGTAATCCCTGGAATCTATTAAACCCCATAACAGCTGGCTTGCAATGCAGAGAAAAGACAGGAAACCTACAACAATCTAAAACTGAAAGCATCTATGGCACAACTAGTACACATTAGTAAAAACATATTGTGGTTTCAACTATGAAAGCAAGATATGTTTATGCTTTTAAAAGGCATGTTTCCTGAAATATGTAGATTTTTCTGCCAACAATAAAGGAAGCTTTAATGATACAAAAATGATTGCATAACCTAAAGTACACCTGTCCAATTACTGATTGTTCGAAGAATCATTTTCATCAGTAATTCTTACCTGATTAGTTTTGGCAATTTAAGAATGATTTTCAGCAACAAGCAGGATAAAGGAGGCAAGTCTTCAACAGAATTTGGAGGATTTAATTCTTCAGGACAGGAAATCTGAAATATTTGATCAATTTGTAAAACATTGATACATTTAAGCTCTTTAGTTTTATAAAAAGAACACAAACAGTCAAGCAGAGCTCCTGATCCATTGCTGTTAACATGTGCAATAAACGCATTAAAAAGTTCTGCAATTTCATTTTTTAATGCAGCTCCTAAATCAGTTAATTTAATTCGGTCAATTTGACATTTTGCACTTAATGAAACAGTGCGAAATAAATGAAAGTCCACTAATAGTGTTTCACTGTTTTCTGTGTTGTTTTTTGATAATGGTCTTCGACTAGACACGCCAGTAGTGTTGCCACTCGTCCCATGAGGTATGGGATTGTCCCATATTGGAACACAGAATATAGCTTATCGTACTGAATAAGCACGGGACACAATTTAATCTGTATTTTCAAGCACATCATTTCATATATACACTACCTCTTCAAAGTGCAGAGAATAACATGAGAACAATTAAAATCAAACCAGTTACACAAGTGTAGTGAATAAGTTTCATATTCGTACCTCGTTAATGTTGCAGTTGGACAGGAACTATGTGCTTAATGAGACTGCCCAACAGCATCATCCTTACCATTATGCCGAATTTATATTCTGAAAAGTTACATCATAAAGTATAGTGAAACATTGAGAAGAAGACACTACACGCAGTGATGTCTGCCAATGCTAGTTCGCTCTTGAAACGTAAGAGGCTGTCAAGGTTTAGGTCTAAGTGCGAGAGAGAATGTCAGTGGGTCAGCCCTGTGCCTGGTAACAAACACGTTTGCCGTGGAGCTTGCCCTGTTGCAGGGTTATCAGAACTGAAAAGGCACTATGCAGGTGCTACCCATGCTCAAGCACCTAAACAGGAGATGACAGTGTTATTACTCAAATCCTTATACCTCACCCACTCCTTCCCCAACACAGACATGGTATGCTGTTAAATTGATTGTATTTTACCTACTCTATAGTCTACATTATAACCTACGGTGGCCAATATTATACTGGAATCAATAAAACTAAGCAATAATCAGTACTAATTGATTGTGGTAATATTTCCATCATTTTGGGCTGAAGGTTAAGGGAGTTAGACTTATTTTAAAACTCAAAAATTTTGCAGTCTATGGTAATTTGCAACCTAAAACATTTAAATAAATAACCCTAACATTTACATATTTTTACATACTGTTTATATATACAGTATTTTTTTCAGTCTATTTTTTGCTATTTAAAGGCATAACTTATACTCATTTTAAATATAATTAATGACTTCTCCTCTCCAAGTAAAAGCTGAGGAGTTGACTCATGTGTATCACGCAGTTAATCACAACCCGAGCTATAGTAGTGCTAATTGTTCACTTATGCAGAACCAGGATTTTATGTTTCTGTTTTTTAATTGTTTGTGCAACTGTCAGTGCTTTTGGTATGTTGTCTTTCAACACAGCAATTCAAACCATATATCTTGGTTTCCTCAAATATTATAGCAACCCCTAGGTGGCAGGGGTAGGGTGTTTGATGGTCATTGTTTGTTACACAAAACTGTTCAATAAACTAAATGAAATAATTTATTATGTATAGAAAGTGATCATTAAAACTGTTTCTTATTAGAAATTAATCAGAGTTATTTTTACTTAATAGAAAATATTAATGTTTGAAGGAAATGTGATTAACTGCAATTAATTCCAGTCAAAAATTTTAATTATTCAATTAATCATGATTACATTTTTCAATCGAACATCAGCCCTACAAACAAATAAAGGTTTAGCAAGACACTAGGTCATAACTCTGTGCTGCACATTTCTTGATTTATTACACACACATATTAAGTTTTTTGTGCTTTTTTATTTCATAAAAGCAATCGGCATATTCCATTTTATTATGTTAAATCATTGCATTGATAAACACATGGTGATCTACAATGCATTTTCTGTCAGAGTATGAATGGATACAACTTCAACTGTATCATCTTAATTCTCATGTCAACTTGCCTTTTGCAAAGTACGGGCCATTTCCACCAACATTGCAGCTAGTATACTGGAGAGAACACCACGAAGAACAGAGGTATTAGGGTAATGCCAGTCTTGAATTACACAAATTAATTCTCCGAGACCCATTTGAATAGAATTAAGCATCTGAAATATGCATAGGGTAAAAAAGAGAGAAGTTAAGAAATGTAAAATGAATGCATTTTAAACCTAGACTGGCTAAAAATCCTCAGTGATCTAGAAAGAGAAAGAGTGGTTTCTGTATGAATATTTACAAAAACAATCTAATTTCTCATCATACTTCTTCACTGCTAGTATATACTGTATAGTGTTTATGCTGTGAACCCAATGAAGTATAATTAATGTTTTTTTAATCAGACCTAATTAGAACTACATATGATTTAATTGTCTAATACAAAATTTAATTTTCTATACAAAATAGTACCTCTTAACTATTCATACAGACAAAGTAGTCAGTCATTTAGTTTTTAATATAAAATTTCTGGATACTAGTAGTTATATCCAGACATCTTACACCATGGACAAAAATGTATTTTCTCATAAACACATTTTAAGGACACAGATCAACATACCTGCAATGCTTCTTCTCGATCTTTGCGCAGTCTGCTTGCGATACTTTCCAGAATTTTTTGGAAAACATTCTGGATAACCACTAAAAGTAATGAGAGCTCTTCGCTTTCACTATGGTGAGACTGTGCCAGAGCACTCAAAGTAATTTCTTTCAGAACAGGGATCATTACAGGTATGCACATATATCCTCCACCTGAAGAAGATCAAAGAAGTAAACATTAGATCCAAGCATGCTATATTACATAAAAGGAATGATGTTCATTATCCTTTTTTGTGAATGTTATCTTTAACTATCCCAGCAATTAAAGAAAATATTTTAAACAAAATGTCTGCCAACTTCAGAACAGATCTGTTTTGCATTTTGCCAAATAACATTTTATCTGGTTAAGTAATATATACTTGCCAGTTTGAAGAACATCAAGGCAGAGTTGCAGGCTTTGTCCTTGTAAATCAGTGTCGGCAAAACCTATCATTATCACATCCTTCAATACTGAGAGGAATGCCTACAAAAAACACACATGCATGCACAAATAAATGAATGTTAATGAATAGATACATATAGATACATATAATAACCTCAAACCAGCAAGACTTACTCATGCAAACACATCCTGATCAAAAATTATTCATTATATCATACACACCATAAAATATTAGCTGTGCAAATAATGTGATTTTTGGAAAATATAAGAAAAAGATACATTTGCCTTGTTGATAATGTATATCAGATATATCTATAGATTTGTAACTGTTTTATATTATTATACTATTGCTAAAGCCAGTGGTTCTGAACCTTAGGATTACAAGCAGCTTAGTGAATGTGGGGTCTGATGCTGAGAACTGTTCTGAGTCATTGTCAGCATGAATATGACCTAATAACAAATTTTATATGTTTAACTATTTAAAAAGATGAAAATACTAAAGTGACATCAAAAAGATGAGAAAGCAAATGACAGAGTGAGCCGAGAAGGCATGCTCTTCCACTTATTCAGAACCTGTTACAAGCATGCATCCCAACACATTGTTTTTTATTCAAGAGGCTGTACTTAAACTGTATATTGTGGCTTTTCACTAAACACTGACAGGTATTTTGAACTTAAACTTGTCCTTTTTTGAAAGTTTTGCTGTAGATATTATATCTGAGTATGTGTGCACAGGAGTGTTTGTGTGATATTATTCGTGTCAGAGATATTATTTCTACTAAGTTGAATACTCTATATTGAAACTCTATACTACCATTTTTCTTTGTGTTCTTTTCCATTGAAATCACTTACGGGGAAAGAGGGTGAGGTTTTCACGATCAGTTGGGGTAATTTCATTATAAATGTTGAACCCCTCTGTTGTTACCAGTTTGGATTACTCTTTTCACAGGTATGTTTCATTCTTAGCTTCATGGAATCCTTTTGGGACTCAAGTGTTGAATATAGCAAATATAGTAATGTTTTTCCTTTAAAAAGGGGTTACTTTTTTCACTCCCCCCCCCCCTGACGTAACAATTATTGAATTTATCGTTTAATAATCCTTTGTTTAATATGGACGTCATCATCTTTTAATTGGGAAGACTGAAATATCACATAACAAAAACAATTTGTAACCCCCTTAATTATTCTAAAAATATGGCATTGTCAACAGTTAGTAAAAATCTAAACAGTTGCAGAAAGTTTGTGCATTTACTATTCACATATAGTAAATTGTTCCTTAAGATCAACATGTAAATATCACTATTATTAAAACTTGCATTACTTTGATGTACTCACTTCAATGACCTCTTTTGCTATTGCAGTCTGGTTCTTTATGGACTGATCCTCACTTCCTGGCCCTCTCAAAAAAGGCAGGACTTTCTCAAGCAGCTCCTCAGAAGTGTTCTCCAGAAATGACAGATAGTTTTTTTCACTTGTATTGAACTGAAAAGACAAACATAATCAGTAGTTTGTGCTTTAAGCAAGATTTTTGAGAATTTGTGAATCACATGCTTTTTAATTTATCTGTTAACTTGCTGTGATATTCATAAGTACTTATGCTTAAAGTAAATGGTATACAAGGATCAATAAAGTGATCCCTTTACTCATATTCACATTTTATACATTTATATCATTTTGCCAAATACAAGTGCCACCCGGCAGCATTTAGAACGAGAATCAAACTTGAGTTAGATGCTTGTAAATATATCTTGAATATCCTATGTACAGAACCAGACAATGAGCATAGGGGAGCAAGGAAACAATATACGGTGGCATTTACTCACTATTTAAAGTGCCTTTCAGCCATTTAACTTTCTCCTTCCTTTTAATACCCTAATGTTTTGTGTCTGTCTGTTTTGTTGTTGATGTGAGAAAAACAATCTCACTCCCATTAACAACCAAAAAACACCCATGCAACTGATACATTTTGAGACATTGAAGTCCTTTCAATTTTGCAGTATGTTAAAGGAAGGAAAAATAAAATTTAAAGACCCATTTAGAAAAGCTCTACATGTAGCTTTGCACACATTTTTAATCAGAAAGACAGCTAAGGGTAGTTGGATTTTCCAGAAGTCAAATGTACACTTTTAAAAAGGAAAATATTAATCAATTTTCTTACTCAAATTCATCCTAAGCAGGACTGAGGCAAGACCTAACCTATTCTAGCTGCAGACAACCTTCACCAGAAATTAGTCACAAAACACTCATATACAGTTAGGTTCATAAGTATTTGGACATTGATGCAATTTTTGTAATTTTCTCTCTGCATAGCACCAAAATAGATTTGAAATGAAGCAATCAAGATGTGACAGAAATACAGACTTTCGGCTTTAATTTACGGTGTTTAACATTTATTGCATTAAGCGTTCAGAAATTATAGCCATTGTTCAGAGTCCTTCTATTTTCAAAAGTAACTGAACAAAGTAATATAATATAAAATATATGTATTGTTTTAATACTTAGAAGAAAATCCCTTGTAGTCAATGGCTGCTTGAGGTCTGGAACCTATGAACATACCCAAATGGAGAGTTTCCTCACTTGAGATGCTTTGCCAGGCCTTTAATGCTGCCATCTTCAGTTGCTGCTTGTTTGATAGTCTTTCTGCCTTCAATTTTGTCTTCAGTAACTGTACACATGTATGCAGGGCTGATTTAACAGCTACCAATTAAGTTAACATGCACCACTCTTGTATGTGAAAGATAAATGAAGGGGGGCTATGTGTTTGGGTTTCTGGAGAAAACCAACAAGGACATGATGAGAGTATAAAACTGCACACAGTGACCAGGCAAGGAGTCAAACCATTATCTGAGCTAATAGGTAAATAAATACTACAGTACTTATTAAAACTAATTTTGTTACAATTTGCAAATAATTTAGTTGCAGTCTGTAACACTATTTGACAACTGAAAATTGCGAAAACCACTGACTGGCTGACATGTAATATGATGCATGTAGAAATAAGTAACATAATCCAACAATGTAAAGAAGAGTGAACAGAATATGGATATATGTTAGAGAATAAATCTTCACAAACTTTGTGATGCAGATGGACACTTAGACGACAGTGAACCACAAATCCTCTGAGTGCAGTCTGTGTGTCAATCTCGCTGGTTTCGGCCTCAGATGAGCTTATACTTGAAAAGAGCATCTCCTAAAATGAAACAACATTTGTTAATTTATAGCATATTCAACTAAAATGTTGATACATGCATCACTAATCTACATTAATATTTTTATTATAGAATTTTTGATTTATCTTATTTTAAATTCTAATTCTCGTTCTAAGTAACATTTTTGTGCATGAAGATTGTGGTTTACACAAAAATAAAATGCAAAGATACTTGCTAACAACAGAAACCATTTGCGTCTCTTGACTGATGCTAAACATTTATCAGTATACTGCACCAAAAGATCAGCTCATCTAATTTTAAACAGAAGTAAACCTGGTATACAGTGATGTCTAAAGCCTTGTTTTGGAAGGCCTAGAATACAGTATTTACTGTATCTCCTCTGTTCTTTGGTTTCTCCTGAATATCTTGTCAACAGGCCATTTAATTTTTCATGGAGACTCTTCTGACTTGTGTTGGGTTTATGTACGTTTACAAACATAACAAAGACGTTTAGCAGATAGCCTAGCTGGATTACAAATCTAAATATTTAGCTATACCCAGGAAAAGTTAAACATATTAAAATTAAACACAGAGAAATAAAACCTAACGTTGTTAGTGTGACTTAAGAATATTGTGATCAATATATGCTAAGAGGAGTATTCTATAATACAAATACATAAAAATCACATACCTTTAATGACAAAAGTGATTTTAGAAGTTGATTTAATTTATTCTGAGGCATAGCCACCAAACATTCACGATTGATGGTGTGTGTCAATATGTACTCTAAATAGTCTATTGCCAGGTCTGGTTTGGATTCCATTACTTCCTGAATGCGGACTCTTCGCTGAGAATCTCTTTTACTCTAACAGTCAAAAACAACAAAACATTAAAGATATATAAAAACAAAAAGCAAAATTACTTAGATCATCTCCCTTAAATGATTAATTTGATATTTTTCAAGCCAGTTATTTCTTCACAGTCACAGTATGTAGTAATTTGTCACATGAAATTGCATTCCAGAGTAAAGCATATTTTATAAATTTTCATAAATAACTAGCCTGCTCTTGCATTTATAATGGGAATGGGTACCAAGGTCCAAATGTGGAAAAAAGCACTACCTTACTCCATTCACTCATTTTTCAAGCAAAAAATTTTACAGCACGAATCCACATCTTGATATTGTACACATATTGCAAAACACTGTATCCATGTTGTTTTTAAAAGGCAAAATGAAACACACTTTTTTTGAGATTTAGACATTTTAATAGGAAACTGGCTATGCAATTCACTTCACTGGTTGTCTTCCTTCATTGGAACCTTTCAGAGTCTGGGGCATGGATTCAGCTCCTAAAATAATTACCATGCACCATTTTTGACATTATTGAATGTTGTTGCACGGATGTGAATTGCTATCTCAGTTCTGTAGGCATCTAGACAGTAATAACTAAAAAAAGGTCACTTGGGATTGTACACATTCTTTCACTATATAGGGAACCTTACTTGTCGCCAATATGATAATGCATGCATGTACTTTAGTGGTCTAACAAGAGAAAGATTGAGCATTCATGTAGCAACCAATAAAGTGACACAAACTGAACTGAATTTATAGGTATATATTAAGTTTTAATCAGTTTGAAATTTAGTATAGATGTTTTAGCACAGACAGAGTGGCAGCACAATGCTGTCATTAACACTAAACAGTGCCAGGTTCTGCATGGAGGTTACACTTTTCCCCCTAGATATTTATGTATGGATTGGTATCAATGAGTGTAAGTGAGTTAACCCACTCAATAATGTTACATGTAGGTCCTTTATTACCATATATTCAGCAAGAGCAAAACATCACGCCTTTAAAAAAATGGTTAACTATTTTGTGGAGCTTCAATCTTTTTTATTGTGGTTGGGCTATACTGCACACTTTTCCCTTTTCATTTTCTGTGTATATTTTTTTTGTTATGTATGCACATGAAATACCATAGAATGTGCAACATCTAAGAGATTTAGCTCTTTCAAAAATCTAAGACTTACTTAAAAAAATGTATAACAGTCTAATCAGTTCAGATGTATTGTTAGGTGTTTAAATTACAATAAAACTTTTGCATATGATGTTTACAACAGCGTCGCCACTCATAACGAATCTTGCTCATGTGGGCTGTGTGAAATAATAGCTTAGAATGCAATTAGTGAAAAGTGACTTGAGTGCAGATCTTGCCTTTTGTTACAAGCCATGGCAGAACATGACAGTGGATAAAACAGAATTGCAGAAGCAAAAGCAAGATAATTAATTGCAGCAAAAAGCTTGACAAATTGTTGGGAGATTATCTTAACTCCACCCATGACGCCTGCTGCAAGCAGACAAGAAAGAAAGAAACAAATTAATTTCTCTAAAAAATAGCATCAAGAATCTGCAGTAACGTTTATTATTTCCGGTTTACTTCTGTTGTCACATGCATTCCTAAGAAACACAGAAATCATGTTTTCTTAAATCAAACTCTTTTCTACTTAAAAGTGGACATATTCAGTAAGTTTTAAGGCTTTTTTCACATTGGGATGCTGGTATCCACTAGCTCCATTATAAAACACAAAAACAGGCTAGTTCATTTTTGAAATTGATAAAATATGGTTCACCTTAGAATGCAATTTCATGTTGCAAATGAATATATACAATGGCTGTGTAGAAAAAACTTTGACTTGAAATATACCAGACCTATCCTTTAAAAACAAAATCAACTATTACAATTATTTTAACACATCTAAAGTAATCCAGTCATTAATAAAAAATAATTTTAATATAGCCAAGAAATTTTTTCACGGAAAAGAAACTGTCTACATTTTCTTTTTAAATCACAATTTAAATAAGATATATAAATTGTGTGGGATCTGAAAATACTAGCCTACAAACAAAATATACCTTTTTCTGGGAAACTACTTCAGTAAGCCAATCTGTGATAAGCTCTGTAAGATGTCCGACTTGACCCCACTGACAGAGACAATCAATAAGCAGAGAGTACTTGCTTTCTGGGGCACCTTTCTCCAGATTTCTTAGTTTTGACAGAACTCCACAACTGCAATAGAACAAATATATCTTAAATCATACTTTAGTGTTAAAACTGAGCAGAAAAAAAGAAAACAGAATAAAAGTAAACCCTACCTGAAGGTTGGAATAGTTGCAGGGGGCATAAAGGAAGCTAGTATTATTAATGGAGCTATACATCGGTCATCCTGGGAAGGAAAAAAGTAATTAATTACGACCAAATTACTAATTTTGCCTTTTGTTGACCTTAGTATCACTACTAAGTTTACAAATTAACTATTGTGCCTCCTTTAGTAGAGGAGAAACAACATCAACCATTATTCATTTTCAATTATTACATGATTTAACAGGAAAAACCATACTGAGGCACTTCACACACACCTATTAACATAGAGTGCTGTTTGAAAGTTTGTGAACCAGTATTTGTGAAAGTGTTACATATATCTTATCAAATTCTTGTTTTATGCTAATGTATTATATAACCACATATCATGTGAATGCAAATGAGTGGAGTCCCCACCCTGCTTCCTCTGTTACCAACCATAGTCAGTTTCTTATATTAAACTAATAAGATATGATTTCTGATTTATGGTTTACCTTGATATGAATGTTCATGTATGTAAATATCGTAAGATTAAGAAAATTACACAAACAGCATTATATTGGTGAATTTAAACACTCCTGTACACAGCGGTTAAACATGCACATTTATCAAACTGAATATTACTTAAATGAACTGATGAATGCAACAGATGACAAAATAGATAAAATCTCAATAAGGAAAAAAAAACAGGTAGCAACTTAAGCAACCAAAAAGGCAAATTTTCACAAACCCTTTATTATATAATGATAAGAAATCTAGTCATATTGGTCTCATCCACAGAGATCACGGAAACAAATTAGGTGATAATCTAAATGAACGTCAGATGACTCAATCAGGAAAGTTGAAAATGCTTTTCACAACCAAATATTTAAAATATATTAGTCCACTGTAAAATAAACAGCTTAACCTTGGTGTGATCAGCTATTATATTAACCCAAATAGCAACAAGAAAGATCATGTATGATCTCCAAAATACCTCAGGACAACATCCAGTGATCATCAGACCTGCCTTGGTGCAGCTGACACTTATGTTCCCAAGTCAGCAATACAAGCTAAACAAGAAATGATATTTTAAAGAGTATTAGCAGTTAGTTGAATAATCTTGAATTTATTTAGAAGAATGCCCTCTGGAAAAATTAGGCTTATCCCCACTAACAAAAACAGTAGCAACC
>JANRMT010062817.1:42097164-42126332 GCA_026402145.1 Polypterus bichir lapradei
ATGTAAATTCTATTATCATAAGGCATTTCTATTCAACTAATCTGCCCTATGCAAAACAGAAGTCGGCCTCAGGAATTCTTTAATTATTTTACCAGTTTCCATCCATCTTTCAGGCTCACAGCCAATATATCTGCAGTAATTCCACTATTTCCCAACAGTACTCTCGGAGTCTGTAAGATCAAACACCTTTCAAAGTCTATTGTTGAATATTTCTGCCATGCTATCCTGTTTGTGGTCTTTAATAGGGTTTCAGATATTTCACTCAAAGAAAAAAACAGAAGCAGCTCAGCTCAGGCTCAGACTTGGATCACACATTTCCTCTATTCTAAATGGCCAACTAACGTTGTAAGCATGTGTTTCATGTTCTTGAACGGCTGATTCTTGCATACACTTTTGTCTTTCCCTCTCTCCATTTCTCCAAGCTTTGTTTCTGCCTACTGTATATACGTAACTAGTAGGGGTGTAACGGTACACTAAAATGTAATTTCGGTTCGGTTCACTTTCTTGAGGTACTCGGTTCGGTTAATTTTCGGTACAAAAAAGGCAGGAAAAAAATGACTTTAAATGCTTTTATTTAAAAAAAAATACAAACAATAGAATTTGTATAAATAAATTAAAGCGACCCATTTGGGTGATATTTCAAATAAATTAGACTGAGTTTTTAAAACTATTGTAACAATTTAAATAAACAAGTAACAAATGTAAACTTTGAACATGTAGCCGCAACAGCCTGAATATGACAAATAAAACTATTCAAGCTTAAAGTTTTTGGCTAGAAAGATTAATTTATCCACATTTTCTGCAGAAAGCACAGATCTGGTTGCAGTGACAATATCTCCAGCAGTGAAGAAGACCCGTTCACTAGCAACAGAGGTAGCTGGAATACAGAGGTAACGCTTTGCGAGTTTTGCTATGTTAGACGTGTTTCCTGCAGCGTACCCGATCTCCGTGGTGGAGTTAGTGCGAGTGAAGTTGAAAGAGTGCGCGAGAGATACGCGCACAATACAGTGGAACTTATTTTTTCTCGGATCACATGCATACCGAACCGTGGACAGGAATCGACAAACAACTTTGGATTTATCCACTTGCCGTTGTCCATCGGTAACTTTAACGGGGAAGCCAAAGTGTTCCCAGACAGGAGAACGTAATGAGCTGGGAGGGTCTTCCAGCTCAGGCTTCTCGCTTGCATTTGCCATAACCCCATTTGTCACGTCTGCGAGCTACTGGCGCGCCTCTCCCTCATCCAGTGTCCAACACTCAGAGGCGTCCGTGCGGAAACTCACCCAAGACTTTAGTTCCGCTTGGGGTGCTTAGATCGCACTAGTAATAGATTTAATCAGAAAAAATGCATAAAATATAACCGAAACGGTACGCAAGTGGACCGAACCGAACATGCAAAACCGAAACGGTTCAATACATCCATGTGAACCGTTACACCCCTAGTAACTAGAAATGTCACTAGAACCAATACCAAAACTTCGGTATCAAGTCAATACCACAATTCCAAAAATGTGTTAGCTTTTTTACATTATTAGTAGTGCTGAATGAAATTCGGCAATGCACTTGTGCATAACTGCAAAAAGACAAATTACTTCAGAAGGAACAACTGTCTGTCACATTAACAGTACTTTCAGCAAACAAATTATTCAGCAAAAGTGTGTCAAGAAACACTACTGGGGCTCCTGTATACCAAACAGCAATACACCTGTACAATACCTCACTATTACTGCCAAGTCAGAAGTTTACTTTTCTTTCTTTCTAATTTTTCTTTTTTTAGTAATTTTAGTACACAAATTTGCTTGTTACAAGTTCACATATTTAAAAGAATCACTTGTGCCTGCTTTAAAAGTGCAATGATGAGAACAATCAGATGCGAGTTGTAATCGTTTAACTTGTATAGTCACAAATTTGTAAGAGGAGATGAATTGACACCGAGATTAATCACTTTTTAACACAGTCCCAGTAGAGGTACGGAGGCTTCGCTTTTATTCACCAATTGCAATGAGCATGTCTATAGTACTCATTCATTTTCTAACTGGTGTTTACAGTTAGGGTCATAAGTGAACCTCATATGCATTCACAATTATGACTGCATAATGTGGGAGGAAAACTGCACACTGGCTGTACTAACTATTGTTGTAGCAGGTTTCAATCAAAGTGCTCATTTGGTTTGTTTATGCCAACGATGAAATGATCCACTACAGTGGTTAATACCAAAATAGAAATTACAGTAATTTAATGTTTCACTGCTGTAAAGCACATCTCTCTATTAATGTGAAGTGTACTGTGTTAAAAGAAACACAGTTAAATGTTCTTAATAAATATTACTCAAGTAAGTTTTTCAACCAGATGATGTAAATATAAACCTTACAATAGCAAATGTTATAAACCTAAGATTGGTTCTCTGGCAAACCAGATCTTAAAAGTATATTAGAAAAACAGCTGTAAAGAGTTTGTTTAAACGAAAATGGTCAGAATAATCTTAGACCATTAATCTTAGACAATCTTAGACGGTGAGCAGAGAGCTGAGGAGACTTCGTGCCAGCAAAGCAGCGGGTCCAGATGGAGTATCGCCACGACTGCTGAAGGCCTGTGCGTTGGAGCTGGGGAGTCCTCTACAGCGCATCTTCAACCTGAGCCTGGAACAGGGGAGAGTCCCGAGGTTTAGGAAAACATCTTGTATCACCCCAGTCCCAAAGGTATCTCGTCCTAGTGAGCTGAATGACTTCCAGCCTGTTGCTCTGACATCACATGTGATGAAGACCATGGAGCGGCTGCTGCTTCACCACCTGAGGCCACAGGTCCGCCACGCCCTCGACCCTCTGCAGTTCGCATACCAGGAGAAGGTGGGAGCAGAAGATGCCATCATCTATATGCTACACCGATCCCTCTCCCACTTGGACAGAGGCAGTGGTGCTGTTAGAATTATGTTTTTGGACTTCTCTAGCACCTTTAACACCATCCAACCTCTGCTCCTTAGGGACAAGCTGACAGAGATGGGAGTAGATTCACATCTGGTGGCATGGATCATGGATTCTCTTACAGACAGACCTCATTATGTGTGTCTCGGGAACTGCAGGTCTGACATTGTGGTCAGCAACACAGGAGCACCGCAAGGGACTGTACTTTCTCCGGTCCTGTTCAGCCTATATACATCAGACTTCCAATACGACTCGGAGTCCTGCCATGTGCAAAAGTTCACTGATGACACTGCTATTGTGGGCTGCATCAGGAGTGGGCAGGAAGAGGAGTATGGAAAGCTAATCAAAGACTTTGTTAAATGGTGTGACTCAAACCACTTACACCTGAACGCCAGCAAGACCAAGGAACCGGTAGTGGATTTTAGGAGGCCCAGGCCCCTCATGGACCCCGTGATCAGAGGAGACTGTGTGCAGAGGGTGCAAACCTATAAATAATTGGGAGTGCTGCTGGATGATAAATTGGACTGGACTGCCAATACTGATGCTCTGTGTAAGAAAGGTCAGAGCCGACTATACTTCTTTAGAAGGTTGGCGTCCTTCAACATCTGCAATAAGATGCTGCAGATGTTCTACCAGACGGTTGTGGCGAGTGCCCTCTTCTATGCAGTGGTGTGCTGGGGAGGCAGCATAAAGATGAAGGATGCCTCACACCTGGACAAAATTGTTAGGAAGGCAGGCTCTATTGTAGGAATGAAGCTAGACAATTTAACATCTGTGGCAGAGGGACGGACACTGAGCAGGCTCCTGTCAATCATGGAGAATCCACTGGATCCACTGAACAGAGGAGTAGCTTCAGTCACAGACTGCTATCACTGTCCTGCTCCACTGACAGACTGAGGAGATCGTTCCTCCCCCACACTATGCGACTCTTCAATTCCAACCGGGGGAGTAAATGCTAACATTACTCAAAGTTATTGTCTGTTTTTACATGCATTTTTTATTACTCTTTAATTTAATATTTTTTTTGTATCAGTATACTGCTGCTGGATTATGTGAATTTCCCCTTGGGATTAATAAAGTATCTATCTAGAATTGTCCGATTCAGCAGCACAAATAAAATAAAGATCAAATTTTTATTTCTAGCATTAATGTTAAGTATTTTTCAGTTACTGGAGAAACCCAGCCACAGGGGATGCACAAACCAGTGTGTTTCTTCATACCGGTCCCAAGCCTGGATAAATGGGAAGGGTTACGTCAGAAGGGGCATCCAGTGTAAAATTTTGCCAAATCAATATGCGGACAACAATACAAATTCCTATAAAGGATCAGTCAAGCCCCGGGTTAACAACGACCGCCACCAGTACTGTTAGTCAACAGGGTGCTGGCGGAAATTGGGCTACAGTTGGCCGAAGAAAAAGAAAAAGAAGGAGAAGAAGAGGGGGGAGACATGTCCGGAGGCAGAAGGAGAGGAGGAAAGTAAAGAGAGTGGAACTGAGGGTAGGAACTTTGAATGTTGGCAGCATGACTGGTAAGGGGAGAGAGTTAGCAGATATGATGGAGAGAAGGAAGGTTGATATATTGTGTGTGCAAGAGACTAAATGGAAGGGGAGTAAGGCCAGGTTGATCGGAGGTGGATTCAGATTGTTCTATCATGGTGTGGATGGGAGGAGAAATGGGGTAGGGGTTATTCTGAAGGAACAGTATGTCGAATTTTTTGGACGGGAAAAAGAGTGTCAGAGTAATGATTATGAAGCTGGAAATTGGAGGTGTGATGATGAATGTCGTTAGTGCATATGCCCCGCAAGTTGGGTATACAATGGAGGAGAAAGAAGATTTTTTGAGTGAGTTGGATGAAGTGATGAACACTGTACCCAAGGGACAGAAAGTGGTGATTGGAGCAGATTTAAATGGACATGTTGGTGAAGGGAACAGAGGAGCTGAGGAAGTGATGGGTAGGTATGGTGTCAAGGAGAGGAATGAAGAAGGTCAGAGGATAGTGGATTTTGCCAAAAAGATGGACGTATTTTAAGAAGAGGGAGGAACATAGTTACGTACTAGAGAGAAGGAAGAGCCACACAGGTAGATTACATCCTATGCAGAAGAGTCAATCTGAAGGAGACTGAAGACTGCAAAATGGTGGCAGGGGAAAGTGTAGGTAAGCATCATAGGATGGTGGTCTGTAGGATGATGCTGGAGATCAAGAATAGGAAGAGAGTGCGGGCAGAGCCAAGGATCAAATGGAATTTGAAAAAAGATGACTGCAAGGTTGAGTTTAGGGAGAAGGTGAGACAGGCACTGGGTGGTAGTGAATAGTTACCAGACAGTTGGGAAACTACAGCAGAAACAATAAGGGTGACAGCAAGAAGAGTGCTTGGCGTGACATCTGGACAGAGGAAGGAGGAAAAGAAAATCTGGTGGTGGAATGGGGAGGTACAGGAGAGTATACAGAGGAAGAGGATGGCAAAGAAGAAGCAGAATAGTCAGAGAGATGCAGAAAGTAGACAAGAGTACAAGGAGATAAGGCGCAAGGTGAAGAGAGAGGTGGCGTAGGCTAAAGAAAAGGCGTATGATGAGTTGTATGAGAGGTTGGACACTAAGGAGGGAGAAAAGGACCTGTACCGGTTGGCTAGACAGAGGGACTGAGCTGGGAAAGATGTGCAGCAGATTAGGGTGATAAAGGATAAAGAAGGAAACATATTCACAAGCAAGGAGAGTGTGTTGACCAGATGGAAAGAGTACTTTAAGAGGCTGATGAATTAAGAGACGAGAGAGAAAGAAGATTGGATGATGTGGAAATAGTGAGTCAGGAAGTGCAACGGATTAGCAAGGAGGAAGTAAAGACACCTATGAAGAAGATGAAAAATGGAAGGGCCATTGGTCCAGATGACATAACTGTGGAAGCATGGAGGTGTTTAGGAGAGATGGCAGTAGAGTTATTAACCAGATTGTTTAATGGAATCTTGGAAAGTGAGAAGATGCCCAAGGAGTGGAGAAGTGTTCAGGTGCCGATATTTAAGAATAAGGGGGACGTGCAGGACTGTAATAACTACAAGGGGATAAACTTATGGGAAAGAGTAGTGGAAGCTAGGTTAAGAAGTGGAGTGATGATTAGTGAGCAGCAGTATGGTTTCATGTCAAGAAAGAGCACCACAGATGTGTTGTTTGCTTTGAGGATGTTGATGGAGAAGTATAGAGAAGGCCAGAAGGAGTTGTATTGCGTCTTTGTGGACCTGGAGAAAGCATATGACAGCGTGCCTCGAGAAGAGTTGTGGTATGAGGAAGTCGGGAGTGGCAGAGAAGTACGTATAAGTTGTACAGGATATGTATGAGGGGAGTATGACAGTGGTAAGGTCTGCAGTAGGAGTGACGGATGCATTCAAGTTGGAGGTGGGATTACATCAGGGATTGGCTCTGAGCTCTTTCTTATTTGCAGTGATGATGGACAGGTTGACAGACGAGATTAGACAGGAGTCCCCGTGGACTATGATGTTTGCTGATGAAATTGTGATCTGTAGCGATAGTAGGGAGCAGGTTGAGGAGATCCTGGAGAAGTTGAGATATGCTCTAGAGAGGAGAGAAATGAAGGTCAGTAGTAACAAGACAGAATACATGTGTGCAAATGAGAGGGAGGTCAGTGGAATGGTGAGGGTGCAAGGAGTAGAGTTGGCGGAGGTGGAGGAGTTTAAATACTTGGGATCAACAGTACAGAGTAACGGGGATTGTGGAAGTGAGTGCAGGCAGGGTGAAATGGTTGGAGAAGAGTGACAGGAGTAATTTGCGACAGGCAGGAATCAGCAAGAGTGAAAGGGAAGGTCAACAGCACAGTAGAGAAACCAGCTGTTATATGGGCTAGAGACAGTGGCACTGACCAGAAAGCAGAAGACAGAGCTGGAGGTGGCAGAGTTAAAGATGCCAAGATTTGCACTGAGTGTGACAAGGATGGATAGGATTAGAAATGAGTATTAAGGATAGAGCTGCCAGGCAAGAGGAAAAGTGGAAGGCCTAAGAGAAGGTTTATGGATGTGGTGAGAGAGGACATGCAGGTAGTGGGTGTAAAAGAACAAGATGCAGAGGACAGAAAGATATGGAAGAAGATGATCTGCAGTGGCAACCCCTAACGGGAGCAGCCGAAAGAAGATTTTTCAGTTACTGTGTCAAAGAATAAACTTAGAACAGGCTTATACTAAGATAAATCAGGTAGTTCATTTTGATATAATTTTTGATAAACTCTATGCTGAAATCCCCCCCAAAAGATTACAACCGTCCCTTCTCCTTGTTGTTACACTAGTGGAATCCCCATGTCTATCACACATTAAAATTCAAGCCCTGCACTGGATTTTTTATATTTATGAATGCCAATAGTAGTTTACTTGATGGGTATTTTAATATTTAAAAGCTTTACATATCGTTGACTTTTACTTAAAATTGATTTGTTTTTGCCAGGTATTGAGTATAATAAAATTTAATTGGTACTGGCATAAGATATAAAATTTCTGGTATCATGTCTTCCCTATATGCTAACCATTTTGCTCTTCATTCATAAACCTGATGAAATGTATATAACAGAATGTTGAATCTGTAGCCTTTTTGTTATTGTACGATTAAAATTTACCTATTCTGTTCCCGTAATAAAAAATGTAAAATGTGCTTCTGACATATTACCAAATAAAAGTAAAGACAAATGTTTAAAAAAAAATTATGCTAATTTAGAAACAGGTGCTAAACAGTGGAATCAAATGTTAAATAGTTCAACATATTAAACTGTAAGTTTAATAAGTTTGAGCTATTCTATATATATAAAAAAAGATTACTTACAAACAAAGTTTCAAACTGCTTTTGAATTTCATTATCCATGGTCTCGTTGTTAAAACTGGGATCCCGAACTGGGAAGGCCTCTGTAAACAGCAAAGCAGCATTTGCACGAACATCTGAATTTCTTGCCTTGTGTTATGACAAGGTTATAGGTGTTAAGAAAACAAACAAAAACAAATAAATATTTTAATGTGAGTTAAGCATTATGAAGACAAACATTTTGATATAAATGTCTATCCTTCTGAATCCACTTTCCATTGCAGTGTCTTTGGAAGCTGTGTAAGTCATAATTACCTAATGAACTAGAGCTTTAACTAGACTGCTTATCTATATAATGTTTAATAAATGTGAAAGTCCAGATAACATTTTGCATAAATAAGCTGTAAAAATCACTTTCACAAAAGTTATACTTAAAACTCTGCTTAAAAGGTAGCAGAAAAAATATAGCTAATTCCTGCAGGAGTTAAATAAACCACTGGAGCAAATAAATATGAAACTTGTCAATGAAAGATAATGATACATATGATAAAATTAAGCCAAGAACGGTTAGAATAATATTTACCTTCAAACCTCTCCAAAGAATAGGCTGATATAGTCTATAAAGCATTTCTTCTACGCCTTGCCGATGTTTTTGGTTGTGAAAGAATCTCAATACCTGCAAAAGAGTCAGTCTTTAAAATGCAATATTAACTTTTATGTCACTGAAATCAATCAATGCTTAAGAAGCCACAAATATTAATCAACGTTTAAAAATATGCCAGTGCTACCTGACGGACTTTGGAATGTACAGGAGAACTTCTATATAGATGAACACCATGGTGCATTAAATCCTGGATGCATACATTTTCAATTTCCTGAAATTTAAAGGAATAAATTAACTCACTAAGAGTATTACATCAATTTCTTACTTTTGCCTAAAGACATGCTTTTAAGTGAACTTGACCTTCTGCATTGGTTTAATGAAAATCAAAATGAGTCTACACATGAATATGTCTACTATATATTTATACAACAAATCTCTGTCAGCACAAAGTTAAATGTCTACCTTTAAAAAATCTCCCGATGCTTTCTTCCAGGCTCTAAAGTATAACTCTGCAACATTTTCTACAACAGACCTAAACACAAAAATTTAAATATAAAATGTACAAATATTAGATAAGATATGACAGTTGGAACCAAGCAAATACACACCACATTTTAAAAATATCAATATAATGTGGACCCAGTACATCTGGATGAGTGCAGACAAGAACAAGGAAGAGAGAGGAGGAAGAAATGAAAAAATGCCAAACATAACCCTGCCATAAACCAGTGCCCTTTTCAGGGTAGTCAGTACAGGTTAACTGCAACCAAGACTGAATTATACAGGTTTGAGAATGTTAATTGTCATACTGTATTTGTTTCTTTTTTCAGTAAATGACATAAGAGGAAAACAAGTGTAATTTGTTCACTCGGGTGCTGTTTATCTAAAATTTGATTTTGGTTTAGAGCCTTAAAACCTGCAATGTAGAAAATATGCAGTAACTGACAAAAATCAGGATGGGGCAAATACATACTGTATATAAAATGCCATTAAAAACATGCATACTGTATATATACACAGATAAGCATAATAGAAGAGGAAATATTTTGAAAGAAATACTTTTAAAGCACTTACTTTGGAAAATACTGCAGCTTACTTTTAATAGCTTCATGAATTAACTTGATAAAATTTGCATTCCAGCTAAAAACAAAACTCAGAAAACGCCGTCCCTGGATGACAAGAAAAAAAAATTAAACCTTGAAGATAACATTTTAACTAATACTGGGGTGTAATAAACAACAACTACAAAGTGAAAACAAGTTTAATTAGGAGTCATAAAGATTAATATGACAAAGAAGTAACATATGTTAATACAGTTAATATGAAAAATTACCCACAGGAAAACACTCATTAATATAAATCTGTGCATACATCTCAACTGTACAGTACATACAAAAGAAAAATAGCATTACAAATGTTACATTTAAGATTTAATACAAGTAATTCAGCATCTACTGCCAAAACCTCTGGGCAGTGTTAGACTGGGGTAATAAGTATCTGAATAATATATAATACAAAAAGTCAGATTATAGGACTATTAATTCATGGCTCCCCTTACACAGATGTTCACGTAGCACATCCAATAAGATTTCAAAACTACTGTATAGTCTAAATAAAAAAAAAACATGAAATGGAAAAGAATTGTCATACTTAAATAAATTGCCATTTATAAAATTAGCCTTAAAAGGCCGATTTTTTAATCATGTTAGTTATGCATTAAATTCAAAGTGGTTCACATTGCAGAATATTAAATTTTATTTTTTGATTTTCTCTCTCCTCACAGACCACCACCTAAACATTTTTTAAAAAGATCAAAATATATATTTCAACAAAAGGTGCATTTAACTCATTCATTACTAGATTCACTTTGAAGAAATAAACAGCTATTTTATACATGTTTAAAGTCTACATTAAATTTGGCAGAATGAAGCATCATAACAAATTATAACTTTAATTCAAGTGTTAGCAGGAAACTGACAGCTCATTCAGAATTAAGGATCAAATGTCAAATCACTTGACAACGTAAGGACAAAGCAACAATCACATACACTATAGAAAATCAATATACCTCTTCCCGCTTTATATGGTTAACACTTAAAAAGCACTGCAACAGCATGTTCTTCAGCTCATCATTTTCATGAGAGTTGTAATCAAAGCTTAGAAGAACAGGGTGAAGCTTCCATAAGCGCTGTATGTCTCCAACCTTTTAAATTAAAAGCCAAGAAACAATTAAATACACACAACAAGGCTAACCTTTACTAAAGAATTACACATGTAATGAAATACCTTATACTAAAAAAATCAAATGCTTATATAAATGATCATAGTTTAGCTCACAGATCTGTAATAAAATGTGCAGTCTACAGCTATGAATTCCTTTTTATATTTTAATCATCCAGTTTGCATCTGTATGTCCAAAAGGCATCTCAGCCCATTACAAACCAGGCCATAAAAATTTGTGAACAACAAGTTTAAACTACAATTCACTTGAATGAAGAAGAGTTTTGCAAAGTCTAAATATCAACTACTGACGATCCATGCATAGTGAATTAAAAGACATAGGGTCACTAAAGTATTTATATTACTTTCATATTGCAGTTTAATAAAGTTATCATTCATGTTGATCTCAAACTGTAATTGGAATTCTTTGGTATATCTACTTGTAATTTTAAATAAAATCAGAGCACATTTATGCAACTGACAGCTAGCACTGGTAACACAGTGGTGGCTATATTACACCACAAGTTTAGCAGTTTAAAAATCTATGTTATTTATATTTTCTTTCAAAATATTTCAATATGCTGTCAGCATAAACAATTTTTATTTTAGCCCTAATATTTTTGATACAATTACAGAAAATTCTTAAAATGGTGAAAATTTGTTATTTAAATAAGAAATACTGCTGGTTTTAAATCAATATATAACTTGTATGATCTTGCTTGCGCCGTGTTTCCACAGTAGTTCATTTTATAGCAAGTCACTGTTGCAACAGCTCCACTATGTGGACCTATTAGGTCTTGAAACAGTCAAAGCCCATAGTATAATGAACAATAAAGGAAAAATGCACCAACAGTATGTTTCACAGTATACATTATAAAATCTAATTCAGTGAAAAATACTTGTACATGACATATTGTAATAATAATCAAATAGATGTTTTAGATATAGAAATAAGATACCAAGTTATTTAAAAGCAAACTTTTCTCCAAAACCATAATGAATGCAGTTTTTCCAAGCTCATCTTTGCCATCAAGTCCACTTTTCCACCAAGCTTCACAAAGTTTCTGTATTGAATTTCTAATGATTATCTGTGATTGGGGTAAAGCATTCACAATGCCTGTAGAAAAAAGAAAAAGGAGTCAAATTGTACTTGGATTATCAGGATTTCCAACAAAAACATATTTCAACTGAAAGTGTTTTTCCTTCATCAATTTGAGAATAAGCAGTTCCAAATTTGCAAGAAGACAAGACAAGAACATTAAACGTACCGTTTAATATAACTGCACATTCTGTAAGGGCTCCATAATCAATGTCCTTTTCTATTACAGGAATTGATGCCTCCGTTATCAGGATAATCCCATCAATTACATTAAAAGTATGTTTCTGGGGGGGGAAATAATTATTAAGCAAAATCTGAAAACAAAAATGGCACAATTTTGCAAGGCCTTACAGGGTCCATATAAAATACTAACACTTAAAACAGTGTCATACTGATGTCCAACTTCAATCTAATTCATGGCAACATTTTTTTTACATGCAATTATTTAAAAGGTTTATCTTTATGCATATCATTTATATTTTGTTGATAGCTTGCTTGTCAGATCAACATATTGGGTAGAGAGAACATTGCGTTTCTTTCAGACAGCAGTGTCACACTCGGAAAATGAATCAACACTGTTTCCAAGCAAACACTTGAAAGCTAAAGTCAAGAATTTATTGCATCACCTTGAAACAACTCATATCCAGTAGCTCTACCAAGTTTTAATTTATGCAATCCCAGTCCCAAAACAAATAACTTACTCAGTCTTATACAGAGTGTGCCTATGTAAAGAAAAGATTTAAATGTGGCTCATTATATTTTTGAATAGAATTTCAAAAATAACAAAAAAAACTGTTAAACCAGCATAGATGTAAAAATTCCATAAGGTAGCAACATAAATAACTCTCACTCTCTTGAAGGAAAGCTGATACCTCTTTTATTTGTTTTCATATAACAAGGGTCAATACGACCATGAGATCTCACCGACACTGGAACCCTCGAGTCTGTCTTCTTCAGTTAACCAGCTACTTTTACGGGCAGTCAGGCTCACTCTAGTGTTGCACTATTTGGGTTCGTAAGAATCCACAGCAATACCTTGTGTGAACAACATAAGATAATGGTTGCACAATATACAACTTGCAGTTTCAAGATATTGCTTGTGCCCATAAAATCTTTTATGCACAAGAAACTGCTTTTTGGAACTTCAGGGGCTCCATATAAGATAGCTTAATAAGAAAAAAAATAGCTTACTTCAATATGCTTCTTTTAATTTGAAGGTGAATTCTTGAAAGCAGGTACTATTTTCAAACACAATTTTAAGGAAAGTGCACATTCAGTTCCCATGTCTCAACAGAAAGCAGGAAGCATGGGAACAACTTACCAGATTAGCAGGGTAAGGTGCGCTATTATTTTTGAATAATATATGGCATTCTATTGGCTGTGTATGAGCAATGCTGAATTATAACCTAAGTAGACAACACCACTGATAGGTGTCTTTAATTAATTTTTAATAGTTTGGTCTGTGTGACAAGTAAGAAGGACTTGCTGGAAAAATGTAAGTATGCCATTTGACCTAAAATTTAGTAGTGTGTAAATGAAATTCATTTAAGTACAGACAGCTGAAAAATGTACTTAAGTAATAAAGTAGTACTTCATTTTTCATCTCTAGAAACCAGCATTAAAACCATGCATTTTGATTAAATAATGCATATGTTTTTGTTTAGAAGTCTACAGGAAATGTTTCTTATATGATAACAATAAGGTATATCACCCTGCTAATAATGTTCAAAGCTGGCTGTGTAGCCCTTTTTTCCCCCACTGGTGACCCCAGGTGTTCCTGTATTCATGTCCCTAAATTTACATAAAGGGACAGACTTTCTAGTCTCCATATTAAGCAGCAAGGTTCCAGCAGTCCTTCTGCTGCCTTTTACCAGAAAACAGGACTACTCAATCATTATGGTACAATATTAGTACATACTTCTGAGAAATTCAATTAAACACATCACAACTTACTATAACACCTGCCTACCCACATTAAACACTTGGACTATCAGAGTGTCCATTTAAATTCCCTTCTAAAGCATCTTTGTCACTTGAAATACAGATTCATACAGATTTGTTCCTGTCTGCCATTTTCCAGCTGTGCAACACTGTACAATATTATATTTTTGTTACTTAATTCAATGATTTAAAACAGTAACTTACCTGTACATAAGATCAACATTTTTTCTGCAGGAAAAGATTTAAATTTTATCATGTTATTTTATTATTACAGAATTCTGACAAAGGGTTGCTATAACATTTTCAGTATTTGTTTCATTGTCTAAAATCCTTTAATCTAATAAAACCATTGTGCACATCCATTCCAATGATAAAGTATGGAAGTCACAGACAAACCCTAGAAGAGCTGCTAGTATGTCAGACAGCATGATCATTCATATAGCCTCATTCACTCACACATGACTCTAAACCCCAGCTTAGAGTCTCCAGGTAAATTATCATACATGGAAACCAAAGTAGACACAGGGAGAAATGCAAAACCCATTTCCTAGGGATGAAAGAACCTCACCAAGTCATCAGAGACCTCTACTTCCATTTCATCACCACTATCCTGTTCTAGATCACAATTCCATCTTTCCATGGGATGCTCCGTTAGAATATCTACCAGGAGTTGTAATAATTTATTCCACAATTCCTCCTTCTGTTTTCTTGGCAGCTCTTGGAGCAGCTCATCCAGGTCAAACTGATCTGAGCTGTCCTTCTGTGAATAAGATGACAAATAAATAGTTATCTAACACTTTCATAGCATGCACATTTGTATTAAAATATTGTATCCATCAAATTAAAACCAAGAAAAATTAATCAGCCCAGTTGAGCAAAAAAAAAAAAAAAAAACATTCATTGACAAATTTGAATTCCACCAAACAAATTAGTATTTTATAATCCTTTTGCTAGAACTGGCTTTAGTTATCTATAAAGATTATTCTTTACTGGAATGCAGAATAAAAATGTAATTTGTTCTCCTTAATTTATAGTATCATAAAGTACACTTAAACCAGAAATGTCTTTTGAAGCAAAATGATAACTAGTAGAACTGCAATATTCCTTATTCCCCAAATCAGCAAGTTCATGAATGTACCACCTTTGGACCGCTTTAGTAAATTGATAATCTGATGATAACTGAAGTCAATAAGATATTTACAATGTTGTTCAGTAATATATATTAAGAAATAATGAGAACAAAATGTCAATGCTGGGTACTACTGATAAAATTAATAAAGAAAAATAAAAAAACATGAGAAACTGCTTTGAACTTTATTTTTTCTGGTTATTATCTATGCTTTGTTATTTTTTTACATGAAAATCAGATGCATTTCTTGTAATGAGACAAATAATCCTCTGATAAATGGAAATACTTTCAACTGATCTTCCTTTACAGTACTTCTGATTATTGTATCTTAATTAATGAAAACCTCATTAAGTTTTACAATTTCAGTCTCTTGTATAAAGGATCAAAAAGGCATTAATTAAAAGTAATTTGATCTATGATTGATTCAGGAAAATACAAATCTGTTAATAAAGTACTAGAAGACAGAATAATGTACTGTATATAGGATAATTATCAGTCTGAGTCTTCAGGGTTGATGCAACATACTTTTAAATTAAAAAGTGTAGAAGAGGGCTGGGCAATACAGAAAAAAATATATATCATGATAGTTTTTTTTCTTATCAGTCGATATCATGTTATAAATCAAACCACTATTTCTGTCAAGCTTAAAGGTTCCTTTTTACTCTTAAGTGAGATGTGAAGAGATCATAAGATTACGTTTAGATTAAATATTATTTATTTGCCGTTAGAAGTTGAACTTGCCAAATGTACTGTAGAACATTATACAATTGTATCAGGGCGGCACGGTGGCGCAGTGGTAGTGCTACTGCCTCGCAGTAAGGAGACCTGGGTTTGCATGTTCTCCCCGTGGCTGCGTGGGTTTCCTCACACAGTCCATAGACATGCAGGTTGGATGCATTGGCAATGCGAAATTGTTCCTAGTGTGTGCTTGGTGTGTGTGTGTGTGTGTGCCCTGCGGTGGGCTGGCACCCTGCCCGGGGTTTTTTCCTGCCTTGTGCCCTGTGTTGGCTGGGATTGGCTCCAGAAGACCCCCATGACCCTGTAGTTAGGATATAGTAGGTTGGATAATGGATGGATGGATGGATTTCAAATACATAAAACAGGTATTTATAATAAAATAAAATGTTAATTTTGTCCAATCAAAAGCTTCAAGTGTTAAAGGAGAATACAAACAAAATGCCCAACCAAATTCTTGGGTCAATTCCAAATAAATAAAATAGGTAATACAAAATAAATGCTCTCGATTCTGACCAGTCAAAATCTTTCAGGTTTTAAAGGAGAACACACTAAATTTCTTGGTCAAATCCAAATAAAAAATAGTTAAAATCTTAATTCTAAAATTCACTCAATTGTGGTCAACTTATGCTCCAAGGCAAAAAACAAAGGCACACGAAATCCCCATTACTGCAGCACTGGCATGGGTCTGGGACTGTAAAGTCTTGCATTGTGTGTGCTCTAAAGACTTTCCATTCTACTTTAAAAAGCTACATTTCTAAACTAAACTAGGTTTTGCAATGAACATAAATAAAGCTTTGAGTTAAACTTTAAATATTGTGGGAACAGACTTCATGTGTCCTGCAGTTTAATAGTGCATTTAAGCTTAAAAACATATATAAAAATTGGTAATGGTTTAGGGGTGAAAACGAAAACCAAAGAATCAGGGATCAGTGTAAAGAAGAAAGCTTGAAAGTGAGAATTAATAATGTGGGGCATGCATCACACATTTTCTCATAAAGCAAACAGTTTTGCCCTCATTGTCAGACTGCAATGGATGTACAGCCATACAGAGTAAAAACTGAGACAAATGTCAAATTAAATGGCTGTCTCCCTACCTATAGTTAATCTAAAATACTAATAAAATTAGCTCCTCTATTTTCTTTATCCATTCTGTAACTGAATTCATAAATCGTTGTTCCAAAATTTAAAACATCATCTTGGCCAGAAAATACAGCATCTAAAGTGTGTTGAAAGTACAGAAAAAACATATTGTAGATATTTGAATAGCATGTTAGTGACTAAGATGATGTCTTCAAATATAGGTAGATTGATAAATGACTAGTTCATATCTCTCATGTTCTATGGCAAATTCAGAATGAGTGCAGACATAAGCGGTAGCAAGTCTTTATCTCTTACATGAGATACTATGAAAACAAATTATTTTGAAATAATAATCTCTCAACAGCAAATGACTGATAGCTGGCAATAGGACTTGTTGAAAAATCTTGTTAATATAAAACTATGCTAAGTCATGCTTTATATAAAAGTATTATTGATAATTTCAAATACTACAGGTTTATTTGTCATTGATATTGAGATGTTCATATTTTGGTTTACATAATTTGAATTAAACATTGTTTGTTTTTAATGTAACAAGTTTAGATAAATTAAGTAACCTATGATGATCATATAATACTCTTCCTAAAATGAACACTGAATACCATCCCATTCTATAACCCATTTTCATCAGGTTCTTTCCATACAGAAAATATTTTTGAGATAAAACCTGAAAACTTACATTGCGCTTTGTGAAGTACAAAAAGGAATCCACATTCTTCTTGCTGATTGCCTGTAGAAAAGCTTCTCGCTTTGCCATTCTGGTAGAAATATTCTTCAATAGGTTTACTGAAAGAGACATTTTACATACAAATGGACTTTATATACAAGTAAAAAAATGAACTTTTTTTCATGAAATGTACTTAATATCACAGATAAATCTATTTCTTCAGCTTTCTAAACCTAGTGAAGGGTATACACTAACAGTAATGGATGGAAGACTAAAACCAACTCCAAACACAATGACAATCCATTATAAGGCACATATAAACACCTGGGTATATATGATCCAATATTAGCTTAAATGTCTTTTGTTGGACCCTGACAGACAATCAGAATCCATAAATGAAACACACACTGCAAAGGAAGAGCAAAGTGCAGTTTTCACAAAGGCAGCACTCATGAAAGAAACCACAACAATGTCCATCTGCTGTGAACCAGTGCTACATTGTAAATATTTAAGAAATCAAGTTTAAATATTAATGTCAATAGACATTAATAAAGCAAACCACAAGAGTATAACAGCCAGTCTTATAAAAAAAATTGGTGCATAACAGAAAAGATCATAGTTGACTTGGGAATGCAGTAAAGTTAACGTGGAATGTTCTATTTAAAAGTACAATTAATATCTCAGATGTGCAGGTCTTAAACATAGCATTTAATGAATGGATTTGTTTAATACAAAAATGAACTTTAATAAATGATTTGCAGTCAAATAATTTAATTCCTACAAATCAATTATTTTTGATAAAGTTTAAGACACCATTTGTTGCACATACCTAATGTAAGATATACAGTATATACTCAACCATAACTCATGTTCTCACTATAATAAAAGTTAAATGTGAATAACACTTACATAATACGAAATTTATTGAGTTTACAGCATGCTTAACACAGTTTCCATAAGCAACAACACAAAAAAGTTAATCATTTTTACAATACAAGATCCTGATTATTAACTACAAGAAAAAACAAAGATTAGAGTACATGTAAATGGCATACTCTTAACTGAAATGCATGATCTGCAGCATATGCGTACTTGCAGGAAAAATTAAGCCTTTATCTACACTATAAATTATTTATTGTTATGTATACATAGTACAATTAAATTCTTACTTGGGTAAGTACAGTATATACTGTATGTATAATATTTGTTGTTACGATGGTCTGTTCAGTAACCTTAAATCCTCAAATGGAAAATGTCCCTGAATCTATTGTTGTGTGTGCCAATGGCTGTACTGTACTGTTTGCCAAAAGGAGTAAGAATAGTAACTGCAGATTTGCCCATGTAAAATTCTTTCCTAAAAAGGTATTTTTAACATGAAACATCTAAAACCTTTTTTTTTTTTAAATTATTTATATTGATTATGGCTAGTATGTAATTTGTGTTACTATTTCATGTGAATTTTTGTAATCTTACTTTTTCAATTGTATCAATATGCATTTCATTGTTCATGGGGCACATTTGACAATGACAATTTGACTCAGAAGTGCAGAGATGGGACTGGTTTTAGCAACTGGTTTAAGTAAACACCTGGAACATTAGCACATTTATTTTGGAACTGTCCCAGCCCGACTAAATTCTGGTATTTTATCTTTAATTCGCTCTATGCAATTTTGAGAGCAAATATTCAACCGACTGCTTTATTAGGTTCTTTTAGTATTGTCCCAGACCATATCCCACTAAAAAAATAAGGCTGGTACATTAGTCTTTTGTAACCCTTCTACCAAGGTGTCTAATTTTAAGATGCTGGAAGCAGGCAGCTCCACCTTCGCACATGCATTGGGCTAGAGACATAATATTCTTCATTAAGCCAGAGAAAATAAAATGTTCTACTCTTGGCAAAGCGGATACATTTTATTCAACCTGGCAGCCCTTTCAAGATCTTTTTTCAACATTTATCACTCCCTCATAATTTTTAGGTGTACTCCTCTGCAGATATTTTTTCTATCATTATATATACAGAAATGGATAATACTCAGCTGCACTTTCCCTCTGCTCTTTTTTCCTTTACACTTCTCTATAATGGAAGGTAACTCCTGCAGTCACTTCTATGTTATGATTTATATTAATATTATTGTTCTCTCAGATATCACTTTACAATTTAGGTAGTAAAAATTTCCCTGTTACCCTCTTTTACTCAGTTGATTTTTGAGCTGTGTTTTGGTAATGTGCAAAATGTATAAATAAAATTGAAAAAAGATTTAAAGTATACATCTTTCTATTTACTGTAGGCAACTATTGCAATATTTAAGCATATTCTATTTAAACAGGTCAACAAGTGACAAAAGAACATCTTGAAGTATCCAAGCACATACCATAATAAACAATAATATCACGTATGCAGTAATTGTGTGAACTTCAAATAACTTCTTAAATAAAAGCTGTGACAGTAGGTGTCTTCTACAAAAAAAGCACATTTACTCTGTACCGGAACAAACGACTGTAAACATCACCGCATTTATTGTAATATTTTTATGTTGACATTCAGAATATGTCATGAGGTCCTGTGAAATGCAGATGGATAAATAAGTTGCATGCATTTTGAAAAATTAAAGTGATGTCGGAAAATGCATCCTTTAGAAACAGATTACTGAAAGCATACCGTTAACGCAAAAAAACTGTCCTTAAAGTAGTTTTACGTTGACACCTACCTGTATGTACCATAGTTGCTGACATAAAGTTGATATAATCTTTATTGCTGTTATTGAGGAAAATACATTGCAGTGTTTCACAGAATTGTGAATGGAAAGGGTTCGTTATTTAAGCAGACCTCATTTTGCAGCATTTTTCTTAGCGGGGAGAAGAAAAGCCATACGAGAAACAAAATTCAGCTTCGTTTAACTTTCAGGAATGTTCTGAATGGGAGACACGTATTTTCATTTCAGGCCGCATTTCTGATCGCTGTGTGCCACACTCTCACAAAGCCTTTTCCGATAAAGATAAACAAAGCAGTGTGTGCTGGGCGCCCCGAAAATATTAACACCAGTGACTTGAACCAAAATACAACCGTTATCAAAACGACTGCATGAACTCACCCTCTCCTATGTAATAAGTGGCACATTAAGAAGTATTTGTTTACTCCAATGCTTAAAGCAACACTGTTTACAGACAATACTAGAAATATAGATACACACTCACTAAATGATCGGTGTGGAACTAAATAACCGAATAACATTTAACCCTCTTTTCAAATAACCTTCCAAATGTAAAAGTATAACTTAAATAAAACAGAAGCATACACTTACAATATAAGAAACTTAATCCAACTGTCTCAACCCCGCCGTCGGTTTTTCTTCTTGCAGCGCGCGTAAATTTCAATTTACATTAAACTTCCGGGTACGAAGCCTACACCCGAGAGAAACTTCCGGTACACGCAACTTCTAAGTACGCGCACGTAGAGTTAGCTCGGGCTTATGACACGGACATGCGCTCGGTGATTTTTGTTATTATTTAAGTAAGTTTTAAAAACTTGTGTTACCTACTTAAAATTTTGAAACCCTATGAAGGCAGCGTACCGCTATAGGCAAAAAAATCATCTGTGCATGGACACTAAGGTTAAAGTCGCCATGTGTGAGGAAACCCGACGTGAAACTCCATAAAGAACGACTGCAGTTCGAACCTACTGTATATATGGAGAATTCCAAAGAAATATAAATGTTGGTATAAATGTGTGTTCAGTTGTGTTCTGAAATGTAGCCTGACAAGTGCATTAGTTATCATTGACGTAAAAAAAAAAAATGTGTGTTTACCCTGCGATGGACTGGTACCCTATTACTGCAAGCATGGATAATGTGCTCTACCATATGTGTTCACCATTCTAAACGGATAATAGGAACCTTTGTATCTCAGTGTTACAATTATTGACTCGTTCTTACTAAAATATAGTTTGGATGATTCCTCAGCGTGGTATTATTTGAACATTAGAACACCCTAGACAAGAACAGGCCATTCAGCCCAACAAAGCTCGCCAGTCCTATCCACTTATTTCTTCCAAAAAAACATCAAGTCGAGTTTTGAAAGTCCCTAAAGTGTTCCTGCCTACCACACTACTTGGTAGTTTATTCCAAGTGTCTATGGTTCTCTGTGTAAAGAAAAACTTAATGTTTGTGCGAAATTAACCTTAACAAATTGCCAACTGTGTCCCCGTGTTCTTGATGAACTCATTTTAAAATAAGTCTCGATCCACTGTACTAATTCCCTTCTTAATTTTAAACACTTCAATTATGTCACTTCTTAATCTCCTTTTGCTTAAACTGTATAGGCTCAGCTCTTTTAATCTTTCCTCATAATTCAACCCCTGTAGCCTTGGAATCAGCCTAGTCGCTCTTCTCTGGACCTTTTCTAGCACTGCTATGTCCTTTTTGCAGCCTGGAGACCAAAACTGCACACAGTACTCAAGATATGGCCTCACCAGTGCATTATAAAGGTTGAGCATAACCTCCTTGGACCTGTACTCCACACATCGTGATATATAACCTAACATTCTGTTAGCCTTCTTAATGGCTTCTGAGCACTGTCTGGCAGTCGATAGTGTAGAGTCCACTATGACTCCTAAATCCTTCTCATAAGGTGTATTCTCTGTTTTCCAACCGCCCATTGTGTATTCAAACCTAACATTTTTACTTCCTATGTGTAATACATTTACTGACATTAAATCTCATCTGCCGCAAATCTACCCAAGCCTATATGCTATCCAAGTATCGTATGTTATATACAGGCTCTTAATGCATGGCCATTGTAGCAACCAAATGCAATCCAACATGGGGGCACTTGCACCAAGAGAGAAGGTTGGGAGCGTGCGATGACAACGCGTTGCCACACCCTCCACACCACCTTGGATTAGGACCCGAGTGCAGCAGGTGACACCTCAGCACCACACTGAAACAGTGTGAATTTTTTTTTTTTTTTTTAACAGTACATGGAGTGGCAATTCTGCCCCCAACCCCTAGGTTTTTCTTGTAAATTGGAGGACCTGCTTGCAGGGCTGGAAGTAGATTAATGTCATACCCATGACAAAGCAATTACAGGTTAAGGGTCTTGCTCAAGGAAACAATGGAGAAGGGTCACTTCTGGCATTTACTGGATTGAAACGACAATCTTCCGATTGCTGCTGCATATCCCAGCCTCAAAGCCACCACTCCACCCCCTGTACCAAGATGAAGGTAAAAAAAGGAATGCAGTGCATAGGCTCTTTATTCGAGTGCAATCGAAATAGGACAAAGTGAAAAAATTTGAAAATGAAATTCTCGGAATACAAAATGTGGATCAATTTCCACTCATGCTGTGTAGTAAGTACTTCAACAATTTCCCAGTCATGCGTCAACCTTTTATGTGGTTCCGGCCTTCCTTTATACAGTATGCCTTCATCCTCTGCTGCCCCCTGGGACTTCCAGATGATCCTCTTTGTGTCCCAAGCCCCTCCGCCTCTCACTGGACCTTAACTCTGATTGGTCTGTTTCTATTTATAGCAGCAGATTCTCTCAGAGAAAGAGAGAGAGGTTAGGAGCATGCACTGATACAGCGCATTGCTGCACCCATCACTTGACAAACCACCTCAGGATCCCAGATTAGGACCCGAGTGCAGCCATATAATGGTTGACACCTCAGCACCACATAGTTAAGATGGAATGGAAAAGTGTGAGGTTTTTTTATGGTGGCTGGAGTGCCAATCCTGCCACCAACACCCAAATTTCCGCTGCAGGTTGAGGGCCTATTTGCAGGGCATAGATAAATGGATAGCACTTTATTTGTCCCTAGAGGAAATCTGGCTTTATACAGAAGCTCAATAAATAAATATTATATTGTTATGATGAATGCCAAACACATACCAGAATGACTTAAAAGAATGAAAACAAAAAAGAAAAAAATCCTGACTTGACTAAAGAACAGTCACAGTGATTTGTTGTATAGTTGTATTGCTATTGGTATAAAGGAGTCCCAAAATGCCTCTTGACACACTTCTGCTGAATAATTTGTTGACTGAAAGTACTCGGTTTTAGTGTCTCAGAGCGAGGATGTGCTGCGTTGTTCATATTCATAATGGCACTCAGTTTTGTTTCCAATCTCTACTGTACTTTGCTACTACCTCCAGGGGATTCAGAGTGCGTCCCATAAATGAGCCTCCTTGTTTAATCAGCTTGTTGATTTGGTGGGCCTTTCTTGATGTGATGTTACTGGCCCAGCACACCACAGCATAGAAAACTGCACTGGCCATCACAGAGTTATAGAAGATGTGAAGCACAGCACTACACACATTAAAGGAATGCAGTCTCCTAAGGAAAAAGAATCTGCTCTGCCTTTTCTTTTATAGTTCTTCTGTGTTACTAAACCAATCCAGTTTGTCATTTATATGGACCCCAAATACTTGCAGAAGTGCACAATTTCCACATCCTCTATCTGAATAGTGATCAGACATAGAGGCTCTTTGTTCCCTTTATAGTCAATGACCACTTCCTTGGGTTTGATGATGTTAAGTTGCAGACAATTCTTTCTGCACAAAGATACTACGTTCTTCACTTGACTCCTATACTCCGTCATATCTCCTTTGTTAATATGCACCACTAGTGCAGAATTATCTGAAAATTTATGCAAGTAACATGACCAGGTGTTATATTTATAGTCTGATGTGTACACTACCGAGACACCTGTATGTTGCTGAGGAAGTAAGTCATTTAAGTTCCAGTTCTTAAATCTGAAAAAAATATCTTAAGCTATAATATACTTATGTGTTTGTAGAATTCCTTTTGATGGTTTTCTATACAGAAGGGTGCTAAAAAAAACGATTAAATTGTTGACCTAGTTTCCCAAAAACTTCTCACAGCAAGCATGAAAGACAACCTATCCTGACTTTAACATTGAACCTCTAGATAGTGTCACGCATGCGCGACTAGGAAGCCGCGGAGGGACCTTAAAACACCTCAAAAGACGTTCGCCGGCAGGGCGTGGCGGGGTACTAACCTTGTTTCTTTGTTTTCCAGAATGAAAGACGCTCCGCCATAAGGACTGACCGCAGTACGTCCACTTCCGCCCTTCCTCCGCCATCTTTCCTGACGTCAACGGTCCCATCATCCCTCACGCCTCCTTCCCAGCATTCCTTCACTTCCGGCTCCTCCCTTATAAAATGGCAGCCGACGCCTAGTATGGCGTCGCGCATATGAAAGTTTTTTTTCTGTTGTTGTTGACCTGAAATTTTTCTGTTTACGGTGGAGTGTAAACAATATAAGGGGCCGGAAAACCCCAAACCTTTTTGTTGTCTCCTATTGACTCTTTTACATTGGCGTAGTCGGCAGGATACTTGTCCGAAGAAAATGTCAGAAGGACAGGACCTAAACTCCGTGCTCCAGGGAATGAGTGCCCAGATAGCCGCCTTACAACAAGCTCAAGCCGCTACCAACCGGGAGTTGGAGTTAACGAGGGCCCAGTTGGCTGAAGCAAGAAAGGTACACCCCGAAACTCATGCTCCCAAGCCCCCGCCTTTAGTGGCTATGACGGAGGGTGACGACGTGGAATCGTATCTGGGCATTTTTGAACGGACGGCCACCTGGAACAAGTGGCAGCGGTCCGAGTGGGCGTCCATACTCGCGCCCTACCTGAAGGGACCCGCGCAGCGCGCTTATTACGACCTCCCCGAGGAGGAGGCCACGAATTATGACCTCCTGAAACAGGAGATCCTGGCACGCTACGGCATAATGCCAGGCCAGCAGGCGGCTGAATGGAGGACCTGGCAATTTGACCCAGAAAAGCCAGCCCGAGCGCAGGCCTTCGACTTTTGGGGAAAGATGGGGCGGTGGCTAAGGCCCAAAGGTCCCCAAGCCAGGAAAGTAGTGGAGCAGGTGGCCTGTGAGGGCCTAGTTAACGCCCTACCAAGCTCTCTCACCCAGCAGGTCCGGCGCCACCCCTACAAGGACATGTCAGGACTCCTGGAGGTACTGGAGCGTCAGCTCGCGGTCTACCAAGCCGGGGGGTCCGAAAGGCTAGCGCGTGGGAACCGACAGGGACGGGTGGCCCACCCCGAGCCCTCTCGACGCGCTGCGGAAGCGCCGTTGAAATCTAAAGAAAAAACGGCCTCTCCACACTGTTACAAGTGCGGGGAGACCGGTCATCTACTGCCGACCTGTCCCCTCAACACAACAACGGAGCCGATGGACTGCACCTGGGCCTCCAAGGAAAGGTACTGTACTCCGTCGCACCCGCTGGCAACTCCAAACACGGGAGTGGTGTTGTTAAATGGGCACTCGGTGGTGGCTTTGTTTGACTCCGGCAGCAACATTACCATTGTTGCTCGCCGTTACGTATTACCGCGACAGTGGCTTACACAACATTTACAAGTCACTTGTGTGCACTCAGAGACCAGGTCTTACCGTTCCGCTCGGTGCTTCATTACATGGAAGGGGCAGGTTTCCGCTCTGATGGTCGCTGTGTTACCTGAACCTCCCTATCCGGTAATCTTGGGACAAGACTGGTCGCAAACAAACTGCGGTAAAACGAGCACTGCTCCCGAAGCTTCCTTAGGTCTAGCTGTGAGGGGACGAGGCACCCTTCCCGCGGTCTCCACGCCATGCTCCAGGGCAGACCAAAATGGCGCAGGCACCTCGCAGGACGTCTCTCAGGCTGTGGACTCTGACCCGGAAGTATCCGCCGGGGAAGGGACAAGCCAGGGAACACTCCCGCAAAGCCACTCACAAGATCCTCTTAGTAATTTGGACTATCAATTTCGGTCCACACCTGCATCATTTAAGAGAGAGCAGTGGAATGATGATTCCCTCCGGTTTGCCCGGAATGCGGTTGTTCTTCCAGGCGGTTCACAAGCTGATAGTTCCATACCACGTGAGCCCTTCTTTGTACTGGAAAATGATCTGTTGTATTGGGTAGCCACCCACAAGGGGGAGGTGCGGAAATTGCTGCTAGTGCCACGTACCTTCCGGCGGGAGGTGTGTGAACTAGCACACGCTCACCTCCTGGGCGCCCACCTCGGGGCCGAGAAGACACTGGAGAGAATTAAACTCCGTTTTTACTGGCCCGGGATTAACGAGGAGGTCCGGCCTTTCTGTCAGTCCTGCCCGGAGTGCCAGATACACCAGATTCCTAGGAGGGATCGCGCTCCTCTCGTCTCTATTCCCCTAGTAGATATTCCCTTTGATAGAATGGGGTCGACATAGTAGGACCCCTCGATCCCTCCAACCGTGGCTACAAGTACATATTGGTCATGGTTGATTATGCCACCCGATACCCAGAGGCGGTTCCCCTGCGCTCCGCTACTACAAAGAATATCGCACGGGAGTTAGTCAATTTATTTTCAAGAGTGGGTATTCCTAAAGAAGTCCTCACAGACCAGGGTACTCCGTTCACCTCGGATACGTTCAGGGAAGTTGCCAAGTTACTCCGGATAAAGCACCTAAAGACGTCTGTCTACCATCCCCAAACAGACGGATTGGTAGAACATTTTAACCAGACGCTTAAACAGATGCTTCGCAAGGTAGTCAGCGCCGATGGCAGGAATTGGGACCAGCTCCTACCGCTTGTACTCTTTGTCTATCGGGAGGTGCCTCAGGCCTCTACTGGTTTCTCCCCCTTTGAATTACTATATAGGCGACAACCCCGGGGAATTTTGGACATATTAAAAGAGGGATGGGAGGATGAGACCATTCCCTCCCCTAATATACTGGAGTATGTTGCGCAACTGCGCGACAGGCTCGCCAAAATCAGGCCTATTCTAAAAGACCATGTGACTCGTGCGCAAGCGGCGCAGGCCCGGTGTTATAACCGCAAATCCGTCCTCCGAGAGTTCCAGCCGGGGGATCGAGTAATGGTTCTCGTGCCCACCTCCCATTCCAAGCTGCTGGCTCATTGGCAGGGGCCATATGAGGTTAAAGAAAGAAAAGGGCTCGTCGACTATTTAGTTCTCCAACCTAATCGTCGACCGAGCAAGAGAATCTACCATATCAACCTGCTAAAACCTTGGAAGGACAGGGAAGAATCTCCCGACACTCGTAGGTCCCTCTCCCTATTCACTGGCGCATCTGCCCTTAACCTCGGTGATGAGCTAACACCCTTACAACGGCGTGAGATAATCCAGGCCATCCACGCCATCCCTGAAGTGGTGAGCGAGACACCCGGGCGGACTGCCCTGATTGCGCATGACATAGTCACGGGAGAGACCTTATAGACTCCCGGAGGCAAAATGTGCGGAAGTGGAATTGGAGGTGCAACGAATGTTGGATATGGACATTATTGAGGAAAGTCATAGCCCTTGGTCCAGTCCTATCATCCTCGTTTCCAAACCGGACGGCTCCTGGAGATTCTGCAATGACTTTAGACGTCTAAACCAGGTCCATCCAAGTTCGATGCCTACCCGATGCCTCGCATTGACGACTTGCTCGAACGGCTGGGTGCGGCTCGATACTTGACTACCCTTGACATGACGAAAGGGTATTGGCAGATTCCTTTAACGGCATCCGCAAAAGAAAAAACGGCCTTTAGCACCCCTAGTGGACATTGGCAGTATAAGGTTCTCCCATTTGGGCTGCACGGGGCCCCAGCGACCTTTCAACGTCTGGTGGATAGAGTGCTGAAGCCCCACCAGTCCTATAGTGCCGCCTTCCTGGATGACGTCATCATCTATTCCGGCACCTGGGAGGAACATTTATTGCAGGTCTCGGCTGTTCTCGCGACCCTAGCTAAAGCTGGCCTCCGTATCAACCCCCGTAAATGCTTCTTTGGCTTAAAGGAGGCCAAATATTTAGGCTACCTTGTGGGACAAGGACAGGTGAAACCACAATGTTCCAAAGTTAAAGACATCTTGGAATGGCCCCGTCCGAGTACCAAGAGACAGGTGCAGGCTTTCTTGGGGCTAGCCGGGTACTACCGCCGGTTCGTACCCCGTTTCTCCGAGAGGGCAGCGCCCTTGACTGATTTAACAAAGAAAGGCGCTCCCCTCCGTGTGGTATGGAACGAGAAGGCGGAACATGCATTCCGTGACTTAAAAAAGGCCCTAACATCGGCACCTGTACTAAGAACCCCTGATTTTGGTTTACCATTTATCCTCCAGACCGATGCTTCGGACACAGGCCTGGGCGCCGTGTTAAGCCAAAGCATCGATGGTGTCGAACACCCTGTGATGTATCTGAGCCGGAAACTGCTGGACCGGGAGACCCGGTACGCGGCGGTGGAGAAGGAAGCCCTGGCCATTAAGTGGGCCGTGACTTATCTCCGATACTACCTGTTGGGTCGCGAGTTCACTCTGGTGACTGATCACGCCGCGTTGCAGTGGATGTCCCTTCATAAAGAGTCAAACCCGCGGGTCACCTGGTGGTTTCTGGATTTACAGCCTTATAAGTTCACGGTCACTTATCGCCGTGGCAACCTTCAGGCCAACGCCGATGCCCTCTCTCGTATTCACGACCTCTCGGTTCGGTCCGCCCGTCCTGACGGTTTCGGGCTAAGGGGGGGGTCGTGTCACGCATGCGCGACTAGGAAGCCGCGGAAGGAACCTTAAAACACCTCAAAAGACGTTTGCCGGCGGGGCGTGGCGGGGTACTAACCTTGTTTCTTTGTTTTCCAGAATGAAAGACGCTCCGCCATAAGGACTGACCGCAGTACGTCCACTTCCGCCCTTCCTCCGCCATCTTTCCTGACGTCAACAGTCCCATCATCCCTCACGCCTCCTTCCCAGCATTCCTTCACTTCCGGCTCCTCCCTTATAAAATGGCCGCCGACGCCTAGTATGGCGTCGCGCATATGAAAGTTTTTTTTCTGTTGTTGTTGACCTGAAATTTTTCTGTTTACGGTGGAGTGTAAACAATATAAGGGGCCGGAAAACCCCAAACCTTTTTGTTGTCTCCTATTGACTCTTTTACAATAGATAGATAGATAGATAGATAGATAGATAGATAGATAGATAGATA
>JANRMT010062817.1:42126342-42163794 GCA_026402145.1 Polypterus bichir lapradei
ATAGATAGATAGATAGATAGATAGATAGATAGATAGATAGATAGATAGATAGATGTACTTTATTTGTCCCCAGGGGAAAATTAGAACTTTAAAGACGCTTGAGAGAGATAAAGAGAAATATATAAATAATAAAACAAACAGCAACTCCCTAAACACACATGAGATCGTCTGGCTTGGGTACTGGAGTACTGCTGCAATCAATAACAAGGGCTATAGGTAACAATAAGATGGCCAGTCCTGTCCAGATGTCATTTGAAGGTGTTAACATTTGAATAAAGTACATCCAGCTTGTTGTGTCCGAAAAAGGAACATTCCGTTAGACATTGGTTCAGAATTACTAATTGTTCTATTGCCAAGTTTAAAAATAAACATCACCTGCTCCTAGGCAGTAATGTGGACAAATACAGCCAGCAGAGTAGCACTTTAATAATAGTAAAAATATGTAAATGAATAAAAATAGAATAGAAAAAGAGGGAGAGAATCCACTTCCTAAATTTAAAGGCTTATTCTAAAATGTTATTTTGTCAGATCTTGCCAGGTTTTGAAAAAGTCTGCACAGATGCTCTGAGTATTTAATTTTTTCCAATTTCAAATAATATATAATATCAGTTACCCACTGACTTAAAAGAGATGAGTTATGATTTTTCCAGTTGAGCAAGATAAGTCTTCGTGCCAGTAGTGTAGTAAAGGCAATTACAATTTGTTTGTCCTTCTCCACTTTAAGTCCATATGGAAGTACACCAAACACAGCTGTTAGTGGATTAGGAGGGATTGTGATGCCCAGAATGTCTGAGAGGCATTTAAAATCTTTGTCCAAATTGATGTTAATTTGGTGCACGCCCAAAACATATGGCCCAATGAGGCTAGAACTCGATGAAATTCACAGGTTGGATCTTGCCCAGGAAACATTTTGGACAATTTTAAACGAGACAGGAGCACTCGATATATTATTTTAAGTTGAATAATTGTATGGTTTGTGCATATGGAGCTGAAGTGAATTCTGTGCATTGCTGCCTTCCACTCCTTTTCTTATTTGCTGAGTGAAAGATCCTTTTCCCAATGTACTCTGGGATCTTTGAAATGTTTTATATATTACAGAAATGCTGTTTGAGTCTTCAAGACTGATCAATATTTCTTCCGGTATAGAGGTAGGTGGGAGGTGAGGGAAGTTGGGTAGGTTTTGTTTAACAAAGTTTCTAATTTGAAGGTAGTGAAAGAAATGTGTTGCCGGAAAGTTAAATTTGGAGTGTAATTGTTTGTAGGATGCAAAGACATTGTCAGTGTACAGATTTCTAAGTGATTTTAATCCTGGATGTTTTCCAGACATTAAAAACCACGTATGTTTGAGAAGGTGGAAGAAGGTGGATCTCGGGCAGAGGTGCCACAGATAGAAGCTTCTCTGTCTTAAAATACTTCCTACATTGGTTCCATATTCTGAGTGAGTGAAGCACTATTGGGTTGTTAGTATATTGGTGTTGACTTGTACTTATTGGGGTACAAAGCAAAGAATATAAAGAATTAATGTAGGATTTTATTTCTATTGTGGACCAAGCCTGTGTCTGCTCACCTATTTGTGTCAATGTCCAGGTTTTTATAGCTTGTATATTTGCCACCCAGTAATAAAACTGAAAGTTAGGTAGATCCATGCCACATTCCTCAGGTCTTTGTAGGGTCGCCTTTTAGATACATGAATGTTTTGATTTCCAAATAAATGAGGTTATGGTTGAATCTAATTTCTTAAAAAATGATTTATTGATGTATATTGGAATGTTTTGAAATAGAAAGAGAAGCTTAGGTAGGATATTCATCTTGACAATGTTAATTCTTCCAGCTAAAGTAAGATGAAGGATAGACGATCTATGCAAGTCTTATTTAATTTTTTCCATGCAGACAGTGAAATTTTGTTGGTTTTAATTGTAATGTGCTTGCATTTCCATTATAAGTCTCCAGACCTTGTCCTGCTTTTACAACTCTGTCTGATCATATCAAATGAAAACTGTCCTGCATTAACTTGCATCTGAAATACGCTGAAACTGCTTCTCATCAATTAACGAATATACAGGGTGGGCCATTTATATGGATACACCTTAATAAAATGGGAATGGTTGGTGATATTAACTTACTGTTTGTGGCACATTAGTATATGTGAGGGGGGAAACTTTTCAAGATGGGTGGTGACCATGGTGGCCATTTTGAAGTCGGCCATTTTGGATCCAACTTTTGTTTTTTCAATAGGAAGAGGGTCATTTGACACATCAAACTTATTGGGAATTTCACAAGAAAAACAATGGTGTGCTTGGTTTTAACATAACTTTATTCTTTCATGAGTTATTTACAAGTTTCTGACCACTTATAAAATGTGTTCAATGTGCTGCCCATTGTGTTGGATTGTCAATGCAACCCTCTTCTCCCACTCTTCACACACTGATAGCAACACTGCAGGAGAAATGCTAGCACAGGCTTCCAGTATCCGTAGTTTCAGGTGCTGCACATCTCGTATCTTCACAGCATAGACAATTGCCTTCAGATGACCCCAAAGATAAAAGTCTAAGGGGGTCAGATCGGGAGAACTTGGGGGCCATTCAACTGGCCCACGACGACCAATCCACTTTCCAGGAAACTGTTCATCTAGGAATGCTCGGACCTGACACCCATAATGTGCTGGTGCACCATCTTGCTGGAAAAACTTAGGGAACGTGCCAGCTTCAGTGCATAAAGAGGGAAACACATCATCATGTAGCAATTTCGCATATCCAGTGGCCTTGAGGTTTCCATTGATGAAGAATGGCCCCATTATCTTTGTACGCCATATACCACACCATACCATCAATTTTTTTGTTCCAACAGTCTTGGAGGGATCTATCCAATGTGGGTTAGTGTCAGACCAATAGCGGTGGTTTTGTTTGTTAACTTCACCATTCACATAAAAGTTTGCCTCATCACTGAACAAAATCTTCTGCGTAAACTGAGGGTCCTGTTCCAATTTTTGTTTTGCCCATTCTGCAAATTCAGTGCGCCGATCTGGGTCATCCTCGTTGAGATGCTGCAGTAGCTGGAGTTTGTAAGGGTGCCATTTGTAAGTAGCTAATATCCGCCGAAGGGATGTTCGACTAATGCCACTCTCCAGTGACATGCGGCGAGTGCTACACTGTGGGCTCTTGCTGAATGAAGCTAGGACAGCCACTGATGTTTCTTCATTAGTGACAGTTTTCATGCGTCCACATTTTGGCAAATCCAACACTGAACCAGTTTCACGAAACTTAGCAAGCAGTTTGCTAACTGTAGCATGGGAGATGGGTGGTCTCGTAGGGTGTCTTGCATTGAAATCTGCTGCAATGACCCGGTTACTGCGTTCACCAGACATCAACACAATTTCTATCTGCTCCTCACATGTTAACCTCTGCGACATGTCAATGGCTGTACACAAAGAGAAACTTGTAAATCACTCATGAAAGAATAAAGTTACGTTAAAACCAAGCACACCATTGTTTTTCTTGTGAAATTCCCAATAAATTTGATGTGTCAAATGACCCTCTTCCTATTGAAAAAACAAAAGTTGGATCCAAAATGGCCGACTTCAAAATGGCCACCATGGTCACCACCCATCTTGAAAAGTTTTCCCCCTCACATATACTAATGTGCCACAAACAGGAAGTTAATATCACCAACCATTCCCATTTTATTAAGGTGTATCCATATAAATGGCCCACCCTGTACAATTGCTACAGTAACAGAAACATTCTGTGACTTGCCATAACACATTAAATTTCATCCCATTCTACATTTATGGAGACTTGCCATTTCTGAATATTTTCCACTTTACTCTTATCTTTGCTCTGTATTTTTTCCATCTTTGGATGAGCTGCTTCTGTGATAAGGTGCAACAGTCATCAGTGATCACAGAAATACCAACTGATTAGGGGAACATTTGATATTTTCCTCTTTACGTGCTCAGAGTTTCCTACATTCTCCAATGTTGCAGACATAACCATCAGATTATGTCTGCATGCTGCTGGGACTAATTTTAATCCCAGTTTTCCACTCCCTACAAGGGCTGAACCTGTACACCTTGACAATCGCTAAGACCAAAGTTGATCTCAGTTTCCTCCACTACAAAGATGAACACATCTAGCAGGGGATGGCTACCCTGAAAGGATTGCACTAAATACACTAACAAAAGACAGTAGTCAACTCGTGCAGGGATTACAGACCACCATTTGTTCCCAGTTTGCTTCCTTCCAAAGGATTTAACCTGTACTAGCATAACTTGTTATACTGCTGAACCTCTCAGCCTAGGTTAATATCCTTCAGAAACTGGATTAGTATCTCAGTCACTCATCCTATAGAACCACTGACCCTCTGGTGATTGCTGGCATCAGTAAACAACAAGGAAGAGTAAAGCCTAGTGTACTTTTCACTTGTTTTGCTCAATTTTGGGAATCTACTCTTATAACATTTTTTTCAAAACAGACACCTAACTGATGTTTGCTTGATGATGTTGGCCCCATGATCAAGTCAGTTTGAACAAAAGCATCTGCTTTAAGAATAAATGGAAGAGTGTAAATGTAAATAAAACAACACTGTGGGTTTTGTGAGATATTTTAACCAGTTGTGTAATAGTATACTCCCAATTACCAATGGTATGCTGGTAGAGTGCAATATTAACCAATCTTCTGCAAGCTGCTGTCTGTGAGTTGCAGTGAGCACATTGTGAGAACGATTCAAAGTCAATGTTTAAGATGGAATCAAAATTGGTTAAGGCTGGAGAAGACACAAATGTAACAGATTGAGGTGTTTAACATTTGGGATTAAACATTTAGCAGATTTGAAAATGAAAACCACTTAGGAAATTATAAAACTGTTAGCACCTAAGCCCCTCCCCATATCATAATGCACTTTACAAAGGAAACAAGATTTTGATATAGCCTCCTTGTCAAATTGCATACTGATAAAATAAATCAAAATTGCATAACTGAACCAAGTCAAGTATTATAAATAGCAAAGATATTTAGCATTAGCATTGCAACTTCTCCTCAGCCTTCTTGACTGTTGATGATTTTGCAACCTTTTTTCAGGAAATGGTGGCTGTTATCAGTATTCAATTAACATCACTCCCTCTGGCCAGTCTGCTCCATCCTGAGCACACCACAACATTCACATCTTTCTTTCCTGTCTCCACCACTGATGTTTCCAACCTCCTCTCTAGTCGATCCACCCAGGCTATCTCTCTCTCACTCATTTCAGCAATTACACATGTCGTCAACACCTAACAGCACAGGCACTTTTGCTACATTGTTCAAACAGGCCCTAGTAGCTCCTCTTCTTAAGAAGCCCACTCTTGACCAGTCTCAAATAAGTAAGTACAGTGCACTCCTCTCCTTTCTATTCAAAACACTGAAACATATGTCTTTAACACTAGAATTACCAGAGCCTACAAGAAAAAAAAGAAAGAGACAAATATATGGGACATTGGGTATAAATTTATGGTACTTGTAAAAGTTAGCTTTTTTCAGTTTTATTCTCTCAATCACGATCATGCTCTAACACCACCCCCCGATCTGACTCTAAGTAACAGCACCAGCGTAAATTCACACCCAATCTGACACTGTTCCTTTTCAAATAATATTGCATTAGTGCGATGATGTTTTCTTATCGGTACTATTCAGGTCATAAAATGATTTCTTCAAAATGTCACATATATTGTATCTTTCCTTCAGGTGTGTAATTGAAACCACAGCATAGAGAGAAGTGTGCGCATTGCAACAGGTACACATGTCGTAAATGTAGGAAAGATGGTCCTTGCGTGTGTGTAAACTGTTAACATCTGAATTTGATGATTGCATATGGTGCTGAACTGACCTCATAAAATGTCATAAAATGAATAATTCCAAATATCATATATACCTACGTCTCTGTTTTGTTTTGTTTTGACATCATAAACCATAAGGCGAATACTAATTTTGCGTGAGCAGAAACAAAAAAATAAAGTGACGGTGAGATACGAAGAAGGTTGGTCTCGTCCGATGCAAGAGATGGACGTCTGAAGTAGAGCTCCGCTAGCAGCGGTGTTATTTTTCATATTATTTACTTATTATCCTGAGATATCCTGTATCTATTCAATCCAAGGAGACTGCTACAGTATATGTAAGCATTATATAAACATGGCCAATAAGAAAGGGGGTCCGAAAGAATCGAAAACTAAAGCTGCACCCAAGCTAAGATCAGCAAGCCCTAGTTCAAGATACGGCCTTTCAGAGACTGACCTGGATCGAATGGGCGAAAGCCCAGACTCCTCAGGACCACGGTCCGCCACATCGTCGCCGGCTGAGAGTGAAAAGGGGAGCGAATGTACGATCGTGAGTGCAGATCTCGATAGCTCGCCGATCGGAGAAGAACACCTGAAACTGGAAAAGGCCTTGCGGTCCACGGCTTCAATTACTCCATGCGAGCCGGGAATAGTGGGGACACCGGCTACAGTAGAGCCTGCTGCTTCACCTACAGTACAAGAAAGCACAATTGAAATGTCTAAACTGCAGGTGATGTTAGCTGAGCTCATACAAGATATAAAGAAAAGCGAGAAGGCAAATGAGAAAGCAAGGGCAAAGGCACATTAGAAACTGAAACAGGAATTGAAACAGGAGTTGCAACAAGCAAACGAAACGTAGTGGCTGATGCTGCAACAGGCAAATGAAAGGCTGCGACAAGAAATGCAACTGGAGATGCGACAGGTGCTGGGTAAAATTGAAACGCTTACTGATCAATTGGAGGATCTAAAGGAGACATTCACGACTCGGATTGAAATAGCCGAAAATTTAGCTGCCAGTGCCGAAGAAAAAGCAGAAAATGTCAGCTCCAAATGAAAAAAACTCGGAGACAGACTGGCTGCTTTGGAAGATGGAAGCAGAAGGTATAATGTCAGAATTGAAGGTCTGCCTGAGGATCGAGAAAGTCCAAACCCAGTGAAATTCGCAGCTGAACTCTTCTCTAAAATAATCAGGGAGGACTTTAAAGCAGAATCTGAGATAGCAGCGGCTTACTGCGTACGCGGATCAAATACCGTTCGATCCAGATCTTTTATTATTCACTTTGAAAGATTATCGTTTAAGCTAAAGGTGATTGCAGTCCTCAGAGACAAGCAAGATATTATATATAAGAATAACCGCATTCATATCTTCCCTGACTTCTCTCCAGCAACAGCTACTAAACGCGCAGCCTTCTACAACATTAAACAGCGGTTACGGCAAGCCAACGTCAAATACAGCCTCTTGTATCCGGCCAAACTGAAAGTTGAATTGCAAGGTCAATTCTATGTCTTCGCTATCAAAGAAGAAGCAGAAAAGGAATTAAGAAAGCTGATCCCGGGACTATTCTGATACATAATAGTGAGTCATGGCCGTTAATGATATAGCAAGGACTAATAATCTACTGTCTGATCTTTTTGTTTAAAATACGGGTTTTTATCATCATATATTCTCATTATTACTTAGTATTACTAGGGCGCTATGTGTTTATGTTTTATTGTGCTTAATTACTTTTTTTTTTTTTTCCAGCTAATTATTTTATCTCTACCCTAAACGAGACTGTTCAACATCAAACCCTTGGTTTATTGTTATTGCTATTATTGCATTAAGACTTATTATGCTTATTTTGGACAAATTTTTAACACTATCCCCCGGGTTTATTGTCTGGGTGTATTATCTTAATGCACTAAGATTGCTGAAGACTATATATATTTTAAATGCACAATTTTTTTATTTATTTATTTTTTTTAGACTATATTGGTAATAGATATCTCTATCTCTTAATCCTAAAATGCCTCTGCGTGGGGGCTTGTTTTGATTTGGACGTGCTCTGTCTCTGGGTATGTCAGAGGACTGGGACTGTGTGAAGTGGGTTCTAGCCTCACTTGAGGAGGCAAAAAGAGTGGGTGGGGGGTTAAGGGGGGGAGAGAAAGAGAGCAGGCTTGATCTATACCTAATCTATCCTCTTAATCTTTATAATTATAACTACCAACGTAATGATAAGCTACATGGCAACAACTCTAGGGGAAATAAGAAATTAAGGCCGAAGCTGTCTCACTTCCAGTTAAGACTATAAAATGACATCAAAAACTCAGAATCAATGTCTTCATGATGGGACAGTTAATTTCGTGAGCTAAAATGTTAAAGGCTTGAATCATGAATTAAAGAGAAAGAAAGTACTCTCTCACCTAACAGGTCTAAACGCTAAAATAGTATTTTTACAGGAGACCCACTTATTAGGCAAGGATCATTCCGGCTGCAAAAAGACTGGACTGGCCAAATGTTCCATTCTAGTTTTACAAAGAAAACTAGAGGTGTGGGAATTCTCATACATAGAACAGTCCCATTTTTAGCATCAGATGTAGTATTGGATCCTGAAGGGAGATATGTAATGGTCATGGGAGACTTACTGTATCTAACTGTAAAATGATCTTAATAAATGTTTATGCACCTAATGTCGATGATAAGGAATTTATATAAAAATTATTTGCATCCATTCCCAATCTGAACACTCATAAAGTTATAATGGCTGGGGACTTTAATTGTGTTCTAAATCCACTTTTAGATAGGACTTCTTCCACAGGGGGAACGGCATCTAACACCGCAAAGATAATTAAAAAGTTTATAACTAACCACAACTTATCAGACCCCTGGAGGTTTTTAAACCCAAATTCAAGAACATATTCTTTCTACTCACCAGTACATCATTGCTACTCAAGGATTGATTACTTCTTTATAGATAACTTCTTGCCTATGATTAAATCTTGCGAATATGATGCTATTGTTATTTCTGACCATGCACCTATGATCTTGGAGTTAAAATTAATAAGCATCATACACTCACCCCGCAGATGGCGTCTCAACCCACTTCTATTAGCAGACGAGAATTGTACGGAATTTATATCCAAACAAATCCAATTCTTTCTAGAGACAAATACATCCTCCAAGATCTCTGCAGGAACATTCTGGGAAACTCTTAAGGTCTTCTTAAGAGGACAGATTATCTCATATCTTTCCCACAGAAATAAATTCGAAGCCAAGAAAGTAGCAGAGATAAAAAGCGAAATTACTAGAATAGATGAAGAACACGCCAGACTACCAAGCGAGACTCTACATAGGAAAAGGCAGGCTATACATTCATAACTAAACCTCTTGACAACTAAAGAAACTGAACAACTAATTTATAAATCCAGACATCATTACTATGAACATGGAGAGAAAGCCAATAAGCTTTTAGCTCAACAAATTCACAAGCAAGTAGTGCGCAATGCAATCTCAGTAATCACCAACGCGAATGGAGTTAAAATCGTTGACCACAAAAATATAATGCACACTTTCAGAGACTACTATAAATCCTTATACAGTAATCCCTCGCTATATCGCGCTTCGACTTTCGCGGCTTCACTCTATCGCGGATTTTATATGAAAGCATAACTAAATATATAACGCGGATTTTTCGCTGCTTCGCGGGTTCTGCGGACAATGTGTCTTTTTACTTCCTGTATATGCTTCCTCAGTTGGTTTGCCTAGTTGATTTCATACAAGGGACGCTATTGGCGGATGGCTGAGAAGCTAACCAATCAGAGCACGCAGTTAAGTTCTCCTGACTGAGATGCTAACCAATCAGAGCACGCAGTTGTGTTCTGAATGGTTCCTGGTTAACACTGAATGCAGTGTTAACCAGGAAGTCTCGTCTCGCTCATTCAGCATCAACGTGTTTCGCAGTGTAAAGAGTTATGCTCTTTAGTGTTTATCTTTGTGCATGGTCAAGCCCTTCATTATGGCTCCAAAACAATCTGCTACTTCTTCAGGGGCCGTGCCCAAGCGCAAGAAGAAGATGTTAACGATTGCCGAAAAGGTAAATGTTTTGGATTTGTTGAAGGCTACGATTCTTTTTATTTAAAAAGTAGGAAAGGAATATAAGATCTACGGCTGCAGCGTCCTTTTAACCAGGGTGCAAAACGAGTTGTAAGTGGATGTAATAAGGCAGTAGTCTGGATGGAATCTGCTTTAGGGATTTGGATTGAAGACTGCCAGAAGAAGAACAACGGCAGTGCTACACAATCGCCTGAAGTGGCTCCTTTACAAGGGCTGTAACGCTCTCCTTTGTTGTGCAGTAAAATTAAACTCATTGTTATCAGACAAGTCATCGTGTCATTGTTGGTGAGTAACCATAATTAATTTTCTTCTTACAGTGCTTAGTACATGTACGTACCTTTAGTGTCACTGTACACACATTTACTGTATACTATTTTTCTTGCATTGTACGTATTTATTGCTAGTGGCCTGTCTATCGTAATGGCTGTAACATATGTGATATCGGAGACACTCAATATCTTTAAAATAATATTTAGGTTTTACTGTATATAAACAGTGTGTTTATATACATAATTTCAATGAATCTTACCTAATATCTAAGAGAATACAAAGGGATTATGCTGTATAACTCTGCGGGGAATATTTATAAACAGTGTGGGAGAGTTTATAAGGGCTTAAAATATATAAAAATAACCATACAAACATATGGTTTCTACTTCGCGGATTTTCACCTATCGCGGGGGGGTCTGGAACGCAACCCCCACGATCGAGGAGGGATTACTGTATACTACTGAGTTTAAAGAAGACAATACACAATCTAATGCATTTCTGGATACATTACAAATACAAAAAATAGACACTTTTAGTGCGGAGGAACTTGAGAAACCTCTGGCGTTATCAGAATTACTAGATGCTATAAAGTCACTCCAAGGCGGGAAAGCAGCAGGCCCTGATGGCTACCTTGCAGAATTTTACAAGAAATTCTCCGCTCAGCTAGCTCCTCTCCTATTAGCAACATTTACAGAAGCCAGAGATAACCAATCTCTTCCTCAAACCTTTCGCCAAGCACTAATCACCGTTTTTCCAAACAAAATAAGGACTTATTACAATGTGCATCTTACAGACCAATTTCACTCCTGAATAACGATGTTAAAATACTCTGTAAAATCATAGCTAGAAGGATGGAGAAAGTGCTCCCCTCGGTAATATCACAAGACCAAACTGGATTTATTAGGGGCCGACACTTATCTTCAAATCTTCGACGCCTGTTTAATGTAATATACTCACCAACTAAATCAAACACCCCAGAAATATTATTATCATTGGATGCAGAAAAAGCATTCGACATGATTGATTGGAAATACCTTTTTACTACATTGGAGAGGTTTGGGTTTGGCCTGAACATTTGTGCATGGATCAAATTACTGTATACTAACCCAGAAGCTTCAGTTTGCATCAACAACATTTGCTCAGACTACTTTAAACTAGAACGTGGTACTAGACAAGGATGCCCCTTGTCACCGCTGTTGTTTGCAATTGCCGTTGAACCACTAGCAATACATTGTCGAAATACGGATCAGATAAAGGGGATTAGAAGAGAAGGACTGGAACAGAAAATTTCATTATATGCAGATGATATGGTACTGTATATATCGGACCCAGAAAATTCTGTGCCTGCAGTCTTAACAGCACTCACAGAATTTTAAAAGATCTCTGGTCTCAGAATTAATCTGAATAAAAGTGTACTCTTTCCAGTGAATTAGTAATATTAGATTAGATGCTCTACCTTTTATCATTGCAGAACAGTTTAAATACCTAGGGGTTAACATCACAAGTAAACATAAAGCTCTTTATCAGCAAAATTTCGCCGTCTACATGGAAAAAATCAAGGAAGACTTGAACAGACGGTCAACCCTTCATCTCACACTAGCTGGAAGAATTAACACTGTTAAGATGAATATTCTTCCTAAGCTCCTTTTTTATTTCAAAACATTCCAATATACATTAATAAATCATTCTTTAAGCAATTAGATTCAGCAATAACCTCATTTATTTGGAATTCAAAACATCCACGCATCCAAAGAGCGACCCTACAAAGACAAAAGGCAGAAGGGGGCATGGCTCTACCTAACTTCCAGTTTAATTACTGGGCAGCAAATATACAGGCGATAAGAACCTGGACACAAATAGAAGAACATACACAGGCTTGGTCCACAATAGAAGTAAAATCCTGCAGTACTTCTTTGTATTCCTTGCTCTGTGCTCCAATAAACACATGTTATCGGCAATACACTAATAACCCAATTGTGCTCCACTCACTTAGAATCTGGAACCAATGTAGAAAGGATTTTAAGACGGAGAAGCTTCTATCTGTGGCACCTCTGCAAGAGAACCACCTCTTTCAACCCTCACAAACATATGCAGTTTTTAATATTTGGAAAAAATTTGGAATTAATTTGCTTAGAGATCTTTATATAGATAATGTCTTTGCATCCTATGAACAATTACATTCCAAATTTAACATTCCAACTACACATTTCTTTCACTATCTTCAAATCAGGAACTTTGTTACACAGAACCTTCTAGATTTTCCTCATCTTGCACCCTCATCCATGCTGGAAAAAATATTGCTCAATCTCAAGGACTTAGACACCATCTCTACAATATATAAAATCATTTTACAATCCCTTCCTTTCAAAGATCCAAGAGGTCACTGGGAAAAAGATCTCTCAATTAATATATCAGAAAAGGAGTGGAAAGTAGCAATGCAGAGAATTCACTCGAGCTCCATATGCGCAAAGCACACAATTATACAACTCAAAATTATATATTGAACACATCTGTCTCGACTAAAACTCTCCAAAATGTTTCCAGGGCATGATCCAACCCGCGAACGCTGCAAACTAGTTCCAGCCTCACTGGGTCACATGTTCTGGGCCTGCACCAAATTAACATCATTCTGGACGAAAATTTTTAATTACCTTTCAGACAGCCTTGGACTCACAATCCCTCCTAACCCATTAACAGCTGTGTTTGGTGTTCTTCCAGATGGGCTTAAAGTGGAGAAGGACAAACAAACTGTGATTGCATTCACTACACTTTTGGCACGCAGACTTATCCTGATAAACTGGAAGAACCCAAACTCTCCTCTTTTAAGTCAGTGGGAAACTGATGTGTTATACTATTTGAAATTGGAAAAAATCAAATACTCAGTTAGAGGATCCTTACAGACTTTTTTCAAAACATGGCAGGATCTAATCAGTAATATTTTAAAATAATCTCATAAAGCACAGAGAATCTATTAATTTAGGTATGTTTACAGGTCTTAAATTTCATGCTGTTTGGCTTGCTCTCTCTCTCATGGGTGGGGATCGATTTGTTCTTAACTCAATTTTTCTTTATGTAAAACTTGATTGATTTGTATGGAATGCAATAAAATTAATATAAATTAAAAAATAAATAGAAAAAGAAGGCAGATTCACCAGCGTTTGTGTGTCAGCCTTTATCCCTCCAGATCAGAGAATGTCCAGTTCCATTGCCTCAAAACACCACTCACATCTACAGTTACTCCCAGTTTCAAATAAAAACTAACAGCATCATATCCCTAGGGCGGTAGTATGTATCATGATCGTGAAGTGAAAAAAAAAATGGTAACTTTTACAAGTAAAGTACTATAAATGTACACGGTCTGTTACAGACGCAAACCAAATGTATGTGTGTACTGTATAATATTAACAATAACAGCAGCTCACTACTGAAAATGGCACATTTTGGAGGCAGTGGGGATCAAACCGGGGACTCTTGATTACAAGTCAGCAAATCTTACCACTACACCACAGAAGCTGTTGTATCATCCTTGAACCTTTTGTGAAAGTGTTTATTTGATCTTTGGACTTCAGGCTTCACACATTCTATAGTTTATGCCTACATTTTGTAACATTTATTACTAAAATATGAAAAAGTTTCTGTTTTAACAATGTGTTTACACAGATTACTGTAGAAACGGAACACATATGAAATGCATGTGTTCCAAATAACGATCTATTATTTCCACTCTAAAACTCCAGCAGTTCACTCCCAGATAATCAAACAAGGCATGAGCTGGGAGAACTTTGTGAACTTTCTGCGACGGTGGAGGGATGGAATAGCAGGCTGCTTGCTGCTTGTCTTAATCGGCACATTTACAGGACAAAAGACACTGACGGAGAGGTGCAAACAGATTTAAGGTGGGCCGGATTTAAGGGTTTTCTCGTATGCTCTGGTAATTCTAGTGTTAACCAAGTTTCCTCCTTATATCTACAGAACAGACTGCATGGTCCTCATCAATCAGGCTTCAAGAAGGGCCATTCCACCAATACGGCTCTACTGACCGTTGTCAACATGTTACAGTAGGTTTAGTGTGTAAGCGTTTAGCAAATGGTCCCCCTTATTTACAGTTCCCTTTTCATTGTGATATTTTTTTTTACATATGAAATAAGCAAATCTTGCATTTGGGGACTGAAAATTCTTTCTACCTGTGCAATAGCCTTGAAGTGTTAAAAATTTTTAAGAGTAGCTCTAGCACATGTGTCTAGAGTGGAAAGCAGTGCACTCTGTATTGCATAAATTAGCCTTATCTAGGTAAATAACGCTTGCCCTAAACCATCATTCAAGCTCCTTTTTACTTCCCTTTTTAATTTTTTTAAAACTTTTTCTGAATTTATTTAAAGCATGTAACATTCCATACAATCAAGTCAAACTTAATAACACTAAATTCAATTCGACCTCCACCTATGAGAAAAAGAGGAAGGCCAACAGCCAGAGTAAAACTTCTGAGAGTAGTATAGAGGGAAGGAGTCTTTCACCCCAATATAAGTAATTATTCTAATATATTATCGATTAGATCCTGCCAGGTTATAAAAATGTTTTGAACAGATCCTCTAAGAGAGAATTAGATTTTTTCCAATTTCAAATAGTATATAACATCAGTTACCCACTGATTTAACAGAGGTGGGTTAGGATTCTTCCAGCTGAGCAAGAGAAATCTATGTGCTAATAGTGAAGTAAAGGCAATTACAGTTTGTTTGTCCTTCTCCACTTTACGTCCATCTGGGAGTACACCAAACACAGCTGTTAATGGATTAGATGTGATTGTGACACCAAGGCTGTCTGATAGGCATTTTAAAATCTTTCTCCAGAATGGTGTTAATTTGGTACACACCCAAAACATGTGACCTAGTGAAGCTGGAGCTTGATAGCAACATTCACAGGTTGGATCTTTCCCTGGAAAACTTGAAATTCCTTTTAACAAACAGAAACCAGAATAATCCACTAGTAAGGCACAAGCTGCCCCCTTTGTGCTTACTGTGCTGCCATCTTTTGACACGGAGTGAGAAAGTAAGGCAGAGATCAGGAATGGTAAAAAGAGAAAGACACCCTAAAAACAAAGAAGAGAATGCAGGTGGAACATCTGAAACCCCACCTCCCAACATAAGCATCAACCAGTTGCATAAGCATAAAGCCCAAAATAACAAGCAAAGCCCTCCAGTGCTCTAGTATAATACACAAAACCATGCTGAAAATTAAAAATTTTTTAATCCATTATTAAGGCCTTTTTTGCTATTTAACCCTGAACTTTATTTGATTTAAAAATGTTTTAAAGAATGATACAAATACTAATCTATAGTGGTGGTTGCTAACACTGGGAAGTACAAAGCAGTGTATGAAGACAAAATTAAACCAAGCTCCATTTCCATCTGATGGGGGTATCTGCACAGGAATCCATACTATGCTTCACTCATTTACTAGGTCTTGGCCACACGTGATGGAAAGCAGAAATGAAAACAAGAGGAAAGCTGTGGCATGGCTGGGAACAAGATGGCTTATTCACAAATAAGCAGGAACATCCTCACAAGAAAAAAGGAAAATTATTCTTGGTAACAGAAAACAGAAAAACAAACTGAAAAAATTGCAGGACCTAGAAATTAATTCATTGTTAGAGAATACCCTTGAATAGCTTCTTAACAAGACATGATATGCATGTAAAAGTAGGATAATAACATGTTACCAAGTAACCAAGCAAGCTGCCTGCTTAATTATAATAAAATTTTTCAGGACAATAAACTTGAACTCTGGGGCCAAAAACCTCCTAATTAAAAATGAGACAAACATTTCCATATTGGCAAACGTTTCCAATTAGACATTGTTGCATAAACAACAATGAAAATACATAGCACATTCTTCACTAAGAACAGAATCGTATAGGGCAACATTTATCCCATCTGTGTGTGTATATAGTTTCAGGATGTGCACCATTAGTAACCTTCTGAATAAATGTAAATGGCCGTTCTTTTTAGTAGAAAATCACAAATATTTTTGACAAATTCATACATTAGCAAAATAAAACTGAACAAAAAATCATTTTAGAATGCATTCTGAATAGTTACACAAGTAAGGCTAATTAAGGAATGAATTCATTTAAGTGCAGAAATTTTAACTGCATCTGTTTTAATTCATTAATCAAAAAATTGCAAAACACTTGGAAATTTTCTGTGATTTATTTAAATAAGTTGGAATTGAAACCTAGCAACACTGTAGGAATGGTATGTAAAATATTAAACTAATAAAGTGAATATAGTCAGCTATCTCATAGCAAAAAAAGAAATCAAAGAAATTCACTGCTATTCACTATTGGTTTACATACAAAACACCTTTAAAACTATCATCAATATGCTTTGTCTTCAGAATTCTACTTTATAGGCCCACAGAAGTATCATTGGCATATCCAGAGACTTCTTACAGCTTAGAAAATAAACCCCCTTTTGCTAAGAATAATTAGGGTTACTTCTTTGCTGCCAATTTACTCTTTTCCAAGACTGCAGCAATGTCAGGACACCTTGTTGCCTAAGGCCGGAGTTATACTTCACGCGACGCATGCTGCAGCGGACGCTCCTGCTACGCAAGCATTGTAGTGTTCATACTTGCGCGCGTACTTTACGTAAATCTGGAGGAATCCACCAGGTGGCAGTGCAAGATATTATCACGGTGAGAACATGTTCGGCTTCTCTGTGTTGTGAATTGCCTAGAACACCTATTAAATTCTGATGACACCTTACCGCAATATCTCTGAAAAGGATGTTTATTGATTAAATCCATCAATCCAGGGATGTGTCCATTCCAGCAAGCATTGGGCACGAGTGAGAAACAGTCCCTTGACGAGGCCTCAGCTCATCGCAAGGTGAATACAAGCACACACATACACTAGCGTCATTTTAGCGGCACCAAATTCCCAAATCTGCATATCTTTGGAAGGAAACCGGAGCATAGTGTGGAATACAAGCAGGATATACAAGCAACATAACTCCCTGCAAGACAGCAGTGCTATCGCTCCACCACCGTGACACCCCCATGTGTGTAATTATTCCCCCATGTGTGTAATTAACAGTATTCATTATTGAAACGAAATTATATGTAAAATGTAACATACACACTTTAATGCATTTCATCATGAAAGTGATATCAAGTATAAATCTAAAGACTCTAAATGTGCAGAGAGTTGGAATATCATACATTTAATTTGTTCTGTGTGGCAATCTATTGTTGCTTTCCGCTGCTGTCAGGTCCAAGAAGCTCGTAGCGATTAAAAACTGGGATGACGTTTACGACCGTCTGTTTTAATGATAAAGTAAACTACGAGGTTAAAGTGGACAATTTGAGATTAAAGCCGAAATTTCCACTTTAATCACAAAATACACGTTTTCACCGTGTCCTTTATTTTTTCTCAGTGGCTCAAATATTACGCTATACATTATGTTGCTGTTGTTAAGTTGCAAAAATAAAAAAATAAAAAAGACGACACAAAAGATGGTATGTGAGACTTTTAAAATGTATCGTGTCATTACGTTCGGGAACTATCTACATGTGACAGAAAGCCTCTATGGAGAACCTACGGGATGAATGCTTCGATGTGGAGAAGCAAAATGCCGACATACAGATGCATTCGTGGTGCTTTTATATTCAAGCGTCGCATATTCCCGATCGTAATGACACCAAAAATTTAAAAAGTCTCACATACCATCTTTTGTGCCGTCTATTTTTTTTTTTTGCAACTTCACATCGACAACATAATGTATAGCGCTGTATTTGAGCCACTGAGAAAAAATAAAAGACACGGTGAAAATGTGTATTTTGTAATTAAAGTGGAAATTTCGGCTTTAATCTCGAATTGTCCACTTTAACCTCATAGTTTACTTTATTATTAAAGCAGACCATCGTAAACGTCATCCCAGTTTTTAATCGCTACGAGCTTCTTGGACCTGACAGCAGGTAAAGTAAAAAAATAAAAAATAGATGGCACAAAAGATGGTATGTGAGACTTTTAAAATGTATCGTGTCATTACGATCGGGAATATGCGACGCTTGAATATATAAGCACCACGAATGCATCTGTATGTCGGCATTTTGCTTCACCACTTTGAACCATTCATCAAACTGCAAAGCGTGCACATCGATCCCCGAAGGATCTCCATAGAGGCTTGCTGTCACATGTAGATAGTAAACAGAGACTCTGACGTCACGTTCCGACATTTAGCACACTGCGCCCCCTGACTTTTTGCTGGTACTGCAACTCACGCACGCGTCACGTTAATTTCTGAGGGCCTGCTCAGAGGACGCGTGAAATGAACGCTAGGAACGCGTGGCAGCCATGATGCGGGTGCGTACGCGTTCTGAGCGTGAAGTATAAATTGGCCCTAAGGCGATAGGAGTGCTTATTATGGTTGCCATGACTTGTGTAGAATTCACACTAAAACATGGCATACGGGCAGAAACAGAAATGTGTGTATGCACAAAAAAATTCAGATGCATAAAATTGTGCATAAGCATATTTCCAGACACTTTGCCTGTATAAATCCTAATCATCATGAATTTTAACACACATTTCTACAGCCCCACCCTGCCTCCTCCCAGAATTTTGCATATTTGAATATACAAATCGATATAAATCATCCCTTCCGTTCAGTGTTTTGTTAAAAGACAATGGTAAGGGCATGTGAAAAAAAGAAGAATTACACCGAATGCAAAGTAGAGGTCCTATTCAGTGAAGTGGAGGCATAGAAAAACATACAATTTGGCGGCTTAGGCAATGGTATGAGCAACAGATTGAAACTGATGGAGTAGTACTCAAAACTTCAAGTTTAGAAAGTCACAGAGTGCCCAAAATATAAAAGAAGTGGTCAGAAGTCAAAGCTCATCTGAAAAGGTGAGTGGCTGAGTGTTATACAGAAGTGTATTCGAGCCACTGAGAAGAAAAGAAAAAAACACAGTGAAAGAAAAAAGGTTTATGTCAAGATTAAAGTCAAACTGTCAACTTTAATCCCGAAATTTCCACTTTAATCTTGTAGTTTAGTTTGTCATTCAAGTAAAATGTCAACAACTTCATCTTAAAATTGATGTTTAATTTACTAGAGTTTCTAAAATCCCATCATAACTAAGGTAGCACATTAAATGCTTCGTATTCCATGTGTTCCCCGACCCAGTCATTAATCGCTACGTGCTTCTTAAATGGGCTTTCTCTTACACCGACAGGAGTGTGCCGGCAGTGATCACCACACAGAATAAATTACATTCATGATATTACAGCTGTCTGAACATTTTAGAATACTAAGATGTATACTTGATATCATTTTCATGATGAAATGTATTAAAGCATGCATTAAACAAGTGGGGGCACAGTGGTGCAGCGGTAGTGATGAGCAACAAGGGATAATGGAATAATTTATTGCAGCAGTACTGTCTCTGTCAAACATACCAACCCCCAATTCCTGTCCTTCTGTTTTCTTACTCCACGTAACCTATTGCCACACAATAAGTGTCTGTAATAAATGTAAAACCAGCTGTATGCTTAGAATACTGATTCTTCAAAACTTTTAAGGAACACTGAAAAATCTTCATTTTACATGTTTCATTATTCCATCCATCCATCCGTCTAGGGTCATGCCAGTCCTAGCAGGAATAGAGTGTGAGGCAGAAACAATCCTTGGACAGGGCACCAGCTAATTGCTATTGCTGCGTCACTGTGCCCCCACCTGTTTAATTATTAAGAGTATACATTATTTAAATGACATTAACAATTTATATGTAAAACGTAATTATACATACTTTAATGCATTTCATCATAAAAATGATATCAAGCATACATCCTAGTATTGTAACAGCACACAGCTCCAACAGGATAGGTCTTGCAAATCTAAAATGACTTACAAGCTAATCATCATCATCTGTAAATACACACTCTCTTCTAAATCTTCCATTTGTGCTGCCTTCTAACAACACTAAAGCTGCTATGGTATTTGGAATAGTTTGGCCATTCCATGCACCATTATATTGTTACAGAGTGATTACAATCAAGTGCCTTAAATTTGTAAACAATATGCAATTAATTTTAATGTATTCGATAAAGCCAGTGTCATGGTTGTGAATCTAAAAAGAAAGGGAGACCACACAGAAACAGTAGCACTGCTTTGACGCTTTGTACCACCAGTTTGCAAAGCCGAGCAGAAAAGTGTGTATGCATGATGTGAGGCTGCCGTGAAAACATGCATGGATTTATGGCAAGTTTAGTTTTTATACATCTCAAAGTGAATGTGGAAACGGGCATACGCAACATATTTGTGCATATGCACTGTTTATACATGAGTCCATGGTCTCAGGGAACTATTTTCCTCCTTCTATTTGAAGAAGCCCCGATACAATTTTAAGATCACCAGTTCTTTGGATACCTGTTGAACATTTAAAGATTATGTCCTTTAACGTCAAGTTATCTACTGTATATACTCACGTATAAGTTGAGTCTTGAAACCCGAAAAATCGATCATAAAATCAGACCCTGATTTGTACGCCCGTTCAAAAATATGACACTTCATTTTTCTTTTACATCTTCTTGCTTCCTCCGATCTCGCAGCAGTTTCTCAGACACATCGAATTTTGTTGCAACAGCGCAGTTACTAATTTCTTTCGCCACTTCAACGACGTTTAATTTAAAAGCAGCTTCATATTTTCTTTTGGTCGAATGCTCCATCATAGATAAGGGATGCTCTTACGATAAAGGTGTTTGAGGGTGTGAGACACACAAAACAGTGCAAACATTGTTTTGGAATAGTTTGGGTATTACTGTGTGGTTATGTAGGTGGGCATTAGCATATCATAATCTTTTGTACCAATAGCGTGAGTTTTCCATATTCGATTTATACAACTGACATTATAAAATACCAGAAATTATACAGTAAAATCAAGTCCCGACTTATCCACAGGAGAACTTAAACGTGAGCATATACAGTACATTTTTAGCACTTTGTTCGTGTGTGCCAGTGCATTTTGTATTTTCTTTTTTATGATTTTTTGTGTTTGTTGGCTTAACTCTGTTTGCCATTATACAGCCCTCTCTGTATTGCTTTTTTATTTTTGACATCTGGTAACTATAAATGTAAGCATTCAGGCCTTAGAATAAATCGGCTCCTTGTAGAATCATCTATAAGGTCTTCTTGCTTAGATTGTAACTTTATGTTTATTAATAGGGTGTCAGGCATATGATTTTTATTTATTTATTTTTCCAACTGCTCCTTGGCTTTAAAAAATGATTTATGTATAGGTCAGAGGGTCAAAGAATCTGTTAGTAATATTTATTTTTTGTTCTCAAGTGTATTTACCAGTATTAAATATGATTCATATTCTGCCATGATACTATTTTGTTTCTTATGGGTGACAATATTCTGGGATTTTTTTGCTGATGTTTCTATGGTGTTGCTAGGCTTGATGACCATGAGTGTGTGATGCACAACATCATTACCAGGACGACATACAGGTCAGTATATTTCTGTCATAACTGGTTATTTTACAGTGTTATTTTATCATGAGTTCTTAAAAATTACTTTTCTGTATACATTTTTAGGATGCTTAAGCCCATTCTGATAATAGTTTATTTTTATAACTCTTTTGAAAATATTTAATATTTATTCACATTCTCCCAGGGTGCCATTTTGCTTTAGTGTGGGAGTTACCATTTTTTTTTTTGACTATTGCCAAGTAGTTGCCATGTGCTGAGTGACACTGAGGTCACAGGGTATAAAGGTCAGCCCCTGGGGTGACCTCCTTATCCAAGATTGCGGATATTTCAAAGAAGTTCAAAAAGTGTGTTCATTTGTTTAAAAACTTCACAGACTTTTTTTACTTCTGGCTTTTTGACTTTGAGTTGGTTTTGAGCTTAGACCTAGGTACTTTTTGAGCTGGCTCTGACTTTTACTTTGGTCACAGCTCCGGTTTATCTGCTAGCTCTTCTGTTGCCTGCATGGCTTTTGTGACACTTAATACTCCTGAAATTTTTTGGATATTAAAAATGAATAATCTTTACTCTTCTTACTGTTGGTTTCTTAGTTACTGTTTACAACAGCTTTATCTGCTCTCTAGCTACAAATCATGTTTTGCGTTTGTTTTTTGGCTTATGACTTACTACTTGTGTTCTTTGACTACAACACTGACTATAGTGTATGTCCAGATTATCGTTTATTTGAACTTAGTTTTCTCATGTACATTCCTTGCCGCGTTGCTTGAATTCTGATCTGTCTGTGCCATCTCCTGCTTCCATTCTCTTTCCCAAAACTACTGTCACCCTGTGCAAGCAGTACATAGGGATTGCTATGGGTTTTAGGAACATGTGCTGGTTTTTCTCCACTTATCGCCTTATCGCTGCAAAAATGTAAGGGTCTGTAGCAATATAATTTTATTCCTCATGCCAAATATATATATTTATTTTTTTAATTGTTTTGTATCAAATGAATCATAGTTATAGTTATTGATAATTACGGTCTATACAGTACATTTGCACCCCTTCAGATATATAAAGCTAATTGTATGTTTGTGTGTGTGTTTGTCTGGTATGCAGCTCCACATTGTTGAACCTTTTGTAATGGGCTATAAACTGGCAGTTTTTTTTTTTTGAAAAAGGACATTTCTGAGTGTTGCTTTTAGGGAAAACACATGTAAATAATAAATGTACCATTAATGCCAAGAGATGAAGGGGCAATAGGCACCCTTTATTTGAGACTGGGATAAGTGAAAAGGCACATTTCCTGATTAATTCTATTACAGGTTTTTATTGATGGCTATCTACAGGACATATATATTTACTTGTTTTGTAAAAGAATCACCTACTTTGAAAATCAGACTGCTTTGATTGGTATCTCGTCAATGTACAATATTGTGATACAGAACCGCCTGCTTCCTTTGAAAATTAACACATTATGTGGACATTGGTTTCTAATCAGCATAAAATGGTATATCTACATCTTGATAGCTAACAGCAATGCTATTGTTTAATCAAAGAAAACGTACAGTATTTACACTGTTGCTTGATTGATCATCATTTGATGTAGGCAGAGACGGACGCAGTTATATACCTCTGGGTAAATCAGAATGAAGTATGGTGAGAGATTCCTGACTGCTGCCTGCTTCTTTTATGCTTTTGCACCACATCGCTGTGGCTACACCCTGTAAGCAACAGTGGCTTGTACCTGGCCCAGGTAACACTATACCTGACAAAATCTGAACAGAGTCCCCTTTTCTACAGGGAAGGCAGTGCGCTAGGGAACAACGTCTGGTGATGCAACCTCTGCATTGTATCAAGTCACAGTCCAGACTCTTCTTCTGTGTAGCTCCTAGTTGGTGAAACAAGCTGCTCAACTCCATCTGAACTGCTGACTCCCTCAATGTATTCCAGAAGCACATTGAAAACCCATCTGTTCTGTGAATAGCTGTCCAACTGAAGAAAAAAAAACCAACACTGTGCTATTTTATACTGTTGGTCAATTTGTTAGATTAAGTTGTGGCAATAAACTTTCATTACCTGGCTTACTGCACTTTCTGAACAAACAGGCCCTAGCCTAATAATTGATTATGTTACCTCTTTTGTAAGTTGCTTTGGATAAAAGCGTCTGCCAAGCAAATAAATGTAAATGCTATTTTTTTCTCCAAAATTGTGTCAATAGAGGTCTAGCCCACACTAATATGTTTTCATTTAAAAACACAGACATTTGTCTACATTTTTGCCTTTTGTCCACACCACTCCAGCACCGAAAGCAAACACTTCCAAAAACGCTCTGTGGCGAGTGGCTGGGGGTGGTATCTAGCCGGGACGCCCAGGAGGACTGGAGGGGGGCTTACACCTCCTCCAGACCACGAGGGGGCGACCACCCTGGTGGCTTTGGGGACCACTGGAACGGAGCTTAGAAGCTCAACCCTATATGGGCCCGTGGTCACCGCCAGGGGGCGCCCCAATGCCAATGTAGCCCTGGCCCTCAGCACTTCCACCACACCCGGAAGTGCTGGGGGGAAGACCAGGGACACCTGGAGTGCTTTCAGGTGTGCAGTCAGTACTTCCGCCACACCAGGAAGGGGCGGCGGAAGCTCATCAGGAGGCACCTGGAGCACGTACGGGTGACGATAAAAGGGGCACAAAAGTACAATGCAGTAAAGAAATAGACACACGCAGGTATGCATTTATTTAATTTTTTTTATCACAGTATCACAAGACACTTTCTATGCTGTGAATGTGCCATCAGAGTCATATGCATGCCGACACCTTTGAAAGTGCAGAAAGTAAAAGGGAATCAGAGTTGCATGGGGCAAAGGTTTTCACTGCACAGTCCTTTCTCGGAGTTTGCTGCTGAAGCATCTGTATGCCCACTTTATGCGAAGGTCTATGTCATATACATTTTTAAGGTGTTTCAGTATGGAAATGGATACTTTTGTAAATGATGTGAAAACTCCAATGTGGACAGAGATTGTTTTTATTAAAAACTCAAGTTTTTGTTTTTAAATCAAAATGTAGTAGCGTGGACATAGCCTCATTCTGTGCCTCACCCCGGGCAGCACAGGGTGCTCATACTAGCATTTGTCCAGAATAAAAAAAAATCACAACATTGAATGTATGTCCACCAAATTGTACACAACTGTCTCATTTGTGCAGTGGAACACCATTTTCTATAATTCATTCTGAAGTTTAGTTGATGCCCCCACTCCAGACAATACCGGATGGTGCCCCTGAGTGCAAAAAAAAAAAAAAACTTGGTTAGTGGCATACTGCAGGCTCAACAAGTTTGAACAAGCAGATCACAACCTTTACCTGTCTATAGTATGGCAGTTTCTCTTGCCAAACTGAAAGTCTCTTCTTTGCATTTGGTTACATGACAGAGAATATGAGAAATCAAAGTTTCTGAAAAGATGTTTGTTACTTTCCTCCTTCTAGGTTGGGGAGCACGAACTGCTGCACCCACCACAAAACAAAACAGCTCAGGACCCTGGTTGGCATCCCCCCCCGGGCAGACACGTGGTCCAGTCCCATCCTCCGGAAATGACCATCTATCTGTCTCAGCCAGGTGTTACGTGGGCATCTCCTTGGCCTGGTCCAGCTACTTGGGTCCCTAACAATGAGGATCTTACGAGCCCTATCACCCTCGGACAGTCGCGTCCCATGGCCGTAGTGCCGTAACTGACGCTCCCTCACAATGCAGGCAATGTGCCTCATTCAGGACTCCATTAGCAACCGCTCATTTAACACAAAGTCAAACCAGCAGTACCCAAGGATTCTCCGAAGACACACAGTTCCGAAGGAGTCAAGTCTTCATCTCAGGTCACTGGACAGCATCCATGTCTCACAACCATATAAGCACCAGGACTTTAAAGACCTGGACCTTCGTCCATTTGCATAGATATCGGGAGTGCCACACACTCATTTCCAGTAACATCATGACTCCCTGTGCTCACCCAATCCATCTACTGACTTCATAGGAAGTGACCATGAATGTCACTGCTGAGGTAAGTAAACCTCTCAACAAGGTCGACATTATCTTCACAAACAGACACACTGCAGCTGGCTGTGCCCAAGAGGTCATTAAAGGCTTGGATCTTGGTTTTTATCCAGGACACTCACAAACCCAGGCACTTAGACTCCTCGCTCAGTCTCTCGAGAGCCCCAATCGGAGCCTCCATTGCTCCGCAAAGATCACATCGTCAGCAAAGTCAAGATCAGTGAATCTTTCTTCACCAATAGATGCCAAACAGTTCCTGGACCCAAGACCTTGCCAAACTCCCAGTCCATGCAAGCATTGAAAAGATTAGGAGCAAGAACACACCCCTGACAAACCCCAGAATCAATTGGGAAAAACGCAGGGGTTCTGCCTCCACTCTGCACAGCACTCACAGTACCAGTGTACAGGCTGGCCATGATATCCAGCAACCTTGAGGAGATCCCACGAAGTCTCACAATGTCAGGGCAGCTCGATCAACCGAGTCGAACGCTTTATAAAAATCAATAAAGGCTGCAAAGAAACTCTGCCAATATTCATGTTTGCGCTCCATGAGAACCCTCAGTGCCAGGATGCAGTCGATGGTAGACTTCTTAGACATAAAACCAGACTGCTCCAGTCACTGGTAGGTGAGCAAGTCAGCACGGATCTGTTGAGAGTGACCTTAGCAAGGACCTTACCTGACACCAAGAGCAGTGTTATCCCCCTGTAGTTGCCGCAATCCAAGCGATCACCCTTCCCTTTCCAGATAGGGACAACAAGTCCCGTTTTCCAGTAAGTTGGGATGACGCCCATCTCACAAATGGAAGCAAAGATTGCTTGCATTGCCAGGAGGAGAGGCTTACCACCAGCCTGGAGAAGTTCCTGGATACCACAGATCCCTGCAGCCTTTTCTCCCCTCAGTTGGTACACCACATGTGCAATCTTAGTGAGACTGGATGGTTCACAGCAAATTGGAAGATCAGCCTTAAGAACCGTGAACCCAGAGATATCCATCATCCTAGCTGGAGCATCAGCTTCAAAAAGCTGCTCAAAGTAGCCATCCCAGCACGTCACAACTGTAGTGTTATCTGTAAGGACCGTTCCATCAGCTGCCCTGACTGCAACTCTCTGAGGAACAGATTTGGATGTATGTAATGCTTCGGTTCCTCTGTAAGTATTACGTGGGTCACTAGACCGCAGATGGTGTGTCACTTGCTCACAGATTCCTCTAACAAATGCCTCCTTATCTGCCCTCCCAGCCCCTCCCAGCTGTCCTTCTCAGTTCCCGGTACAGACCAGAGTTGCCATTAAGCTGTGTGCTGCGACTTCTCTTGATGATATCCAGAGTGCCCTGCAAGATGAAACACCTTCTTCTGGGAACACTGGTAACACCAGCACAACCCTCAGCAACCTTCAGGGTCTTGTCACGGAAGGTCTCCCACATCACATTAGGATAGGCAGTTGCACCCAAGTCCGTAAGTTCCTCACATAAACTGCGTGCAGACTTATCAGAAACAGCCTGATCTTGGAGCCTAGCCAGGTCCACCCTCATTTTCCTAGTAGGTGGTAACCTACTGGACCTAAGCTGGATCTTCAGAGTAGCAACAAGTCTGTGGTCAGAATTCACAAACTGGGCATCGATCTCCTTCACTGCACTACATTCAAAAGCAAATGTTTTTATTGAAAGAATTTTTAAAGGACAAGGGTACTTATTCAATTGTGATTCTTCAGTTGTAGAATACATCAACCATAACTCTTTACATTTAGGTTGTAATGTTTCATTTAATTTTTTTATCACAGTTCAAGTAGGACTCAGGGAAGTTCAAACTGTATACTTCTTGTTACTTTAGCTGTCACACATGGGAGCATGATAAGTTTATTATGGGGACCACGTACAAGGTTACCCTGGGGAAGCATTAAAGGGGCAACACCATCAACAATGTATTGTCTGCTTAATCTCTAATCCCTGAATAGTCCTCAAAGGGTCTTTACAAAGTCAGTGACGTCACCCTCATCCCACTTTCAATTTCTCTCCTGCCAGTGTCAGCTTCAATGATAAACAGGAATCGGCTGGTAGTTCCAAACAGTGAAACCCAAAACTTTGTGCTCTTTTTTGTCCCTGGATTTATTCACTAATTTAATTAGTAATTTATTGCCAAATGTACAGTTTGATCCATAAAAGCCATTCAGAGCTTCCAATGGTAGTCTATTTTGATTGGACAACCTCTTGCCTGGTCATGCACCTTGGAAGGCAGGCCAGACATAAACATATTTAAGAAGATACTTCTTTAAGCATTGAGTTGCTTATTGTAGCTTAACTTGCATTTCTGAGGTAATCTACCATGCATCTTGTCAATCTGAGTCTTGCTAGATAGCATGAAGCATGTTGCTTTATTTCTGTTAACAGTGTAGACTAGTGGAAATGGAACGCGCCCGAAAAGCAGAAATCTAATATACCAGCGCCCACCACAAATTCAAATTGAACCACGTGGAACCCCCTTAAACAGCCACTTGTGTAAGCTATAGAAATACATAATCAGGTGCACTATGCTCTTGCATTAGATGTTTGCCTTGAATGAAACAGCCAGCTAAGTAAGCAAATGCATTGTTTTCTAAGATGCACATTCACTGCTTTCAGAGGAATGGGATCAATTACGAAGTCAGCTATTAATGTGTGTGACAGGAAACACAGAAGGACATCACTGCCTTTATGTTTTTGCATCACTTTAATCAGACACATGGCACTGTACTTTTATTTTCTTGTTTTTTGAAAGAGGAAATGATACAGTTTATAACATATACAGGTAACAGAAAGGGTTACCAGACCAGACCAGTATTTGCCGGCCAATTTTGGTGTCTAAATTTTTAAAAATTTTTTTTAATCCTTATTTGCCCCATATTTTAAACATAATTCAGTTCGTCTACAGAGCAGTATGCAAGCTGTGGTAGAAAGGGAACTTTTGAGTTTTCATTCTTGAAAGCACTAAAAACCAGCAGTCATAGCAACATGCGATATTAGACCAATCAGATTTTCTGTACTTAAGAAGCGAAATTTATGAACTGGGAACCGCGTAAGTGTGATATCAAAGTGATTAATTCTGAGACTGTTTGCTTTAGCCTCGCTCTTAATCTGTCACTGTGTCTGCACGTTTGTTTAACAAAGAACTTCGGAGAGAATTTAAATTTCTAAATTCCAAGAACAGCAAACTGATAATGCCAAACATATGGGGGTAGATGATCTATTTCCAGAGGAGGAGGTAGAGATATTAATAAGTGTATCCATACCAAAAAAACAGAAAGATGCTGAAAAGAGTAAGTACACCAGATAGGCCAGATACAATTTATGCAAGCAAGGGGCTCTTCACATATCATTCAGTGTAAATAAAACAAGATTGGAGTGGCTGTATCGGTAATTTAATTCAATGGGAATATCGTATGTTCCACCAATGTCAAAGTGGTTGTATATGGCAGTGAATAAGGTGTTGTTTAAAGTATACAGGTAATAAGCTGACTTACTATACAAGTAGTTTTGAAAGCTGTATTTGTTTGGTTTCTTTCTTTAGCGTTGCCCTGTATATGAACTGCCGTACCCACATTCCCCACTCCCTAATAATCCTCTAACGGACCATCCCGTGTTCTTTCAGGAAGAATCTGGTGCCTGTAGTAACAGGTATGTCATTTGTGAAGTTTGGATATTTATGCAAATCCAAAGGCACTCAAATTTATGCACAGAACAACAGAAGACAGGTAAACGTTAAAAACTTCTTTATGCCAAGAGGGATGATTTTTTTAAATATATATGATCCCTACGTTACATACTTTTTTATTAAGGCACATGATACATACAGAAGGGAGGTGTGGTGTATTTAGCATACATTAAAACTGACATTTTGAAGCTAAAAGTTTATTGTATGGTCCTCATGGGTTTTATGTTCAATATACAGCACAGCAATCTACTGAAATTTTGGAATTCAGCAGTATAAAAATAAATATTGCAAGATACAAAAAAGTAAAATACAAAAAAGTACTCCTTGTTACATTCATGGAAAATAAAACCATCGTCTTTCCATCCCTCCTCACATATTTTAAAAAATACTCTGAGATTAATACCTCAAATTACAGTGCCAGTCCGATTTCTGTTTGTTGAAGTGAATTAAATACTACTTTGAAATATTAAATATTGATTTGTAAATATTGATTGGCACACTGCAGAGATTTCAAGGATATTAAACGTGTGTATGTATGTGTGTGTGTGTGTATATATATATATATATATATATATATATATTTATTTATTCCTAGTCATAAAAAAAAAACTATAGACATAACCAATGTTTTTTAAATGAACTTTAAAATAACTTGTGCACAAACATATATTATCAATTGAATAATGGCACAAGTACACATCATTTACTGAACAGGACCAGCTTGTAAAACGAGTCGTTCTGTCTGCTCACAATAAAGTGGAGTGCACTTGCCTCGAGAGCAGATCTATGGAAAGCTAACCAAACCAGGTGTTTTTAGTTCAGACTGCTCGCTGCTTTGTCAGAAAGTTTCGATTTGATAGCTAGGTGACTCTAGGATCTGGGCGGCAACTGGAATGCAAAAGACACACTGTGAGTGTTGAGAAAACCCGGCACTGCATTTTAAGTTATTTGTTGCTAGAACCCATAAGGACCAAATCTTCAAGGCTTAGAAGCAGTAACAAAAGACCTAATTACCAGTGACTTTATCCAATAAAGATTCAATTAGTGTTTTTCATTAAAAAAAATCAAGTACATTAAAACAAACAAAATGTAAATAATATGCACACGTTTGTGATTTGGCCTGGAAACCCAAAAGGACCAACAATAAATTCTTTTGTCTCCAGCAGCAAATTTTCTTTTCAATCAAAAAAATAAACCTGCCAGTACTGTGCTAAATATGTGCTTAGCAATGAATCACTGACAAGGCAACTGCCACACTTAACAGCTGTCTGTTAAAAATAAAGAATCCTCCTCCTCCCTTTGCATCCTTCACTTTTTCTTAACAGTGTTATGTCAATGAACATATTTACATATAATGGAGAAGTAATGTACAAAATAAGGCAAAAAACACATTGACATAAAATGTAATATGACACATTTGTTTGCTCTGTTGGGTAAAATAATCATAAAAGGAAAAAATAAAAGTAAAACTGGCATTAAAATACATTTACAAATGTATTGTGGACATATTAAAAAAAATAAAACAAACACCTATATGATGTGGACATTGGCTTAAATATAAAGCTATAAAAACAATGCTGGTAATGTGTCAGGTGAATTATTATAGAGTTCATGATAAAAGCAGGTAAAAAGGTGCTATTTATGCTTTTCACGTGAGGGCTAGGCGTGTGCATTTTGCTGTGAACCATCTTCTGTCAAGTCATACCTGAAAACAGAGAAAGAAAACAAAATGCATGTCAGATTTTAAAAAATGAGCTAAAATGTTTATCTTTAGCAATAACGACACAATCTTTTTACACAAAAGGTAAAATTAAAGGAACAGGACTGCATTCTGTTAGAAGGCTATTTTTTAACCTATTTAGCCTTGGGTTCCAGGTTTATCTGTTGTGGATCACATTCAGCACATAAATATATTGTACATAATAGAACAAAATATGCACGGTACTCATCCAAAAACAACTCGACGCATGCATGTTTAATACTCGATCAAATTTAGTGTGCATTTGTGTTTTTAACAGGGAACCTGGCCTTATCAGATTTTTACAAGTTTGTCAAAATCAGGTTTACTGTAAGTGAAGTTAGTCCAGAGAAGAATATGTTTTAGGATGCTGACGGCTGACTCGTCCAGAATTTCTGTGCACTTACCTTCTGTACAAGGTAAGATGAGCTGCCCTGCAACTGTGTTAACTTTCTTCCAAATCAATTTACATTCAATTTTTCATATACAAATTACACACTTATATATGGCAACTCGATGTGCAACGACACAACACCCTGTGTCCTTCTGATGTTGTGCAAACACGCTAGAATGTTTTTAGTGAAGCCTCAAGATTTTCATTTTGAAAAGTTAAGCTACTTATTTTTGTAAGTAGTATACTTTGTTTCCAAATATCTCTATGGCTGAATGGTTTATAATTTCATTTGGTAGCACCACAATGCAGATAAAATGCACAACGGCCATTGTAAATCTGGCCTGTGTGTTCTTTTACCATTCCTGTTCAATTCCGGTTTATGGGATCAATCTTGTGAAGACTGAAAAGGAATTGGATGAGTATGGAGTAGGTGATGCATTTGAGGAACATGTCCTTGTTCACTGGCTTTCTTAATGAAGTGTTTGGTGCATAACAGGTTGTCATCTGTTCATAAATGGACTTGCGTCACTTGTTTCAATTCCTCAGTATGCCAGAGTAAAATGTCACTTTGGCAGGGTACAGAACTGAAATCTGCAGACAGTACCCCTCTAAAGCATTAAAATGAGGGCTGATTTATTTAATTTTTCTTTTAAACTTAAACTGAAAACTCATTTACGGGTATGCAGTGACTCACACTGCCCTGGCCAATAGGAAGCAATGAGTCATTTAACTTGAATCTCATGGCAACTGCAGTGACTTGTGTCCACTCAATATGAACACAGAAAGAACATAATGCATCTCTGCTTTGAACTAATAGCACACTCACACTGTGTATCATTATTATTATAATTAGTAGTAGTAGCGGTAGTAGTTTATTCAGTAAAAAAATATACAATATATTAAAACCTAAGATATCTAGAAATATTAAGACTGAGCAGGTTCCAAATTTCAACATCAGATGGATGTCATTCCTGTCTATGATATTATTTAGGCTGCACAACTCAATACATTGGATCTGACTTATGCAAACAGGCAAGAACATATTAGCAATGATGGCAAACAGTAAAAAGGCAGGCCATGTGCTCTAGAAAAACAATACCACTCTCAGAAAAGCTCTTGCTTATAGAACCTCCTGTACTAGTATGCATTTTCAGAAATGTTGCTTTTAAAAGTGAAAGGCCCTTTCAAGCACAGATTAAAGACTGTATCTGGCAGCTAAGCAAAAGGCACAAGTATAGTGCAGATTAGCAAGAGTCAGTGGACGAAGGAGCAAATGAAACAAGCTGTAAAGTCAAAACAAAAATTACATATTAAAAAAGTTAGCAACAAGTCAAAAACAAAGGAAATAGAACAAGAGATCAGAAAAAACACTGTGAACAAGTTCTAAAATAAACTATCCAAAAGGCATTCAGATTAAATAAGACAACAGCCGGAGATGTTGGCAGCCTAAACAAAATACCAAATATATGCAAGTCACATTACAATTTCAGCATGTAAATATCTGACTAACGTTAACATCAGTCAATGAATCTTGCCATTTTTATTATGTGTCTCATATTAGTTTTGTACTGAAAAGAGAATGAAACAGACATTGAAGTGTTCTAATTATCAAAATGTCAAGTTATTAATGCTTATCAATTGTTAGAAATTACCTATGTACTGTAATGGTTAGATGAACCCCATTTAAGTTTTATATATTTCTTCCAAGCAACCATCTCTCAACTTCTTGAACCAGACTGATAGAAACTGAGGAAGCCAAAGGCTATCCCAGCATGACCGGCTGCAATGCCTAAATCAGCCCTGCCTCGTGTGCCTGTCAATCACAAGGCATTCTCACTCGCGCGAACACACTGCCAGTTCAGAGTTACCAGTTAATGTAACGCAGATCTGGGAGATGTGGGATAAAAACCAGAGTAGCCACAGAAAAACTAAACAAAACCACTCGCATCATTTTTGTACTGTGGGTTAGCTCAAATTTCAGAAACCAATTTTATCAATTTCTTTAAATAGGTAAGACATAAATTTCAGCTAAAGAAAAGCTTAAATCAATGAATAGTAACTTTTTTGTGTTCTTACCACAGAGTCCAGCCTTTGCTTACATCTTCAGAAGACAAACTCACAAGTACCTGCAATAGTTAAGATTCAAGACAGGAAACATCACATTAAACAGCAACTCAATGAGCACAATTTATGAAAAATCAGCAAAGAAAATTACAACCGTTTAACTGCAGCAGGAAAGTATATAATATAATATATACATATAAACACACACACACGTGTATATATATATATATATATATACACTGTCAGGGATGCCAGGGGCAACGACCCGGCCGGGACGCCTTGAGGGACCGGAAGAGGGTCTATGCCCGCCCTGGATCACGTGGGGGCCACCATCCTGGTTGCTTTGAGGGCCACGGGTAGAGGGCATGGAAGCATAACCCTGTAGGGACCCGTGGTCACCGCCAGGGGGCGCCCCAATGCCTTGGGGACCCTGGACCTCAGCACTTACGCCACACCAGGAAATGCTGGGGGGAAGAGGAGCAGGGACACCCGGAGAGCTTCCGGGAGAACAGCCGGCACTTCCGCCACACTGGGGCGTGTCCAGGAAGGAGTGCCGGGAAACACCTGGAGCACATCCGGGATGAAATAAAAGGGGTCGTCTCCCTTCATTCGAGGCTGGAGTCGGGTGGAAGCAGGACAAAGCAGGAGAGAGAGTGGAGGCGGCCCGAAGAGGAAGGGATTGTGTGGCCAGGACTGTGTTGGGGTGTGTGCACTTTCAGACTTTGATTTGTAAATAGTATTGTAAATAAACATGTGGTGGTGTTTAACAACATGTCTGCCTGTCTGTGTCTGGGCCACGTCCACAACACATATATACGCACACACATACACAGTGTATATATATATATATATATATATATATATATATATATATATATATATACACACACACACACACACACACATATATATATATATTTTTTTTTTTTGAGACCCCAACAACCCCCCAGCTGCACTGTGTGTCAAAACTCTGTTAACACACGCAGGGATTACCGTAGTTGTTTGCCACAGTGTGACTGCAAGTATGCAGGTTCACTGCATCACATATCCGTTGCTTGATGGTTGATGCGGGGAACATTTAAAACTGGCCACTGACCCGGCCTTGTGCTTTTTGTTCAGTCTTTTATCTTGCAGAATGAACTGAATCTACCTGATGAGGGAGGCTATCTGTTCCTAAACTGAAATAGGGCACTAGTGCAGGGCTATAGATAAAGTCACTATGTGATGTTTGCATTTGTGTTTGGCAGCTCCCGTTTAAATAAATGCCGAGACTGTTCCTGTTTTCACTGATTTTCTCAGAAACCTCAACTCACTGCCTTCTCTCTTGTGCAAGTTGGTGACCCACAAATCACTATATATATATATATATATATATATATATATATATATATATATATATATATATATATACACACACACACGCACACAGAGACAGACATACACAAACACACAAGGGGGTTCTCAGAGTTGTTTAAAAAAAACTTTATTATAAAACTTACAGCAATTCCATTTAAGTCACCTTAGAAATACTCTCCTTGAGATGCAATACACTTGTCTGAGTGTTTCTCACATTCCTGGAAACATTTCCCATAATTATCTTTTGTTATGGTGTCTACAACCTCTGACATTTATTTCCCGAATTTCTTCCACAGTAGCCAATTTTAATTTCAAGAACAAAAAGAAGTCATAGACAGTGAGACTGGAGAATATGGGAGTGCAAAGCAATGACAACGTTCTGCTTATCTAAAATCTTTGACTGATAATGTGGTGTGTGCAGGTGTAAAATCCAACTTTGTGTGTGTCATTGCTCCGGATGTTCTTTATCCTGATGCTCTCCCATAAATGCATCATCAGTTCACTGTAATGTCAGTGCTGAAAAATGCAATCATCATTGTCTCTTAAAAATCTGCCCTGGTGACTTGGAGAAAAAAAAGCGGCAATGTCACCTGCGCAATTGTAGAATAAACATCACAAATACACACTTTATTGACTAACCACAAACACATTTGTGAAATGATTAACCACACTTGTAGGCACATGATACCTAGCAGCATATTTGATAACTACACTCAACTCCTGTTCTTTTGATTGATTTTTGGATCCCGCCACATGTGTACGTATAAGGCATGTATGTATGTATGTATGGACATAGGGAAACTGGCACAGAACAGGGAGAATAAAACATGTAATAGCAGTCAAGAAGAAAATCAACATACAAGTCTAGAAGTAAGGGCACCACCAGGAAGCGATAAACCATTAGTGAGAACGACAATGAGCAGGGACAGTGTTACAATAGAAAGAAAGACGGAGAGACCTGTAACCTTTGAAGACACATAACTCCACAAGGTGGCTGACAGCAGGCAACCCAAGGAGCCAGGGTTTGCCTGAATGCCCATGTAAAGATAAGGAAAAGCCCTAGACGTTTGACAGTAGGACAAAACAGGTGGAGTTGTGACTCTGGGGCTAAGGATGGTAGCCGATTGGCTGTGGGTTCTAATTCCATTACTACCAGAAGGGATCCTACTCCATTGGGCCCTTGAGCAAAGCTCTTAACTTGAAAATTGCTCCAGAGGCACTATACAATGGCTGGCCCCACACTCTGTGAAAAGACAATTTCCCCTTGGGAATTAATGAGGTATATAAAATCAAAAAATTAAATCTAAACACCTTTTTGATTACTAAAGGGGGCACATGGTCCTTACCCAATTGTTGGAGCATGTTGTCATAATAAAAGTAAGGGCGGGAAGACTGAACAAAAGAAGTGTGACTGTGTGTTCCTTTAAGCAAAAATCAGAAGTGCAGCGGTTCTAGCAGCTGCCAAAAGGCCCAGTGAATTGCTGGCACAGTCACTTTAAAGACCCAGCATTCCTCTTGGAAGCAGTTCTTGGTGTGGCAGAAAGTAATTTGGAAGGAAGTTTAATGCAGCCTCAAGACAGAAACTCTATGAATCTACACCCAGTAAGTGAGCTGGGGCAAAGAATATGGTGAGAGAGGCTTGGGTAGAAAGATGGGAAGTGAACAGAGAAATACTGAAAGCTGGCAAAATGGGTGAATCTCTTCACTATATAGACTATGTAGGTTCACTTTAGTTTATGTTTACACTCTGTTCTTCCCATTGTTCATTCTTCACCTGTGTGTTTTCAATAAATGTTCAATTCTTTAGAAGTCTGGCCTCATTGATGTTATTCTGGAATCATCATTTAACCTAACAAATACATATACAACTTTGGGATGAGGAAGAAGTTGTTTCAGATGTAGGGAAAATGTATAAAATCCATACTAACAGTGTTCAGGCTTAAATACCTTTCCAAGGAGCCCTTTGTCTTTGGACAGGAATCCTCCACTATTTTTGACAGCAACATCCAGAGTTCTCCGTTGTATGTCACTCAAAGGAACACTAAATTCAAAACTGCAAAGAGAAAGACATACAGTATTCAATAGTAGCCAAGATAGATGCACCAGATGTTACAAAGTTTTGACAAGTGAATGAAATGCCAAGGACAAAGGTTAATTTAATCTCATTCGCAAACAAACAAATATAATTCTGGTTTGCGGGTGGCTGGAGCCAATCTGGTAGCTGCTGGGCATAAGGCAGGAAACAGCTATGGACAGGGCAGCAGTACAGTGCAGGGCCCACTCACACAAGGGTCAATTTTGATACTGATAATTAAACTAACCTGCACATGTTAGGGGATGAGAGTGGAAAATTTGGATACTTGGACAATTCCCACACAAACAGGATGGTGGATCTGTGACCTGACTCTGCGTGAGACTATCACATGGCCTGTAGTGGCTGTTATCAAAGAACATGTTATGCAAATTAACACTTTCGAAATTGTGAAGATACATTTTAATAGTTGCATGAAAACACTAATCGCATTTGCTACATAAC
>JANRMT010062817.1:42163804-42300870 GCA_026402145.1 Polypterus bichir lapradei
TTACAGCAAGGTGAATGCTTTTGAAATTGCGTAACTTAAAAAGAGAAAACTGCGAATAAACAGACTTTCTTTCAAAAAAATCAACTCTGAATAAAAGTATATAAATGATTGAATTTATATATACCAATCCAGCTTGCAAATGTAATTGAACATTGTTTTACAATTTTACTTCCGATTAACACTTGCAGCTATCTACCATCTATACCATACATACATACCTAGTCAACTCTTATAAAACAGATATTGTAAATCTTCTGTTAATTCGTATACATTACTTCAATGTTTTTAGTCACATTATAAGAATTAAGCTGTATAAGAGCTGCCCACCTCTATCCATACTGCTGACTCCCTCAATTTATTTAAGAAGCAATTAAAAACCCACCTGTTCTGTGAATATCTAATTAAAAAAAAACTTTGCTCTGTGATCTTTCATATTTTTGGATGATTTCTTCTTATCGATTGTTAATCTATGATTGTAAATTTATTATTTATTACATTTTTTCTCTTGTGGCAAACATCTTTTGTTAACTGTCTTACTACACTTGCTGAACAAACAGGGCCTAGCTTAGTGTTATTTGATTATGTTTATTTCTTTTTTAAGTTTCTTTGGATAAAAGCGTCTGCCAAGCAAATAAATGTAAATGTAAATAAGTATACATAGCCCTTAGTTCCTATAGTTCAATGGAATCCTTATTTGCCATTCATTCGTTTTCCAGCCTGCTTATTTCTGCAGAGGATCACATGGATCAGCCCACCCCAGCCAGTCCATCGCAGGGCACAATTATGCACACATTAACCAATGAAGGCCAGTCCAACTAACATCTTTGGGATGTGGAAGAAAAATGAAGTGCCTGTTAGAAAAAACACTGGAAGGATGTGGAAACTCCCCACAGGCAAATGACAAGACCATCATTTTTATGTTTCATGCTTTCAGATTCAGTGTAGTTTTAATAGTTAAACTTCAAAAAGCTACTGGAAGATGTGCTTTATTTTATGTGGATTGACATGGTAGTGCAGAAGATGATGCTTTTCATCTCAATGGACACATCAGCCTAATCACTTTTTGTGCTGCTTGTCATGTCATTTTTGACATCAACTTACCTCTCACTTCTCAAGTAAGTAATGGGAAGTCCTTTTTGAAAATGAAATCCTTCTCTACACTTTACACACCTGAGCAAAATATTGCTGTTGCTAAACCACAAACTGGGCCTTGTACAGTTACTCAGATGGCCTATTTCTATATACTGAACAAAATGCCATGTTTATAGGTAGCTGGACAAAAGTGCCCAGAGTAAAACCTAATGATGTAGTTTAAATTTTATTTTATAAATTTATTTTTTTATCTATTTTTCCTTTTCTTTGCATATTTTTTCTTAGTTTTACCTCAACAGTTAAAAATACCTGATATTGTGAAAATAACTAAGGGCCAGAATAATGTTTTGAAATACTTGTCATGCCTGTCTCCTTCTCCAACTCTCTCTCTCTAAATATAGATATTTAACGGATCAGACTATCTTTGTTTTTAATATTTGGTATGGTGTGCTGTTCAGATGGTAAATCGAAATTTTTGTGTCAGAATTACAACTTAGATAATTCAGACAAAACAAAGTTACCCAAATTGTCTATGTTGTGACGTAACACTGACCTTTCACCTTGTCAATTGTTTAAATTAAAACATATAATCTGATCAGCCCAAAATGACATTTTTTGATTGAAATGCATTTGGAGCAAAGTGTTACATATTCAAAACGTTTATTCTACTTTTTATTTCCACAAAAAAATGTAATTTATCTTTAATTGCTTTTTTTTGGAAACCAAGTAAAAATCCAAAGGGATACCGCATTTTTCTGAATAGTCCGACCAGAAGCCCACATGAACACACTGAAGTGGGAAGGTGAAACGTCACAACTCGGGGCTCTACATAGTCCAAGAGCACGTGAATGCAGCATTAGACCAGAATTAGATTTACATATGTTTGAGAATAAGATGAAATGAGTCCACCCCTGAGTATACCAGCTTTAAAAATCAACACTTTTAAGACATCTCAGAATTGTTGTATATTATTAGCATATTCCCTTGTAGTCCAATTCCAAACTTTTGCCAAGTAGTTGTTTAGGTCATTAAAAAAACTGGCATGTATTACATATAATGCCTGAGTTATCACTTTTTTCTTGCATGTATTTAAATGCTCCACCATGCAGTTGTTTAATGGATCAACTACATCAAATTATTTATTTAGCAAGTACTCAGGTACATCAATCATTACCCATCTACTGTATGTAGTTTTCATTAATATAATGAGCTTTTCAATATCAGAAAACACTGACGTTTCATCATAAACTGGATTCTGTGTCCTCTTCACTACTTGAGTTTTCCTTCTTCCAGATCTCCTTTTGTCGGGTAATAAATACATTCGTACGTAGGGGTCTGAACCATCTTCATTAAATGCTATTAGATTGCTGGAAGAGAAACACAAAATGGGATTACTAGGGGGCAAAATTAAGGCACACACTGTAAGTGGGATCTGGCTGTACACAACACTGAGAACTAATGCCCCCAGAATAAGAAATCTGGGTCCAAATAATGGCTAAATCATTCATTTCCTACACAATGTCATCATGTCTATTTTTGTGTTTTTGGGCAGCACAATTTCAACTAACATGGCCACTCTGAATTGGACTAGGTGGGTCTGAAAATGAATGGATGAAGCAGACAAACATAAACTGAGACCTGAAAGAACTGCTCATGCAACAACAAGAACAGTAACTAATTAAACCTGATAGACTATGCAATTATTTTTATAATAACATTTCATAATAATTTATTTTTCAGTACAAAAAAAATTTGACTTTGTAAAATGTTATACATTTTTAAACTCAACATTTAATTATTTTCAGTCATGTCTTAGACACAGCCTTTTAATTTATGATTGAAGGACTTCTAAATTAATGAACAAATGTATCTACAAACTACAAAACAATGAAAATGTCAAAAGTTTTTACCAGTCTAAGACATAAAGTAAATATTGTTTATTACTTTAAATAAGCTTTTCCTTCTTCCAAGAAGTCAGACTTTGGCATACATTTAGTCATAATCAGTCTTACTTTGTGACCCACGCACATCACATGGTTACTTAAGTACAAGTTACTTAATCCACCTGGGTGCCTACTATGGAAATGTGTTTGCTTCTACAACGCATGTAAGCATCTCTTGTCAGTGATGGCTACTCTTCAGGGCTGTTCTAACCCAAACAATTTTTCACTTTCCTTCCTCAAATGTATTGTCAGAAAGTCTTGTCATATTGAGTTTGATGCACCTGTGCAACACTATAAAAAAAGCAAAATAATGTGCATCCCATATCAAACCCACTTAATTCTTTTGAGGGTAGTATGATAAGGGCCTGTCCCTCCAGCATTTTGCACGAGGTGGGAAGCAAAGTTGATTAACTGGCAAAAGACAAAGAGTGCAGATAAGAGGTGAATGAAGCAAGGTCATCAGTGGAGTCCCTCAGGGGTCTGTTCTGGGACCACTACTTTTTCTGATGTACCATATATACTCACGTTTAAGTTCTCCCATGGATAATTCAGGGTTGATTTTACCATATAATTTCTGGTATTTTATAATGTCGGTCGTATAAGTCGAATGCAGAAAACTCACACTATTGGTCCAAGAGATTATGATATGCTAACACCCACCTGAGAGATCAACTATGGAGCACACTGCCTTTTTTTTCTGTGTATTGTGCCTACGTGACCACACGGTAATACCCGAAGTATTCCGAAGCGACATTTACACTTATTTGTATTTTTTGTATCTCACACTCGCATACACCTTTATCGTAACAGCATCCCTTATTTGCGATGAAATGTTCAATCGGAAGAAAATATGAAGCTGGTTTTAAATTAAAAGTCGTTGAAGTGGCGAAAGAATTTGGCAACTGCACTGCTACAACAAAATTCGATGTGTCAGAGATACTGGTGCAAGACTGGAGAAAGCAAAAAGATTTTATTATTGAATATTTGGGTTTCAAGACCCCGACTTATACGCAAGTATATACAGTATATTAATGATATGGATTACAATGTAGTTACTAAATTTGCAAATATGCAAATAATACTAAAATTGGAGGAACAGCAGACACTGAAGAAGCAGCAAAAACAATTCAAGAAGACTTGGAATAGCTTCAGAACTTGGCAAACAATTGGAAAATACAATTTAACATAGAAAAGTGCTGCACATGGGTACAAGGAACATCAATTATAAATACAAAATGGGAAGCAAAGTCCTAAAGAAAGCAAACTGAAAAGGATTTAGAGTTGTATGTTGACAGAACATTTTCATCATCTAAACAATGCACAGAAATTATTAAAAAGGCAAGTAAAATATTAGGTAATATCATAAAAACTGTTGAATATAAATCAAGGGACATTATGGTCAGATGATATAATGTACTAGTGAGATTGTAGATGTGCAGAGGAGAGTAACCAGATGTATCTCAGGACTAAAGGACGCATCATACTCTGACAGACTCTTAGAATTAAATCTGTTTAGTCTTGAGCAGAGGAGACTGCATGGGAACCTAATACTGCTCCTCAAAAATTCTCAAAGGCACTGATAAAGTAGATCAACTTAACAGTGAATCACGTACTTGAGAACACCAGTGGGGAAAAGGGAAAGGGCAATTAGGTCTGAAGTTAGAAAGTACTTCTTTATTCAAAGAGTAGGAATCTGGGACAAACTACAGAGACATGCTGCTGACGCAGAAACCTTGACAACCTTTAAGAAGAATCTGGATGAGATATTGGGACAGCTTAGCTATTAACTAAACAAACAAGCCTGATGGATTCAATCCTAGATGAGGCACCTGTCTAAATAAGACCACACTTATGGTGAAACTCATATTAATACACACACTGGTAATTTCAGAATTGCTAATTAACCTACAATACACACCTTTGGATTGTGGAAGAAAAAGGGAATACCCTGAGAAAAAGCAACAAAGAGACAAGAAAAACATGCAAAATCCACTAAGACTGCTTCTATGAAGGAATGTAACCAGACAGCTTTGCTCCTCAGCTCAACAGAATTCAAAGAAAAGCAGGAAAATGAGTTTTACTCACCGACAAGCATGTACCACCACAATGAGCTTATTTCTTTGGGAACTATGTCGAATGGTCAGCTGGATTTGGCCCAGAGGAAACTGGCTGGAAGCTGCTCCACTGTAAATATACATAAGTTGTGGGAGATAACAAAATACACATTTCATGTTTTTCATTTTACTCCTTTCATATATAGTGTCAATATTGCAAGTAAAAAATAAAGAAAATAATAAAGGCAAAAGCATCTTCCAGTCAAGACAAGAAAAACTCATATCACTCACAATATTTTTTCACATCACTAGCTTTCCAACCAACCACTTAAAGCACACCAATAATTTGAAATGAAGAGTTTCACTATCTAAAATTGATCTGGGGGAAAAATAATTACCAAAAGGTTTCAGACACAATGGAATTTTCTATTGAATGGTCACCAAAACAGAGCACAAATTACTGACACTTGACACATTTTTTCCTTTCATCTTGTTTAATTATCTCTGACTGCGCTATATTTGAGAAGAGGGGAAGAAATAAAGCAAAACAAAAAAAAAAACTGTTTTATTCCCTGAATGCTGGCTCTTTACAATTTTCAATTAAGCAGAAATCTTTGAACATTGGACTCCTGCTAGCAAAAACGTTTGTTGTAAATAACCCCCATTTGAGAATACTGAGAAGAAAGTATTTGTCTATAGTTTAATCAGAAATCCCTAAAGCTGTGACTTTCATTCTGTTAACTTAAATCAAAGTATTTATTCTTGCCCAGAACAAGAAGTACTTGGTTGAAATACCTATTAGGTTTAAGTTTACCTAGTATGAACTGCAGTTTTGAATGCATTGTTTGTATAATTATACTATTAGTCAAAAGTTTGGACACAACCAGAAGTGTTTTTTTTATAGAAACAGACACTTTTTTTATCAAGATACTATTAAATTCATTAAAAAATACAGCCAATACATTACTAGTGTTACTAATGGCTATCAGTGCTTGAAATGACTGAATTTTAATCTATTACTTGCATATGACTGCAAAGCCCCATTTTCGGCAGCCATTCCTTCAGTATCTTACTGGTCAACTTTATTAGCTAATCCGTAATTAGTCATTTTAAAAGCTAATGCATTATTAGAAAAATTGGGTAAGTACATCCAAGTGTTTAAGAAAAAAAACACATTACAGGTCCTCAGTTGTCATCAAATCATTTCTTTGTTGCAGATGACACTGTTATTTGTCATGTATCTGAGGAAAAAGCCAGTTGAGGACCTGAAGGGCACTTGCTAGATTCATAACTGGATGCATAAATAGATGATAACAGATTTGTGAAATGGCAACGAGTTCCTGATTTTTTTTAATGACTCTTGCTGTATACAATAACCGGCTAAGTTCAATTTTTCATACTATGTGAGTATCCTGCTAAGTAGTCTACAACACATTAAAGATTTTTATTTTATCCACATATTAGGAACCTTTCCAAAGCACAGAGAACCAATTGCATATGTGAAGAACCCTTTATGGAATGAAATGGTTCTTTATTAAGCAATGGTTATACAAGGAACCACACAGACTAGTACAAATGTATTTTAAGAGCATCATATATTACTTATAAAGTAATGCGGAAAATATCTGATTCAAGTGTTCACAGATGTCTCATTATAAGGACCTTAATTGAGATCTCAATATGAATGAGAATTACCAACTCTGTTTCAAAGGTCTGAGAGAAACTCAATCTTTCTCATATAACAAAGTCTGAAAACTGATGGCTCTTAAATCTACTAGCTTACCTTCTGTTCAAAAGAAATGCTTTACAATTACTTGAATCTGATAGATTCTTTGTAGTTTTTGTGCATTTCTGATTGGATCATTTACTTGAATCTGATAGATTCTTTGTGCGGTGGGCTGGCGCCCTGCCCGGGGTTTGTTTCTTGCCTTGCGCCCTGTGTTGGCTGGGATTGGCTCCAGCAGACCTCCATGACCCTTTATTTAGGATATAGCGGGTTGGATAATGGATGGATGGATGATAGATTCTTTGTAGTTTTTGTGCATTTCTGATTGAACCATTTATTTAATTCCTTATCATTTCTAAACATTTATGAATTATTGGGAACATCTTTGTATTTTTCAAAGATATTGATAAAAACAAATGCTGTAATTGTATAGCAGACACTGATCTTATTAATAGCCAACAGGACAGTTCAAGTCCCTGGTTTAATCAAGGCAGAGAGGAACTCCTGTTAGTATGTAAGGAGTTCCCCAAGTTAATAGTGGACAGTCTTATTCCACTTCAGTGTGTCTGGGCTTCCATATGTCATTCAGGGAATATAACTTGTCTGGGCTCCATCTGTTGCCATCAAAAGCCATTTATGAAAGTGTGTCTGCTAGAGAGAACTCTAAGAGTATGCTCCAAGGGCTATATAGCATCTGGGACCTCAGATGGAAAATCCCAGTTACTGTCCCAGGTTTAAAAGTCCCTTACAGCCAGTAAGATTAAGCTTGCTGCCAGAAGATGAGTTAATGGCATGGACTCAGATGGTAGACAAGGCAGGTCAGTACGCTGAGGAGCAGTGCAGTTGAGAGGTAAACAGTGACAGTAATTTTGTAATTGTGGGAAGTGAATCAGTCTCTCAATATGATAGTCAGAGACTAACACACACACACTGAGGCCTGTCCAGTGGGGCATTAGACCTTACTCATTTTTTTCTTTTGTTTGTTACTCTTTTACCTTTTCCCTGCGATATAAACAAGCCCTGTTTTGTAATAAATCAACTTTTGTTTTTTAATTTGGACTTACTGGCCTTCATTTGGCTTTAAGGATAGCCTGAGAGTGAGAGTATTGCAACAGGCCACAGTATCTCTATGAAATTTATATAGATATATTGTTTGTAATAGTCTGGCTAATTTGTTTATTAAAAAAAGAAATAGGTTTACTTCTGTAGTTGTCGCATCCTGTGACGAAGTTCCTGAGTAGCAAAAGGAAGGGAGACGTCGGATGCAATGCTAGGAGTAGGTTCCTTTGCCAACAGATGGGTGGGGGAGCCAGCAAAGCTGGAGGTGGTCAGGTTTGAGGAACTTCTGTTGACATCTGTCAGCTTCTGGGGTGTTACAGGGGAGGCACTGGGTTTTTGATCTAGAACTGTCTTTTCAGGTTTTGCATTTGAGTCTGCAGTCAAAGATATTTGTGGGACCGGCTGAGTGGAGCTTTCAGCTACTTGGGTAGGCAGCGGAGATTTCTGAGGCTGGGGTTTTTTGACATCCTGGGGTTTTTTGACATCCTTGCTGTAGCTGACAGGCTTCTTCACCTGAACTGATGAGGGGTGATCAGACTTCTGCAGCTTCTCAAGACAAAGAATCTGAAGGAATAAAGCAAAAAGCAAAGCTTACTTTAAGAAAAGTTTTTTCCCTTCAATCCTCTGGAAAAGCCAAATAAGTGAGGATCAGAATCCCATTTATGTACTTGGAAATTGTTGTGTATGCTTAAAAGTATAACCCAACCAAAAATTATATTTTTTTAATACAGTACATTACTTACCCCATGTAGTTTATAGAGATAGCTCAGAAAAATTGTAATTTCATGGCTTCATGTAGAGTGAGAGAAAAAAGTTTACGATATAACAGACCCTAATGGTGACCCCTGTTGTACAACTGCAATTAATGTGAAAAATGCCCGGGGAAAACACGAACAATTCTCACAATAATTGTAATTTTTTGCTAAAATATTATTAACACTTACTTCTGGAAAAGGCAGCGTTCATAGTAAACAGGAAAGACACATTCCCATAATACTGTCTTTCAGAATTGAAGACCTGCCTCTACCCCTAATTCATGCCTGCCACCATTACAATGAATTTGCTTGCATTTTTACTTAAAAGCTTTGACTGCTTCTGGCTTGAAGCAAAGGAACAATCAGAATGATTCAAAATAACCAGGTACTTTGACAATTTGGATTAGTGCTTTACAAGCTTTGAAGTTTTCTTTTTCTTGTGCACACATTAACCCAAAGTCTGCATACAAACACCAGTTTTCAGTTCGCGCTGTGTTAGTGTACTATTGGAGCAGGCTTTTAGACCACAGCAATATAACATTTAAACTGCTAAGGCAGTATAATAAACCACTACCAGGGGACTCACCTGTAATTCTTCAAACTGATTTTGCTTTTCGTAACAACAAACTAGCATTACCATTAATCATGCCACCTATGTGAAGCTCCACTGACATGTATCATCAAACACTTTACCTGTCCGTCTTTAGCTTTAGGCACCTGCTGGAGACTAGCTTGGAAAAAAAATTTGTTTGAGATGGACAAAATTGACGGATTAAATAAACTATTCTGTATGCTTCGATTTTATCAATTATTCTAGTTGCTTATTTATCATTGTTAATAAAAAGGCATGTGTGCAATTTGTGCCCTTAGTATGACAGACAGACGAATGTGTTTGTTCAGACATAAACCACTGTCTTTTCCTTACCCTTAGTGCAATTTTCATCTTGAGAGTGCTGCTTGGACCTGAGTTTTGCAGCTGGAAACGCTGGTTCAGAGTCATCTCTTCTGCTGCTAGCAATTTACTCAGAGGAAGTTTCATGTTCCCTAGAGAGCACTGGTGTTTATCATCTTTTACCTATAGAAATGCACCACACATTTACATTTAAAAAAATGAAAATGAGAAAAATCAGAGAAAAAACATGTTCATTCAAGAACAGGCAGATGAAGAAAATCATGGGATGCGTATACGATGATGCAGGGTCATGGAGTCAACATTCAACTGCTGGATGAATTGTCTATGTAATGGCTCTGTCGTTTATCTAGTCACCACCAATTCATTATTTTTCACTTTTCATAAAATTCCTATTAAGTAAGTTCAGGTCCTGTATAGAGTAAAAGCGTCTTCTTAACAAATTGATTTACTTTCTGTATATACTACAAAATTCTTACTTTCCCTCAGTTAAAATGAGTAACAAATCAATAAAAATAAAACAAAAAAGAAACAGATAATACACACCATGTTCAGAATGCATTGTTTGTATACAATAATGAGGAAAATTTACATTATACAATCAATATACTCATTATGTGTAAAAGGTACATAAGCGTTAGAGAAATTACTGATTGGTGGATTTATAGTGTCCCTAAAGAAATACTGTCACTATGCCACTGTTTGTCATAATATATACAATATAATGAACTGTACAATATAATCAATTATAATAGACACAGACATGATAGGAGGAGGCATTATATATTGGTTGCAAGCAACAAAGTGCCCCAGTAGAACCACTTACTGTATCAAAAAGGAAGCGGTTGGTCAGTTGTTAGCAGTTGCAATCTTATATAACTGCAGATCATTTAAAGAAGGTGCCAAAAGTAGACAGCCATCTCTGTCAATGCAGGCCATTCTACAAGTCAAGAGGATTTGGTAGAATGTACACACTAACTGTCACAGCAATATAATGGGCCACATCTCAAGAAATAGAGAAATTGAGGCTGCGGGGCAATAAAGACAGGGAGACACGAAGCTAGTGAGACTTAAGAGACAAACAGCACATGTCCTGGGTGGCTCCACTATACCAAAAACAACCCACATCCTGGGAAGGGATGCAACATCATCTTGTTTAGCTCATTTGTTGCTGTATATACAATTACCTATAAATGTAATAAAGGACCATTGAATGAAAATGACAAAAAAAAACTGTATTCAAAAAACTGACTGTCTAGTGATGTGAAAATATCTAATACTGCAAACGAAGGTTTTCCATAATAGAATACTGTTGCAGTGATAACTTTATGGGACATGACTTCCACTGAAGAAATCCCAGGGAAACAGCAAGAACTATTTCATTCTATAGAAAGGGTGATTGGGCAGATTCAAGTAACTATAGAACAGTAAGGTTAATGTGAAAATTAATGGAAGCAATTATTAAAGAAAAGACTGAGCAGATCATGGCAGGTACAGGCGTTTTAAGGGAATAGTCAGCGTGGGCTGAGGTGAGGAGGTCATGTTTTATTATGCAGGAGTTCTCTAAGAAAGTAACAAAAAGATATAAACAGAATTAGATTAGATATACTTTATTTGTCCCCAGTAGGAAAATAAAAAAAATGTATATATATGACCTTTCCCAAACGTACCACAAGTTAACATTTGAAAACAGCAGGTCCAGCTTAATATACATAAGTGATCGGGATAGGAATAAAAGTAACAAGCTGGTTAAATCTGCAGATGATTCCACGTCAGGTGGTTTGGCAGATAAGCTAGAATCTGTTGAATCTTTACAGTGGGACTTGGGACAGCATACAGGCTTAGGCAGATTTGTGTGGAATTAAATGTAATCTAAGTAAATGTAAGGTATTACACATAGGAAGTAAAAATGTTAGCTTTGAATGGGAGGTCTGAAAATTGAACGTACCACTTATGAGTAAGGCCTAGGAGTCATAGTGGACTCATCACTATCTACAAGGTGATGATGCAGAAGCATTAGAAACACACTGGTGAGGCCTCACCTGGAGTACTGTGTACAATTTTGGTCTTCAGGCTACAAAAAAGACATAGAAGTGCTGGAAGAAGTCCAGAAATGCATGACTAGGCTGATTCCAGGATTGCAGGGGATGAGTTATGAGGAAAGTTTGAAGGAGTTGGTCCTTTTTAGTTTAAGCAAATGGAGATTAAGAGGTGACTTGATTAAAGTTTTTTTTTTTTTTAATTATGAATGCGGTTAATACGGTGGATCAAGACTGTTAGATTAAAATGAATTTAACAGGAATACAGGGACACAGAAACTTGTTAAGAGTGAATTTTGCACAAAGTTAGTAAGTTTTTCTTCACACAATGAACTCTAGACACATGGAATAAGTTACCAAGTAGTGTGGTGGACAGTAGGACTTTAGAAATATTCAAAATTCAAGTTGATGTTGTTTTTGGTGAATTTTGTAGATATTAATTGGACAGCTCTGATGGGCTGAATGGCCTACTTGCATCAAGCCTGTCTAATGCTTTTCATGTTTCAATTATCACAAGGTGGCGACAGAACATTGCTGTCAACAACAACATGGGGAAGAAAAAAAAAAAACACACACACAAACCAGTGGCTAACAAGACACAAAAACAACAAACATAATTGGTGTGACATCAATAAAAATAATGATAAAAAATAAGAACCTAAGTAAAATGAAGATAATATTGCAAACTAAGTGCAGAAATTAATTATTTGACATTCAAAAACCTCGGATTTGCAGCGATATAACTGTTCATTTAAACCTTATCAAAAGTTATCTTAGAATTTTAGAAATACGCATTTCATATTTATGGGTAAAATTTATTGAGAAGTTAACTTGCCAATTATGCTTTATTTTTCACTTTAGGTTAATTTAAAACTGGATTGATCTGCTATCTGCTATTGCAGATCTCTAAACATTTCAAGGCTATTATTTATAACAGATGAACATTAATTTTTTTTCTTTGTTTCAGAAATCTAATACTGATGACAGTTCATAATTTTGCATCATATAATTCATTCAATGAGTCATACTCATTAAAATGCTTCAATCTGCCTAAATGAAAATCAGATATGAGGTGATAAATTCTGGATTGTATAAATACACCAGAGACTTTTATATGTTAAATTAGCATCCCCTCTCTGTGGCAACACTGAAGATGTCTATAAGCCTGTCTCTCAGGGCTGCAACAATAGAGGACCCACAGCAGGCTAATCCATATGCATATTTCAAAGATGCATGCATACAGCCATCTTTTATTGACTTTCATCAAAAGAAGTGTTAAGTTAAAGTCATACCTCAATGTCGAGATCCTGTCTCTTTGGATTGTGGATGAGAAAAGTAAAAGCTTCCTCCCAAACTGGCTCATTTGTCTTAAATCGAACCTAATCAAACAACAGATACAACGAAACATTTTTAGCTGATTTGTAATAGTATAAGAGGAAATACTGTACGTGTCTGGTTCAATAAAACACTGCAGCAATAATAATACATACATTGTAAAACAATTCTGCATGTCTTATATTGTCAACATTATACATTAAGAAAATATCAATTACACCCCTATAATGTTAGTGATTTACAAAAAGGTGTTGTGCATCCTTTTTAAAATACACACTATAAAGCACAGGTAAGAGAAAACACTGCTATTTTTTAAATTGAACACACTTTTGACAGTTTTATTTCTATTCACCATTTTGTGGAAATAGCTTGTAGTGTTATTTTATATGCACACCACTGTCTAACGAAAAAAACTTTTGGATAGAATTGCATTTTCTCACCTGTGCAGCAGTTGCTATCAATATCTGAATAAGTACTAGTATGTGTTACTATGATTATTTAATAAAAATAAAAAAAGCACATTTCTTCTTTACTTTATCTTAGTTGGCAAATGCAGAGGTTAAGCCAAGGCCAATGACCATTTTAAGGTGCACTTTTCTCTAGTTACTTATTTTTTGGACTATGTTTCCTTACATATCACCTGACAACTACACTCACAATCAGTGCGTTCACGTGCACACACACAAGTGAAGTAAGGTGAATAACCTGGTTTCTTAAAAATCTGCATTGTCAAACTGCTCCTATGTCATTAAACTGCATAAAAAAAGAGTTAAATGCCATCATTGGACTCTGTGAATCAAAAAACAAGCATGAAGCCAGTGATAATTTTTTTGTTTTATAAATATGTTTAGTCCTTAATGGACTGTGAAGTAAACAGACAGAATAATGCAATTGCTCAAACATTTTCTTAGGAAATATATCTTGTGGGCAGTTCTAACTGTGGCTGCTTAAAACGTGTGCGAAGGTTACACATGCACAGGCAACCACATTACAACAGACATGCACAGACTACAACATCCTTGACTGTAACCTGGTTAAAGGTTTACTGTGCAAAAAAAAAATTCAACGTCATCATTGGTCACCATGAATCTGAAAATAAGTGTGATGCCTGTGATAATTTTTATTGTGTTTTATAAATATTTTTAGTCAAATTGACATTTTATTTACAGGTTTCTATTACTAGGCTTCTTGGAGGCCATTAAACTGATTCCTCTAACCAGAATAAGGGTTTACATGGCTTCTTAGAAATTGAGTTTCTGTAAATAACCGGGTTATTGAAGCGTATGTAAGCACACTGAATATCTCGATAAATACTGGAGTAGTTTTAAGCAAAAACTACAGAACATTTTGAACACTTTCAAGGCAGCTTAAAAATAATATTTAAGATTGGAATTATTATTTTTTTAAGAACTTCAACCTCACCAGTACTGCTATAGCCACCAGTTTGACAACCACCGAGCTAATGCACTGATGGGGAAATCTGGCAGTCTGTAGGACAGTCTCTCTAGCTCAATGCACTCTAAGGTTGCACTTGAAAAAGGGACTTCAAATTTTGACACAGAGAGGCATCCATTTTTGCTAATGATACTTTATCACCACTCAACCTCAGCCACCTACCATGTTAGACAACAATAAACATGAGCGCAGATTAGTGGAATTTTAAAAATATGGAAAGACAAGAAAGATTCCAAAGAGACGGATGGCTACATTCACACTGCTACTTTACACCTTAGGCTGGGTTTATACTTCACGCGATGTGATGCGTGATCCCATCAGGTGGCAGTGCGAGATACCATCACGGTGAGAAAATAATGTTTGGCTTCGCTGTGTCATGAGTTGCACAAAACATCCATTAAATTCCCAGGACACCTTGCCACAATATCTCTGAAAAGGATGTTTAATGATTATATCCATATATCCAGGGAGCTCGTTATTGGTTGTCACAAAAGGGGGTGACCATGACTGTGCTGGAAAGTTGGCATGTAGTCGTTAAATTAGACACACCCTGTGATTTTTAGTCATTTAAACTGACATGTTTCGGGGACGAGATCAGCAACTGCAATTGGCAAGTCTGACATGCCCCATGACTAAAATTTGTGTAATATGACATTGACTTTGGGGAAATAGTCAAGTTTGTTCACGATATATATTAGCCAGATTAAATGTAAAAACATCTACTGTAATATGAGGAAATGCAACTGAACTGCAGATGAATTTCCTTTTTTTTCTATTATGGCCTGGTTGTGTTTGTGGTGAAAATGATGCCAGTCTATTTATAAGTGCTAAAAATATTTACTTAAAGTACAAGTATAAAAAATAGCTTTTAGGACTAACAAAAACAGTGTTTGTATATTATTTTATTTCAAGACAGTGACATTATTATTTTTGATTAGCAAGAGTGATGTCAGTGGTATTTCAGTCATCACCTAATAATGCACAGCCACCAAGGCCTCCATAATGCACCCTGCTGGTCTGATTGTACCCACTTACCTGGCAGAAATACTTTCCAACAGACAAAAACTACAAGTTCAGTATAGGCAAAAAATATATTTTAACTTACCTTGCTGTCCTTTGTAATGTAACCAACAGTCAATTGAACAAACGGATTAGGGTCACTGTTTGTTTTCTTCCCTGACTAAAAACAAAGCAAATAAAAAATAATGAAAAAATGCAATTAGGGTTTATATACTGTAATCCTGATTAGTTTACCTGGTCACTACCTAAACCGTTGCAAGTCCCTGACGACCCCGAGATTTCTACATATGCCTCCCTGAAATGACTGTCCTTAGTAAAATGTATTAGAAATGACAAAGATTGGCACATTAACATATTAGAAAGGCGAACATGTGAATATGTTCTGCCCTATTATTTAAAATCATATATTAGCATACCGTCAAATGCAAATGCTAAGAAGCACTCTGGGTACACAGATACAACAGGTTCACTTTGTTATTGGTGGCAAAGGGTTACACCAATTGATAAAGTACTCAATTCTGTCCCAAGTAACAGCTACCATGAATGCATGCAAATCAAATAGTGGGGTTTACAGACAGAGGTGCATTTTGATAGATGTAGATTTTGTAAGGGCAATAGGGGCCTTTATTTCTTTAAAACCTGTCTATAGTCAAAACATCTAAACCATATTAGATGGTCAGCAGGGTGCAGTAATGACATCCAGCCAGGGTATAGCTGATTTACTACTAAGGTTTGTGGTGCTCAGTATTTTCAAATAATTATGGGTTTTTATGAAAGACCACGCTATGACAATCCAAAGGGTACTGAATGGTCTGTTGTTTCATAGGTTTATAGGGTCATTACTGTCATGTGTACAGAGTACAGTGAAATTCTTACTTGCATGCGTTAATCAACATGGAACATGTCACCATTCTCCAATGCCATGATTATGGAGTCAAACTACCATACCTCAAAACTACTTAAATGATTAAAATGTGCATTCCTTCTATGCTCAAAACAAATACAGCAAAATATTTCTACAAAATCAAGGGTTGATTTTGTGTTCGAACGTTTAACTTGATCCAGTGGTGTTCAGCATTTTCATTATTATTTTAATTGCAAAATCCTTGCAGAGATACCCATATGACCTGGGGTTAAAATACAGTAACGATGTGTCATAAAATGCAACTAAAAAAAGTTGGTGTCAGGAAGGGCATCCAGCCATAAAACCATCTGCTATAATCTCCAAAATTTGGGGGTTAACGGGCCAAATGGGTGAACACCGAAAATGGCTGTTAAACACGGAGAGACACAGAGAGAATCTTGTTCTAGCTGCTGTTGAGGTGGTGCATATTACTTTTTTTTTTAACAATGGCTTATAATGCTTTTCCTCCTTCTTCTTGGTGTATGCAGTGGTATTTCATGTGTCTTATTGTGGATGTGGCAACAAATATGATGGACTTGTTTCTAGATTGCACTCAAATTAAATTGTTGATGTTTCAATGCAAAATTATCAAAATTAAACCTTAGATGTATACTGTATTGATATTTTTAACATATATATTGTACAGTGCATCTCCATTTATGTTTAAACATTAAGTGTTGAGTTTCTACTGCAGTTCTTTTTTCTCACTCTATCTGTGATTAGCTTTAGTGTTTTGGACTTGTAAGTGGAGATCCGGCATCTTGTAATTCTACAGCTGGTTTTTGTCTTTGTAGAGCTGGCACATTCACTCACTGGCTGTATGGATTCTCCTTCTTGTATTCCAGTTTTCCTCTACAATTCCCAGATGTACAGGGTAAGTGACCTGACAATTCCAAATTGACCACGTGTGTGTCTGAGTGGCTCTGGCAGTAGAATGGCTCTCAGCCCAGGGCTATTGTGCTCAGTGCTCCTGGGTTAGGCTACAGCCCCTCACAACCCAGAACTGAATTAAGTGAAACTGAAAATGTCATGTCACTGTATGTTATCAGTGATGTTCAATTTCAAATTTGAAATGGCTCCACGCAACAATATGTCTTTTCCTTAAAGGAACAATCCACCCCAAAAAAGATGTTTTTTTGAAAATGTTATTTACTACATGTGGTTTGTAGTAATGATCGAGGCAAAATTGGTTTTGTGCAGAATGGAATTTACAGAAGTTATGTTTTAATAGAAGTGGGTGGAATCTAATGCTGCAACATCAAAATATTCATGAATAATCTCACATTACTTGTGTCACATAATCTAAATGTAAAGTCAGCAATGGGATACTCAAAATGTGCAAAATGTATTCATGACCCTGCGTAAGAAGGATTCCAGGATTAGAGGCAGTGAGAGGCAAGAAGACAAAGTGTTATGTGCTTTGGTGCTTTATTTTACTTGTGTTGCTGCATTGGGAAATGCTTAGGGAAGAGTTTCTCACAAATAAACATTTGTCTGCTGCTGAACTGTGTATGTCTGCATGGGGTTTCAGGAGCTGGAATGCCCCCTGCAGGCCACCATCATTGGATGACTTTACATGTAGGTTATGTGACACAAGAAAGGTTGGATTTTTCGTGGACGTTTTAATGTTGTTTGCTGTTTTTCATCACAGACCGCTTCTATTAAAACATAAATTCTGTAAGCTCTGTTCTGCATGAAAATATGGGATAACATTTTTTTCCTGACCATGACTACAAACCAGATGGGGTAAAGTAATTAATTTCTTGGCCAAAAACAGAATCGGTGTCTAGTGCATAATACTGTCTCAAATAGTTAACTTCTAAGAATTTTGTGACTGGCTTTGTCAAGAAATTAAATACAATATGGATAGTCCAATACCCAGGTATGAAATTATATAAAAGGAAGTGACCTTTAAAATGGCATTTTGTATTTTCTTCATTTTAACAGTAAAGTTGAAATGCAGACGACTAGGCAGTTAAACAAAAGAACATCAAGTTTATTTATTTGCTTTACTTTACACAAAAGTTACACTTCCATGAAAGCACAAAAATGGTGATTGTGTTGTTCAGCTTTATGGCAAATCAACAATTATTTAAAAGTCTGTGGTACTACAAGCACTGGGTATGCTGAACTTCAAATAAGTCCTACTCTGCAGAAAGTTGGATGGCAGATAAAATAAATATTTTAACACTTAATACACAAGATAATTTTGAAACTTTTTTTTAACTTTCTGGCTAAAATAATCAAGAAAAAAACAGCCAACAGTCTAAGCATCCTTGGTGGATTTCTTATTAAAGTAAGCTATGATGATGGTCATTGATGAAACAGAGGTACTTCGGGCGGGCAATGGTGGGTTTCCAGACAGACCCAGTACAGTATGTGCAATTAGAATCAAAGGAGTAAACTGATATTTGGTTAGGGGATTTATGGTTAAAAGTATGTTCTTTTTGGGGAAGTAGCTCATCCCACTTAACAGATCTTTAGGCCTCTCCAGCCTATCATCTTAGCTAAGACACTTGAAAAATACAGAGCTGCTGTGTCAGCTGTTGTCTTGGGCTCATACAGCCTACGGTCAGCCACTGCTGTTCTTCAGATAACCCAATTCTAAAAGTATGGCTTTCTTTAAATTCCTCCAACGACAGCAGAAGATCGTATTTATTGGGTGTCAACAGAAGAGTACAGTAAAATGATTAGAAGCTTAAAATGATACCTTGAAATTTTCAAATTAAAAAAAAAGAAATGATAAATAATGTGTAAAGTATTTTACAGTAATGTGTTCACAACTTGAACATGTTTAAAAAATCTCTATTTATTTTTACACTTAATAATGTATTCATTATAAGAACCCTTTTCAGTTCACATACTGACAATGATGCTAAGAACTTCCATGAGGGCGCGGATGATGAAGGGATGCCTTGCTACATTTTTCTGAACTCAAGAGAATCCTTCTGCTGATGTGACAGCCTAGTACTATACAGTTACTTAGGATTTTATTTTATAATTCCACAGTGTTTATCAAGTGGAAATCTAAACAAATGGTATATTATAAAGTACTGTAAACTATTTTCATGTAGCATCTGGTGTGGTGAAGTGCCTAAGGCACTGGACTTTATTTCACAAGGTTGTTGATTCAATTTCCACCACTGGCCCACTGTGTGAACCTGAACACGTCCTTTATCTTGCTTGTGCTTCAATGGTAAGAAATGGATGTTAGTAATTAGATTTTATCCTGCATCTTCAATTAAAATAACCAAATATGCAATAAAATAGTAACAGTCTATGTGGTGTTGCTTTGGTAATATCAGTTGATGTCTAAACGTGTTCAAAATCTTTCAAAGGCCGTAAAATAATATGATTAATTGATAATATGTTACAAGTGTGCAAACAATAGTTTTTGTGTAATGAACGTCAGTTGTTTTTCATCTATGCTGTTATGTGCTGGACAGATAACATCACTCCAAAAGGTCCAGTGAATCAACAAGATAATTAAAAGAGTAGAGTCAGCTATAGGACGCGCTCTGGACCCCCTGGGGGTAGCAAAGAAGGGAATTAAAACAAAACTGAGTGCCATTATGAACAATTCTGCACATCCTCTTTCTGACAGACTAACATTGACGACTTTCAGCCAATGAATTATTTGGTAGAAATGTGTCAGGAAACGTTACTGGGGCTCCTTTATACCAAAAGCAATACGCCTGCATGATGCCTCACTGTGACTGTGCCTGCCAAGTCAGAAGTTTTCTTTCTTTTTATTATTCTGATGTGTGTTCAGACTATAGTGTGTGTGTGTATAGATATTTATTTATCTATGTACATATAGATTTATTTATTAATTCTGTAAAAAGCCACATTTCACCTGTGGGAAAAAATAACGTTTGCTTGTTTGTTCATTCCTTCATTCATTCTTTGTGCTGGTAACTCGAGTGGTGCCCATTGCTGACAGCATCGGCTCTGGCCCAATGTGATCCTTAACTGGATTAAGTATGTTTGAGAATATTATTTTATCTTATGATTTTTGTAGTGTTTTATTACAGACCAGAGGTTACCCCAGCAGCACTGGGTGAAAAACAGAAAATAGCCTTGTATACAATGATCATTACAATATTCTTCATTTTCTGTTAAGATAAAACTGATGAATGAGAAAATTGCAGGAAAAAATAAAAATCCACAACTGGAATGGGATGTGCATGGCATGTGTGTGATGAGGAAGAGCTACATGCAGTATTATGAATGTTCTAGCACAGAGGCGTCTTCTTAAAACCAAACATTTTGGGGCCCTAACATTTATTGTAAATGAAAGTTCTACAATAATCTTTCATGTCTTTCTTTGAGAAATTTTTAATAAATTAAAAATCTTATATTAATAACAAAGAGAGAGTGAACAGGAAATCCCCACAAACACAAGAACATAAAGATTGGCACAAAGGACCCTCCGGTCTCTCTCCCCTGTTACTTTACCTTCAATGCCTTATGCACAGCAGCTTTCTTCAAGCCATCACGGTAAAACTCTAATGGATTGTGCTTTTGAGGCAGGAGAGAATGAACACAAAGTGGGTTAATAAATCATGCAGCGATGAGTTTGGTTAATTTATGGTAAGTTGGTAAGCAAGACAGGACACAAATGACAAAGATGCTGTCACAAATGAAGAAATGTTCATACTAAATAGTAAACTGCAGTTGACACTCTTTTCCTATGCAAGCAGAATGGAATGAATTTTGCAAAATAAATAAATAGACAGGTAAATAAGTAGCTAAGATAGAGGCAATCAACACAAAGCTTGATACGCAGCCACATGACATTTTGAAATGATCCCATTAATCCCAAATGCATGAATTGTTAAAGGTTAATAAAAAAAGATACCTGGGTTAACAAACAAATGTTATTTCAATTATATAAAGCAACTGCAAAGGTTTCAAGAAACAGAGTAATAAAACATAAAAAAGTACTGTAGATTAGGTCAACATTTTAATTAAAACAGCAACATTATGTACCGATTTTGTGCTTTTTTTTTTTTTTTTGAAGAAAACTGCCTGTGGCAAATGGTGAAGACTGATTTAAGTGAGACAATCAGTTTCCAGAAGGTCCTGTGGAGAAATCAAGGAGTGTCCTCAAAGATTATGGGCCAGGTGATGGCATCAATTAATTCAACTCAGGAGGAGAAGTTGCCACGCCATTACTGAAAACTGAAAACTCTGTCATAAGCACTTGTTGAAGATGCAGGTTAGAATGTTTTAATCTCATTAATTACTTCAAATGCTGCACATTTTAATGGACTGAGGAAATGAAGGTTGTATTTACTGTGTTCTGGTCAAGATGTTTGCTGGAAATCCATTATAACAGTTAAAGTTATTGTGACCACAAAGACCTCTGTGCACCAACACTGCTGGAACAAAATGCTAAAAGAAACACTTTTATCAAAATCAATAGGTCTGCTCTTCAAATTAGCCACAGGTAAAGGATAAACAATTGTCAAATCTAAAGAATCAAAACAACAGCCAGAGAAAAACAGCTGCTGCCTCTCTGGGTCTCAATATGCAGGCATTTTAATCCCTATGTACCCAGTGAAATTTCTAGTCCACTTGTCTACTGACAAATTCTAGTGCCTTGAGCAGATAGTCAAAGTAACTAATATTAGAACGATCAGCCCAAAATCTAACCAACCATTTGTATACCCATTTAATCCAATTCAATGTCATGGAGATGTCCTTCTTGAGCTTATCATAACAACATCAGCAATAACGCAAAAAACGATTCTGTACCCACAAAAGGGCACATCAACCCACAAAGTCACATGGACTCAACTTACAGACATCTTTGTAAATGGGTGGAAAACCCCACATACAGTATCAGTATTTAAACAGCTGAGGCCGTGTGCTGCACTACCAACTCTGCCACCTAAATCAACTCCAAAAGTAATGTCTTCAGTTCATCCTTTCATCCATATTGCCCCCTTCTTGCCCAGTCCACTGCCATGGTATCACTAGGCAATGCATGAATCAGCCCTTGGTGGACTGCCAGTTCATACCAAGCTATAAAACAAGAGATGCTGAAAGGGTATCTTGTCACAAAAAAGGGTAAAAGAAGTGTCAGAAATTTGGAATGCTGGCCTTGAAAAAATGAAGAGAAATGGCATATATAGTATTATCTGCTCTTTACACCATTCATCAGTGTTAAATGTACACCTTCAAGTCTGAAATAAATAAATCAGAGATATTACTGGTGTGCCAAGCTAAAATTCTTGGTTGTACAGTATTAGCATTTTCTTCCATTGGCTGTAAGAAGTAGACCTTTTTAAAAAATATTTGAATAGGCACAAAATGCTTAAAATCTACTGGATCTCCCCAGCCTTTTAAATACAGCATGTTGTGAGTGAAATAGTGCACACGTGGACCTCAGGTTATGGCAGTTGTGACTTAAGGCAATGCCATAGACACAAATGAGCACATTAAGTGTAATAATTTTTCCACTAGTAAATTCAGCTTTTTTACGTATGAACAAAGCAAACAAGTTTTGATAGAATGTATATGTATTAGCCATCAGCAACACTAAGGCACAGTATAGTGCAATATGTACTTTTTGTCTGCATTTTCAGTCATTTTATGCTTTTGTTCACATATGTCACCAGACTTAACTGGCACATGTAACTGACAGCGTGTACAGCCACGTAGTAAATCAGTAAACACAGGTAAACACCAGGATCTGCAGCTGGCCGCTTAACTGAGCAGCAGAATCTGCTGGTTGTCACTTCAGGCATCCTAAGAATGTGCCCTGGCCATGCAGCCTCAGCGAGTATAGCCGCTGGGAATTGGAAGAACACTCTGAACGTATCCTCAACCGAAACAGCACACGTCTCTCAATTGTCAACTAGTTGTGGATTTTTGTGCCATCATTATTCTTTGTCCAAATCCACGAGGTACTGTATCATTGCCAGAAATGGTGGGATGTTAAGGCATAATGTTAACATGCATATACCTGTGGTTCCGTTTACTCTAAATTCATTTTAAAAATTATTTGTGTTTTAGGATTTAAGTACAATAAAATTGCTTTCTTCTCAATTTATTGATAAAATTCAAATTTTTCTCATTGGGTCATAAATGCCTGTATGAACAGAACTTGTTTAAGACCTTAAATTGAACCATAAATCATTTAGCCCTTGACTGACTAGAAAATACAAAATGGCATGGGACTACAATACTGAACCAGCCTTAGAAAACAGTGCAACTTTATACTACTAATATAAGAAACTGTTCAATTATTCCAGAGTTATGATTAGATAACTGTACATAGGCACTAATAAGCAGTTGGAACAACAGAGGCAAAACCCCTGCCAATCATGTTCATCCAAAAGTGAAGAATGCAGTAAACACTGTTTTTGACTTTACACCTATAAAATTACTGTAGCCAGGCCTCATTTCACTAATATTATTGTAAATAGAAACTGAAGGTGCTAACAGTTATGCAAGTTAGTCACCTTATTGTGGTGGAGGGGTTTGCGTGTCCCAATGATCCTAGGAGCTATGTTGTCCGGGGCTTTATGCCCCTGGTAGGGCCACCCAAGGCAAACTGGTCCTAGGTGAGGGATGAGACAAAGAACGGTTCAACAAACCTCCAATGAAGAATAAAAACTGTGGACGACGTTTTCCCTTGCCCGGACGCGGGTCACCGGGGCCCCCCTCTGGAGCCAGGCCTGGGGGTGGGGCTCGATGGCGAGCGCCTGGTGGCCGGGCCTACACCCATGGGGCTCGGCCGGGCACAGCCCGAAGAGGTAACGTGGGTCCTCCTTCCCATGGGCTCACCACCTATGAGAGGGGCCAAGGAGGTCAGGTGCAATGTGAGTTGGGTGGTGGCCGGCGGCGGGGACCTTGGCGTTCTGATCCACGGCTACAGAAACTGGCTCTTGGGACGTGGAATGTCACCTCTCTGAAGGGGAAGGAGCCTGAGCTAGTGCGTGAGGTTGAGAGGTTCCAGCTAGATATAGTCGGACTCACCTCGACGCACAGCTTGGACTCTGGAACCAATCTCCTTGAGAGGGGCTGGACTCTCTACCACTCTGGAGTTGCCTCCGGTGAGAGGCGCCGAGCAGGTGTGGGCATACTTACTGCCCCCCGACTTGGAGCCTGTGCGTTGGGGTTTACCCCGGTGGATGAGAGGGTGGCCTCCCTCCGCCTTCGGGTGGGGGGAAGGGTCCTGACTGTTGTTTGTGCGTATGCGCCGAACAGCAGTTTGGAGTATCCACCCTTTTTGGAGTCTCTAGAGGTGGTGCTAGAGGGCATACCTTCTGGGGATTCCCTCGTTTTGCTGGGAGACTTCAATGCCCACGTGGGCAATGACAGTGAGACCTGGAAGGGCGTGATTGGGAGGAATGGCCCCCCCGATCTGAACCCGAGCGGTGTTCTGTTATTGGACTTCTGTGCTCGCCACGGATTGTCCATAACGAACACCATGTTCAAGCATAAGGGTGTTCATATGTGCACTTGGCACCAGGACACCCTAGGCCTCAGTTCGATGATCGACTTTGTGGTTGTGTCGTCGGACTTGCGGCCATATGTCTTGGACACTCGGGTGAAGAGAGGGGCGGAGCTGTCAACTGATCACCACCTGGTGGTGAGTTGGCTTCGATGGTGGGGGAAGATGCCGGTCAGACCTGGTAGGCCCAAACGTGTTGTGAGGGTCTGCTGGGAACGGCTGGCAGAGTCCCCTGTCAGAAGTAGCTTCAACTCCCACCTTCGGCAGAACTTCGACCACGTCCCGAGGGAGGTGGGGGACATTGAGTCCGAATGGGCCATGTTCCGTGCCTCTATTGTTGAGGCGGCTGACCGGAGCTGTGGCCGTAAGGTGGTCGGTGCCTGTCGCGGCGGCAATCCCCAAACCCGTTGGTGGACACCGGCGGTGAGGGATGCCGTCAAGCTGAAGAAGGAGTCCTATAGGACCTTTTTGTCCTGTGGGTCTCTGGAGGCAGCTGATAGGTACCGGCAGGCCAAGCGGAATGCGGCTTCGGTTGTTGCTGAGGCAAAAACTCGGGCATGGGAGGAGTTTGGAGAGGCCATGGAGAACGACTTTCGGACGGCTTCGAGGAGATTCTGGTCCACCGTCCGGCGTCTCAGGAAGGGAAAGCAGTACAGTGTCAACACCGTATATGGTGGGGATGGTGCGCTGCTGACCTCGACTCGGGACGTTGTGGGTCGGTGGGGGGAGTACTTCGAAGACCTCCTCAATCCCACTAACATGCCTTCCAATGAGGAAGCAGAGCCTGGGGACTCTGAGGTGGGCTCTCCCATCTCTGGGACTGAAGTCACCGAGGTGGTCAAAAAACTCCTTGGTGGCAGGGCCCCGGGGGTGGATGAGATACGCCCGGAGTTCCTTAAGGCTCTGGATGTTGTAGGACTGTCTTGGTTGACACGTCTCTGCAACATCGCATGGACATCGGGGACAGTGCCTCTGGATTGGCAGACTGGGGTGGTGGTCCCCCTCTTTAAAAAGGGGGACCGGAGGGTGTGTTCCAACTATAGAGGGATCACACTCCTCAGCCTCCCTGGAAAAGTCTATTCGGGGGTTCTGGAAAGGAGGGTCCGTCGGATAGTCGAACCTCGGATTCAGGAGGAACAGTGCGGTTTTCGTCCTGGTCGCGGAACAGTGGACCAGCTCTACACCCTTAACAGAGTCCTGGAGGGTGCATGGGAGTTTGCCCAACCAGTCTACATGTGCTTTGTGGACTTGGAAAAGGCGTTCGACCGTGTCCCTCGGGGAGTCCTGTGGGGGGTTCTCCGGGAGTATGGGGTACTGGACCCCCTAATAAGAGCTGTTCAGTCCCTGTACAACCGGTGTCAGAGCTTGGTCCGCATTGCCGGCAGTAAGTCGAGCCCGTTTCCAGTGAGAGTTGGACTCCGCCAGGGCTGCCCTTTGTCACCGATTCTGTTCATATCTTTTATGGACAGAATTTCTAGGCGCAGCCAGGGTGTTGAAGGGGTCCGGTTTGGTGGACTCAGGATTGGGTCACTGCTTTTTGCAGATGATGTTGTCCTGTTTGCTTCATCAGGCCGTGATCTTCAGCTCTCTCTGGAGCGGTTCGCAGCTGAGTGTGAAGCGGCTGGGATGAGAATCAGCACCTCCAAATCCGAGACCATGGTCCTCAGCCGGAAAAGGGTGGAGTGCCCTCTTAGGGTTGGGGGCGAGATCCTGCCCCAAGTGGAGGAGTTTAAGTATCTCGGGGTCTTGTTCACGAGTGAGGGAAGAATGGATCGTGAGATCGACAGGCGGATTGGTGCGGCATCCGCAGTGATGCGGGCTCTGCATCGGTCTGTCGTGGTGAAAAAAGAGCTGAGCCGTAAGGCAAAGCTCTCAATTTACCAGTCGATCTACGTTCCTACCCTCACCTATGGTCATGAGCTATGGGTAGTGACCGAAAGAACGAGATCGCGAATACAAGCGGCTGAAATGAGTTTCCTCCGCAGGGTGTCTGGGCTTTCCCTTAAAGATAGGGTGAGGAGCTCAGTCATCCGGGAGGGGCTCAGAGTAGAGCCGCTGCTCCTCCGCATCGAAAGGAGTCAGATGAGGTGGCTCGGGCATCTGATCAGGATGCCTCCTGGACGCCTCCCTGGTGAGGTGTTCCGGGCACGTCCAACCGGGAGGAGGCCCCGGGGAAGACCCAGGACACGCTGGAGGGACTATGTCTCCCGGCTGGCCTGGGAACGCCTTGGGATTCTCCCGGAAGAGCTGGAAGAAGTGGCCGGGGAGAGGGAAGTCTGGGCTTCTCTCCTTAAGCTGCTACCCCCGCGACCCGACCTCGGATAAGCGGAAGAGGATGGATGGATGGATGGATGGTGCTAACAGAATCCATCAGATGGCAGCAGAGTGCCAAAAATAGATAAGACAACTGCAGGATAGTAGAGTCCTAAAGTACACACAATTTCAGAGTACGCTACCTTGCCCAAGTCAACTCGCCTCTTGTTTTCTCAGTGCCTTAGAAGTGGGCCTAACTACAATGTATATGCTTTGAACAAGCTTTTGTATTTATCATTTAAAAACAGCACCCTGCGGAACACAACTGACCTGGGAAATCTTTGCCATCATGTAGTCTCGCACTGTATTCCCACAAGTCTCCTCAAACATGGATCTAAATATAACCTGTTTCTGTAAATTCAATGTATAATATTTACAGTTTATAAAACTTTGTACCCAAATGCAATAATTCCTTATAAAAATGACATTGATTTATATTGATTGCAAGAATGTATTACGAAATTCTAGATTTCTCTCTGTGAGGATGATGTGAGCTTTTTACTCTGGATCCTGCTTCTCCAGTCTGTCTAAAAAGGGGTCATCAGGGCCAACTCTGGAGGAAGGTGAAGGTTCTGAATGTTTCTTGAAAAATGATATAATGCCCAGGTGGATCCTCTGACATAAAAATCATGGAAAAATTTGATTAAGTTACAGGATTAAAATGTTTTCAACAAGAGGGTTATCATCAGCACAAATGAAAACTTAAGTTGTACGTTAGATTTTGCACATTAAGTCTCAGCACACAGACACCAATGTCAGGGACATGCAAGGGCAATGACATAACAATGGCATAATTAAAACATAATTATTTTTACAGAACTTATCTCTGTCAGGTTATCACAAGTATGCATAAAACATATTTTCTATAATCCTATTGGAACAAATGTTTCTATTACTTTGAGAGCTATTTATTTGGGTTGTAATGATATCAGAATCAAGCAACTACTAGGAGTTTTGATGTGGTGTTGCTTAAACCTTTTAACTCACGTAGGGTCCTAAGTGATGCTGATCACCTTTAATGTCAATGTCAATGTCAATTTATTTATATAGCACATTTAAAACAACATAGGAATGCTGCGGCCAAAGCGCTTTACAATAATAAAAGAAAAAAAAAACATACAATTAACATAAATATAAATAAAATAAATGAACATAAATAAAATAAATAATAAATAGAAGTAAGATTACATAATCACAATGAGGAAACCATCAGTATTACTGAAGGTCACGGAATGCAAGTGAATAGAAATGAGTCTTTAATCTCGTTTTGAGCAGTTTAATTGTAGACTCCTTTATGTGATGAGGTAAAGAGTTCCACAGGCGCGGGGCAGCAGCTGCAAAAGCTCTTTTCCCCGTAGTTTTATACTTGGTACGAAGGACAAGAAGAGACAACTGACCAGAAGATCTAAGCACTCTAGATGGCTGATATAAAACACACAATTTGGATAAATGGGCAGGAGCAAGCCCATGTAAAGATTTAAAAACTAGCAACAAGATTTTAAAATCAATTCGAAAACTGTCAGGCAGCCAGTGTAAAAAGCTAATATTGGAGAAACAGAGTCATACTTTCTTGCCCCAATCAGGAAGCAAGCGGCAGCATTCTGGACCATCTGTAACCTGCGTATCAGGGATGTGCTAACCGAGGAATAGTGAGTTGCAGTAATCAAGGCGAGAAAAAATAAAAGCATGAGTAGCATTCTCAAGATCCCTAGAAGATAAAAAAAGCCTTGATCTTACCTAATAGACGAAGCTGGAAAAAGCAACTCTTGACTACAGAATTAATCTGTTTCTCAAAAGAGAGGTTACTGTCAAAGATAACACCAAGATTGCAGACTTGAGGTTTGCAAAAGACAGAGAAAGAGCCGAGAAGTCCAAGACCAATTTAGGCTTTAGCTGATGGACCCACTATAAGCACCTCTATTTTATTTTGATTCAGATCAAGAAAATTATTAGCCATCCAGGATCTTGGTTCAAAAAGACAGTTGTGCAGTTGATTCATTGCAGAGTTGCAGATGGGAATACAAACCTGTGTATCATCAGCATAGCAGTGAAAAGAAATGTTAAATTTCCTAAAAATAGGTGAAGGTATATACTGTAGAGATAGGATAGGAATAGGACCCAAAATGGATCCCTAAGGAACCCCACATTTAAGAGGAGCAGCAGACGAAAAAGAGGAATTTAAAGTCACTGAAAAGTGTCTACCAATTAGATATGACCTGAACCAGTTAAAAGCAGCCCCTACAAGCCCAACAAGATGTTCAAGCCGCAACAGCAATGTCTCATGGTCAATAGTGTCAAAGGCAGTGGACAGATCAAGTAGGACAACGGCTGCAGCGCCACCTGAGTCAGTAATAAGAGAGATATCATTGAATACTTTTAGGAGGGCCATCTCAACACCATGATAACGCCTAAAGCCAGATTGGTAGATCTCAAATAAATTATTGGAGTTAAGGTGATCAACCAATTGATTATAAATAATTCTTTCTTTCGTCTCCAACTGCAATTTTTATTTTCTTCACAGTTATTATAGAAAACAATTCTTTGGTTTGGGATTAATTCATTCACTTTTTAAACCTGATCTTTCATTTTTTTAAATGGAAAACAAGCAGAATAATTCTAGTGAACCCTTGTCGTATTAAATTGTATTTTGCACAATAAAATACATTTTTCTTTTGACTCATATAGTATAGGACAAGGCAAGTGTCTGAATATACTGACACTTTTAACTCCGCAATCCATCTAAGTATAGATAATGAAAGAATATTTTTTTTAACTTTTTGAGCACAATTAAAAGACACATTCAGTACTTTTCAAGTCAAGGTTATTTGTTTGCCATCATGGCATATATTAATAGTTTAACATGAAGATGTCTTCTAAAGTGAAGTATTTTTTTTTTATTATAGATTTAAAACAATATCATGCCTGTTTATGGACTTTAAAATGGGTTTCATGTGGCATGAACTACAGCTATGGACAACTGACCATAGGTGGTACAATTGTGGAAAATGTGAAAATTTTGCACATGAATGCCTCTTTGAGCAAATAAGTGAACAGGAAACATACCGTTAAATTATGAAAACTCCCAAGAATCTGTGATAAAATGTATTACTTCCAGATTAATTTTGCTGTTACAAGCATTCTTCAGAAATGCAGAATGTACATTTACTTCAATAAAAACTTTTGCAGCCTCAAAGTATTTGGTAAGTCGTAAGGATTTTGTTTTCATATTTTGATGCATGCCCCTGCAGCTCTACTTTAAAATGCAATAACAGGCTAAGCATTCTTTTCATATATATAATGTGGCAAATTAATCTAAACCATAACTTGGACTTGAAAAATACTAAATTATCATTTATTTGCAAATAAACACAGGCTTCATGTTTCGTCACATGGGTCTGAATAAATTAAAATTTATTTCCATCCATTTTCCACAAATGGCTTTTACTTTAGAGGGTCACAAGCCAGTGCAGCCTATCCTGACAGCACTAAAAGGCAGGAAAAACCCTGGAAGGAATGTCAATTCATAACTGGGCAATCTTGCTCATACAGAGGCATCTTATAATTACTCTAAAGTGAATTAAATAGATAATTCATTTGATCCTAAATATGCCACACTAATGATGAAGTTTTAGGCAGGACTTTCCTCCTTCAATGTAATGTACTGGAACTGTCATTTTTCCTATTAGTTTCCTAAATGTTGAAAGTTAAGTGAATGAATATCTACTTCACATTCTGGATGTGTCTATACAAATATTTAGAATTCCTGAATTGAAGTGACACATAGGTTTTACTAGGAAAATGTAAGTTGCCACTTTATAAGGGCTGGCACATAGTGACCATTAAGAGAAACAGGCTTTAATCAGTAAAGAACAAAATAAAAGCAGGCCAGAGCTATTTACACCAAGTATGTTTAGAACAATCGACAAGACAGCAGCAGAAATGGGCAAGGGAAGACATGTAAAGATAGGCTGGGCATAAATTAGCCAGGATAAATTTCTAGTCTCAGTCACACTAATTGGTATATCACGCCAGAATTACTGGAGTAGAAGAATCAGAAAGGTGTAAAATAAAAAGACAGTTTAAATGTAACAAACTGTATTAGATCTCCTGTACACAGTTGTTAGGAATTATACAGAATAGCATCATATTTGGTAAACCATAAACTATCCAATCCTCTTCTTTACCCACTTATCAAAATGCATGTCATTAGGGGCTGCTGCCTGTAGGCGTAAACAAGTGCTTTTAAAAGCATAAAGGTGGACTTTCCTTTGTAAAATTTAAGAAACCAATGTACATTAAGAGACAGTGTCACTGCATTGTAAATAAAATGAATGAGAAGAACTGATAAAGAAGAAAACAAGTAGGGATTTCAGAGAATGCAGACTACATTATACTGTATTTTAATTCTGTTTTAAATTTCTTTCAGAATAGAAATGAATTTATATGAAGTAGTATTAATTTAAAGGCTATACTGTTAGCATGCAATGACAGACCATCTTTGCCAAACCAGTTAGTGCAGAATACAATTTCAAATACAATAAAGGAGAGATTGGTGTCAAGTGGAAGAAGACAGGAATGTATGAAGTGGTACAAAGAATAAAAAGAAACTTATCAGCCCTCAAGTAATCTGAGAAAGCTACTGTACACAATCATTTTAATATCAAAACTCTCATTACATTTGCTAGGCTTTACTATTACAGTAACAGGAGGTGTGAAAAAGAATTGAAGTTTAAAACTGTGTAAGGCTGATGCCATGTCTAGATTTTTTGAATATTCTACTGTGTAATTATCTTGATATTCTGAGTAAAAATAACAAATATCTCAAAACTGGCCAGATCTGTTACAGTTTGGCCAGAGTTTCCTTCCTGGGATTTTTTTTCCTTTTTATTTATTTATTTATTTCAGCTCTGTGACCCTTCTCAAAATAAAGTGGGTTTGGATGATGAACATTTGTTGCTTTTGTGTCTTATATTATTGAAAATGTTTTTATTTTCTCTATTTTTGATTTGTATCATTCTTTAATTATTTTTGACTCTTTCAATTATTATTTTGTAATCTATGTTAATCCTGTTATTTATTATCCTTGCTACCTGTTTATTGAGCCTAAGGGGGCGGGGCCAGGGGCTCGCAGATCGCCCTCATCCTTTTATAAGGCCTGTTTTATCTAAGTATCTTGGCTGAGGCATTAATGTTCCACGACTTTAACATTGGCTCCCTTAGTGTTACCTCTCTTTTAAATTATTTTGAATTTCTTGGTTTATTACCACTTGCTTTTGTTTCAGGGATTACATTTTATGGTTTATGGACATACAGTGTTTTTCAAGATAATGACAATTTTGCTCTTTGTCTCAAGTTATCGCTTTGCTTTTTTCTTTTTGCACATTTATTTTGTATTCTTGATATTTATAGGATATTTTTGGATCCCTTTTTTAGATTTAACTTTATAAATTTAAATATACAGTATCTTTTCAAGGCTTTTCTTATTCTGGGCCACAAGCTTTATGGTTCCTGACAGTATGGTGGGCCTCATGCCTCTCTTGAAATATTTAGACTACAGTTGTTTTTCAGCCCTAAATCATAACAGGATAACAGTTTTTATTTTTACTCTAGCAGAAAAAATGAATCTCAGTTAATTGGCTGCTAAAGTAGAAAAGCTGAGTATGATATGATTGTGAATGTTTATTTTTAAAGATAAGCACTTTTGAAAATTATTTTCTACAATTGTAAGGGTGGCATGGTGGCATGGTGGTGCAGTGGGTAGCACTGCTGCCTCGCAGTTAGGAGAACCGGGTTCGCTTCCCGGGTCCTCTCTGCGTGGAGTTTGCATGTTCTCCCTGTGTCTGCATGGGTTTCCTCCAGGTGCTCCAGTTTTCTGCTACAGTCCAATGACATGCAGGTTAGGTGCATTGGCAATACTAAAATTGTCCCTAGTGTGTACTTGGTGTGTGTGTGCACCCTTGCGGTGGCCTGGCGCCCTGCCCAGAGTTTGTTTCCTGCCTTGTGCCCTGTGTTGGCTGGGATTGGCTCCAGCAGACCCCCATGACCCTGTAATTAGGATATAGCAGGTTGGATAATGGATGGATGGATGGATGTAGTAAGGATAACAGGTACAGCCAAATATAAAAAGTAATTAGTAAATGATACATTTTTATAAAAAAAAACAGCATATGCTTGTCAGCATTAATTAAACAATCTGCTATTTTTGTCCACACTTTTGTATATATATAGGACTTTATTTGATGTTGTGCCAGAGTAAATGTGGCCTGAAGTACTCTTTTAATATCAGTGTCACATGTCTGTATAGGTGGCCCTTAATTTGTCAGCTTGTTAACATCTGTGTCAGTATGTATAAACACATGAACCAAACACTACTCTATGGATTGTCACACATGAGAGCACAGCGACTGTCTAATAGGAAATGACTGTAAGGTGGTACATTGGGAAGAGGCAACGGGTGGCACTGGCTCTAATGCAGTTTCCACCTACACCTCTGCTTCTTCCAGTTTTAATAAACAATATAGAAGAAGATCTAAACAGAAAGGCATTTTTTTTATTTTATTGTAATCATTCCATAGAAATAAATCAATTTTTACAAAAAAAAAAAAATTAGGATGAAAACAACTTAACCCCCACCCCTAAGAAAGACAGCATGGCCAACGGAGTAGAACTTAAAGCTTGTAAACATACCTAATTGATTAGTTTAAAAGGGCAATAGAGATGAATGGAGAAGAAAAAGAAATGCAGAAAGAATTGCTTCCTCAGTGCTTTAAGAGCTTATTCTAAAATATTATTGATTAGATCCTGCCAGGTTTTGAAAAAATTATGTACCGATCCTCTAACTGAGTATTAGATTTTTTCCAATTTCAAATTGTATAAAATATCGGTTTCCAACTGACTTAAAAGAGGAGAGTTAGGATTCTTCCAGTTTAGCAAAATAAGTCTGCGTGCCAAAAGTGTAGTGAATGCAATCACGGTTTGTTTGTCCTTCTCCACTTTAAGCCCATCTGGAAGACCACCAAACACAGCTGTTAATGGGTTAGGAGGGGTTGTGAGACCAAGGCTGTCTGAAAGGTAATTCAAAATTTTGGTCCAAAATGATGTTAATTTGCTGCAGGCCCAAAACATGTGACCCAGTGAGGCTGGGACTTGATTGCAGCATTCGCAGGTTGGATCTTGACCTGAGAACATTTTGGACAATTTTAAGCGAGACAGATGTGCTTGATATATAATTTTGAGTTGAATAATTATATGCTTTGCGCATATGGAACTCGAGTGAATTCTCTGCATTGCTACCTTCTACTCCTTTTCTGATATATTGATTAAGAGATCTTTTTTCCATTGACATCTTGGATCTTTGAAAGGGAGGGACTGTAAAATAATTTTATATATTGCAGAGATGGTGTCTAAGTCCTCGAAATTGAGCAATATTTTTTACAGCCGGGAGGAGGGTGCAAGGTGAGGAAAATCGGGCAGGTTTTGTTTAACAAAGTTCCTAATTTGAAGATAGTGAAAGAAATATGTAGCTGGAAAGTTAAATTTGGATTGTAATTGTTCATAGGATGCAAATATGTTGTCTATATAAAGATCTCTAAGCAATCTAATCTAATCCTAAAGAAAGACATTGTTCTTTGACCAACGACACTCCTAGTGAACAGATCAGTGTTGTTCTCCAGCACTATACTTACTGAAGGATACATCCTTTCCTTAATAGTCAGTCTTTCTTTATATTAAGCAGGAATCCCTGTTGGATCACTGGCTCTTTTCATGTCTCTCTCGTTAATCTTTTTACAGGATGTACAATTCACTGTCTTGTACAAAAAATGTATTTAATTGATGTACTTGAATGCTTTCTAGTCAGTTTGGGATGAATGGTGGCGATAATGTACTGTATGTTAAGAAGGAAAGAATATCAGAATCCTCATATTCATTAAACTGAACATATCTTGGTATATTGGTTTCAGTGTAACTGTATACATGTTGCAGTATATCCATATAATATATATTTTATATTGTACACAGTATATATTACATATGCATACGGTCACACAATATAATTACTGTGTTAATCAATACCAGTAGTCTGAATGTAAAGCAAAAATAACAAATTATTTTATTATGATTATTATTAGGTTTTACCATTGGAATTATTGTTTGCATATCACGTATCTGCGCACTCTCTTTTAGGAGCATTACAGCTAATGGCTTTTCTCTCGATTTTCACTCGTAGCCTTCATTTTCATAATCTTAGTGAGTTGTGGTCAGTCAGCGATGTGCTCTTGTGAATGTCAGTGATGTAATGTGACATGCCCAGCAACTCACTGCAGCTACTCCACGATTCATCCCAACAAAATCAAACAGGTTTGTCTTTACTTTTAGGGATGGGGTCGGTGTGCATTACAGCTGACAACCAATGAATGCTCATCCAGAAGTGCAATACATAGACTGTAGTGATGTTAAATAAGGAACGTGGATGTTTTGAATTTTGCAAACAAAAAAGAAGCTTGTCTTTCTGATACCTCATGTTTTATGTACTAAAACAGAATGGAAAAAAGAAAAAAAGGGCAGAGACTGCAGCTGAACTCACCATTCCCTGTCAGGCGCATGTGACTGAGAGGCGGCTTAAGGGCTCTGATAATGGCGATTCCCCACCAAACCAGGGTTTGGTGCTGTGTACTAATGCCTTCTCTCTTCCTCCCTCTACAGAATGGAAGATTGACGGCCATTCCACTACTGATGACACTTTTGTTGTCTGCCCTGCTGGACCTGCCCCTTCCTGCCTGGAATCCATATCACCAGAAGTTCAGCCATTTTGAGTCAGTTCTGTATTTGATTTCCTCTGAAAAGATGTAATTTTCATCTTTGTAAAAAGATCATTTTTACTTGCATTTATTTTCATTATACGGGGCCACGGATGTGTCTCAAACCTTTTTCTGTGTTTGATTCTTTTCTTACAACCCTTCGTACAGTGGTAGCTCTGTCAGGCAGCACGTTATTGGCTGTCACAAAATGGGGCATGCACTTAAACTAGACATTGATACAGATTTTCTTTCGTTTAAATTGACATGGTCTGGCGATGTGACCGGTAACTGCAATACCCCCCGCGACTAGAAGTTTTATAACGTAACATTGACTTAAGTTGCATTTCTGCAGAAAGTGAAGTCACACAGCTATATGAACGCATGCTGATATGTGTTGGGAGACTGCGTCTTTATTACAGTAGCATTCCAACAGAGGCAAACAATGTCTGCTGCCAATGATGTGAAAGGAATGTCTTGGAATCTTTGAAAGGAGGAGTCTAATGAGACATCTATAGTTTAATGCATCATTTAATCAAACAATTATAAAGAAAAAATGAAATGGTGCCAGCATTAAACTAACTTACCTGTGAAAGCATAACATAAAAATGTTTAAGTTTATTTAAAGTGAAAACTGTCTGTCTTTGGGGATATTTCTTAAGTGACATTCTTTGTAACTGTTTATTAAAAAGCACAGCTGTGAACAGTGTATGATTCAATCAAAGACAGCTGGGATGTACTGATCAATGGGCATTTGCTTGACATTTGTTAATTTATTTATTCATTAACCACAGAATTGTTCAGTAATATGTGGCTAACCAAGGTAGCATAATACAACACACTGCAGTATTTAATTCCAGGATGTGCTTGTAGGACTTGTTACATGCCTGTCAAGGTAGCTGCACCGTTTTGTTCTAGTGAGAGTCATGTCCTTGCCAGTTCTCTATGTACAGTAGCTTATTATGGGTTATGTCTCATTTTGCCTGGTGGCATTTCAATATCTGCCACTCCATGTTTGTTCTCATCACAAGTCACATTTTGCCCTATACAGGTCTGAGTGCCGACCAAGTTACATAACAGTTTGGTTCTAAGTTCAAAAACTTCTGTGCTACATGACTACAAGCAATACTTGGCTTGGCAACATCACTCTTCATCTGTTATGACTCAGCAGAAATCATTTTAACATTTTTTGAAAAATTCTCTGCATTTTTATTTGACACAAATAAAAAAACAAAAGCACACAAGTTTAAAGGTACTAAAAATAAAAAAAAATCCTGCTGCACTCTTTGGGTTAAAATGGAGAAAACATCAGGAAGAGATAAACTGCAACCATGCATTTTAAAACAACCAGCATGCTTTCTTGCATACAAGTGGCGCCTTCAGCTGCTCTAGTGCAGCAAGACCCGATTACACAGCAACAGCACTTGAATGCAGAACTCTGTAGGACTCACATATAATGCTCTATAGAGAGAGGAAGTATTTTCACAAAAGACTAGGCCCGAAGCTCTCCGTTCTTTTAAGTATCCACACCCAAAGTTTCCTTCGAAGATGCTCTTAAGAAAGAAAGAAAGAAAAAAGCCAAATGGAGAGAAGAAAGCAGAGAATGGTGGGAAACAAAGCTTTATTCAAAGACGAAAGAAAGGAGGCCCCCTCATGTATTGGTATACTATATTGTAGTTTTCAGACGCTATACAACAAGGCCATTGCATTTTTATTATTATTATCCCCTTTTATACCTTAAATACAAACTGAAGGGCTTTATTTCTATAGAAAATAAATCCTTGTTGTTTTTACTTACTCTCTGTGGATGAAAGCAGAATGAAAGGCAGAGCAGAGTCAGAAATGATTGAAATTGTCAACCTGCACAAACATTTTTTTTCTATTCATCCACCCTAGATGTGGATAAAAGCTTCCTGTAAGTGGACATTTACGGTGGCCTGGGCCTTCTCGATCATGCTAGACATCTTATGAGAATTACAGTAGCACAACAAAATCACATGTGAGGTGACACAACACTGATGCTTGCAGGCTCCATTTTGTACTGCAGTCATCCCTGTCATTACTCACTGGCTTTCTAGAATTTCACAAATGACATTTACATTTTAGGTATTTGGTTAAAATGAAGATGCCGTTGAATTTGTGCTTAAGAATGAAAGATAAGTAATGTTGCTGCCTGAAGGGTGATCTGATTTTATCTTTATTATATCTGTTTTAATGCAGCCTCATGAATGACTTAATGACTATCAGTTACGGAAAATGTTAAAGTTGTCATCAAAATATATTTCTGTTCTACAACTGACACATAATACACAGAAAGGAAGGGGGGCTCGCATGAGACCTCACAAGGTGCTTCTTGATAGTGCTGGCTAATCCTACTTCAGTTTCAATTTCAAATTATCAAATAATGAAGGCAACACAGCTGAAACATTGTATCTTTCACCTACTTTGTTCATCAAGGAAATAACATTTAAACCTCTTTTTTTTCCTTTGCAGATGCATGCTGACACAGCCCTTCACAATCTGTTCTACATATCGTGAGGGTTCTTCCTAAGTGCTGTATCAACTATTCATCCATCCTCTTTATTCCAGGTCAGGATCACGTGGGGTTTCAGCCTGTCCTGAGAAAAACAGTCCTGGACAGGACAACAGTTATATGTGAACAATTAGTTTAGTGATAGAGTCAGGTTCTCCATCCCTAGACATGCAGGTCTGGGGCAGAGCCATGCAAAAGCCAAATTACTCCTTTTGGATCTAGGAAAAGGGTTTTTATATTTAACTTTAAAATGTCACATTCTGGATTATCCCCATGACCCTGCTTAGGATAAAGCACATTTAGAAAATGGATGAATGATAGTATGGCACTCCGGAGGAACACTAATGTACAGGTACACAGGTCTTGCAAGGACTAACTGTCTAATGTTTTCATTTTTGGTAACCATTAAATGAAGCAGCAAACATAAACTTTTGATTCCCAGATTGTCTATTGAGTTTCGTTTTTAGCAGTCACTCTTCCTTTCATCTTAAAAATGATCCTAGATACTCCTCCATTTCTACTGTCACCCTTCACAGTACACAAATTGAGGTCAAGCTGAAAATGTTAAGGTTGTGATTTGTGAGACAAAGCATTGTGCGAGATTAATGAGAAGAATCAAGTTCCTGTGTAAATTATGAAAATTCTGTAGAACAGCAGCTCTGCAAAAGTTTTGAGTGCAGCAAAATGAACAAACACATTCAGACTGATACAAAAGTAAACTGGAGGTGATCAGAAACTTTTGGCTGGCTCCCCTATGAAAAACTGATCAAAATTGGCAATTCCATGCTTGATAGCTACTCTGTTCTTTAAGAATGATAGAATTAAACTAATACAAACTTAAATAGGAGATTGGGAAAAAATCCATCCTTCACATAAATGTTGCATGCTACTAAGGAATATCCAAGAAGCAGTGAAGATGTAAAAATACGCCAAGTGACTCAAACAAGGAATATAACATTAAACAAATGGTTTAACTACAAGAAAACCTAAGATAATGACAAAGTCTTTAAATTAAGAGAGAAAGCTTCATAAAAATTATGATGGTTACTGTATTTCATCTGGATTGAGGCCACTAGACAAGATGTTCACTGTTGAACAAACCAGAACAGAAGAGGATTCCCTGAAAATTAAAGCTTTATAGGCAAGTTGTTAGGGTGGCTCAGAAGAGGCTAAGCATTTAAACTAATAGTGGGGGTAAAGCAACCAGCTATAAAACACTGGAAAAAAATGGACACAAGTATCACACCCCTAAGGAAGGACAGGGTAACATTTACTGTTTTATATTCAGCCTGGTAAAATGTATTAAGTTTGAGTTTTCAAAAATAGGCTAAAGCGAATTTGTCAAAGAAATAAAAATAATGTAATAAATAAAACAGAAATCATATAAGATATATTTAAGCTGAAGACTAAAACAATTGCACCCAGATGTCATTGACTGCTGTTTTACTTACCGGGAGCTGTCTGGCAGAATCAAGGTAGATCACAAGCAGTGCAGATGAAAGGCCGTCATTGGCCTGGCCTTTATCTGCTCGAATTCCTGCCAGGACCTAGAATGGGGGCATATACACAAACGTTACCCTTGTATTAGTAATTTATTCAATTGCTAATGAGTCATCTTTGCATTCACAAGTTCAAAATCCATTCCTGGCTTACTATATGACCTGACACAGGTTAGTCTCTTAATTGTAACAGCATATAACTTGTGTTGCGATGTATCTGAGGCATAACTATGGAAGAAAAGTAATATAATTTGCGAAACTTTCTACAACATCAAAAATCGCTAAATCACTAGAAGGTAAAGCATAAGTTGCCTAGGTTCTGTTTCTGTTACCAATCCATTTTGTAACCATGAGCAATAGATAGAAAGCAGATAGAAACCGATAGGGAGCAGTGTTCACCGTGAAAGAAAAATACAAGATGAAAGTTTTGAGACAGACAGGCCACTTTGCACAACGTAGCTTATCAATTTCTATTTGTCCAGGTTTTGCAAAATAGCATCATGTTGATACTTCCAGATACCCTGAGTTTGCCAACTGATTTTATGAAGTTATGGTCCTCTGTGTGTTGGAAAATGATCTAATGTTCGTATGGAATTTACCCTTAAATGGCTTCCATACAAGCCTCAATGAAGAAGTCAGCTCACCCAACTAATTGCCTTCACTATTAAGACTAGAATTACCAGAGCCAACGAAAAAACCTTTAAATCCAGCCCACCTTAAACTCCTTCGCACCTCTCCATCAGCGTTATTTGTCTTCTAAATGTATCGATAAGCTCAAGCAGCAAGCAGCCTGCTCATCCCCCCCCACCGCCTCAGAATGGGCAAGAAGTTCTCCCAATTCCTGCCTTGATTGATTATCTGTGCGTGAGCTACCCAGAATTGTAAGGGGAAATAATTTGATGTGTGTTTTGTGTCTACAACAAACTATGTAAACACATCGTTAAAACAGAAATGTTTTTCACGTTTTAGTAATAAATTACAAAATGTAGACATGAACTGTATAATGTGTGCTGATGGCCAAACAAATAAACACTTTCACAAAAGGTGGAAGTACATTACAACAGCTTCTTTGGTGTAGTGGTAAGATCTGCTGATTTATAATCCGGAGGTCGGTGGGTTTGAAACCGACTCCCCAGCAAGTTTACCATTTTGAGTAGTGAGCTGCTCTTATTGTTAATATTATACAATAAAAACATACATTTGATTTGTGTCTGTAACAGCTGGTGTAAATTTATAGTACTTGTAAAAGTTAGTGTTTTTTTTTTCATTTTTATTCTCTCAGTCACAATCACAATACAACACCCAGCCCACCCCAGATCCGACGCGGTTACTTTTTATCTGAAACTGGAAATAACTGTAGATGTGAGTAGTGTTTTGAGACAATGGAACTGGAAATTCTCTGTTCTGGAGGGATAAAAGCTGACACACAAATGCTGGTGAATCTGCCTTCTTCGTATCTCACCGTCACTTCAATTTTTTTTTTATTCAGTTTTATTGAGTGTTCCTGCTCACGCTGAATTAGTATGCACCTTATGGTCCATGATATCAAAGCCGCACTGACAAAAAACAGAGACGTATGTATATATATTTGGAATAACTCATTTTATGACCTGTATAGTACATTTTGGAATACATTGTGGCAATGATACATTATTCATATTATTCATATTCATTCGCATGCCTTCTTGCACATGTAATCAGTGACCGTGTTTTTTTTTTTTCCATCTTGCCAGTGTCCACTTTTTGGTGCACAGTACCGTTTCTTTTGCACTCCAGGACATGCAGAGAAAAGAACAGTACAGAGAGGTCAGTTCCGCGCTATATGCAATCATCATATTCAAATGTTAACAGTTCACACACACCCAAGGACCGTCCTTTCTACATTTACGACATGTGTACCTGTTGCAATGTACACATTTCTCTCTATGCTGTGGTTACTATTACAATGAAGGGACTGGGGAAGCGGCGGTCTTGGAACAGAAGCTTGTCGATATTACATCCTCTTTTTATTTATCCATCGCCTTTTCTTGTAAGAAGTGATGACGAAGCTCCTCTGCAAAGTGAGCCATGAACTCTCTTCTTTTCTCAGTGGCCCCCGTACACACCTTGTACAATACATGTGCATTGATCACTGCCCTGTCCAGCTTGTTGTAGCACAAGCAACCGGCCACCTGTGTGCTCCTGCCGCACTGAATAAGCTCACGCCTTCTGGTGCACGATGTCAACGCAGCACCAGGCAAAAAAATAAACAAATTTATGTGACATTTTGAAAAAATCATTTTATGACCTGAATAGTACCAATCAGAAAACATTGTCGCACTAATGCAATATTATTTGAAAACGAACAGCGTCAGATCGGGTGTGAATTTATACTGGCGCTGTTAGTTAGAATAAGATTGGGGGGTCGAGGGAGAGCATGAACCTGACTGAGAGAATAAAACTGAAAAAAGCTAACTTTTAGAAATGCTATACATTTACAGCTGTTGTAGTGTATTTGCACCTTTTGTGAAAGTGTTTATTTGATATTTGGCCATCAGCCTTTACACAAAACACACATCAAATTAATTCCCCTTACAATTCTGGGTAGCCCAATCCCAGATAATCAATCAAGGCAGGAACTGGGAGAATGTCTTGCCCGTTCTGAGGCGGTGCAGGGGATGGTATAGCAGGTATTGCAGGATACTTGCTCCTCGAGCTTACTGTCACATTTAGAAGACAAAAAACGCTGAATAATATATGTGGTATTTAAAACAAAGTTTAATGTTTGCGTTATATTCAGGGTAAGCACTTTGTTCTGTCAGATAGTCACTGTAGTGTTAAGGACTTGAGATCTTCCTTTGTAAGTAGTGTTATGATTTTCTTGCTCATTGGATTCCTTGCTTCTTTTTTGGATTGGACTAGATTTCCTTTTCAGGCATATCCTTTTGCCTGATTTTTCCTTGACTTGCCGTTTTTGTGCTTTCTTTGGTTATTTAGCAAATTCTTTATTATTTAAAGAATATTGGTTTGTTCCTGTCCTTTTAAACTCAGGTGTTTATAATATTTCCTTTGATGGATATTTTTGAGTATGTTATGTTTTAGCAAGGGTTCCTCCCCTGGCTTGTATTTAAATTTCTTTTTTTTTGGTCTTTTTAATTGATTAGTACTGTTCACTTGTTAGGATAGTTTCTGTTAATATTGCTCTGTCAAGTTATTATCTAGTGGTTCAGTGGTTGGCGTGGTGTCCTTCTATCTGCCGACTGGAAGACTGATGGCTCTGTCACCACTGCCGCCACTTTCAATGTCCATCCACTTGGACCCGCCTCTTCCTGCTGGAAGGTCTTAAGACTGGAAGATCCGCCTTCGTGAGGCAGTTCTGTTCTGAACTTGCGTCTGTGAAGAGACCTCGGCAAATGTTTTCTTTTGTTTACATCCAAATTAATTATACTGAGTTACCAGGGTGGTACCCCAACTCTTTATCGTGGTCTTATTTTTCTCTTACACGGTACTACAATAAAATATGTACAGTCAATTCTCAACTTTTACTGTTCCAACATTGTTAGAAAATGACACAAAAGTCAAAGATGCAAATGTTAATAAACTGGACCTATGGGAAATAGGGGGTGTGACCACCAAAAACTGTAACATCGACATCCCCTCCAATACTCTGTCCTTCACGGCTGGTGGATTGCGTTGGAGATCATGAAGTACGCATCTGCTTAAAATAATCCGTCAGTGACATCTACTTTGTGTGCTGTTTTGAGATCGTTAAGTATCTCGGCGCTGTATGTTTATTATACAGGTATGTAAACAACAATAATAGCGTTAATATATAGCAAGCTCAAGTAGTGATGCGGTGATAACATGCTGCTGCTAAAGCTCTCTAGTCTGGTCTGGTCTAGACTCAGTCCATGACTGACTGTAAGTGCCTGCTTTTCAGTGTAAATTCCACATCAACATAATGAACTGTTAAGCTCATACACGCTTCCATAGTTCTCCTTAACTACAAAATTGTTGTGTTGCATTAAATGACATGTGTTTCAGATCTATTTAAGGTTGTAATAAAGTAAAGGCAGTGCAACTTTGGAAATATATTTGCAGTGGGGGATGGCATATCTGTTGCCCAGGGTCCCATGAGGTAGCCTTACGTCTGTGTTGTGGGGGCTATAAGGTCTTCCTCTGTTGTTGAGTACATCTTTATGGCTATCAGAATAATCATCCAACTCAGGATGTACTAATAGATAAGAAGATAAAGAACATAAAGATAAAACATAAAAACATAAACAACAGAAGGTTTGAAGTTCTGGGTGGATGGCAAAAAAAGCAAACATAGGACATGAGTCTAACTACAATAATATGTGCTCCTAATGTGCCTTTAACTGTCATTCCACCTTAGGTATTAACATTAACCAGAGTGGTCTTGACTCTTTGGGAAAGGCTGTCGAACGTGCATAAGGTGTAGGCAAAGATGCATCTGTACATAAATAAATTAATCCAGATTATTATGGTATGCTTCCAGTTTTTACAGATGTATCTAGTGCGCTTCAGGAAAATGTAGACAGAGTTAACTTCCTCAGACAGTTTTCATGCACTATTGGAATATAATGGTTATGAGAGGGAAAGAATTCAAACTATAGGAATTAAATATGTCAGACTGGACAATTTGGTTGGGTATGGCCAAAGATCTCAAAGGAATTGAAAAAGGATTTCAAAATATTTGAAACCTATTGGGTTATATAAAGCAATTTAATTTAGAAGGGCTGGGTGGTATACTTAATTGTGTTGGTTGTGCGTGTGTGTAAATTTTAGGTATTGGATTCAATATCCTGATTCCTCTTCACAATGCAGTTCAGCAGGTAGTGGCAATGCACCTTCACCGTTGGTTTCACCTGCTGCCAATAAAAAAAGTCATCCTATTTGGTTCTTTTGGATCTACTTCGAAGAAGAGTTGTGCGATTATTTTAGGTTTTTTTTTTTGCTACGTTTCTGATCTTTTGCTTCTGTTTATAGCATTATTCTTCTGAATTTTGTATTGAGACTTGTTGGTTTTGGATTGCCTTTTAGACACCTTTTCTCCATTTTTTGAGCCTTTAAAAAATTTTTTTCAATAAATATCTTTATCTTTTAAAGATTCCTTATGGGACTTCTTTCTTCATGCCAAAGTTTTAAGGTTCTCTCTCCACAAGTCAAATGTGCTGATATATACATTTTGATATTCTTGATATATTTTGGGATATTACTATTTTATTTGCTGGTTCTTCTTGTCTGGGACCTTGTAGGCCAAAGCCTCACAGTTTCCTAAGGTCGGGCTCCCCTGGGGTGAGACCTATTTTTGGGCAGGCCAATATGTATTCTTTCATGTTTTTTTGTGGATTATTTTTGTAGTATTAGAATACAGTAGTTGCTGTGTATGTTTGACTATCTGAACCTTTAAAACCCTGAGCTTGATTTTGAGCCTGTGTACATAAGGCTGTATGGGGTAAGGCCTGTTTCTACGGCAGCACATTGGAGCCATGGTCTGGTTTTGCTTATTTTGAGGCCTGTTCCCCTTTTGATCATTTTGTGTTGCAGTATCACAAAAGAATGAAGGACTTCTAGCAATGAAACGGATTTTTGCTTTGCGCCCCCGCCCCCCCCCAACCTATCGTCTATGGGGGAGGAGCAAAAGCTACAGATTTGTCCAATATTTCTATCTCTGGTTTTCGACAGATCTTGATGTGTTAGGGTCTCCTGATACCGAAAACATTGATATCTCGATGATGGATGTGTGTCTGTCTGTGTGTCACAGTTTCTTGAGGACGGGGCACAGATAAAATGGCTGGACAGAAGAATACCAAACTTGAAACTTAATCCAGTTATGAGATGACAATGTGCTAATTAGTTTTTGAACCAAATCGTGGAAGAGAAAGAAGCACACAAAGGAACCCTCAAATACCTCAATTCTGCAATGAATTATGAATTCCCCTCATCAGTTGCTATTGTAATTACCTATTTCATGATCAGAAAGATCAGCATCAGTGTGGTAAATAATTACTGAAATGTTATAAAATAGTTTGGGTAACTTGGTTCCTAGGGAGCAAAGCCTACTAACGCTCACGTCCAAATTTTTTTTTTTTAAATTCTGAATCTAAACAAAGGGACTAAAAAATCTGTACAAGGAGTTTAAAATGTGCATTCTTAACTCAGCACTAATTCAATCATTTTCACTAACAACAAAAGCATGCTTTAGTGAAATTCACTGACATTGTTAGCAGCTATTGCTCTTATTGAAGGAGACATGAAAAAAATAAAAGTTGACACTACTCATTTGTTTTAGAAGACAAAGGCAATGATCTGATCGTAGATGAAAACTCAAGGGACACCAGATGCATTCTTATTCCTGCCAATTGATTTAAACAGCCAGGCAGTATTGCCTGCCAATAATAATCACTTAAAGCTGGAATCTGTTTTTTAGAGCTAAACATAAAAGCTGTAATGCACTTTGAAATATTCACTTTTTCATACCTGATCAAGTTTTTCAGGAGTTGGCAGCAGTGTCAGCCACTCTAGCTTCAAGTGCAGTTTTCCTGAGGCCACTTCCTCCAGAGGGAACCACTGCAATGACAGGAATAGTTTACAAGTGCTGAAGGAAACTTTATGCCTTATCTGCATAACTGGCACAATTAAAATGTAAAGAAATGTAAGAAATGTTAATCAAAAAAAAAAAAAAAAAAAAAGCAATATGGAGAATGCCTGAATACTAAACGAAAAGCTTTACAGTATAGTATAGATACTGCAGCATAATTATTTAATTTGGCTAATTTTAAAAATAGATGTCTTTGATGGTACAGAGTATTGGTGCAGACTCCAGACTTCAAATCCTGGACTACACCTATACTCCGTGAAGACAGTATATTTTTGCTATGTCTACTTAAAGGCTTTTTCCTTCATCTTTATGACATGCAGATTAGGGTTAACTGGCAAGTATAAAACCACCTTTTATAAAGGACTGTGTGTGCATCGCAATGGACCAGCATCCAGCCTAGGGCTGGTTACCTTTTATCATTTACTTCATTTTTTTTTATTTGTAATGTTTGGCTGGAAATCTTATTATTCTATTATCCAAACTGTCTGGTATGCAATGACATTATGTGGCCGTGACCCTGTGTGCCAGACGGTGATGTAATTTTCCCTCACTATAAAAGGTGGATCTTCACAATGGTAAGACTGTCAATTCTTCTGAATTGTCCTTTAACATTAAATTCTGCTACTATTTTGAAGTGTGCTCACTTGCATTACCTTTTTTCTGCACAATACATTTTTTGAAAGCTTGTTGTTTTTTTGTGCTCATATTACATTATTTTGTTCCAGTATATTTTGCAATTCCCTGTTTCTGTTGTTTGTAGTTTTTTTTTTGCTCTTTAGGAGCTAGTTAGTTCAGTTTAGTACTTATGTCTATTCATATAAAGAAAGGTGAGTGAAGCAGTAAATTTCTAGTTTGACCACAAGTGTCTACATATTTAAAGCTTTAGTAGGGTCAGTACACAGCATTTGTCATTAATCTTATTTCATATTATTAGGATGAAAACACTGACAAAACATGAGTCAAAACTAGAAAGCCTTTCAGTAAATGACTGTTTTTGTATTGATTGCCATTTACTAAAAAAGTCTTTCCTTTAATTAGTCAAAATTCAGAGACACATTTGTCTTTTTTAGTGCAATCACATCAATGACATGTACCATACAAGAGTATGCCATCCTTATGGGTCATAGCCACAAATGTGTGATACCCATTGTAAAACACAGAGAAGGGCAAAAAATCAAAGCAATAAGAAAATGGGTATATGAAAAAATAATTACTGACGATATAAGTATAATATCAATGAAAAATAACAAAATTGAAATAAAAAAATTAGACATTGTCACAAATGTAAACAAAATAACAACTTTCATATGAAGTGAAAGAAAAAGATTACCATAAAAAACATTTCAAATAAAGTTTGGCTTTCATTTTGACATTTTTTTTATGTTTTCTGAAAGGAGGACATGTAATATATGAATTCCTTGCTTGTAAAGGTTAAAATAACAAATGAAGGCAAAGTAAATAGAAATTTAAAGCATTTACCTCATCAACTTTTTGCTCTTTATAAACTTCATCCAAATCAATAATTAAGCTAAAAAAAAAACAAAAAAAAGAAAATTTAAAAGGAAGTCACTATTTTCACAGCTTTGTTCAATTAATCTATTCAAAAAAGGCACAGAACAATAATTGAAATATTACAAATGATTTGGACCATCTCCAGTTTGCTTTCTGTCACAACTGATGGGCAGTGTATGCCATATCCCTTACACCTCATACAGTCTTTGGCACATGTGATTATATTATATTATATTATATTATATTATATTATATTATATTATATTATATTATATTATATTATATTACATATGATCTCTTATGCCAGCAGTTCAGCATTTAACATCTTTTTACCATCAAAGCTGATCTCCAAGATCACACACTTGGGACTTAGTCCCAACCTCTGCACCTAGACTTTAGACACTCAAATTGGTAGACCACTTCCTCCTACATCACAGGATAATTTGGGGAATTTCTGCTGTACTCGTTTTTTGCACCTTTGACTATGAAGCCAAACACGGTTCCAGATCCATTAAGAGGTTTGCCTTCTGACACAGTGGGGCCAGGACACTGAAAATCTCAACATACAAATCTCCCTTGATGACAGAAAAAATATGGAGCTTTCATAGACTTGAAGAAGCTGACTTCACTCCTGTTTTAAGTCAAAGGTACACTGTAGAGGGGGATCTGCAGCTTTATATTTCTATTTGTGAGTCACTGATGCCCATACATAACCACAATGCCGTTCAGCTATAGTCAGAAAGTCTTATAATGTTTTTACTTTGAAGAATGTCTAAATGTAAGCTCACCAACGTCTATAGCTGCAGGTTCTGACTGGCAGTATATCATCTTGGTACAGCTCAGGACTGCAAAGCACTGCACGTGACGATGAGATTAGATAAAGCATTGTTAGCACACAACTGCAGTCTTCTACTAAGCACATAAACAGCATAAGCTACTTTCAGACCAAGTCACATTTGACAACTTTTTCACCGATCTTAGTGTGTTCAAGACAGTGAAGACTGTGAAGACCAGTCACATAGTCTGACATATCCAGCCATTCACTCCAACTAGTCCACACTCGCACCGGTTTTATCTTTAGTCATAGGGGTGGGCTCTGTGTGTATGACAGCTGACAACCAATGAATACTCATCCAGAAGTACAATGCATGTAATGCAGTGAAGAGGGAAAAGGAACGCAGGTGTTACGGACCTCACACATACAAAAGAATCCTGTCTGTCTGATGATTTGTGTTTTAGGTAACATGACAGATTAGAAACAAGGAAAAAAGGGCCGAGATTGCAGCTGAACTCACCATACCTGTTAACCCTTAGTAGAGCACCAGCTCCGTAAGGCAGGAGACTATTGACTGTCGCAACATGACCGGAAAGTAGTCCCACAGTCGCTAAATTTGACATGCCCAGTGATATTCAGTTGTAAATTGTAAGTTGTAAAGTGGAAATTGACATAGTCCAGAGAAGAGATCAGCAACTGCAAATGCCATATTTGACATGTGGTACAATTAGAAGCTGTATAATGAGACATTGGCTTTACAAAGTTAAACCATATTCTGATAGGCCTAGAATGATGCACTGAGCTGCTTTACTGTTATGTGTGTACAGCACAATGAAATTACTACTTGCATGTCTCCTCAGAACAGTAGACAATAATACAATACGAACAAAAAACAACATTCTAATTGTTGAAATAATCTGTCTTGATATTTCAGGAATTGTTGCATTTATGTTTAATGAGCTGAACGCACAATCTCCAGAGCAGTGTTGGGGGGGGGGGGGGTCACACGTTAAAAGAAATGTGCATTAAGTAGTCTGATTACTTTTTAAAGTAACAAGTAACCTAATGCACTTCTTATTTTATTAACCTCCTTCTCAAAAAAACATGTAAAAAGAGTTGCATTTTGTGGCTTGAAAAATTACATTTTTATTAAATTTCCTCTTTCTACTGTAAAACATGCAAAACACTAAAAGCACAAAATCAGACGTGTCGGGAGCATAATAATAAAACAAACAGTAATAATGATGCTGAATAATAATAATAATATAAACAGCATACTTCACATGTGCGAGTGACACAAGCGTCACTTTCAGATTCCCAGAACCACTTTTGGTTTCACTGACCGTTTCAAATTCACTGCCTGAAGACACATTCACCTCGTCACCACTGCTGATGAGAGGTGTTTCTTGTGAGACACAATTATGAGGCTAAGATATGACGCATTTACATCATTGCTCTGTTAATGAGTTTCAGAGTGTGGAGAGAGGGATGGTGTATTCTGAGGAAAGAATAATTCACATAAACAACAGACATTAAGCAGCTGAAAATAGTCCACTGAGACAACGTCATTATGCATTATGTTTAGAGGGCTTGGAGCATGCCATAACAGCGTATAAACCTCAAACAGTCACATCAAGGAGAGGGGAAAAAGAATACCTGGATGAATGTACAATAATTTTATAAGTTTAAGAGCAGATGTAAAAAAGGAATATCTTACCAATTTTACAGATGTATAATATAAAGCAGACCATAGTGATTTTACAAAGATAACAGAAGTATTTTCTGTTTTAGCTCTTTGCTGGAGACTTTCTCATTTTAATAACTTGTTCTCAATAATAATTGTTTTCTATGCATTTTTCAATTGTAAACTCTGATTTCTGTCATACACCTTATATGCTTATATAGCTAGTTTAATTAGAAATGTTAGCTTTTAAAATTAAAATGACCACTTCTGCAGCAGGGGTGGTGCAGTGCTCACTGCATAATCAGTTTGAATTCTGTACCCAGTTATTATCTGTGTAGAGTTTGCTAACATGCATACATTCTCTAACCCACTTATGACAATTCAGGGGGCTGGAGGCTATCCTGGCAGACCCTGGGCGCAAGGCAGAATACAGCCATGGATTGGGGTTATAATACCATCACAGGGCAACTATGCTCTGTTTAACTTGCTTGAAATTTAATAAAATAAGTCCATATTTCTTTCGTAGTTTGCTCTTCATCCCAAACATTACAAATGAACTGATGCAAACAGACAACCTTTCTTCTTCTAGCCAAGTCTGCTTTCGGCTGCCTGCCAACCTTTTAGTCAGTGTACAGAGCAAAATATGCCTTTCCTTTACCCCAGGCAGGTTCAGTTTCAGCAGAAGTGACTGAAGGATGATACCGGTGTAGTTCATTATGGCATATCAAAGGGAAGAGAAAGAGATTAATGAACATTTAAATCGTGTTTTTTTTTCAGGACTAGATAAGCATATACACCATTATTTAATGTATATTTGAGATGGATTGCTAATTGGACAACACTGAAATTTGACTGCACTTAATCCATCAAGGTGAATGGCCAGTAAGCACAGCTTCTTGTGTAGGGCTAAAAGCAGAGTGAAATTTCAGAACACAGAGGAACAGCTAATCTAAGAAGACTGTGTGCTCATCAGCAGAATAAAGACAACATGGTGGAGCACAGGGAGACATGCACTAGTCTAACTATCCAACTATGTGCAATTACAACTGAGGGCAGGGTGGTCACTGAATTAAGAACTGCACAGTGTTACTCAGGCTCTGCAGTTGTAGTGTTTGTTTGGCACAGCCATCCATATAAAATGCACTGCAATTCTACTGGTGTTTTAATAGTTAAAGCAGAGTTAAAATTATATCCCAGTTTGGCCGGTATTCTTGCCACATTTGGAACGTGTGATGGCCCGATGTCAGAAGGCTGGTGAACTTTAGCTGGTATGGTACGTGAGTGAAGCTATCCACTGACAGAGAAGATAATGCCAAACTCAAGTGCACGTTGCTGTTTCAGCCAGGGTTTATTCCCTGGCTCAGGTGTATTTTCTGTTTTATTATTCCTTTTGTTGTTTTTGAATGATTGTTTTTCAAGACTTTATGGATAGATTATCATTTCTTACTTGTTATTTGTGTACTATGTCTTAAAATGCTCCAGTAGTACTAGGGTGTTGTACCGTGTTAGCCATTATGAATGTAGAGAAAAGCCAAGCAAAATGACAACTTTTATTGGCTAACTAAAAGGATTACAATATGCAAGCTTTTGAGGCAACTCAGGCGCCTTCTTCAGGCAAGATGTATGTTCCATAATTCCTTGTGTTTTACGGGTGGAACCCCAGGAGGCAGGGCCACCCTGACATCACTGCTGCTGGGTGCTCCCACAGCCTTTATATTGAGATCAGAGAGAGGGTCCTAGCAGTGGATCATCATGAACTGTTTGGAGATTACTGTAAACATTGTTTTCATATGAGATTTCTTTTTTTATGGGTTATTGCTTATGTTTCTGGATTCTTCTAATTAGATTATGTTTTGGGATTTGACTGCCCTTTTGCTGTTTTTGTCCTTTTTTATTTATTCAAAAAATTTTAATTTATAAAGATACTTTTTTTTGGTCTGTCTCAACAAGCCAGGGATTTATGGTTATCCTCTCCTTTGTAAAGCTTTTTTTTGTATTTTTTTTTTTGGACTATAAAGCCAGCTTGTCATTTTGGGCTTGGGCAGTCCAAAGCCTGTTGGTAGTAGTTGGTTGGCAGCATGGGATAAGGGCATTTCTGGGCAGGTCTATGAAGATCATGGCCTGCCTTTGGAGCTTTTAGAGACCTCAAATCACTTTTGTCATGTTCGAATGCCCAGTTTACAACACTGGTCTTATGAGTAAGCAAGAAAGTGATTCAAGCCATCTATTACAAAGGACCTGTAGAGTTTCCAAGTTATTTGCTCTAGTTACCTTCCAAGAAAATCATCCTTATCTGGGTCTTCATCAAACAGTTCAATTTCCAGCTGCTGCCCTGGGTTTTCATAAATCAAAGCCTAAAAATGAAACACAGGAAAAAAAAACAAGATAAGTAAAAGCAATCTGCTGTAGATTTGAAGAAAGAAGAAGCCTGTAATGACCCATCAGATACAAATCATAATCAATCTCAGTTTGAAAGTCACGGCATTTCAGTTTAGCTACAGTTTAAAAGAAATATTTCTGGATGACGGTACAATAATAAATGCACATTATCATGAAATCATCAACATCTATGTACATGAGAGGCCGATATGCAATGTTCTTCCACATAAAATTAATTGCTAATGAAGAAAACAGATACGATGTTAGTAAATTTACGGGGAAGAATATCAATTCATGTTTCTAACAGTTCTAATCAGAATAAATAAGCTGCCACTATGATCGAGCAAGTTCTTTTAGGCTTGGGTTTTGGGTTCACTATTATTCTGTTTATTTGACATAGCCAAGACTTCCCTCAAACAGTATAATGCAATATTATAAGAACAAATGTTACACATTGCATTTATTCTATGGTGCCTTCAGACTTTGGGAACAATACAATGGCATCAATAAATTGAATCATCCTCCCTGGTTCAGTCTTTTGCTCACTGGATGTTATTGTGGTGGTCTATACAAAGACCACAGTGTAGTAAACTATGAGAGTTTAGTTTTGCAGTCTACAGGGGATGCAGAACATAAGAAAAAAGGAATTAAAAAATCAAGTGATAAAATTGCAGTTTTAGTCATCAGGCATAACATAGCTGGATTAGAAACTTGGTGCAATGAGGACTGTGTGAAGTGTATCTAGATACTGCCTGTCAGCTCTAAAGTGTCCTTGTATGAGTGAATGTACATGTGTGAGCAGTTGTGCCTTGCAATGAACTAGCAACCCATCCAGAGTTGGATTCTGTCTTGTTCCAATTGCTAGGATGGTCACCAGGTCCCTGTAGCTATGAACTGAACGTGCAGGTTAGTAAAAGAAAGGTTGAATGCTTACCTCATATACTTCTCCCCACTTGGGATTCAGATTTTCCTTAATGGTTTTACTCTGAAACATCTGGTTGCCAAGCTGTATGACTCCATATGGGTCTGATTTCCCTTTGATCATCCCTTTCATAAATGAATCTTTGCCAATCAGATCTTGTGCTTCTGTGAAATGTATTCGGAGAACTCCCTGCAAACCAAAAATAAGAGATCAGATTTGCAGGTGTAGTGCATTGCGATGATCCAATGCTCTGCCCTTGATGCTGATAGGATATGCTCTGTCCCGATACTGAATCAGATGAAACAGATTTGATAGTGTTATGTTATGCAGTTGTAGTACACAGTAGCTTGGGTCCTTGGCCAGATTATGCACTACACTCACTGAGCACAAGTCCTGGTTTGCCTGACTCCAGGGACTCAGAGGTTTTCAGAGTTCCTCATCCAATGTATAATCCATCCATCCATTAACCAACCCGCCAATCCCAGCCAACACAGGCGCAAGGCAGGAAACAAACACACTAGGGACAATTTATGATCGCCAATGCATCTAACCTACATGTCTTTGGACTGTGGGAAGAATCTGGAGCACCTGGAGGAAACCCATGCAGACATGGGGAGATCATGCAAACTCCACGTGCCACCCTCCAAATACAATGTTAACACTAATTTAAGTGATATGTGCACAGACAGAATCCATGGTCCCAAGTGAGTGATCATGGGGGCTTTAACTATGGTCTAAAGGAGTGTCTGTCTTTGAGGATCTACTGGCCATTAAGTAAATTACTGTAAGTAAACACAAATAATTTAATGCCATAGGGAAAAATAAAAGCTTTTGGCAACACTTTTGAGATGATTGGCAGCAGCATTTAGACAATTGTGCCAAGAGGCCCTTAGGGGACATGATTATGATGCACAGCAATTTTCCAAACAAGAAGATGACTTTGTCATCTTATTTACACATCCCTTGGCTATCCACCATATAAGGAGGAAGACATCAGTTTAGTTTGCTTCCAGGTCTATGAATAAAAAGTAAAGCCCTGTTCTACTGTGGCATTTCTCAGATACATGGGTTTGCACTATGTTTAGTAACATTCATAGTCGAACCACGACTCCAGTCATACTGCACTGCTTAAATGATCCTGATAAATATTCATCTGCAGTCCAAACACTGCCTCCATTGTGAAGCTATTTTTGGGAGGGAGAACATCAGCTACTTGAGCTAAAGCTTACTGTCCACACAAACTCAACCTAACATTCTTTTCTCTGCTTGCATTATGGTCCCTAAATTTGCTTACTTGTAATCATTTCATCTTCACTACTCCAAGTCTTTCTGTTTAGACCCCTTCACTTTTTTACTCATTTTGTTATGTTGTAGCCTAATGCTAAACAACACTCAATACCCCTAAATGATGAAGCAAAAGCAGGAGTTTAGGAATTTTTGCAAATGTATTAAAATAAAAATCGGGAGTGGTCTCCCCTAGATCTTCTCGTATACTCAGATATGGTGATGGATATTTGAGGAACAAACTGTAAGACAATGATTATTTTTTTTTTATATTATGTACATTAAAGAACCATCAACAACAAATCAAAGAATTAGACTCTGCAACCAAAATGAAGAAAAGGTAAAGTACCACTTCTGGTTAACGGAAATAGCCCAACAGTTGATAGAAATCAACGTTTTGTACCCAATACTTGTATGCAAAATTTGGATGACCTAAGTGAAAGTGTACTCAAGTTACCATGTTTATATATACACACACACCCCAGACATAATTCCAAAAATTGTATTTTCAGACTCAGGGAGGTCTAAAACATCGAGATTCATCAAAATCTCAAAATGGAATTTTTGGAGGATTCCAATACTTTCCTTTTATTTTGTATACAAGAAAGACAGGGAGGTCTAAAATGTCAAGATTCATCAAAAGCTCGACATTGAATCTTTGGATGATTACAATACTTTCCTATACTTTGTATACAAGAAAGTAAAAACATGAACTATCACATCGACACAAGGATTCAGACCGTTTACTCAGTACTTAGTTGAAGCACCTTTAGCAGCAATTACAGCCTCCAGTGTTCTTGGGTATGTCACCACAAGCCTTGCACACCTGGATCAGCGGACAGCTATTTTCAGGTCTCTTCAGTGATGTTCAAATGGGTTCAAGTCCAGGCTCTCACTGGCAACTCAAGAGCATTTACATAGTTAACCCCAGGCCACTCCTGTGTTGTCTTTGATTTGTGTTTAGGGTCACTGCCATGTTGGAACATGAACCTTTGGCCCTGTGGAGCAGATTTTCATTAAGGGTATCTCTGTACTTTGCAGAGGAAGCTCTAGGAAGAGTCATGGTTGTTCCAAACTTCTTCCGTTTAAGAATTATAACAGCCACTGCGCTCTTGGGATCCCTCAATGCTGCAGATTTTCTTTGGTGCCTTTCCTTGATCTGTACCCTGACACAATCCTATGTCTAAACTCTGCAGGCAATTCCTTCGACCTCATGGTTTGGTTGTTGCTCTGATACAAATTGTCACATGTGGGACTGTTCATAGACAAGTGTTTGCCTTTCCTAATCATATCCAGTACATTGAATTGTCCACAGTTGGACTCCAAAGAAGGTATAGAAACATCTCCATGATGATAAACAGGATGGGATGCACCTGAGCCAAATTTCTAGTCTCATAGCAAAGGGTCTGAATACTTGTGTCAATGTGATATTTCAGATTTCGTTTTATAACAGTTTCAAAAATTCCTAAAATCATGTTTTCACTTTATTATTCTGGGTATTAAGTTTGTTTGATGTAGGAAAACATGAATTTAAATGATTTTAGCATAAGGCTGCAACATAACCAAATGTGTCAAAAGTGAAGAGGTTTGGAGACTTTCTGAAGGTACTGTATATATATTACTATTAAGGAGGTTATATGGAAGAACCAGACTTGACTTTGGGCTAACTCCATTCTAGCTGTGTTCTTACCCTGAGATTGACTTTACAACTGCTGCTGAGAAAAACTGGTCTGTGCCGAGAATTCATTCCACTTTCTTAGAATGGATACGTTTAGCAGACTGCACAAAGAGACTGACCATATGTTTACACTAATCAAAAGCGTCTACGTGATGCTTTTAAAAAGAAGGTGAGGAGATGTTCACGATGTCCCTAAAGTTAACTGCAGGTATAACTGGGACTGGCAATTGCAGCCTATAGTGTCCTACACTAATATTGGAACTCTTGGTAAATAAATGGAAAATGGACTGTGAAAAAATGTCTTTGTCTTTCAACCTCATGATCTTTCATTTAAGATATTAACAGAAATATAATCTTTAACTAAAGAAAAATATTTGAATGGAAAAAAAAAAATCACCATAAAAGAGCCATTTTGCTTTTATCAATATTAGTGGAGACACTATAAATGATTAAGTGACAATGTGGGTTCACAGACAATTTGTGCTTTGCCTTTACTAGCTGAAATGTCAACGTTTGCATTTAAAGCTGTACTTCTGCACCATATTTCCTTTGTGTAACTATTAATCAATACATCTAGCCATTAGGTCAGTGCTTTCTGAAGTTTCGGCCACTTTGATGTTACTGTCTTTGATTTGATATTCAAATTTTTTTTGATCTGAACTGTGCTTTATTCACAGTCATCCTCAAATTTACCAGCATACTGTATTTTATTGGTAACATTTTAGTTTAGGTACTGCAGAGATGTGCCTATTACTCATTTACTCGTATGTAATGAGATCTTAGAAAAGGCCTCTTTTGGTGTTCATAATACTTATAAAGCATCAGTAAAGTGGTTATTCAGCTGTGCAATGTGGACTAGTAAAATAACTTCACTTTAGAAGAAGTGGCTTAACTGAGACGCCTTTCTCTTGATATTGTAAATTTCAGCAGGAGAGCTGTGAATCCCTCATATTTTTCCAGTGTATCAAAGGCTCCTAATATGCCAAACTGCACAGAGATGAATAACCTTACTTATGGTTTATAAGCGCAATCAAGATGAAAAGAAGCCTCTGTTAAGGTCTTATTACGTAAGAATAAATGAGCAATTGGCATGTTTTTGTAGTACCTAAACTAAAGTGTTGCCATTTTATTTTTAAGCAATGATTGCAGCTTTTTGTTTTTCTTAGTGATGTACACAAAAGTGCTTGTCATGGTTAAATGAATATTTTTCTGTGTCAGTAAATATTCTGACTATACCAGGGAAGAATACATATTTGTGTTGGGCATATGCCAATTACAAAGGGCATGAGAATTTGAATGTTACAAATTATGTGGGTAGCAGGCAATAACTCTTCTGTATGAAAAGAACATGGCATGTTTGTCAAGGTCAGAAAACCAATGTTTACTCAAGAGGAAAAGTCCCATGAGAGTTTGACATAACAGCCTAAGAAAATGTCCTAGATGAAAGTCGGGAGTTAAATAGTATGACTGGTATGGATATAACAATATGTTTGAACTATGATTCATTGACCACAATCAAAATAATAAAAAGATGCATGTATTTAATAGTGGGGAGCCTTTCTCATGCTCACAGGGTCTCATAAATACACACCTATATTACAGCTGTGTATTTTTTACTGCCGGTGCAGCAGCAGGTTGAGTGACTTGCTCAGGGTCACTCAGGGAGTCACAGGGACTGAATAAGCAGTCCTGCAGTTTAGGAACGGGGGCACTGAGCTCAAGGATTATTTTTAGACCAAGGGAAAAAAAAGGCACACAGATTTTATGATGGTGAATTCTGCTCTTGGTAAATACATAGGTCACATAGGCACGACTCAGCCTTTTTGCATTGCATGCTCTATTCTAAAATTAAGAAGAATTTTCACAAATGTGTCTCATTTTTTGGTATGTCTCAGGCAGGATTCCTCTACCAGTTGGGGTTCAAATTCATGTTTTATGTCTCTTCTGTTCATTTTTGATTCCTTTATGTCGATTAGATGCATTTTTCTTTATTTTTAGTTTTGTCTATGTATATGGGCTGTCTTTGTTATGTTCCATGTGTTTTGTGGGATGTCCCACAAGAGGTGGAGCTACCTGCCAATCACTGCGCTCCGTCCTATAAATCTGAGGGTCTTCCACAGTTCCGGGTGGTTCTTTGTGAATGCGCTGTGGAGTTGGTGATTTAACTGTGTTTTTGCTGTGCCTTTGGGATATTTTGGATTTCTGACCTTCATGCTCTGTGTTTGAAAATATTTCTGGATTACTGTATTGGGATGTTGTTTGCATTGAATTGTCTTAATTGTTTTTTGCCAATTTCTTTGGCTTCTTGTGCTCCTCGGAGCTTTACTGCTATTAAAGAGCATCTTGTGAGAATAAACCTTTTATTTTATGAAGATTTAGTGCTGTCACTTATTACTAGCCGTGGTTTGATGGTGATACTCCCCTCTAGTAAGCATTTTTTGGATGTGTTTATTGGGACTCCTAGACCATGACAATTTTGTTATTCTTACATTACTGCATGCTATGCCTATCCTCTTTTAGACTTTCACAGTCATCCAACTACTGGCTTGATAGCCAATCTTACATTCCAAAGACAAGTATGGGAGATGAATGGCTACTGTGATGATATTTGAAAATGGATGGAGAAGGAATAGCAGAATAAACAAAGGTCAAGATAATAATTTAGTATAACTGGAAGTAAATACAAAACAGACGAGCAGACATTCAACTGGCCCAAAAAAAAAAAAAAAAAGTTAAAAAAGTAAAAACTTCCAAATTGAAAAAAAAAACGAGAGATCTGGGATTCCAAGGGGTTCTAGTTATTCTAGTTGTCACAGGACAGAAGTCAGGTCAAAAGATGTCCTGTTAAAGATTATACTGGAAACAGACATTCAGGCAGCCATGTGCATTGCATTGATTTTATTACAGGACAGTACAGTAAGTAGTAGCACAGAGACACCCACTATCCATTATGTACAGGCAGTTATGGAGGTACCATGTTGTTTTGGTACTTTAAGGCCAAGGTCAGATCTGGCATGGCAGCATTGCCTTGCACCACTAAGTGGAGCTCCAACCTGGTGTCCATGATCCAAATGGGCACCAGCCACTGACTCCAATGGTGGCCTCAGGCTTGGCCTTAAAAACCTCTTTTACTCTTAACTCCCTTCACTTTACAGCTGGGTGCCGAGTATGACAAGGGTTCTGTTAGAGGGAGGAAGGCAAGTCAGAGTCACAGTTTAAAAGGTATAGTATGTGTGGATGAGGATTAGGCACTCTGCTGGACAGGGAGAACTCCAAGGCTTTGTTTGGTAAGGCACAGTAGCGCACTGAGGAGTCGAATTTGTTTCTTTTAATAATTTTTAATCTCCTTGTGTTATCTGCTTCCTTGTGACTCATTTTTGTTAATGAAATACCCTTTTTTGGAAATGTTGGTCTTCTAGGCATTAATGGGTTTAAATGTCTTTACATTCTTCTCCGATATGCAAGTGGACAAAGAACAAGAAAACTAAGAAAAACTGACCCAGAAAAAGGATTAAAATAAGATAAAGAGAAAAACAGGATTCAAAAATATTCCGAAAACGATGGAGGAAATGTTGAATCCAATTCTCAGCAAATTGGAAACCTGTGATGTATAAATGGCAAAGGAAGCAGAAAAAGTACAAGGTGTGATGGGGGCATATTTTTATTTTTGAGATCAAATTTTTATTAACAAAGTATAAATTGTAAACAGACAGCCTAAAGCCTCTTTAATTTCAGTGACTGTAATAAGTGCATCAAGAGTACAGGCTTCTGAAAGATGAGGGAGGATCAGGTTGGATAGGAAAAGGTTGATTTCAACATAATTGGGGTTGGTTGTGAGCAGAAAATAAATCAGAGAAATACTCAAAAATGTATCTGTTAATTTAATTGGATTGTTAGTAAGACGCCTGGACGCATTCTGGTCTGAGCTAATAGTAACAGACGCTTCACACTTAAGGAGCTTAAGCGCTAACAATTTACTTGGCCTGACCCCAGAAGCATAATTTCTGGCTCGTGTCCGGTGGATGTCAAATTCTGCTTTTCGTGAGAGAATAGAGTTTAACTCTGCTCTTACATTAGAAATTAAATAAAATCAAATAGCCTTTTATTGTCAATTCACTATATGTACAGAACATACAGAAGAATCGAAATACTGTTTCTCTCTCAACTAGTACAATAAAATATAAAATATAAAAAGTATATAAGTATAACATATAAGATAAATAAAATGAGAACTTGCAAAGTAAACCTAAGTACAATGTGCAATAATCAGTAGTGTAAAAGCCACTTACAGTAAAAAGTGAGAAGGTGCATTATAGAGTAGCTTATGAGATGTACAAAAAGACAAGACAGTTAGCAGCAGATGTAATATTGAGTCTTTATATAATACCAGCTGAAATAGGGTACTTGGTAGATAATGACTCTTGTTATGGTCCAGGGAAGGGGGGGGGGGCAGGGGGAGATAGTGGACAGAGTTCAGCATCCTTACAGCTTGGTGGATGAAGTTGTTTGACAGTCTTGTGGAGTGGGCACAGAGGCTCTGGTACCTCTTCCCTGAGGGAAGGGGGCTGAAGAGGGAATGTAAGGGGTGGGAAGAGTCCCCAGCAATGCTAATGGCTCTACGGGTGAGGCGGGTGTGGAAAATGTCCTTGAGGTAGGGCAGTGGGGCACTAATGATCTTACTGGCCGCATCCACTATGCGTTGCAGGGACTTCCTACAGGAGGCAGTGCAGCCTCCATACCACACAGGGATGCAGCTAGTGAGGATGCTCTCGATTGTGCCCCAGTAGAAAGAGCACATGATGGAGGGTGGAACTTGTGCTGTCTTCAGTTTGCGTAGGAAGTAGAGGCGGGTTTGAGCTTTCCTGGTCAGTGATTTGGTGTTATCTGACCAGGAGAGGTCCTCGGAGATGTACGTCTCCAGGAACTTGGTGCTACTCACCCTTTCCACAGCTACACCATCGATGGTCAGTTGGGGGTGCTGTGAATGACCTCTTCTGAAATCGACCACAATCTCTTTGGTCTTACCCATGTTCAGAAAGAGATTGTTGTCTTTACACCACTGGACCAATTGGCTCAGCTCATTTCTATAGTTGGCTTCGTCATTATTGGTGAAGATTTATAATCAGGATTAAACATGTAGGGACGGGCATTCTCCAAAGCAGTGAGCTGAGGTTCCAAGTCACAGATTTTTTGTCTGTAGGACCTTGCCAGTCCAGAAGCATAGCTAATAGTAAAACCAAATTTCCCCTTTAATTGCTAGCCAGGCATAGGCAGGGTCTTGCTCAGAGCCAGAGTTAATATTGATGAACTCTTCCAAAGTACTTGATAACTTCTGACAGTAAATAGGATCACAGAACAGTAATGAGTTAAACCGCCAACGGGCTGCATGGGACGGGACTGTTGAAAAATAAAACTGAAAAAGAACAGACTTATGGTCAGAGAGTGATGCTGATGCAAGCCAGACGTTTGAAAGAGATGGTGTGAGCGAATGCAAGATAAAACTATAATCTATTCTAGATTGGGAATGGTGTCTGCCAGGGCAAAAAGAAAACTTCTTTGCAGAGGGGCTGAGCAGTTGAAAAAAGTCAATTCAATTTATGCCAGCCACAAATTCGATGGGAACATTTTGAAAGTGAAAAGAACCATTATGTAAGCATGTTTCAGGGTAAGGGGGAACAACTTCATTTAATTTATCAATTTACTAAAACCTGGAAAATCTAAGGTTTGGATGTTTAATGTATACATTTGCTGGCAAGATGAATGGTCACATCTACTTTTTGCTCATCACAATTTAAGGAATGGGTGCAAATTTGCTGATTTTTCACCTACCTTGGGCATAGGGAAGCGAAGCTGTGAGAGCTGAAGGTCATCCACCAGAGGTACAGTTATACGATTGGGAAGGACCAGATAGTTACAAATGATATCTAAGATCATGCCGTCAGACAGGCCACTGTAAAGAAGAAAAACAAAAAGCATAACATTAGTTTTTTAATTGTAAAGAGTGAGTTGATAAGTTGCCACTTTGTGCCAGAGTTTCCCAGGACTGGCTTTGTCGTTTTGTGGCCCTGTATAGGAATAAGAGAGTGAATGAATTATTATTATTATTATTATTATAATTTTGAGAGGTACAGAGGCAAACTAGTTCATATGCTAGTGCTTTGCAGTAAATTCCCGTTTAGTCCTTTAAATTTATGATTTGCACATTTTAAATGTAATCCAAATAAAATTACGCATTCTGCTAAACATACTCTGGCTATTTGCTAAATGGTTTAATGGTCTTGTAGAAAAAAAATAAGAACTAAGACCAACCAAGAACCGGTTTAAAAGGCCAGGAGAGGATAGTAGAGATGCAGTCGGAGAACAGGCAAGAGGTGTAAATACCAGAAAGACATAAAGAAAAATAATATGTTAAATAACAGTCATAGTCAAAATAACTAGGCAAGCGTTCAAGAACTATTTAAGCAGTCTACATCAATAACTACTGAGTTTAAGAGTTGGGATTTAAAGAGACGTATCTATAAATATGGACATCAATGATACTGTGCTGTCATCTTAAATACTGAGAAAGCGATGATGCAACATGCAGTGACACTGTAATCACACAACTAGCTATAGACCTAAAATTGGAGACAACACGGAAGTGGCCATTAAATAATTCTAAATGGTGGCTTGGACCTAATGCTGCCAGGATAGGTTCTGGACTCTATAACTTTGATCTGGACAAACATGATACAGACAATGGAGAGATTATTAATATGATGTGCTGTAATCATAAACTTAGTATATAGTATGGCAAGCCTTGTATTTACTGTATAACCAAAAGCAATGCTTCCTATCAAGACCATGCAGCACAACTCCTGGTCCAGGCATTGGTCTTGTCACGTCAGGACTTCTGCAACTCTCTGCTGTTAGGATCACCAGTATGTGACACCAAAACGCTGCAGATGATTCAAAATGCAGTGGCACGTCTGGTGTTCAACCAGCCAAGGTGGGCACATGCTACTCCTCTCTTCAGATCAGTGAGCAATGTCAGTCCTAGGGGGCCATAGTTTCTTTTTGCTGATAAAGCACTATTTGCTCAAGTGAAATTTTTCTGCTTCATTTTAGTCATCTCGCTTGCTAAGACTTCAAACTCTTAATTGCTTACTTTAGTCATAAACAGCTGCATTCACAGTTTTTACTTGCTCCTTATTAGTGACTAGGCTGACCCGCCTTTTAAGGCGACCGACTTTTAAGTTGACCACTTCTTAAGGCAATTCAATATGTAGATTAATTTGATATTTTATACAAACTCATTAATTTGGTTATATTGTATTTGAGCGGTATTACTTTAATACTCGTAGTTTCTGTTATTTTTGTGATGAAATTTAAACTTTTTTTCTATATTGAGGTCACCCTTTTGAACCCCCCTGATATTTACTATGCGGTGAGGCATTTGTACTCCATCAACATTAATTATTTCCAGAGACATAATTTTGTCTATTTTTCCAGCGCATCGCGCACAAAACCAAGGCAACGATGGGAGCACCAGAACTCTGCTCACATCATGTCGTTTCGTACCGCAAGCTGCATGTAGTAAGTCTGTGATAAGCGGATTACCGCTACGCTTTCCACTCACGGGACGGAAGGATAATCCCGACCGCTTTTATATAGTAAGAAAGAAGAAGAAGATATCGCACAGTCTGGAGTAGAAAATCATCTTTTACCTGGAAAAACGAAACTACAAATCCCATCGTGCATTGCAAAATGGACGGGGCGTGTGTAGCACTCACGGGACGGAAGGACAATCCCGACCGCTTTTACATAGAAGGATAAGATGCACATGACAAAGGAACTATCAGTTTTCTATTCACAACTGTGTGTATTCATTCTGCACTCTAAACCTGAAGAGAATTACTCATCTATTACTAAAAATCATAAGGGTGATATCCTTAGAGAGAGAGAGAGAGGTTGGGAGCTTTCACTGATGACTGGGCGTTGCCGCACTCACCACACAACGAACTGCCTGGATTGGGACCAGAGTGCAGTGGGTGACACCTCAGCACCACACTGGTACAGTGTGAGGGTTTTTATGGTGGCTGGAGTGCCAGTCCTGCCACCAGCCCCAGGTTTTCCCTGTAATTTGGAGGAAGGACCTGCTTGCAGGGCTGAATGGAGATTAATGTCATACCCAGGAGGAAGCAATTTCAGGTTAAGGGCTTTGCTCAAGGGCCCACCAGAGTAGAGTCACTTCTGACATTTTATGGGATTCGAACTGGCCGGCACAGATCCTTAGCCTCAGAGCCACCACTCCACCCATATCTTTAGAAAGGGGGTGGGGAGAGAAAGAAAAAAAAAACATACAGTAAGAATAAAATGACATTGCACAGTTGAAACACTAATAAGCCATGAAATTAAATTTGATCTGTTACAGGTGAGGATTGGTTTCTAATTAAACAATTGGATTGGAACAAAAGATCTGCATCCAATGTGGCCCTCCAGGACCAAGGATGCCCACCCCTACTTCAGATCACTACATTAGCTCTCTGTAGCAGCATGTATAAAGTTCACATTTGGAGACACTTTTAAGGTCCTATGCTCCTTTTCAACCACTCAGGGCCACTCTTATGACCATTTACTTCAAAACTGATACAGAGAAAACAAAAGAAATAGAAATAAAGAGGAAAAAACAAACAAAACAAGATTCAACCTCCACCCCCAGGAGAAAGAGAAAAAGGAGGTGAAAAAGGAAAACGACATAAGCAAAAAAAAACCCAAAAAACCCACCATCTAACTTTTTAAATATCACAGAACAATTAATAGCATGACAGAGTCAAGCACAGGCACAGCATGCTGATTATAACAAATTATTAATGAGTTCTTGCCAGGTTTAAAAAAAAAAATAGCTTTGGACATATCCTCTAAGAGAGAATCTGATCACATTGAACATTGCTTTCCTACTGAGTAATAGAAGGTGGGTTGAGATTATTCCCGTTAAGCAAGATAAGGTTGCAAGCTAGTAGTGTGGCACAGGATATTACAATCGATTTCTCACTATGCATTTTAACCACATCCAAGAGTACACCAAATATCACCATTAATGGATTTGGAGTGATTGTGACACGAAGGCTAGCTGAGAAGTATGTAAAGATATTTGTACAAAATGATGTTAAATTAGTGCATTCCCAAAAGATATGGCCTACTGATACTGGAACTGGGTTATAACACTCGCAGACTGGATCTTGCCCTTGGTACATTTTAGACAATTTTAAATGAGATAAATGTGACTGATGGAAGACCTTTAGTTGAAACTGAGAATGCCTGGCACATACTGAACTAGAGTGTATTCTGTGTGTCACTGAGTTCCACTCCTTTTCTGAAATGTGTTCTAAAGGATCACAGAAGGGTAGATTATTGAATTATTTTGTTATGTTATTGAAATGCTGTCTGAGTCTTCATCAAGGTTAACCAGTATGGCCTCCTGGATTGATTTGATGAGAAGTGGAAAATTGGATAGGTGTCTTTAAACAAAATTTCTAATTTGTATATAGGAAACAGTCACATACAACTTAAACATTCAGGCTGGTTTCAGAATCAAATGATGATTCTGTAAAGATTTAAATTTCTTTGCTCTAGAATAGTCCATTTTTGTGATCGATGAGTTTATAGCAAGAAATGATTAATAAGCTGTATGTGATACGACTCTGTAAATAACCTGAAAATTCTTCTGGCACCTCTATAAACACTAGATGGCAGCAGTGACTAGAAAAACAGAAATCCTCCAGCTGACGGACTACACTAAGGCACTAACAGCCAGCTGATTTTTCTTACAGCTTGCCGAGTTTATGCTTGTAATTCAAGGTTGGTGCATAATGACAAGATATCTTCAATGTGAACACCGAAAAGTGTAAGAAGCTCTCAGCTGCTAACAGTAGTAAGCAACACCATTGTCAGAAGATTGGCCTCAACACGCAATATGGATTGCTGTGTCTTCTGGCTCCCTCACTAAGTAGACTCCGACATCAGGTAGCATCCAGTTCTTTTTCACATTCAGTAAATAGCACAAATGTGTCTGCTGGAAGGATTGAAAGATAATGATGTTACATACAGTAGAGCCTTTGATGATAAAGACCATCACCAAAAACTGCACATGTACTTTGTAGAAATGGACAACATTTTACATAAATACATATTTTGACCACCTTATTTCATCATTAAATTGGTCAGGGTCACACCGTGAGCAGGGCTGGGACTTGAGTGAGTGTGGCCTTGTCACCAAATTAAAGTAAAACCCGCATGTCCTCACTGAATGGTCCTTATTACACCTGGGCACCTAACAGGCATCTTTTCCACTTTTTTCTATGTTCTCCTCACCTCTCATGATTTTTTTTGGTGCTCTTTGTATACAGGAGGACTCACATGTCATAAAGTGACAATAACCTCCAGTTGGGCAGTGTCAAATGCTGGGTTTGCTGGGTAAGGCTGCTCTCACAGTCTACAACTCCAGGCCAGAGTATCTTAAACTGCCTTTGCTACATGTGAATAAGCAAGCAGACACCTGCAGTATAGTTCTGTTCACCTCAAAACAAGGTGTCCACTTATACACAGGGCAATTTCAAATTAAATGTTTGCTTGTTTAGCAGTCTGCCTCAAAGCGCCAGAGACTTTTAGTCCTGCCCTGAGACTGTCTAGCCTCAGTGCAGTTTAATAATCCTCTACATGTTTGTTTTTTTCTTCCGGGTACCCCACTTTCTTCCCATATCTCAATGAGTACAGACTGGAGTCCTGTGCAGGGCTGCCTCCCACCACCTCACAAAGGAAAACATTAAAAATGAAAGAATGCATGTTTATTGATTTTCCTGTGAGAAAGTGTGTCACCTTCTGCTGCCTCTTCAGAACTTCTAGTAGCACTACGTCTCTATCCAGTACTATTTAAATACAAATTAGATGGACTCTTCCTAATGACACACCGCCCATCTGTCTTCCTCTAACTAACTAAAGAGTGTCATCATTCATTTTCTGTGAATAAGCACCTCCTAACACATCTGGACTACTGCAAATCTCTGCTAGCAGGAGCACCGGCGTGTGTCACCAAGCCTCCACAGGTGATTCAAAAAGCAGTGGCATGTCTGTTGTGTCTGGCATATGTCACTCCTCTATTCAGATCACTACCGTATGTTGGCTCCCTGTAGCGGCTCGTATTAAGTTCAAACCCTTGATGCTTTCCTGTAGAGTGGTCAATGGGTCAGCACCTTCTGTATATACAATATGGAGACACTTCCAAGGCCCTGTGCTCCTTCTTGACCACCCGTCAGCTGATGAACAGTGTCAGGTGATGTTGTTATCAAATCCCAGTCCAGACTCTTTTCATAAGTAGCCCCTAGACGGTGGGTCAAGCTGCCAACCCCCAGTTGAAATTCTGACCCCGTCAATGTGTTTCAGAAGTGTTGATGAATTTCTGTCTAACAGAGCTGCTAGCTTTTGTAACCTTGGAATTGTAACTCGCTTGAATTTTGTTTTGAGCTTTTTACTTGGAGTCATCAATTTGGTACGCTTGTCCTGTCAGCTCCCATAGTAATGTTTACTTGATGATGTTGACCTATTGTGTAAGTCACTTTGGATACAAGTGTCTGCTAAACAAATAAATATAAATTTAACACTGCTAGACGTTCAGTGAAATGTTCAGCTTGCATGCTCCCTAGCATAGCATCACTTGCTCAGACACACTAAATCCAATTCAGGGTTGTGGGGGTACCAGAGCCAATCCGGGAAGCACTGGGTGAAAGGCAGGATAAAACCCTGAACAGGACTCCAGTCCACTGAAGTCTGGAGATGTCCATTAACGTAAAATGCGTCTTTGAGATGTGGGAGGAAAACCTGAGCATCCAAAACATGTCAACTCTACACATACAATGGCTGGGCAGGGGCTTTGTACCATGGACACTAAATCCTTGAGGCAGCTGAACTAACTATGGCTCCAGACTTGTGCCCTACTGTATCCCCAGCCTTTACCAATTTCAATATTCAAGCACTGCCTGCTAGCGCTGTTTGAAAACTTCAGCATTAGCGCATCATTTTTTGTTTGGCGTTGATGTATTTTGCTTTAGGGAAGCACAGTGACACAGCAGTTAGTACCACTGCCTCATTGATCTAGCAGCCTGTGACTGAATATCACGCCCAGCCCTTCAATTTCAGTGCAAGCCAATGCAGGTTCTCCTCCCACACACCCAGCGATGTGTGTATTATATTAATAGGCGATTCCAAATCAGTGTGCAGCGTGGGGGTATGTGCAGCACCCCCAATACCCAGAAACAACCTCACTGATGCAAGTCCCAGTTTAAATATCTTTCAAACAGGCCTCAAAAGTGGCATAAGCACAACACAATTCTTTGTCCATCCTCCAGTCCCAACTCCAACTCGCCTCAAAGGTCAAGTGGCTTCTTTTATCTTGGACCCAAAAGTACTTCCAGTGCTAGGGCATAGCCCATTAGAAGCACTTCCAGGTCAGATGGAAGACCCACAAAGTAGGGATCATGTACCCCTGCAGCACCTAGTGCATTACGGGAGCATGTGGCCTTAGCAGGTTGTCTCCCACTGTCCTTGTGGCCTTGAAAGGGATCAGAACCCATCCTGATGGGGACATCAGCCTATGCGTGTCATTCATCACAGCGTTTATTACCAAGATAATTGTCTAGAGTGGAGCTAAAAACATTAAAACAAAATGCCACTTACAACCACCAAGAGGTGCAGTCAGGCTACCCTATGTAAGACATTTATTTGACTGGAATGAACCTCAGTGGCTTTTAATCTGACAGGGTACCAATCAAATTTATGAAGCAATTATGTTTGAATAAGCGTTTTTATTCACTTGTTACATTTCTTAAAAAAATAACCTTTAATAGGCCATTAAAGCTTGAACAGCAATGTCAAAATGTTAAATCTTATTAGTAAGCTTGAATACAACAATCACCTGCCAAACAAAATGACAGTCTTGCTTCAGCCTAATACAATGGCAAGCCAGATTTGGGTTAGATGGACAGGCCATGTATCTAAACCTACATTAAGTGTTCTTTCATAGAAAAAGAGGCAGATCTACCATTTATAGCTTCAAAGTATAAGTTTGGTATTTTTCAAATTTACTTTTTCACAAATATGGTATACTATATATGTAAAATTATCTAAAGTCTAAAATTTTCAATAAATTTAAAAAAAATATTTTGCCCTCACTGGTACTTTACAATGGAGGCAATGGGGCATGGACAATCCAGGAAGGTAAAAGCCTAAAGCTTACTGAATATTTCAAGTCAGATCAATTTATAAAGCACATTTAAGACACCATATGTTGAGCCAAAGTGCCACACAAAGGGGCAATAAAATAAACACAATGCAAACAACAGTGGAAGAAGAGATTAATAAAACAATCGATTAACACCACCACCCACACCCTTACACATGGTGAAAGGCAGAAGAGAAGAAGCGGGCCTGAAGCAGAGTTTTAAAAACTTTGATAGAGAAAGAAGAGCTGATGTGAAGAGGAGCAACAACTAAGAAAGCTCTGTATCCCCTGGACTTCAGCCGAGATCTAGGAACTACGATGTATGGTTGTCCAGATGACCTCAATGCCCTTGATGCTGAGTGGGGATGAAGGAGATCGCAAATGTATTTTGGAGTGAGACCATGCAAGGTTTTAAAAACAAACAAAAACATTTTAAAATCAATATGAAATCTCACTGGTAGCCAGTGGAGAGAGGCTAGCACAGGAGAGATATGATCCTCTTTTCTAGTACTAGTTAAAAATGTAGCTACTGTTATGAATCAGTTGAAGAAGCAACAGAGCAGATTTGGGCAATCCCACATATAAGGAGATACAGTAGTCTAGCCGAGATGTGATAAAAGCATGAATGACTGTTTCCAAGTCCTTCTGTGGGACAAAAGATTTTAGTTTTGAGGCTTGTCTCAGTTGATAAAAAATGGACTTTACTACCATGGAAATTTGTTTATCAAAACTTAGAGACAACTCAGAGGTGATACCCATCATTGACCTCTGCTTTTGATAAAAGAAAAGACGGTTTAGATAAAAGACAACATGCCGTCTGTGTTTACGACACAAAGGGGATCTGGAAATAATAATTTTATTGCATAATCCTGGTACTATTTATCTTGCGGTAAGTATATGTTTTCTTTTCTCTTGTGTGAGTTTGCACATAAATACTGAAGTAAATCAAAACAAAACCAACCAACATGGCACAAAACATTTACTGTGGTTTCATCATCCAAAGGAGTCCACTCCTTGAAAGGTTACTGTGGAAGACTACACACACACATTGCTGGTTTTTGTTTAAAATGACCAAATTTTATAATATTGGTGTTTTTTATTTTGCTCAAACATAACATGTATAAGCTATTTTACAATGTGTGTGTAATCATTAGATGTGAATCAGTACTTGACTATCTTGACTTTAAAAATGGACATACCAAGTAAATTCTGAGGTTTTTGTTTTTCAGCTATACTCGTGCCCTGTTAACTCCAATGTAAAATGCCAATGTGGGCAAGATATTTTTGAAGTGCTGGACTCTGGCACACAATTTTGCATTGGAAATGAATATTTACCATCTTTGTGAAGAAATAACTTTGACATGAAAAATACTGAAGTTATCGTTTAAATGAGATCAGTAGGGGGTTACAATATTACCTGCTGTACTGAATGTTCTTTCAGATGCAATGCCAGTAACACTCGCTCAGGTATTTCTGCACAAGTTTAGCCATAAAAAGGGAACGCCTCTCATGTGTTTTCCTCCAAAGGACTGGATTCACCGCCTAGTCTGTGGTAGTTTTGTGCATGTATTATTCTAAATTCAGCCATGATTTTCTCCTTGTGATTTTCTTGTCATTGCTCTGGCACAGCAGAAAAGAGTCATAATGAGGTTGTGCCAGATGGGCTACATCATTTTTTAGATAAAGGGGGCAAACACTGTTCTGTAACATAATCAGAGGCAATGCGCTTGGACAAAATCATCTTCAGATGTTTAAATAAACACATTGAACACGACTAATGAGTAGGTCCTGCGACAGACTTGCTCCTTGTCCAGTGCTGGTTCTCTCCGTGCACCCAGTGCTGTTGTGAGAGGCACTAGCACCCTGAACTGGATTAGGCAGATTTGAGAATGTTACTGGGATTGGCTCCAGCAGACCACCGTGAACCTGTGTTAGGATATAGCAGGTTGGACAATCAATGACTGACTGACTGATAGGGATGGGAATCGAAAACCCTTTCAGTTCCTTGGAATTGTTTGCCATTTTTGCAAACGATTCCCCTATCAATTCCAGTCGCCTCGAATGACGTCACCACGTGGCGGCGCAAATGCTCAAAAGTTTGGTTAAACTTTACGAGAAAGGATGACAACAGGGCAACTTGCAATACTTGCAAAGTAGATATTTCATCAAAGGGAGGAAACACTACGAATATGCAAAAGCATTTGCTCACAAAACACGCAATAACCTTAAATGAATGTTGTGTTTTTGATCTGCTCCGGACTAGTGAATCTCAACCCAGCAGCAGCGGTAACGTTTGCATGTCCTCTCCCATTAATACGGCAGGTAACTAATCAACTAACATTGCATATTATGTTAGCGCGATTTGCCTTATTGTAAAACCTGCTATTACTGTGCATTGCATTTAGATGACCATGACGAGAGAGACAGACAGAGTCTGGCTGGCTCAGATGCTGGCAGTTCTCGCTGCAGTCTACCGGTAGCTTCTCCTTTCACAGAGGCAGGGAAAAGTAAAATGACACAGGCCAGGATAGACGAATGTCACCGAGCAGTGACTAAGTTTGTGGTAAAAGGCTCGCACCCATTTGCCACAGTAGATGCCCCCGATTTTCGGTAAGTGAATGTGTTTAATTGTAGGCTAAGTCAGGGAATGTCAAAGTTGCATGTTCTCCTCTTACCAGATGTTTCATCCGTTTCCATTTATATATCTTTTAGAGAAATGGCAAAGACTCTGAAACCTAAGTACAAAGCCCCAAACAGAGACAGTTTAACCAACCACTTGATCCCTGTTTGGTATGCAGACGAAAAGGCAAATCTGATTTCTGAGCTGAAACATGTGTTGAAGGAAGCCATCACTGCAGATGGATGGACAAGTTTTAGTTAAGATCATTACCTCACAGTAACGCTGCATTATGTCAGGAACGGCCAGGCTGAAGAAAAAGTCCTCAAAACCAAACCAGTGTACCAGGCACAGACAGGGACAGCTGTAGCAGAGGAGATTGATGAGATCTTGGAATAGTATGGTATCAAAGACAAGGTTGTGGCAGCCACTGTTGATAATGCGGCCAACATGGATGTAGCTGTCAAAAAGCTACAAATTCTCAAGTTTCCATGCTTTGCACACACCCTGAACCTTGGAGCTCAGAAGCTCTACAACCGTCCTGCCATTTCCAACTGGGTGGCAAGAATTCACTCTGTGATTGTATGGATGAAGAGGTCCCACATGGCAAAAGTGGTCCTGATGGAGAAGCAAGAATTGCTCAGTAAGCATAGTAAATAGTTTAAGATTGTGTACATGTAAATCATTAGATCATGATCAAATTAAATTCATAAACTAAGATAAAGAATATTACATTAGCATTTAAGTTGTGAATGTGTTACCCCTCAGAGCTGCCCAAGCATATGCTCCTCCTAGATGTAAAGACCAGATGGAACTCTCTGTATTTGGTGATGGAGAGATTCTGCGAGCAGTTTCCTGCCATCCAGGCTGCAGCCATCGATCCACGGATAAGAAAGTCCATGGAAAAGGAAAGGTGAGTAGTATTGAAAAATAATGATAATATGGCTTAACTTGGACTCAGGTTTTATTTTTGTTTGTTTTATGCAACATATCTGTTGTATTTTTGTTTTGTTGATATTGCAGACTGGCTAAAATGAGCAATGATGACTTAAGAAAAGCAGAGGAGTTTGTGCTGCTCATGCGGAAGCACTACACCTCCACACTAGCAGTCTCCAGGGACAAAAGTCCGACCTGTGGTGAGATTTTGCCCATCCTGCAAAAGCTACAGCAACACTACACCGTACAAGAAGATGACTCTGCCTTCACAAGGAGCATAAAGGAGAACATTTGGAAAGATCTTTCCAAACGATACCAGGTACAATCGATGATTTATTTATCATAAATAAAATGACAGTTATAAATACTTAAGGATAGTCATGATGTCACATTTTCCTCCCTTTTAAAAATTTAAGGACGCTGATATCCAGAGTATTCCTGGAGGAGGCCACCATCTTGGACCCCCAATTTAAATCCAAAGTGGATAAGGATGAAGTCTGGGACAGGATCAGGGAAGCAGCAATTGCAGCAAACACAGAGGCAGGAGCAGAGGAGGTATTTCAATATGACAGTGTCTTTCATTGTAGCACATTTCCATTGTGAGAGTGAGACCTTTCATCTATGGATCTGTGGTACTTAGTTTGATTTGTTTGTTTATTTGTCACTTTCTACTCAAGCACCTGGAGCAAGAAGACACACAAGGAGAGTTGTTCGAAGATGAAGATGAGGATGAAGAAGACTGTGTAAGTTTACCTCATTGTGATGATAATTTAGATGTCATGGATTGTTCATTTTTTGCTTTATTTTTTATTATGTCCATTTCATTTCAGGCGCCACCAGTAAAGCAAAAAAAAAAAAACAGCCTTGGAGGAACTCTTTGAAGAGGAGGACAATGAGCTGCAGTCATTCCAACAACGGCAGCCCGTTCTTTCCCTGGCCCAGAGAGTGGATCAGGAGATCCAGCTGTATAGAAGCCTAACCCCCATCCCCTGCAAGTATAACGCCACCCTATGGTGGTGGCGCAAGAGGGAGACTCTGCCCCTGCTGTCAGGACTGGCTGAAAGCTTTCAGTGTGTGCAGGCATCCTCCACCCCATCCGAGAGGGTGTTCTCCACAGCTGGAGAGACCATAAGTCCAGAAAGATTACGTATCCTTCCTGAAAAACCAGATATGCTTATATTTCTGCAAAAGAATTGTTAATTCTCCATAGTTGATGGTTGCAGAATTGCACAGTGCACAGTTTCATTGGACTTGAGTTGATTGTATTTGTTGCTGGCTGATGTAGTTTTATTTTTGAGTGCTCAGCTCATACGAGTACAGTATATACTTTTAAAAAGGAGAGTGTAAATGTTACTGGACATTCTTGTGTAATTGCCACAGAATAATTTATGTTATACTTTGTTATTGCTACAGAAGAATATTTATTTTATTATTTTACATTTACAAATTTTTTTCTGGGGACCCCGTGGCACCCCATCGAGGAGCCGTAGGCTGTGGATCTCTTTAAGATCTCACTGTTGGGTTTGTAAGGTCATGCGACTCCTAAATTTCTATCTTGTTCAAAGATAAGATATAAAACTAAGTTCTAAGCTAATCGACCTGTGTGTTCTCCTTTTTTAAAAATAAGAATCAATAGGAGAATCGATAAAGAATCGAATTGTTAAAAAGAATCGAAAATGGAATCGTAATCGTGAAAATCTTATTAATTCCCATCCCTACTGACTGACTTATTTTTCCTCTGTCCATTCAATAAACATTTAGCCACCATATGTATAAAGTGAGACTAATAATAACAGGGCTCTGTTCAGTTTTGAGGACCGTCAGCGGCACCGGTTTAAGTCTGAAAAGCACAAAGAGACGCTGGCCAACAGCTGCGGCAGCAGAGTGGATGACAAGCTGGTTGATACACACTTCAAGGTTAACCACTGAGTTTTGTTTCCTGCACACTTGCCAAACCAGGGCAACTGCATTTCTGATGTTGGGCGTGCTGAACTTTTTTTTTTTTTTTTTTTTAAAAAAAAAAAAGGGCGTTGGCAGCTGAAGCAATGATTTAAAAAAACTGAGCAAATGGCAGGCAGGTCAGTTGTCTGAGAGAGCAGAACTATTTAGAAAGCGGTCCCCATGCTGCTGATTTCAGTACAAGGTATGTTAAGTCTCCTACCACTAGCAAGCGGATTCATAACTAAATTCTCTACACACAAACACGTGCAGCAGCTAACAAAGAACAGTCAGCTGAGGCTTGGCTTATGGCACCTCTATTCATTTTCCTGCAAGGGTTGATTTGACACCATTGTCAAAGGTGACAGAATCTCCCCTTTCTTGGATTGCAGAGTGACATGTATCCCATTCATTCATGTCCAAACCCACTTACTCCAGTTCAGAGGCATGACAAGCGAGAGCCTATCACAGCAACATCAAGCCCAAGGCAGAATCCAAATCTAGACATTGTCAGAGCTGGGCAAGGTTCATTCATGCCCCCTTTAAAATTGCCACTTAATTTAATGTACACAATTTGCAACTTTGGATGAAAACCAAAGTGCCAGGCAGACATGGGCAGAATGTGGAAAGACTAACAACTTCACAGACATGACTTCATACCAGCGACAAGGGTGCCAGTAATACAGATGGAGGATATTTTTTCTTGTTTTTGAGATTTGCCCTGTAATTCACACTAACTATAGATATTAGAATGTCTTCATTAAAGTGTTCAAAAATCTGTTTAAATTATTATTATTAGACTATACATACGGTGCCCTTCATAATGCTCATCACAATGACACATATTTCCTTGATTTCCTCCTCTGCTCCACAATTTACAAATCAACCCATTCAGACGTGATTAAAGGGCACGTCACAGACTTTCATCTAAGAGTATTTGCATAAATTTCGGTCACACTGTGTTTCTACATGGTCCCCCAGCCCCATTTTAGGGCACCATAATGTTTGGGACACAGTAATGGCAGGTCTATTAAAGCGTCAAATTTAGATCTTTGTTGCATAACCCTGTTTGAAGTCTGCGTTTCACAGACACCACCAGGTGCCGAGTATCTTCTCTGGCGATGCTCCACCGAGCCACTAATGCAACCATCTTCAGCTCCTGCTTGTCCCCTTAAGTTCTCTCTTCTGCATGTTGAAGGCCTGCTCAAATGGATTTCAATTGGGTGACTGGCTTTGCCATTTGAGAATTTTCTGTTTTTTGACACGGAAGAACTCCTGTGTTGCCTAAGCTGTATAATCAGATCATTATCTTATTGTTAGGATGTTGTGCCGTCTAATGAGTTTACAAGCATTTACTGAAACTTGAGCAGATCAGCGGTTTTCATTAATGAAGGTATGTGTGCCAGTACCTGAGGTGGCCATACATGCCCAAGCCATCGCACCCCTAACTCTGTGTTTAACGGATGAGGTGGTCTGCTTTGGGCCTTTTCTTTTAGTCTCTGCATTTCAACCTTCACTCTGATACAGGCTCATCTTTGTCTCTTCTGTCCACAAAACGTTTTTCCAGAGTTCTGCAAGCTCTTTTAAGTCCTTTTTTCACAAACTGGCCATCCTGTTTTTGTAGCTAACGAGTGGTTTGCATCTTGTAGTGTGGCTGTTCATGAGGTCTTCTGCGGATAGTCATCTCTGCCACACACACATCTAACTGCCTCTTGACGACTGTTTCTGATCTGTCGGACTCGTGTTTGGGGCTTTTTCTTTACCAGAGCGAGGATTCTTCTGTCCTCTGCCCAGTCAGACCAGTCCCTTTGTGATTACTGAGCTCACCAGTTTTGTTTTTTCTTCTTAATGATATTCCAGACTGGTGATTTAGGCAATCCTAAGGTTTTACCGATGTCTCTAATGGTTTTGTTCTTGTTTTCTGGCCTCCTAGTGGCTTCTTCGACTTTCACTGGTTCAGGTTTTGTCCTCATGTTGAACAATAACCACTATGGGCTCCAAAGGGTAGAAGCACAGTCAGGTACCTTTATGGCCGCACTAATGAAGCAATAAAAACACCTGTGACCCCCAAACATTACGGTGCCCTGACACGGGGTGTGTGTGTAGGGGGTCGGGGTGGGTTTGGGGCAGGTGGTCCGTGTATGAAATTGAATTGAATTGTTTGACTTGTAATTCTAAAGGGTGGGGCAGAGCGGTAAATCAAGGAAAAATGTGTCTCTGCCTCAAAAGTTATGGCGGGCACTATACATACATGATGAATAAAATACACAGCCACAAACATTCTATTTATTCTCTTATTTAACTACAGGGTGATGACTGCATCAGGCGCATGGCAGGAAACCAACTCATCACAGGGCACACATCCAGTTAATTCACAGTTGCCACTCAGCCCTAAAACACAACTGTTTGTAATGTGAAAGGAAAGCCAGCTGTCTGCAGGAAACTCACATCAGGAAAACATGGAGATTCCACACACTGAGCTGTGAGGCAGTGGTGCTAAGCGCTACGAACATCATGTGGCTGCTCATTTTAAAATGATGATGGAGTCACCAGCTGATTAAAATACAGCGGAAAACATTAGCACTTCTGAGCAGTGACAAAATGGTGAAACAATATAAAAATATCACAAAAGGATGCAAAAACTTTACCAACAGCAGTTGCATGGAGTCCGATTTAGTAACACTCATGCAAATAATAGATTAACAGAGACAACATGAGATCAATAGCAACCATCATTTCCCAGAGCAGTAATTTAACAAAAGCCCCCACTTAGAAGTTGGTCAAATTTTAAGGCTGAGGTAGTAAGTTTATGCTCCTGATGGAGTGTGGATAAGCACCATCGTGACATCGCCAAGTCCTGGTCTTCTTTGGCCCAAGTCATTTACCAGCCAAAGGAGAGTGAATAGAAAGTGAGTGGAGAGCGACAAGTCGGAAAAGATTTTAGTGACTTTAACATGTTAGCTTGCAGCATCAGAGAAACATACAGTGGGGAAGTGACAACCAGTGGTTTTAGAAGTGGTACACGCCATTGTCTCCAGCTACATCCTGGGCATGGCAGAGAGAGTGCTATATTAAAAAACGGTAAGTGTGTCCTTTGGCACTCTGAAATTCATTAACTGTCTCACAAAGAACAGCCTCTGCTCGGCTTGCTTCACCATAACAGCTTTGTTGGCTGGCCATGTTTGAGTGCTGGAGGTGGTCAGTCTATACAGTATGTGTTATTGTACGCCATATCCATTTTTTGATTTATACCATGCATAATTAGTAAAAAAAAAAAAAAAAAGTATTCAGCATAACACTTCTTATTACATTTTGCTGATTCCAAGTCTGAATAGAAAATGGATGAATTAGAAAATAAGACAGGCAGGTTTCTTATCCTCAGTCACATACAATGCCTTATGCGCAATGTAAGACACAACTACAAAATGTCAGAGAATAAAGAGTGGACGTGGGTCATATTCCACCCACCCTCACAATAAGTTTGTCAAAAAATATCCTGTTTATTCATAAAGTAGGTGTGTGTGTGAGTACAAAAGCGTTGTTGCAAGCACATGGCAGTGATCTGTTGTTATGCTGACATAAAAAGCCCAAAGGTGTGGCTCCATGACAGTTAAAAAAAGAACAATGTACAGTTACAGTACACAAACTAACTTATTAACAAGGTGTGGGCTGCTGTTCAAAATGTCTGGTCGATATTGACCTCCATCAAATTCAGTGCCGCCTTTAAGGATGCAGTCATCTTGCTGCTAAGGCATAAAGCCAAAAAAAACTTTGTTCCAATCTCGAGATCGCAGTGAGTAAAGAGGAATACGATATGATATGATTTAACAATAAGGGAGAGGGCTGAGCGCAGGCAGCTGCCGGCTGGACACCAGTTGACAAGAATGCCATGTTAGGGTTGTTCCGCAAACACAAGGCAAATGGAAATGGTTGACTGACAAAGACAGCTGAGAAGTCACATGGGATTAGGGCACACAGCACAGCCATAGAAAGAGTACATGCTGGACGCCAGCCAAATTAAACAGGGAAAAAGCAACTATCAAATATGTCCCAGCAGTTCATAACCCAGCACACTTCTGGTAGATGACAGCGACTCCCCATACTGTATCGTGTGACTTGGATTAAGAAGACATGCTAGCAAAATTTTGAGTATAACACCGCCATTTTTATCTGTCTCAGAGCACTCTATAGGCCTATTTGGTACCAAGGTTTTAAAATAAAATCCACAATATCACACTGGCTTTGAATCCCTTTTTACTGAATGTTAAGGTATTCTTGTCATTTAAATTGTACTGCTCTGGGCAGCAGGATGGTGTAACAGTTAGCTCTATTATCTGACAACTCCGGAGTCCAGGCATGGTCATTTTAATGGGGATGCATGGTACTAGATTTGGGGTTCATTTCCATCTTGCTCCTCTGTCCCTTGTATTGTGAGAGGCTTGAGTTACGCCTCAGCTCTCTTCCACACTTGAGTCTCTTCTGCTCAGAATGCAGCGCAGCATTAACACAACTCAGCTGGCACTCCTATAACAATAGTAATAATATTAGTAATTCAGTTAGCTATGTCCTGGGTACAATCTAAACACAAAACAATCTTCAGTCCCTGCCTTTTAAACCCCAGTTACTCCATTACACAGCTCCTGGAGCCTATTTCCACAGTACTTAGTTCATGGCCCATCCAGAATGGGATGCCATTTCATCACAGGAGCGACTTAAGTTATCATGGGGTTTAAAACACATTTAGACCCATTCACTTTGTGTACACTTTACAGGTATTGTGTTGTAGACACTTAGCAGCAACCCCACAACATGCGACTGCCGTAGGAAGGGTAGTAGGCAGGCGATGAGCAGTGCCTTGTCTTCACCAGATATAGTGCTTGAAGATCTGCCCAAAGAGTTACATTTTTGTCTCATCTACCAAAGAATCCTTATGTTCTGTAGCCACTTCAGCATTATAATTACGTCTAGAAAACAAATCAAAAAATAAATATAAATACTAGGTCTGGGAAAGTTAATGTTTGCGATTAATGTGGCCCGTTTAATGTGTTCAAAATATTGTTGCATCCTGGGCTGGCAACGAGGCAAACGTGTCAGGCAGTGTTTTGGTCAGGGTGACATTTTCATCTCATTTTTTTTTTAACATTACGAAACAATAATACAAAAAAGTAAGTGTGTACCTAAGAAATTACATACACATCCAGTACTGTATGTATATACTACCTTTAAAAATTTTATAAAATAAAATTTTCATTTAAAGTTTTCAAATTTTGTATTACGCCATTTACAATGATATGTCACATGTCAGTACACAGCACTTGATTTATACATACTGACGTGCAGGGGAGTGGGAGGAAAGGGGGTCGGGGAGGTGGATTTATGGCAGTGCTGGCGCAATGAGAGAAAAGTTGCAAAGATAAAAATTACGCTCCTTTTTTTTCATTTCATGTTTCTATAACAAGATTGACTCAATGTCATATCACATAAGTGCTAAATAAGTCATCTTTGAGTGGCACTAAAACCAAAATAAGTCTCTAGAACCTCTGTGTTTAATTCACCGGTCTGCCAGCTAGCTTACAGTGTTCACTGCCCTAATATAATGACAGAATTCTACAAAATAGAAGTGCAATGATTATCCTTACCCATTATTTTACTTCGCAGTATTTTTGCTAATTTATGCGAAGAATGCAACAAAATCGAAGTAATGCACGGTGTCAGTTTTTGAGCAAGATATCAGCAATATAACGTGTCAAAGTGAAGGTGTATGTAGAACAGTGTTTTCCACAGATTTTTTCTCTGTGGTCGCACACTTTTTGCAACCCAAAAAATCCCCAGGCACACCACAATTCTACCACCCACAAAAGCATTAAATCTCTTAGATGTGAAACTGTCCAATGGAGATGGACAGGGGGAAGCGAAAAAGCAGCTTGAAGATTGCCATTCGCAGACAACGGCACTTGTGTAGAGTATAATTTTTCAATCGTTGATGGTGATGAATAATTGAGGGTAGTTTTAATATGTGTCCACTTAAGAGATGCTTATTCCTTCAATTAAATCAGTCTTAGCAATGTATTCAAAGTCAACAGTTGTTTTTACTTTCACAAATCTGTGTCTCATACGTATGCTGTGCCAATTTGAGACTTAATACATTGGCCTCATTTTCTGATTGCCTTCTTTTCAACATGCCTTTCCTTTGTGCTGATTCTACATTACATTTCTGACTCAGCATGTATTTACTTCATGACATATATTAATTTTATAATAACATCTTTTAATGTTAGATATGATTAATCACAATTAATTACATACATTTATGTGATTAGTTAGTTAATTTTTTAAATAGATTCCCAGCCCTAATCAATACTAAAATGTCAACATAAACACAGCAAGCATGTCTAGTCTCAACTGTTGTACTGATGCAGATTGAGTACATGTCCTTTGTGTGACATATTTTGAAATGGTCACCAACACACAGCCTGACGTTGCAATGAGGACAGTAGAAGTGCGTTTCTTTGCACGCTTTTCTTAGGATCATTTTTCTGTTGCTTGAGAGGGTAGAATGTCGTCGTCTGATCCGTTGACTGATCCGTACTCCTTGTGTTATTGTAGCCTGCCACCTCACAAGACTTCCACATTTCCCCGATACAAACCTTTTCAGTTGCTGCATTTTGAACAGTGATTGGGGGCAGACATCTTTCTTGTCCTTCTACTTGATGGCAATCATTTTTGCCACGTAGATATTTCAGCTCGCTGCAAGTTTATGTGACTTCAGTCACCAGTCATAGCACGGCCTTTCAGTGCTGCATGCATCATTTTTACTGTCTGTGTCAATGACTGATGATCAATTCACATAGTTATCACTGTCGCTTTATTCAACTAGTGGTTGTTTCATTTTGTTCTAAAACTGACTTTATAGTCTCTCGTTTACACACCATTGTGTTTGGGTCAAAGGCTCCACCCCACTCATGAATATTGATGAGTTAACTTAGAGTGGCTTTTTTTCAAGTTTTTGAGCATGATGCTATTTTATCCAGTAGATGGTGGCTGAACGTCCTGAGTGTTTGGGTTCAAAAATGTAAAGCAGATCATTAAACATCACCCTGTGTCTGTAGAACTCCAAGCGTAAGTCACACTCAGGGTTAACACCAAGGAGGTTAAATGCCATTTGACAAACATGGCTTCCATCTAGCCTCTCTACCAGAACTGCCTGATTGATTGGACATCCTTCCGGCAGGTTCTCCTTTGCTCTGTTTGAGTGACCACTTGACCTTGCTTGCCTGGTTACACAGTTTGGCCAGATGGTCAAATCTATGAAGAGTTCTGGTGATTCCAAACTTCTTCTATTTCACAATTATAAAGGCCAACATGCTCCTGGGAACACCTAATACTTTCGAAATGGTTGTATCCCCATGCCCTGATCTATACCTCGGCACAAGTTGATCACGAAGGTCTGCAAAAAGATCCTTATACCTCATGGCTTGGTTTTTGTCCTGACATGCAGTGTTAAATGTCCAATGAATTCAACTTGCCCCCAGTGGGCAGGGGCAATTAAAGCAAACAGGATACACCTGACTACAATCTGGAGTGTTGCGGCACATTTATAAATGGGAATTTTCAGTTTTTGATTTTTAATGAATTTGCAAAACTTTTTTAAAACATGTTTTTACTTTGTCATTCTCAATTATCGTGTGTACATTGATGGGTAAAAAAAGGCAAATTTTTCCATTTAAAATTAAAGCTACAACTGAACAGAGTAAGCAGAAAGTTGGTGGAAGATGTCTGAATACTTTCTGAATCAACTATAAACCATCGATTCTGAAGCTGTGACACAGCAAAGGTAACCCTTTTGCCACCATTGCTTCTCCTCCAGGAATAAAATACAAAACATGAAAAGTAAGAAAATTCAGGTGCCCTTGAGGACTTGAACTGCTTTGAAAGTTGGATCATTTTAAAGTTTTGTTTAGTTACTTCATCAGTCAATTATCACATTTTTGTTCATTGAATATTTTTTAACAATGCATAATACCAAAAAATAACAGTGATCACACAATGTAGCTACATATCATGGTGGAGAACATAAAATACATATTTTTCATAGATTTTTACAATATCATGCAGTAAAAACTGTGCCCAAATTGGTTTTTAGTGGCTGAAATAGCATTCAGTGGTAGTAGATTACAACTCAATGAAGTAAAAATTGCCTCGATTGATGTCCTAAAGTTAGCTGTTGGTTGCGGCGTGAGTCGAATATCGAATTGAGGGGCTTGTTTCTTCTTCCATTTATTTCTAGAAAAGTTACATTGCTTGCATTTTGTTTTTTACTTTGACAGTTACAGCCATCATGTATGCTTCCTCGTGACATTTCAACCATCCTAAGAAGTGAGCTGGTGTGACTGAGGTTCACGAAAGGTGCTGGCGCCACTTCCACAGGCAGCTTCAAGAACAGACTGCTGCAGATATTTTAGTGTTTGGTCGTAAGGAGCAGCATTTGGGTGAGTAAAAAAGGAAAAATACGGAAGTTGAAGTAACTGCTCTCAGGATAAACTTGAAACAGTAAACTAATCCGTACTTGAAGTCAAACAGAATGCTTCTCTGTTTAAGAAGTCTGACAGTGAACCAGTGCAACTCCGTGGATGTTTTTGAAATTTCAAAAAGGCATACAGTGTACTTTATTTAAGATTTCTCAGTGAGAATTTAACTTTCAAAACAATATTCTCTAAATGAAAATTACAATAATATCAGACCACCCAAAAATGAGTTGTTTAATGCAGAAAGAAAAAAAAAATGACAACAGTAGCTGTTTTTTATATTACATGTGAATAACCCTAAAAAGCAGTATTTGTGAGGACCTTTGACATTAAACTAACAAAGAACTCATCAGGATTTTTGGTTGCAAGCTTTACTGTAAAATAAATTTGATAGGTGAAAGAGTACCAATAAAAATGAAGACCATGCTAGCTGCTTTTTTCACCCCGTCTATATTGCACCAGATCCTGACCTATAGGATCACACAGTGCACTTTTCATGGAAGTGTTTACTTCAATGATCAGAGTGAAGAAGAAAAAAAAAAGGCCACTGAGACCTTCACCCGCCCATGCAGTGACAGCTGATAAAGCTCTGCTGGATGAGCAGCAAGATAAGATCAAAAGTGGAGCAGTTGGTGCACGTCACATGCTTACTTTGTACTGCTACTTAATGAGTTCTGGGCTCAGCTACTTCATGTAATACTTTAACAAGAAAGATATTATATAAAGTCAACTTATAGGTATGCGTACATTACTCCATTAAATAGCATTTAATTCCTCTAAATCGTCTAACAATCATTTCCCAGCAGGTACTGCAGAGGCCCTAGAGGACCTCATTTTGATTTATTTTACTTGTGGGGTGGACTGCAGAGCACGTCAGCATTTTCTTGGCAATCACTGCAATGAGGGCAGTGGAAGGGAACATCTTTCTTATCCTAGTTAAAATGATTTAATAGCAGGTTTATAAATGTAATGTTCCTCCTTGTTTTATTTCTTAGGGAAGAGTGTGCTGATTTTTTATTGTATCTTGTCCAATGTGGTTTTTTTTGTGCATGTTCTGGTAATTAATGCCTCAGTTTGTACCAATGAAATGTAAAAATACCAGTTTATTGAGTTCTTCTCTGGGTATGGCGGCATTACTCTCACATTCCAAAGACGTGCAGGTCAAGCTAACTGACGACTCTAATTTGTCTGTACATTCAGGGATGGTTTCTGCATAATGTTGCCGGGTTGAGCTCCAGGGATCTTAAAAGTGGATAAAGTACGTTTTAATAAACTGATGCAGTAAATGAAAACAGATTGCATTAATTTATTTTAAACTAAAATATTCATTTTGAAAATGTGAACAGCTTTCCATGTTGTTTCATTACACATTTCTAAATACATACTAAGCATAGAAGACCCTTAAAATTAATGATTTCATTTTAAAAGAGCAGAATACTACTAAGAGTGACACAACAGTCAGCACTTTCTCACAACTCCAGAGTTGAGGGTTCAAATCCTAGATTTTCTCCAGGTTGTCCGATGATCTTAAAGATGCACTGGTTAGTTTGGCTGAAGACTCTAAATCAGCTTTGAGTGAGTGAATATGTAAGAGAGTGTGACCTGCAATAAACAGGCTCCCTGTCCACTGGTGGTTCCTGGTTTGTACCTGATATCTTTTGTGTTTTACATGCTGCTTGAGGGACTCTGGTGTACTCTATTTAGTTACGGATTTGTTTGTGGTGAAAGTGGACATAGAGGACTTTGCTTTTGTAGGTCAGCCTTAAATTGCAGTCCCACATAAGAACAGCCTACTTCTGAAGATTAGGGACCTCATGTATAAACGGTGCATATGCACAAAAATTTTGCGTAAGAACGTTTCCATGTTCAAATCGCGATGTAAAAAACCTAAACTTGGTGTAAAGCCACGCACATTTCCACGGTAGCTCATACCCTGTCGTACGCAAGTCCTGCGCTCGGTTTTGCAGATTGGTGGCACCCAACATCAAAGCAGTGCTACTGTTCCTGTGTGGTTTCCCTTTCTTTTTTTAGATCCACATCCCTGACACGGCTTTATAAATACACTGAAATTAACCGCATATTGTTTATTAGTTTAATGCATCTGATTGTAATTATCCTGTAACAATATAATGGTCCACAGAATGGTCAAACTATTCTAAATACCATAGCTGCTTTAGCATTGTTACTCTCACTGCACCTTCTTCCTCTTTCAGCTGCTCCCGTTAGGGTTTGCCACAGCAGATCATCTTCTTCCATATTACTCTCAGTGCACCACTCAGAGTATTTATATCACTGTATCTGAGTGGGGAATCACAGCTGTACAGAAGCTGATCGGAAAGAGAATTATCGGTATACAGCATCAAGCACACGCTGCCTCTGCCATGCTTCCTATTTGAACTGCTGCTCACACGGCAAATGCTTTAGAGCCTTTCCTGTACGGACCTCGCGGTTCAGAAACTTTTTCATCCCAAGAACTTTAAACACACTCAATCAGTCCAACAAATGCTCCTTGTAGAATGCTTTTTACTTATTAGTACAATCACCTCACTGTAAACTTGTGATACAGTTATAATATTGCACAACCTGAGCCACTTTATAAAGCGCGTATTTACATATGATGATGATATCATTTCTAAGATGAAATGCAGCAAAATATGTTTATTATATTATACAGATAAAACTTTAACTTCATTTAAATAATCTATATTGTTAATAATTAAACATGTGAGGACACGGTGCTGCAGTGCTAGCAAGGCGCTGGCGCTCCGTTCACGGATTGTTCCTGTCTCGCGCTCTATTCTTGCTGGTGTGACACTGGAAGAATACATGGATAGAATAATTAAACGCGTACTATTAAGATATTTCAATGTTCCTTAAAAGTTTTGAAGAATCGGCGTTCTAAGCTTACAGATGGCTTAATGTCTATTACAGAGCTGATTGTGTGGCGATTGGTTATTTGGAGAAAGAGAAGTAAGGACAGGAATTGGGACTCCGCGGAGATAGGACATCGCGACACTCTTTGGTGTGTCATCCAATTAGGGGAGGTCCCAAGTGAGTTTACAAACCTCACATTTTCTTGAATGAGTGCCGCATTAACAGGAATGCTTCTTGAACGAGCATCTCTGAACCACATAAAAACTGCTTTTCGATGTCTTCAAATGCAGCAGTTCACATACATTTGCAACCCAAGATTTTTAAAGAAAATTGACAGTGTCGATGGCGAAATTCCAAATTCACTGTCAACGTCTTTTTTTTTTTTTTGCTGCAATCCAGAGCTGCAAAAATGTAATTTTTTTTTTTCTAATATGAACTGTTATTGTTTTTTCGTGTCTGCCATTTCTATAGGAGGGTGAGAATGAGTTAAATTCCAATGGATGTTTTTTAAATGTTGAGGAGCAATAAGCAAAAGGTATCACTGAAAACTGCAGGAAACAAAAAGGGCAAAAAAAAAAAAAAAAACGTTATGAGGAAAGTTCAAAGAGAGGAAAAAAAATTACAATATTTCTGTTTAGGGATCATTGTGCACAACTGAGCTGCAGCCACAGAACTAGCTGCTCTGCGGATGATTCATTCAGGCATTTCAAGGTGTTTTGGGCACTTCATTATAATGAAAGTATCTGCTGAATGTACTTTATAATAATGAGATTTCTATATACTTGCGTAATATGGGGAAACAGTCGGGACCATAAAAATACTTTGTTGTAGGGGGAGTCGGGGAGACTGTGAGTGAACCTACTCCAGATCTTCAAAATTCTCAGAGGATGAGAAAGTAGATCCAGCTGAATTCTTTCAACTTAACGGTGAATCACATACTCGAGGACACCAGTGGATATTAAGGAGAAGTGTATTTATAACTGAAGGCAGGAAGCACTTCTTTACTAAAGGAGTTGTGGGAATCTGAAACAAACTATCGAGAAATTGAGTTTAAACAATAGTCAGGACAAACTTTAAGAAGTATCTGGATGAGATACTGGAACAGTTTAGCTATTAGCTAAACAACCAGGTCTGATGGACTGAATGGCTCCTCTTGTTTGTCAAATTTCTATTGTTCTTATATGCCATAAACAAGACAAGAAATACCTGGAGGAAGTAATCAGGTTATTTTATTTTACAAAAAATTATAATAAGCAAGACACCAAGATTACTAAATTGTAACAACAATATTTGATTGCTTATTGTAAATTTGTAAAAGTTACTGAATTTGCTTTGCTTGACACTACATGGTATTAAATCCACTAACCGGGTCTTAAGAGAAAGCAGCAATGAAATCTTTACATTTCAAGAGCTGCCAGTCATAGGAAGAAGTAGGTGCATAAGCAATTTGTTTGAGTTAGTGGGCTGCATTCTCGCACAAGCTGCATATAACACCATATAACGGACATGTTAGTAAAACAAGCAGGGCCTGATTACACAACAGACAAGGTGTGCAGCGGGCATTAAACGGGGATGTTGACGGCCTGCATGTGCTTATTACAGGTGCTATATACAGAATACTGTAACAACCATTTTACAGTATAACCTAACAAAACACCAAATAATTTAATGAGTATTTATTCTCATAAAGTCAGTGAATCTGCTGCCACCTAGGATATTAAACATGCAGTGTGCACAAATTACAGCCAACTCTGATAGCTCCACTTTATAAAGCGAACATTCTGTTTTCGTAGACAGATTTTGGAGCAGAGATTCACTTGTATGAAGCTGAAACCCTCACTAATGAATAGCAGCGTTCATAAATGAGGAATACAACTGATAAGTGTCCTTTTTCAGTCAACTAAGTACCTAAAGTAAAGCAACAATTTATTTCCAATTTGTAGAAAAACATTCTAATTTCATTATGACCCGAGCAAAGAAAGAGAGACTTCTGGGTTACTTTATATTTTTATAGAGAGAGAAGTCTGCATAGTAATATGCCCCTGTTATTGACATGTGCTTTGTTTGTTTGCCTGATAGTTTCTATATCAGTAAAGCTTTTGTTTCAGCCTTTGTAATTTATTATAACATTCTCAAAAACACTTAATTCAATTCTGGGTCATGAAGGTTGGAGTTTATCTCAGCATGGTGAGTAAGGCAGGAACCAAACATACATGGGACGGCAGTACTTCACATGGGGCCTGCTCAAAGTGCACACACCAACACAGTGCCGATTTAGAGCTGACAAATAAGACAACCTGTATGTCTTTAAGGATGTGGGAGGACAGCCATACCACCACAGACAGAAGAACATACAGACTCCACACAGAAAACAAGCAGATGTGGGATTCAGTCCCGGCACACTGGATCTGTGAAGCAATACCATTTACTGCGTCAACATTCAGCCGTTATTGCCACACCCACAATACCATGTTTTCATTTAAAAAAGGCATTTTTAAATTAAATCTATCTCCGTTCATACAAGTGTTTCCACATTGTTTACAAATGCATCTACATCAACACTAAAACAACTGAAAACGCATATGAAATAGATATTTGCTTAAACTGGGCATGCACGTATTAGCAGAAAAATCCTTAAAAGTGTGGTAAAGCCACTGGTCACAGGATTTATCATAAAACTTTGGTGACCAGTACATTATTTTCCTTTTGCAAATGTATGAAGCATTCAGACTGTAAAAAATGTAATTTAGGTGCATGGAAACACAATGGAAACAACTCTCTATGCCTCTCTATGGGGGCCGAGTGGTGGCTCTGAGGCTAAGGATCTGTGCTGGTATCCAGAAGGTTGCTGGTTTGAATCCCTGTCACTGCCAAAAGAGATCCTACTCTGCTGGGCCCTTGAGCAAGACCCTTAACCTGTAATTGCTCCAGGGATGCTGTACAATGGCTGACCCTGCACTCTGACCCTAAGGGGTATGCGAAAACTAACTAATTCCTAATACAAGAAATTGTATAAGGTGAAACAAAGACCAAACAAAAAAAGTGTTGGAATATGGTTTTCATCCATGAAGGGAGTTCAATTAGGGAAGGAAGCATTGTAATGAGCAGGATCCAATCAGGGAAGGGCCATATAATAAGCATAAACCAATCAGTGCGATTAGAGTCTCTGTTTTCAAAAATCTGTGTTTTGCCTTTCCACATTACAAAGCTGAGGCTGCATTTTCAGAAGTATAAGGCTCTGGAGAACATTTCCAAATGTCTCAGTTTTCAGGGACTGAAAATACTAGGGTAGTGTGAAAGGCAAAAATGGAGACTAATGTCTGCATTGTTAAATGAAAATGTAGCAGTGTGGATGGGACCTAACAGATCCAGGAATAAATAAAGCTATTGTGGCGGCCCCCGACACTGTAGGATGATCTGTCTGCTCGAGTATGAGATGCTCTATCAGTCTCAACATTTAAATGCAGGCCAAAAATGTATTACTTTAGTCTAGCAAACCCTGATTGAGCTACTAGTTATCTTGTTCATATTCTAATTATGTTTGTGAATTATTTGTTCAAAAACAAAAGCCTGACAATCTTTATGAACTGTTACTGATGTTCCTCTATTCGGTTTCTTTTCTTAGTATCTTGCTGTGGAACGTGATACAACTGCTCCTTTGTCAAGTGCTGTATCTCTAGCTCATGAGATGTCAGAGTGAGCAGAACCTTGAGGTTTAATAGTAACTGATATAGCTGCATATTTATTTTCTTCAGTTTATACACTTAGAAATTTATTTATTTATTTATTTTTTTTATTAATTTTATTACAATCCATACAAAGCAATCAAGTTTTTACAAAGAGAAAAATTAAGAACAAATCGATCCCCACCCCTTATACACTTAGAAATTTTAGAACAAGCTTATAATATTGTACAATGCTTAGAAAGGTAGGAGAGCCAAAAGGCCCTGGGTCAGCAAAACTGTGACTGTCCTGTTTTACATGGCCACAGAGCCTTGTCACCCTTCCCAGTCACCACTCAAGTGACGCAGGTGCGCTTTTTCAAACCTGGATTAGTTCTTTAAGAGTCAGGAGTAGCTCTTACTAATGGAATTTTCTGACAGACCAATCACACAAGCATGCCTTCTATGTGACGAGTTGGTGGTAGAACAAGAAACCATAGGTTACATGATAGGTGGCATGTTGAATCTTGTCAAAAAGAAAGCTGCAGTTTTTTGTATTTTTGTGAACTTTGCTCAGATGTATTTGTCTAAAGCCAAGAATTCTGGGCAGCTTTTCCTGGCACACCAAATTATAGCTTCTAAAAAGGTGCACATTCTTGCCCATTGTTGAGAAGTTCCGCCTAAGGGAGGCACTGTCATGTGATGACGGCCACAGAATAAGCACTTTTATAGATTGGTGGTCCACTGCCCAACTATAAATAACTAATAAACTATAAAAAAAATACATAACTGGTACAACAGAGAGAACTGGCACTCAACTCTGCATGAAGGTAAATCCAGCTGGGGTCAAAATCACTATCTGATAGCATTGCACTGATGGCTTCTAACTTTTAAATGCTGAACGGTAAGAAACCAAAACTGGTTCGATTATTCAGGCATTACAAAATCATCTCAAAAATTGTGCTACTGACTTAGAAAACGGTAAATTCAAATACCCCAGAATACCTGCTGTCCCTGCTTACCCAGCCTAAACCTGCAAGCCACCTGACATTTTCTGTGTCTGGCCCTTTTGTGAGGCCTTCTTTTGCAAGTTGGCGAATGTTCATTTATCTATGAGGCTGCTGTTTTTTGAAAGACTCTTCTTACTACTATGGCGACGCTCCCTTAGTTAGAAATTTGAAGTTTTAACTAAAAAGATCCACGTTTTCTAGCCCTGAAATCCTTATATTGATTTCTTGGAACAGAACTTGATGTTGTCTCTGCTCAGCAGCTTATTAGTTTCCTTTGTCTGTTCCGCCATTGTTTTAAGGGCATGTGCAGGGATTCCCTATGTTTTTGAGTTTCTATTTATTTTCTTTATTTGAATTACTACTATGCTGTTTTTTTTTCTATTCTATCGCACTTTTGTGGTGTCTGTAAAGGACCATGTGGCAGTATTCTTGGTGAAAAGTGATCCAGTATATGCATTTTTTTTATTTTGAATTGATTTGATATACTGTAATAATCCCCTTGAGGACATTGTCTTTTCTCATGACAATATAAGCACAGGGTCAAATATGGGTTGTTGATGATTTTGTATCATATTTGAACCATTTTAAGTTAGGTATTCAGGACTGGTGTTGTAAAAGTTCAAGTTAAAATTGACACAGGCTAATTCTGCTCTTTACTACTGGATTTTCTCCAAACCTGAGCTTCATTTACTTTACAGCCTAATCAGCAGAATACATGAAGTGTACTGTGAAAACAGTACAGTATATGATCATATGTGTGTATAATTTGTATATTTAAGCAAGCAAGCACAAATAACTTAGGAGACTATATTTCCACCAGTGTCTGCAGCTTGGCATGCTGTCCTTTGTATTCATTTGGCACCCGTCTGAGAATGAATATTTGCATCCTTAAAAGGTCTGTGCTATTATAACATTTATCACGGTCGTAAAATATTTTTCTTTTGAATTTAAACAATAAATGATATATTTATATAATCAGGTTTATTCAAAAGAAAACTGTAACAGAGATTTGAAGTACTGCAAATTGCTGGTAGGCAGTGGTTAAAAGCTTGGTTTTATAATCATCTACTGATGGACTGGAATCCGGATCTTGCTTGTTTCATCATAAATTACATAGGAAGGTAGCAGCCATGTATTGTTTCACATTGTGAGATTGAAAAACATCATGAAATTGTTGGTCAACTAAAGGTTATATGACATGAGCCTGTTTAGTATTTTGATTTGGTGCTGATGGTTTTGTCCTTTGGTATTTTGGCCTCCAATCTGTCCAATTCATTCTGTTTTTTGCTCTAAAGTACCTCCATCTCAATCATTTATAATAACCTTTAAAGAGTCTTACCTTTAAGGGAGAATGAAACTTACGACAGCTCCATTTTTATACATGCAGTTCAGTTGGTGGACTTCCTTTGTTCTGTACAATACTAACAAATGCATTGGATTGAACACACAGTGCCAGTATTATCAAAAGCATTCAAAGCAACAAGAAAATTTGATCCCTTGAAGCACCACATTTAGGCAAACATCAGAAGGCTGGAGAAAATGGATTCCCTCATAAAAAAAACTCATAAAAGAGAATAAAATATAACCAAAATAAATAATAATTTTGTCTATGTCTACTATATGGGTAAGTACATGTTAACGCAATCAATGCACAAGTGCATTTTTGCCATACTCACTCTGGTGCATATCAATCTAAAAAAAAAAAAAAAAGCCTCAAAACTGTCAATGGTGACCCAGCTAATACCAAAATGTGAGCAGCACACTCTTTAATGGCTGATTAATCTGGCTGGCAAATCACATAGTAAGCAGTCAGGTGTTGTTGTTGTTATTTAAAAATATTGGAATATTTTCTTTTGCAAAGTTCTATCAACTGCAGTGGGTTGGCACCCTGCCCGGGATTGGTTCCTGCCTTGCGCCCTGTGTTGGCTGGTATTGGCTCCAGCAGACCCCCGTAACCCTGTGTTCAAATTCAGCGGGTTGGAACATGGATGGATGGAAGTTTTATCAAGATTTCCCATCTTCGAATAAAAAAACCTACCCATTCCTAAACAAACCTTTTCAAGGGACACTAAACGTTAGGTAGGACACTGCCCATGGTTATGTCTGTACATTGCTTTTTCACAGGAAGATAAAAAGATCAGCCAGATTTGTACTGGACACATACAATGGAAACCAGAACAAAGCCAGTAATGGACAAGTGAGAATAATTCACAAAACCACTTTATTAGGTAAGCGTTAAAATTGGCTACCAAAAAAGATTTACTGCATGTGTTCAAAACTCCACAAACAATTTGTTGAACTTCAGTTATGCATGAATTTAAAGAAACACCACAAACACAACGACAGTCATATCAATATACTTTACAATGGTTTATAAGATACAAAGTCATGGTATTCTATCGCAAATTCCATGTAATAATTAGTATTAAATGGTGAAATTTGACACATTTTTTCAGCAAATAGCATAAGTATTCGCTAGTCACCTTGTTCACTGAATATTTTCCTGGAAATTCACAGTGCAGCTAGCTTAGATATATCTTTTTTTTTCCCAGCACCCAACAATGCTTGGCAAAGCCAGTGTGACATCACAGAGGAGTAGCAGTCATACACTGAAGTTTCACGAATGTATATTGTAAGTGTACCTACCTCATATTTTATGTTGCTGCCTGATCTTCGTCATGCATGCATAATGTTGCTATCCAATCAGTCCCCACACTGATTTGTACCAAAAACACATGTGCAGAAAAAAAAGTAGTATTTTCATTTGAGGAGGAAATTAGCTCATCAAACTGAGAAAATTAGGAGTTCTGCTGTCGAATATATAATACTGATATCATTGTGCCACATGACTAATTTTGTATACCAGTTGAATGTAGGCGCAATTAGCCACAAGGTGCAGTGATGAGTCAAAAATAAAAAGCTTAAAGAAGTGAGTAAGAAAATACTTGAGACCCTATGAAATAATGATAATGAAAGATTTATTATTATTCACAAGAGGTTTCTATCTTCTTGATGGAAGAAAAAGCGTGAAGCATCTGAACAGATAGAATGGAAACAAAAAACATGTTCCAGCTGCATGCAGCCACTGACTTCAAACAATGGAACAAGCCTATCCCATGCTGTTACTTCTTGGCACGGCCAATTGGTGCCCAGAAGATTGGAACTCTGTGAGTGCAAATATATATATATATTGTCACGCACGTGCAATTAGGAGACAGTCAACAAAACCCACGGCAAGTAGATGGTCGAAAGATGGAGGGTTAAGAAAGGGTACTGACCTTTCTCTTTCTTTCTCCGCAGAAGCAAGAAGAAAAGTAAACCGACGTATCGCAGAGCCAAAATGGCCAAAGTGTATTTCCGGCCCTCGATGATGCCACAAAGAAGTTCGAATCACGACGTCACTTCCCCTTTTTAATTTCCTCTAGCCATTTCTGTTTTTGTATAAATACCCCCCATTTTACCTTATGAGTTTGTCAAATGTTTGGTTGAACCTGTCTGTTTCAACATTATTTTAACCTGTCCGTTGGACATTATATGGGGCGGTTCCCCAAAACTTTATTTGACTTGCTGTCACATTTGCTTGCTTGTGGTCATGTATGGTTTATTGTTCCATCTGCTATTTTTGTTGTTTGAGGCAAAAACAGGATTCTATCAAACGAATGACACCAGACTCTCTGCTTCCTACGTTACTTATAATACAAACTGTATAGGCTTCAAGTGACATCTGCAGCAGATGAAGTCATACAATTGCCCAAAGAAGATTGAAAATGAATGCACTGAACATACTGTAGCTTGTGACCTGCAGTCAGGCTTGCGTGAACCCATATAGTACCCTTTATTGGTACTAGGATAGTGAAGCCAAATACTTATTTTAAAACATGAAATGAAATATGTATAAAAATACCCATAAACTATACTTTTCATCTGCAAGCCAAACTTCTGGCGTATTATACCAAAAATAGAAACTTTGACTTCACTTGACCAGTACTGATGAAGGACATTGTAGGTTATGAAAGATTCTTCCTGAAACAGAACCAAAAGTAGAAAATAAACTTCCAAAGAACAATAGGTTTCCACTGCCAGCTGTGCTGTTTTTGGAAGCTATTAGAACAACTCAAGGTCGACTGGCAGCTGGACAGATTGAGTGTCTTTTTTAAAACGCAACTCCAGTGCTTATATGAGGGTTTTTCTCTCATAGTTCAAAGATATGCTGATGGCCTAATGTCAATTTTTTATTATTTTGGAAAAGAACACACAACAGCATTACTTTGTGTTAGGAAAGAGAAAGAAATGAAGAACAAAAGCATCAACAGTCCTTTCCCTCAACCCATCCCAACCCAACTCTGAGTTAACAACAAAATACAAAAACATAGCATGAGCAACATTGCACTGGACAGAGGACTAGGAAAAGAATGACTCAAAATTGAATAAAAGAGGCAAAGAGAAACACTAAAAGAAAGATATAATGGAACTTCTGTGCTAATGACCAGCAGCCACCTGGCCATTAACAAGTTCAGTTACATTTACATTCACTACTTGACCGACTCCTTTACCCAAGGCGACTTACAACATTTATGATACAATTGGTTACATTTCTTTTTGGTTTTCCAATTGGAGCACATGCAGGTCAAGTGACTTGCTCATGGTCACACAGTGTCAGTAGTGGGATTTGAACCCACAACCTCAGGGTTTGCAGTCCAAAGACTTAACCACTACACCACACTACCTACAAGGCCACACCAGCCTCCAGGTCACCTATTCCAGGTGAGTTATCAGCTCACAAACTTTACATTACAAATAGAGACTTATAAGTACCATGTGGTACCTGGTTGGATTAGACCATGTGGGAATTTTGGCATGGGATGCTCTACTGAGTCGCAGCACAGACAGTTCCAGTACGAGGATGTCAGAAAATGTAGTCGGACATCCTTGTAATGAGTAGGAGAGACCTCCTCCAAGGAGGCCTACAGAAATTGAACTGGAAAGGAAAGCCACAAAGCAGGTGGAAATGTCATATCCTTAGTTGTGTTGTAAGATCACTTAGACCTCTTCTGTCCTTATCAGGCAAATTGCTCACCATGTTCTCCTTCCATACAACATCTCATGGGTTAATCATCTGTGTGTGTGTGTATATATATATATATATATATATATATATATATATATAAAATTCAATGTGTGTATGTATGTATGTTCCAGCATTATGTCCAAACGGCTGGAGTGATTTTCATGAAACTTGGTACACATGTTCCTCATTGGTCGACTAAAAATACTGTAGTGTGAAATCAGCCGTAATCCACCCCCTTCTGGGTAGGGTGGGGGGTGATCTTGCGGTCTTGTATGCATGTTATCATCCAGTTGACACTCGGAACGACCACCAGAGGGCAAACTGGAGGCGACTGCCAGTATTCTTTATGTTTGAGCACCACCGCGCCCCTGTTGCTTTTGAAATTAAATAGAGTTCTACGCGTGGAAGTTTGTGTGTCTGTCCGGCCCGGAAGTGAGATATAGAGTCAGGGTGAGGGCTCCAGCTCCGAGGATACGCAAGCGAGGCCAGCACACCGGCAAAAAGAAACCTCCTCAGAAAGACAGTCGCTTAGCTTCTAATGCACAAACGATGTGAGCACTTCGGCAACATGAATCTTTCTAGCAGAGAGATGCCCAGAGTAGTTCTGACAATTTAAATACTTTCTAGGATCCCGTGCTACATAGTTAGTATATAACAGGCGACTGCCAGCATTCTTTATTCTTGAGTAGCACTGCACCCATGTTGCTTTTCAAATTAAATAGAGTTGGCCGATTCCGAGCGTCAACTAGAAGATAACATACATACAATACTGCAAGACAAGGACATTAGTGAGTCTTTGTTTCTTAATTTATTTTTATTTTTAACGTTGTGTTTTTTTAATTATGTTTTTCTTGAACAATTAAAAAAAACACAATGGCGAACTGGATGTGACTGCCAACATTCTTTATGTTTGAGCACCACCGCGCCCCTGTTGCTTTTCAAATTACATACAGTTGGCCAGTTCCGAGCGTCAACTGGATGATAACATACATACAACAACACAAGACAAACACATTAGTGAGTCTTTATCCATCCATCCATTATCCAACCCGCTATATCCTAACTACAGGGTCACGGGGGTCTGCTGGAGCCAATCCCAGCCAACACATGGCACAAGGCAGGGAACAAACCCCGGGCAGGGCGCCACCCACCGCAGAAAACCCATGCAGACACGGGGAGAACATGCAAACTCCACGCAGGGAGGACCCGGGAAGCGATCCCAGGTTTATTGTTTGTTAATTTATTTTTATTTTTAAAGTTGTGCTTTTTTAATTATGTTTTTTTCAAACAATTAAAAAAAAAAAAATTTTCCTACTGGGCAATGCTGAGTATTTCAGCTAGTTGAGTATAAATTTGCACAGGGTGAATGACAGAGTGTGGTTGTATGTGAGAGTTTGCCCTCCTATTTACTGGTATCTTATTACAGACTTGTTGTTCACCCTTAAGACCTTTACCACCACAATAAGATCCATGTCACCTTATACTGGAAAAAAGCAGGTACTTAAAACTGATGATGATTTACAGGATGGACAAACCAAAACGTTTTGGAATGACCAGGACTGTTAGTTGGGCCTCTGCTTTTTTTGTTCTCATTAGGGTAGTAAAATTTGCGATTATTATGTTAATCTCTCCCGTTCTGTTTAATCGCATCACCTGACCTCAACTGTTCTTAAACACGCCATCCTAGACAGAAAAATACACAAATCTCACTTCCTTCAAACTATTAGCAAGAGTGAATTTAAAAGCTTCTATAATCATGTCCATTTATTTGTCCTTGGATGATCTGAACTTACTATTGCAGCACAGGATCATGGAAAACTGGAGCTGAATAAAGCAGGAACCAAGTCTAGATGGGATGCATTCACAAGATATTTACATCTTCATCCATTCACACTTGGCCAGATCAGAATATATATGTAGCCTAAAAACATGTCTATGGACTGTTAGAGGAAACGTGAAGAACATATAAACCAATCCAGTCAAATCAAGCACTACCTGACAACAATAAAAACAAAGTCCATTGATCCAAGTTATTAGCATAACTATGGCCACTAATACAATTTTCCTGTTTAGTTTACAAGGTAGTTAAGCAAAGCTTGGAAGCAATGGGCACAAGCCACACCGTCACCGTACATACTTAAAAGTAAAACATAAAAATGACACTGGATTAAACTGAACACCAGTTATTTAAGTGCTGCACAGCTCAGTAATCAATGAATTTACTTTAATTTCACTGGGAGGAGAAATCAGACTAGCTGCTTCTCTGTGCTCACGAAAAATCTGTCACCGCCACATCCTCCTTTCCTATAGAGACTCCCCTAACAGGGATCTCCATCATTCATTCCCATCTCACTCAAAGTTCATCTATCCCTGGCAAGGTGTGCCCTTTTCAACCCTCTACTCACATTACATTTGTAGGGTCTTTACTTCCAAAGCTCCAGTTTCCTCCTAGATGTGCTACCATCTGATGTCCCGTACTGAGGATTACTCCTAGGCTGTCTGCCCTTGCATACATTTAGCAGAGTCTCTACAGTCACTTTACAAACCCCTCATTTGTTACAGATCAAGAAAAACACTGAGTAGTGACTCCTCTGAAAGGTTCAGGAATTCTTCCCATACTTATAGATTCGTAGTGAATAAGATGAGAGAGTTGCACCATTAACCCTGCGCTTTCAACAATACAGCAGCCACCTGTGCATGTTTCAAAGTCTTACTGCATTCCTAAAATGTGTTGCAGAGTTCTTTCTGTATATATGCCGGATACTGCAACCACCTCTCTAGTCTAAGATATTCGATCTAAATGTACACCACCATACTATCTGAGCACATTCCTGGCTCCAAGTGTAGAAATCTAAGAACTTCCCTTCTTCGTCTCAGTTGTGTGTTACCTCCTTTTTTTTAAATTTAGGGCAGTGGCACTGGACAGGATACTCTACAATGCTGGAAACTGTAACATGGAACACAAATTCAGTACCTCGCAGTTGCAGATGTTTAAAAAAAAAAAAAAAAAAAACACAAACCTTGGGGCAGAGGTTCACTACCAGTCAACAGCTTAAAAATAACCCCATCGTTTTCAGTTCTTTATTGAAATGTATGCAATTCAAGTCCAGTGAACAACCTTAAATAGGGTAAATGTAAAAGGTAAACTGCCATAGATTAAAAAAAAAAGAAAAATTATGTAATTTTCATTTATGTAAAAAGACCATCTTCTTTTTGTAGCAGTGGAAGTTAAAAAGCCTTGAAAGTTGATGCAAACAATTCCTACAGATGTCCCAACTTTGTTGATTACTTACAAACCCTCTGTCTGTATAAAAGCCGTGCTGAAACAAATTGTGTTGCTACGGCCTCTGAAGCATTAGTTGGACAAGCTGCACTGTATATGGCTATAAGAAGAGGGAGAAAAGGGCAATTAACAAACGCCATAATACAAGATTGACATTGCAGCACTTGAGGCTGTGCAAGGGACAGCAATAGGACTTAAGGACATGTCATACTCTGACAGGCTCAGGGAATTAAATCTATTTAGTCTCACGTAGAGGAGACTGTGTGGGGATCTGATCCAAGTTTTAAAGGCATTGCTGAATTGTATCTAGGATAATTCTTTTTAACTTAACAGTGAATTACGTACTAAAGGACACCAGTAGAAGTTAAGGTGAAGTGCATTCCTTTACGCAAAGTGTTGTGGGAATCAGGAACAAACTCCCGAGGCATGCAGTTGAAGCAAAAACCTTGACAACCCTCAAGAAGCACCTACATGAAATAATTGGGCAGCTTGGCAATTACCTAAACAAACAAACCTGATGGACTGAATAGTCACTTCTTGTTTGTCAGATTTCTTATGTTCCAAGGAAGATGGACAGGCCATTATAACCCTTAAAAGTGTAGGTTATTCCTTTAGTGAAATTATAATGAAAGCCAAGGTGCCAGTGAGTACAGATTCCTATACAATCAAAAGAAATTTAGGAACTGGAGGAATCTCTGAAAGGAACAGGTCTGGCAAAGCCAATGCCACCACAGACTAAGAGGACAAGTTTCTGAGAGTCAACAGCTTCAAGCGCAGCTCAACAGCTGTGCAGTATTCACATTTCTAAATGCTTACTTGTCCTATGTGTTAATATCAGACTACATTGACACTAAAAGTGGTTCCTGACCTAGGCAAACCTCTTTTTCCTATTTTACAATTTTAACAATGTTTTTCTTACTGCCACTTGTCATGTCAAACCTGCAACTGGAAATCTTCACTTCACAGTTGACAAATGACACTTGCCTACTGTGACTACTGTCCTGTGAGGCTCCTGTCCTCCAAGCTGTTGACTCTCAGGTACTTGTCTTCAAGTTCTGTTGTGGCTTTGGGTCTTCCAGACCTGTTCCTGTCAGAGTTTCCTCTTGATGGTGTAGGACAACGTACTGACTTAACACCTTGGCTTTCTTTGGTATTTCTCTAAAGGAAGGACCTACACTTTTAAGGGTTTAAGGGTTCACCTGGTTTCCTTTGTTTATTGGCTTTTTCTCATCAATATGACAGCAATATACAGTGCAATATGGCAAAACTAATGCTTTAGACGGCGTGGCAAAACAGTTTGTTCCAGCACTACTTTTATACAGACAGAGAGAGGGCTTATAAGTAATCAGCAAAAGTTGAGATACCTGTAGGAACTGTTTGCATCAACTTTAAGGGCTTGATTAACATCCATTTCTGCATAAAAGCTATATGTTGTTAACCTATTACTTACTCACTGAAATGGAGTTTTTTGTATAACACTAAAAAACCTAAACTGTTTTAATCTCTGACATTTTACTGCCCACTTTTATACCATTTCAGGTTATTCACTGGGCTTGGAATGCTTGAAATTTCAATTAAAATTGGGAAAATGGTGTTTTTCTAAAACATTTCACAAGTAGTGTGTGTGTTTTGATTGTTCATTTTTGTGTTTTTTGTATTTTTAGAGCATCATTCTCAATTCAAATTGTACTAAGTTTTGGTTTTATTGTGATGAACATGTCATTCCATGTTATTTGGCAGTTACATTTTCAAAATAACAAGGAAACCTTATGGAATTTAACAAGCAGTACTGTTTAATCTGATATAACCCTCGATCATCTCTGGCAAGTGATGCTTGAATCTTGGACAGTAAGAATTCAACATTTTTGTTTTATTGTTATTACTTACTTAAGTCCTGGAATGTCCAAAATATTTGTAAGGCCTGTCCAGTTTATGTCCAGCAACTGCAAAAAAAAAAAACTTGTCAATTTACCTTATTATTTTACCTTTTTATGAATGATGAGTGAAGACAATAACATATCTTACATATTTTAATCAAAACCAATACAACAAGCAAGAACTTAAAGTCAAAACTAAAATTTTCTTAATTAAATACTCTTTAGTGACCATGCAGCATAATAGTGACAAGACTGACAAAATGGCGGCTCTCATTAAAACAACCACACAAAATGGTGCAAACCATAGGAAAACAAAAAGAAAAAATGGTGATACCATGATGCCCCCCTGATAGTGGTAAGACTATTTAAAGAAAGAAAACAAAAAAATGCATAACGTTTCAAAAATGAGACAAAAATAGTCAGGCCCCTGTTTGATGCAATCTTGAAAAGAATTAGTGTTAGAAAATGTAATTTCCTTGCTGGAAGGAAACGCCTGATAAAAAATGTATAACTGAAAAGATTGTTTAAATACCACTCTTATCTGTCTATTTAATTAATCTACAAGTCAGATCGATTTACATGAAGAAGCAGAATAGACATGCTAAACCTTACTCAGTTTGGGATCATTTTGAAGAAAGAGGTGACACGGTTTGCTGTAATGCTGAAGCTCAAATGTATTACAACATACAAAACAAGCCACCACATCATACCATAAAATGAACATCACGTTACGTGGCATGCATGTACAACTTCACAGAACAAGACATGCTACTAATGTGGTTGATGGAAAAGGCTCTTCTGCAGCTAATAAATTAACACCTCAAAGACATGTGCCCACCGTATGGATAAAGATTTTACAGTGAAGATGCAGGTATTGAAAACCAGGCTTCAGTCAATGCTCAAGTACTTACAACTGACTTTTGCACTGGGCTAACAACTAAATATTATGCTGATTATATATCACTAAAAAGATGAAGACAAGAAGGATACATCAGCTTTGCTACTGATAACAACATTTTCCAGAAAGACTTAAAGCTGATAGCCTTGATAAAAATCTAAATGGTGCTGTTTGAGGCATGGGGGACTTGCAGGCAAAGTGGCTGTATATGTTCAAGATAAAGCATGAAATGTGGCTCCTAATCCTCCCACCCATAACAGCAGGGCCTCGGTGGCATGCTTCACTCGACCACTACAATTCACTGTGAAATAAGGCAAGTGCAAAATGTACACTCTTAAAAATAATGCTTCTTTAATGACACTTTATGGTTCTTTCTTCTTCTTCTTCTTCTTTCGGCTCCTCCCATTAGGGGTTGCCACAGCAGATCATCTTCTTCCATATCTTTCTGTCTTGTGCATCTTGTTCTGTTACACACATCGCCTGCATGTCCTCTCTCACCACATCCATGAACTTTCGCTTAGGCCTTCCTCTTTTCCTCTTGCCTGGCAGCTCTATCCTTAGTACCCTTCTCCCAGCATCTCTCCTCTGCACATGTCCAAACCAATGCAATCTCGCCTCTCTGTCTTTGTCTCCCAACCATCCAACTTGAGCCGACCCTCTAAAGCACTCATTTCTAATCTTGTCCATCCTCATCACACCCAATGCAAATCTTAGCATCTTTAACTCTGCCACCTCCAGCTCTGTCTCCTGCTTTCTGGTCAGTGCCACCATCTTCAACTCATATAACATAGCTGGTCTCACTACCGTCCTGTATACTTTCCCTTTCACTCTTGCTGATACCCATCTGTCACAAATCACTCCTGACTCTCTTCTCCACCCATTCCACCCTGCCTGCACTCTCTTTTTCACCTCTCTTCCACAATCCCCGTTAATGTGAATTGTTGATCCCATATATTTCAACTCATCCACCTTCGCCAACTCTACTTTATGGTTCTTTACTGGGTTATATGGTTCTGCATAGAGCCACTGCTTGACCAATCACCATTTAATTCTGGGAAGGGTACTTTGTGCTTTGAAAAATGTAGTGATATGTAGGGAAAATAAAACTTTCATGCATGGTACAGTGTAGAATACTGACAGGTTTAGAACACCTGGACTTAACCTAAGTTATTAGACATATTTATGAGGAGTCCCTTTTAAATTATGAGCCACTGGGATTTCACAAATCTGTTGCCATCTATTCATAGTTGTTCACTGTATGAAGCCTGTTAGAGATCAAAAGAAATAAGTGACTCTTTCTGGAACCATCATATGGATGGGTGTTTTGGGAGCCAAAAATGGTTCCCCTATGACATTGCCTTTATTTTTTAAGAGAGTTGAAAAGCTGTGAAATCCAATCCAATCCAATCCAATTTTATTTATAAAGCACTTTAAAACACTGGAAGAAGTGAACATCTTCCCTTGGTTACAGCTACTGGCAATCATGGACGTCAGTAACTTCCCATAGAAGCATGACTACCAAGCTTTTGCATCAATGGACCTCACTGTTTTCAGGGCACAGAAGCATTTTCTATTTTACTCTTAGCCGAGGTCCTACTTGATACTCAAGTACTTCCAAAATGACATGGAATGTTTGTAAATGCAGGGTTTAAATATACTCTAAAACTCTTTCATAAGAACTTTTTATAATATATTTTATTTGCCAACATTAAAAAAACATAACCAACTTTCTGTTACATACATTAATTTTACATGTATCAAGGATAAAAAAATTATTTCGAAGGTTAAACTCAGCAAAGATAACGTGATATAATGAGAAATGACAGCCAAGAAACATTTTACAGCCAAGACATGTGATTAGCAAACTGCTGCGGAACAACCAGATGGGGGAGAAGTGCATGTAGTGCAACATTTTTTTTTCCAATTTACAGAAAACATTCCAATGTCCTTATGATATGAGTGAAGAAAATGAGAATTCTGGGTTATATTTTAATAAAGACAGAAGCCTGCATAGTAATGTGCCCCTGTTATTGAGATGAGCTGTGTTTGTTTGCTTGCCAGTTTCTCTATCTATAAAGCTTTTGTTTCAGCCTTTGTAATATATCCATCCATCCATCCATTTTCCAACCCGCTATATCCTAACACAGCGTTACGGGGGTCTGCTGGAGCCACTCCCAGCCAACACATGGCGCAAGGCAGGAATCAATCCCGGGCAGGGAGCCAACCCACTGCAGCCTTTGTAATATAACATTCTCAATTCTGCTTAATTCAGTTCTGGGTCATGGAGGATGGAGACTATGCCAGCATTACCTGTAAGGCAGGAACAAACCCTACATGGGTCGCCAGTACATCAGAAGGCCTGCTCAGATTTTACACACCTACACTAACACTGTGCCGATTTAAAGTCGCCAATTAAGATAACCTGTATGTCTTCAGGGATGTGGGAGGACAGCCATACCAACACAGGTAGAACATGCAAACTCCACACAGAAAACAACCAGATGTGGAATTCAATCCCTGCACATTGGATCTGTAAAGCAACACGAGTTACTGTGTCAACATACAGCCTTGGTTTCAATCTTCTTACCATAGCAAGTGGTGGCTGGAGACCATTTTTAACTGCTACCTCCTGTTTTATTTAGTTTGGCACCTTATAGGAAATGGGCATTTTCTTGTTATGTCGGTTACATGTATTTAGACAACACTGAAACACCATCAAGATTAAATTAACTGCTTCCAACCATCACTTTCAGTAACCTTGTTTATCCAGCATAGTGCTGATGGTTTATGTCATTTTAACATAATTATATTTACATACAGTAGAAAACTGATTAATGAGCCCCTTTCACTTTGCCAGTCATTTAATACTTCCACTCAGGAAGCGTACTTCTACTTGTTTCACATCGTCTTTAACCAAGACCACTGGACAAGACAGCAAAGAAACACATGACCTTTAAGATTCTACTTGACAATGCTGCAAAATAACTGAAAGAAGTGCATCACCATCTACAGAAAAGCAGTGAAATTAAACAAAGCCCATACATTCATTACATGTAGCCTCCAAGCAGAAATAAAAGATAAATAATGTAAAATAATAAGAATTTGAGAATACAGTGGGCTTCTACTGCATGCTTTATTCTTCTACCAGAGGCAGTGGTGTCACCAGCAGAATGCGGTCTGCTCCAGGTCACACCCAAATGACTGTCTAGAAACATTTTGTGCAGTGTGTTGGGCTGAAATCATCAAGGGCCCCCAACAAGCTCCCTCAGTGCCAATGAAATGATCATGTTAACAATGGGAATGATCACACTGTATCAAAGGGCCAGGTGTCCGCACGCTGCATTGTTTAAAGTATAATCAACTTGCTGTTAAGGAGCTCTGTTCATCAAGCACTGGGTGACACCAACCCTAGTGATGCCACTGACCAGATGTTAGGCATGTACGTTCTTCTCTTTTGAACGAGCTACACTTGAGGGAAAAAAAGAGGAAAAATAATAAAATTCATAGAACAGGATCAATTCTTTGAATGCATGGTGATGTAAATAAATTTAAAAAAAGGAAACTATATTACTGTGATTACATTTTCACCTAGACACACTAAAGTGAGGAGATTTGGGCCTCAATAATCTGTTAGATAATGGACAGCTAAAGGTTTAAAAGGTTTAATAGTCTGGGCAATTCATTTCTCATTTGTCAGATCCTAATACAGTATTTTTTATATCTGCAGACGTGAAGACTCCAGAAAGTGCTATGACGTTAACAAGCTCAACTAGCCACTGTCGACCTTGAGCCATAAGCAAAAAATCAGCATCTGTGATGAGTTTATTTAAAAACTTCTGGACACTATATTCTGTATTTTAGGAATAATGGTAGTTAAATGTCATTAACGTAGCTGTCTGTTTATATAGGTGCATGAAATGCTATAACAAACACATACTGTATTAACAGTGTTTCTCAACCTGTGGGTCACAGCCCACTGGTGGACCATGGCAGCATTGCAGGTGGGCAATGGCCAACCCCAGACAAAAAATCTCACCAATCCGACGATTGCACTTGACTCACAGAGGCAGCATTGCAGGATGATCGCGGGCAACCTCAGATGAAACTCCATCCACTGGTTTGATGATCTCTAGTCTCAATTCACAGCGGCAGCTTTACACTGATGCGCACTGTAGGTCCAAGGATCTTGGCCATAAAAGCCTTTCTTTGTAGGACACATTTCTTTTTTTGTTTCTAAAAATGCCTTGAGCTTCAAAAACTCTATTACTAGAGACAAATGTTTTTAATTTGTGTAGAAGATTTATTTGATGTGCTCCACCATCAATTTGTCATAATACTGTCAAGTTTCTCCGTGATGATATTTGACAAGGCAGTCAGATTTGTTTGGACTCAGCATTTCAAGCTAATTTCAAAAGACACTGAAATATTTAATTTTAGGATGCGCTACTGTATTCCACAGTAAACTTGGAGAAATGCACAGTTAGAGGTCAAACCTCCAAATCTGATACAAATTCAGTAACTAAACAGTGGATACTTGCCTTGCCAAATAGAGCTATGGTGCACAAGAGAAAAAGGCTTTGCTCTTCAAGATAGGCTGCTCATGAGGCTGACCTTTAACATCATTCACTCCATTAATCAGACACCCACACTAACAAATCAAGGACACCAACACTCCAGTATACAAATATTACATTGTGATCTTTGAGCAGTGCCGAGTTTTCTTCACATGTTAGTTTTAAAATTCATTTATTTCATATGGAAAGAAAACATTATAAAAAAACACAACTCAGTCCAACAAATGAAAAACAGCATGGCGAGTAGAATAGTATGCTTTGGAAGCAATCCATGAAATTCAGCATTCTGTCCTAACCCGAACAAGACAGCTTTGTAACTAGAGAGTCCCATCTAAAATGGTTCTTTATACTGCAAAAAGCAGCAAGTAACATAACACACAGTACAGTATAAGAGGATCTGAACAGATCCTTGTAAAAGAAATCAGTCAATGTTTTTAAAATTTGAGATAAGATGAAGCATCACTTTTCCACAGCAATGGCTGATTCAGATTTTTCCTGTTGGGCAAAATAATGTGCGGTGTTGGGTATTACAATTTTCTAAACTTAAGTTATACATTTTGGAAATTAGTATAACATATCAACAGAAAAGCAACTGAGTAACAGCAGAAAAAGGGAATCTGTAAAAGTAAAAATTCAAGAATTATATCTGAACAAACTTTAATATATACAGTAATTAAATCATAAAAAAGTGATGATATTGAGTTAAAAAGCAGCAGAAAGAAGTAAAAAGGGAAAAAGGGAGCACATTATAAGAGTAGAAAAATGTTTAGAGAAGACAGTCGTACATTTACAGGTTAAGATGGGAGTGAGAAAGGTTGGATTGTTGGAAAATAATCCAGAAATGGCTGCCAGGTGGATTAAAATGCATCAGTTCAGAGAAGAGTAAAAAATCGGGCCTTCTCAGGCTTAAGCAATACATCCCAGGTCCAATGGAAGTGCGAGGATGGAGCAGCTTAATTCCAACACGTCTCACGAGAAGGGTTGCAAAACTTTATGCACCAGACTGCCAAGTGTTTAGTGGGACATAATCTTGGGAAATGCCTGAAAGAAGTTGGTTCATTACTTATTTGCAAAACAGCAGATAGTGAGTTAAAAGTAAAAGACCAGAATGTGGTCATGCTAGGGGATTCCCAAAATAAATTCTTTCCCTGGGTACATTTTAGGAGTGATATGCATAACTGATGAACAGTTTTTTGAATTAGGATGTGATTGGCATAGACATAATGCTGAATGTATCTTTATGAAGGCTAAGCTCATACTTTTTCTAAAATGTTAATTGAGAGATCCATTTCCCACTGTTCCCTAAAATCATTAATGATTACTGTTCCAGAAGACATGACAAGAAACCTTTATAATGGAAGGTCAGGAATGAATGGGCTGTCTGGTCAGGTTGGAAGGACAGGAGGGAAGAGTCCTCTGTGGACAGATAACCCTATCAATTTGCAAACAACTTTTCCATTAACTTATTGTTGTTAATTATAGTAAATGATCACGGACCAACTCTTTTTTGCACAAATACGTGAGGCATCATAGGATGTTGTCAATCCTGTCTACAAGTGATTTGTTGATTTATGACTGCATACCCCATGCCGGCCCTAGAAGAGTATGAGAAGCTTAAGCTGCAGCTGCTTGTGGCATTCGGTCCTTGTATAGGAAAAGTGAGAGTTGTGTTTGCATACTTTGCAGGTACATTCAAAATAGGCACGAGACACCATTAAGGGGGCAATCTTGTCCTCTACTGTTCAGGATTTTTATTGACAGGTTATCAAGGTGCAGTATCCTAACGGTTACACTTCTACATTCCCTTGGTGTCACCAGATTGTGATCTCCGGCGTGTACCAGAGTGGTGTGTGGCTGAGTATGATGCAGTCAGGAAGAGAAATAGCACCTCTAAATCTGAGACTAATTCACTGCTTATTATTTTGTCTCTCTCGAGTTCCCTCTCCTCCATGGGCATTGAAGTACAAACTTAAGACAAAGAAGCATTTTATGAATTTTACTCTACTTATGGTATTCTTGTGGGTTTTTTTTTGGTGTTACCATAAAACACTCCAAGCATACCATACAGTATGTACAGAATCAATGATGAGCACATACAAATACGGAGGTGCTGGACATGCCATTTTAATACTACATGTTCTGGCAGGTGCTAGTTTGAAATTTGGTTTTTCTTCTGCAAACCTTTGTGCACAATCCAAAGATAGCAACAGTGGTAGATGACCTTCCAGAGGTCAGTCTTTGCAATATGAGGCAACAGGAAATATAATACATGGACCAACATTATAACAAAACTGTCATTTACTCTGGGATCCCTGCCTTTCAAAGTTTCTTTTGTTAAGCTAGAGGGGGTCTTCAATCTTTAAAACAAAAATAAGGATACCACAATTTTTTAAAACATATCCAATCACTTTCAAAGTATCAGTAGTATGCACTGAAATACTTTGAAATGTAAGCAAATACGATTATTGGTTTAATAAGTACAATTATAGGTTTCATTTATTATACAGTACATATACTTTCAAGTTTCTCTTCCACAACAAAAGGCAAGAGAAAAAGGAAAAAAGAAGGATAAAGAAGAGAAAGGTAAAGAGAAGACAAACATCTCAAACTTAAAAAAAAAAAATCTTTTCAACACAGTGAAAATTTGGCTTTCCAAGACTGTTAAAATGGTTGGAAAGTCTTCAATGCTTTTGTGTGGTAAACAGTTAATTAAAAGTGTGCAGGTTCAGGAGGATTTTAAGAAAGAACTGCCATGTGTCAAAACATTTCTGAAGTTATTGGATGTGATATGACACATTTCTTTTCCATTTTACTAGTATTAGTCAGTCAGGATATATACAAATAAAAAAGAGATGGAAAGCTGGGAGTGTAATAAAGGTGACCATAATAGATCCCCCCAATAAACTGAAGTACCCTCTTAAAAATAAAAGGTGCCAGAGTAGTTCTTCAGAGTGATGCTTTAGGGGAACCATTTTTAGTTCCCAAATGACCCATCCACATGAAGGGTCCAGGAAGAACCATTTATTTATTGAGGTCCATAACAGGGTCCATGCAGTAAATAGTAACTTTGAATAGATGGTAACAGATTTGTGAAGTACTAATCATGATTTTACAAGGTCCTTTGCTACATTCAATAACATAGGCTATATTCATGTATTCTTAGTCTGTTAATGTCACGCCAGGTAGCCTACCAAACATTAAAAATTTCATTTTTGTGCCACATATTAGGAAATTTTTCAGAGCGCAACGAACCAACTTCATATGCAAAGTACCTGTCCCAGAATGAAATGGTGCTTTGTCAAGTAATAGTTCTACAAGGTACCATACCACCCAGTAAAGAACCACATAATGCCATTAAAGAAATACCATCTGGTATTTCTCCAAAAAGTGTAAACATCTATAGAGATTCCAAAACATCTTGAAAAGTAAGCAAAATCTTGTAGGTCAACAGAAAACAGGTAAAAACATAAGGAAGAACATGTGGCCAGAGGGAGTACGCTCTACAGTATCTCTGAAGGAAAGTCAGTTCCAGGGTAGATGACAACATAAGACATTCGACAAACGAGATGAGACTATTCAGTCCATCAAGCTCATTTGTTTAGCTAATAGCTAAACTGTCCCAATATCTCATCCAGATTCATTTTAGAAACTGTCAAGGTTTCTGCTTCAAAGTCGAAAGGGAGAGATGAATGTTATGTACAGTTATGAAAAGAGTTAGTTCATGCTTTAAGGAAGAATGTATTTAATCTAAGGGTGACTAAAAGTCTTATTATGTCACAGACTGAAATGGTAAGACACAGGAGCTAATGAAAATAAACAACCAGGTGATAAAATCTTAAACAAAAGCAAAAGCAGGGGTCAAGACCAGGAATCAGACGATCAAGCAACAAAGCCCAAAACACACACCAAAATCAGAGACTCAAAGAACTATGCTAAAATTCAAAAGTTGGACAGAGAGAGACACGTAGTACTGACTTAAATATCGTTCTGCAAAAATTATCACCTAGTGTGAACTGCAGGCCGGTTACATTGGGTCATGGCAATAACATAAAGATAAAATAAAATAACACATCTAAAATCAAAATGTGAAAAGTGAGAGTGGAACTGAATTCAATACATTTTGAAGCCCCAGTAAAAAAGTGAGCTGGTCTAAAAAAAAAATATATATATATATATATATATATATATATAAAGGCCAAATAGTGTACAAAAAATTTACTGTTTAAGAATCCTATTGCAGTGGTCCGTTTCTATTGCTGTCTTGGCTTGTCTAAGGTGTGTTGTTTCAAAAGCACTGACACTGTGTGGATGCTTGTTGGGTCGCTGTTGCCCCGTTGAACCCGTCAGACAGACAGACGTCCCAGACACACGTATAAAAACACCAAGAAGATTTTATTAATATTTTCTTCAATAATAGTGCCCAAAGCACCACACTCTCCACAATTCTCAATAATAAACAATAATAATAACAATAATCCAATTCTCCACTCCCAGCAGCTCCGTCACACACCCTCCCAACTCCGGCTCAGTCTGCTGGGGTTTCCCATAGTCCTTTTATACTTCATGACCTGGAAGTATTTCTTCTCTGGGTCAACATCACATCTTCCTTCATCCACCGTCCTGGAAGTACTGCGGGCTTCCGTCCTCGTGACCCCTAAGTACTTCCGGGTTGACGTCATCATAATATCCCCCTGGTTCTTGGTGAGCTCCTCCTGGTGGCACCCACGGCACCCAACATGGCTGAGGATACGGACTCCATGTCCCATGCTGCCCTGCGGGAATCCGAGGAGCCATTTCCATCCAGGGGAGCTGCCATCTAGCGTTCTGGGGGATGTAGTGCCCTGAAAAGGCCGTTTTCTTCCTTGGAGGGACATCCCGACCGGACTGAAATGCCGGCTGTTCACCACAACTGTTATAGCACATTTGGCGATTATTGTAGTGATGCTTTGTAACAAAGTCAGCAAAGGGGAGAAAATGTAGATATGTTGCTTATATCAAAGCCTAGGACATGAATGTGCTGAAATGAATACTTTTGTGAGGGGTTTGTATTTAGATTAAAGTTGCTCAGAAAACATACTGTATATGTTTTTAAATGTTCACCAGTCTTGAACAAGATTAAATGGGTTTGAAAACTGACAGATGGATGGGTGAATATGTCTAAAGGTCTTGATGCTGTATGTGTATTAACAGTCATACATTTTCTGTTAAGACAAAACAACCCCTGCAGATTCAGACATGCTTATCATGCTGACCAGACATGCTAAACCCGTGTTCAGTTTGTGCTTCAGGCATGTCTTTGTTTTCTACTTTCAAAAGAAAGATGAGAAAAAAAAAGCTGAAATGTTATGGTTAAGTGATAAAAACTTTAAATTAGCAGCACCTTGGGGTCAAGAGCCAATACAAGTTTGTATTGAAAAGGTTTAATAAACATAGACAGAGTTCTGAAACACTGAAGTGCTTTTAAAAAGGTCTGGCTTCAGTAGGATGTTGGTGCGGTTCCAACTCCAAATAAATATCCTGAATAGGAAGATCAAGGAGCAAATTGAAAGAAAGAAAAAAAAAAACATATCAGTTTGAGAGAAAAGTAAGGCACCACTCAGGCTGCTTCTTTGTTTGGTAAAACAGCAATAACTTACAACTTAAGTCTAAGATAAAAGCCATCATGACCAAGATTGGACCTTACCAGGATCAGCTTCATTCACCAGCATAAAAACAGGAAAAAGTATCAATTGTCAATTCATTTATAGGAGCTAGAATACTACAACTGTAAGGAACATAAATCCCTTTTGCAAAATATTCAACTCCGCTCTTTAAACGTTTCTTTCATGAAATACATAACCAATCCATCTACTGCTTTCCTATCCCATTTATACCAATGTCACATTTTACAACTTCTACTTGTGCAGTATGTCTAACTTGCTGAGTTTAGTTGCTAGACAATGTCAGTTTACATGACTGACAAACGCTGGGCACATCAAATTTAGCGACTGTGCTTTTTTCTGCTGCCTGATAAACCCAGGGCTGTATAAAAGGTTAACAGCAACAATCTCAGTCCCTTTTTTTTTCTTTTTTCCATTTTGTCATGGTATATAAAAAACAAGACATCAAACAAACAGGCTTCCTTCTGTTTGTCCAAAGCACCTTCGTTCCTTACTTTTTTTTGGTACACTATAAACAATGTGCTTCCACATGAGCATTCATTGGTTGTCAGCTCTCAAACACGCAGAGCCCATCCCTACAACTAAAAACAAACTGATTTTGTAGAACTGAGTTGTGGACTAGTTGGAGTGAGTCACTAAGTATGTCAGACTTGGTGGCTGCCGTTCACGGGAGTGCATCTCAGACTCACCAAGATAAAGTAAATAAAGAAAATCACTGGAAAAGCTGTCTAATGTGGCGTGGCATGGCCTTTATCAAGAGTCGCAGGATGATGGTGCCTGTCCTGCCAGTAATGGGTGCAAATCATGATGGTGCTACAGTCCAATGCAAGGCACACTCAAACACACACTTATACTTCTATAGGGCCAATTTAGAGCTGCCACTTAATTTAACACACACACACACACACACAACTATGAGATGTTGGGGGAAAACTGAAAACATCAGGAGAGACACAATGTGAATATGCAAACCCCACACAGGAGAAAGCAATAAAGGATAGAAAAAACATTCTGCTGTTTATAAAAATTTCGATTTGCTAAAAAATGTTTACTTCTAGGCTGGTGTGACTACTGTATTGGCTTTGCTTGTTATTTCATTTTCTCATGGTTACCCTTCAAAGACTGTGATTTCTTTCATTAGGTCAGAAAAATACCATTAAGCAGACTCCATACTGGCCTGGTGTGAGGTAGGTGTGCATTTAGAAAGTTTTTCTTTACACAAAGAACGATAGACACTTGGAATAAGCTACCAAGTAGTGTGGTAGACAGTAAGACGTTAGGGACTTTCAAAACTCAACTTGATGTTTTCTTGGAGGAAACAAGTGGATAGGACTGGCGAGCTTTGTTGGGCTGAATGGCCTGTTCTCGTCTAGAATGTTCTAATATCAGTGTGTTTAATGGTGCCCTGGCACCCTCATTACAGTTTATTTCTGTTTTGCACTTATTGCTACAAGTTCTATAAGATTTCCCATACCCTTGATCTTGATCACCTACACGTTTTAACAATATTTTCCTTAGTTACAGGCACATTCATCCAAAGACATATCTCTTACAGCAGATATCAGCTAGAGGTCTATTGGACAATTGTGGAAGCGCAGAGTATATAACAATTTGATGGAATCCTGAGAGATCCTGGCAGATCAAGTCAGGAGTTACCAGTTTCAATCACCACACAATATGCCTGTCATGAAATGGAGTCTTCCTGAATACAGAAATGTCAGAAGCCTCAATAAAGATCCTAAAGAGCTTCACATGGCAAGACCAGGCCTTCACTGCCCAACTAGAAAAATACTCACTCTGTTGCGCCCATCCCTACTCAAATGGCCTGTGTAAAGGATGTACAACTGAAATAATAATGTTTGTAAATATCTCAAAAAGCCCCACAAGAGAAGGGCAACTGTAAACCTTGGCTTGTGCACAGATATGCTAACAAAAGAATATTTATAAAAAGAAAAATTATTTGAAGAATACAAAAAATGCAACAAAAGCTCCAAAAAGCAAACAGAAATATTAAAGGACTTGCCAAAAAAGGCAACTCTCAGCTATCAAGTCCCAATTCAGGTATCTAAAGCAAAGCACAAAAATATCAAAAAAGGTACAGCAAATCCAGAAACAATACTCACAATTCAAATAGACTTCACAATAATGAATGATTCCAACTGAACTGCCTGTCTCCACAGTCTTCATAGGAATGGAGGCAGTTCCTAACTGGTGGTTGACAATGACCCCGCCTCTTGACATTCCATCCACAAAGAACACGGAACATGCTCACATTTAAAAAGACAGTACATCAATACATAATTAAATATAAAACCAACAATAATAACATAAAGTCATGAAACCTAATAACTCGAACAAAAACAATAAAACACATAAAATACAAAACACTTCATCTCAGAACATAATAATGTCACATGTCTATCCACTTGCTGTTTTTGCCAAGTCAGTCAAATGTCATAATTTTGTAAACTTTTATGTCTATAATCTCTGCAGATAGGAGAAACAAGCACTTTCTAAACATTTACATCAGCTACAGAGGAATCATTATGCTATGGCACTGTAGCTCTTATGTTAGCTATATACGTTCAGCTGGACATTCTGAAATGACTATACTAGTTTATGTGTCAGTTTTCCAATTTTAATAATAGTATTAGACCTGCTGAACAGTCCATATTATAGGGGTTATAGAAAGAAGCCATCCGGGGCTGACCCAATAAGAAAAAAAAATCGTCACCATAATAATTTTAACCTCCGTGAAAAGGACATGGGGCATGTAAGCTTTGGGCTCACAAATTAATGAATGTGCAGAGTCTTTTTTTTTTTGGATTTGGGCGGTGGCTCTCCTGTTTAGAGCACTGATTTGGTTCACTTCACGGTCATCTAAAATTCAAGGTTATTAAAGTGATCTTTCCCTCTTCCTGTTTGAATTTTTCTTAAACATTTTTAAACAGTATAAAAGATCCTGAGTTATTCATGGAGCAGTTCACAAAGGATCTTTGTTTAAAAGACAAAAAACGAATTTGTTATGCTATATAGTGAATGAGCACTTTATTAAGTACACTTGCACTTTCCACGCGCTCATATGTGCAGACAATGCAATTGAAACCGAGACAGACAGCTACCAAAATATTGTGTTAGTGTGCAATTTAGAGAAACAACAAGCAAACCGAGAGATTTAAGTAGCACTGAATGTGGTATGGCAAGGCCGTTCATCAACAGCAACAAACCCTGAGCATGTTGTGGTGGTATAATTAATGGCTCTTCACACGGACTGTGTGCTCCCTGTGCAATACAGCTATCACCCCAAATATCATCCAGCCTGTAGTAGTCTTGTGGTTACAAACCAAAAGTTGCTGATCAAAGGGGCTGATGACGTGAAAGTGACAATTTGCAGTTATCCAGCCACAACCGGAGTGTTAAGAGAGTCAAGTTATGTCATACAAATTCTACCTTGTCATGATCAACTATAGTGCTTGATGACCCCAAAAAATAAAAAGCTGTGAATTGCTATGGGCAAAGGAAGGCGAACACTAAACACAAGAGAAAGAATTCCAGTGTGATGAAACCCAGTTAATGCTTGTGAAAAGAGCAATGCATGAATGTCATGTGGCATCAGGACATCACTGTCAAACAGGAGCAATCCATCAACAGAATAACACTTCATGCCACATGGCCAGCCTAGTCAGCTCTTCACAGTCTAATCAATCTTCTTTGGTATGACATTGAAAAGGCTATTTGCAGTAGAGATCAACCACCAGCTAATCAGCAATAATTATGGGACACACAATATAGGCCAGCATTCCTGTCTGCATGTTTGACATCTTGTTGAATCCACGTATTGATGAATTCAACTGTTCAGAAACCACATAAGAGAACAATCTGCTGTTAGGTAGTGTTTATAAATCTAATAAAATAAATCAATGAATGAAAGCCAAATAAAACTCAAAATAAAAAAAGTCAACATTTTCTTCTATTTTATAATTCTTTTATGTTTTTGAAGGGGTTGTTGTTTTTTGTTATAAAATTGTTGCCCTTCTATAAAAAACTAAAATTCTCCTTGGAACAATTAAAGGTTGTTAGTTCATGTGTGTTAACTGTGTCTCTTCATCATAATGCAATTGTCTATCTGCAACACAAGGCTTACTCTCACCTGGACTGCGAGGATTATGTTTCTTGATTTCTCCAATACCAGCTAGTCATCTCAGTTAAAGGGTAAGCTCAGAGATATACACATGGATGGGCCTATGGTGCCTTGGATAATGGACTATCTGTTGGACAGACTACAATTTGTGAGGTTCAAGTACTGTATCTCTGATATGGATGTGGACTGGAGCACCAAAAGGAACAGTTCTTTTTTTTCGGACAACAAATATAACACCAGGTAATGTCACTTCCAGGCATTTTCTGATGATTCTGCACTTACTGGGTGTATTGATAAGGGGGATCGGGGGATTTCTTGGTGCAGACATAATTGTCTGCAACTTAACATTAGCAACACCAAAGAACTCATTATTCATATTCACCATACCAAAGAGGTGCAATGCCAGGTCTCTATTCAGAAGACAGGCACAGTTATGGGATGCACTCCGGAACCCCTGTAGGTAGTAAGGTAGTAAGGAGAGAAGGAAGACAAAACTGAGTGCCATCATGAACAATGCTGCACATCCTCTGTCTAACACACTAAATAAAATTGTTGATTTGAGTAGAACAGAATTTTTTCATGAAAAAGTGTATTAGTATTCACAGGTTGAACATTAAAACTTGTCTGGTTTACTGGTGTTCCTGTTAACGGGTCAAGTTTAAAACTTTTCAATCATACCTCATATATAATAGGACATACCAAAACAGCAATAAATAGAAGTAACATTGGAAATACACATGGTAACTTGCTCCTCAAAGTCATTATCAAGTCTGTTCTTTAAAGGGCTTTGGTGATCCAAACCCTACATAGCAAACAGACTGCAAAATACTGCACTGCACTTTAGAACAAATGCCTGGGATCCACTGTAAGCGTTGGCTTTTCACCATCTTCACCCACTAATCTTTGCAAAAATAATGAACAATTGCTCCTCCTGGCTTTTCTCTCTTAAGTCAGTACCTACTCAATTTGTAAGTAAGCAGTCTGAATTTTTTTTTTACTTGGGCAAAAATGAAATACTATTAAATGTTTTTCCTTACAAATGTTATTGTTTATTATTTTGTACTGTTTTATACTGACTATATACTGTATATATGTTTGTTACGAGCCTCCTAATTTATGATGAGCTTTCGTGTTAGAAGCTGGGGCTCCTATCGCTGCAGCTGTTAAATAACCCCAGGACATATAATCCCACAAAAGCCACAGGGCTAATGCTGTAGCATTAGTTCCGACTTCTGCATTTCGGCTCCAATTTGCATTTTTCTTGGCATTTGTAACCATCTTGTTCTGGTTTTCTAGTTTTTGGAGTTTGATTTATTTTAGGATTATGATTAGGATTTGTGGACTGGTTTTGTTCTCTTTGTTTTGCCTTGTTTATACAAACCTTTTTTTAACCTATTTTTGCTTTTGTTCTTGTTTTGTTCTGTTAAAAGTTATATAAATGTAATGAATAATTGGTATTGTTAATGAGGGCCAGGGGTTTTAATAAGTCCTCTCTCTTTTCCTGAGATTTTATAGAGTGAAGGGCAAAAACTTGTCTCAAGATTTTGGGGTAAGGCTCACCTTTCAGACATAATCTACTGAAGCCTTGATATTATAATGTGCTATTTTATGTAATTTTTGTTGCCTTCCTCGAGGCCTTCGTGCATGTCACGCATAAAACATGTGGTTTTAGACTCCAAAGGTTATACATTTTAAATCAATTTCTTTCATTATGCAATATTTACAATGTTTAATTTTCATAACTTCTTATTGCAATGCCACACTGTCTTTAGTAACTTGTTGACTATTGTCACAGTGATCTATCCCAGTTTTCCTGGGAGTATGTGATGTCATTCAGGGTGCCAGCATAAAGACCGGCATTTGCTGCTCCAGAGTATTAGATATTGGAGTATTAGATATTGTGTTGGAGTGCATTGTGTTATTTTGATTCGGAAATTCCTATGTACGAATTATTTTGTGGATAAAACACTTTCATTTTTTGCTTAGCATTTTAAACATGACGATGAATTAAGATATCTTTTCATTCTGACTACCTGTTTTCTCAACCATGTCTCATCTTCCGATTCTTTTTCATTAAAATCTTTTATTGTCTTGTCTTGAGTCAGTACGCATGAGGCTTGTATTTGTGTGATAAGCCTTGGTTTTGATTTTCTCAACCCCATCATATCATGACAGCTATGTTCCTATTTATAGGATCTGATAAAATGATCTGGCAAACAGCTAATACCAGGCCCATAGCAACTGGGAATATTTTTTAATTGGTTAATTACATGAAAAAAGTGTAACCATAACAAGATTTTAGTTTACATTTCTCTACTATTTGCAGGGTTCAGTTTTGCCATATAAAGTCACTAAACAGACAGTTGTTGGTTTTGGCCATCATATTGCTTTTAGGCCAGTTGCCCTGGCAATAAACTACTTTAAGGAAAACATCACACAAAGATGATATAAACATCCAGATAAAAATTCACATCTAACATTATCAGAGATGACTCAAACAGAAGATATTATCAATTTTAAACGCAACAAGTGTGTTGGACTCTTTGAATGCATGCTGACAAGAGCTGTAAAAAGTACTCCGAAGTGATATTTGAGTAAAAGTAGAAGTACTACATGAAATTTTTACTCAGTTACTAATATTTCAGTGGAACAATCTAGATATCTGTTTTCAAAAACACTTAAGTGCCAAAATGGTAAATTATGTAAGAATGAGAAGGTGCAAGGCTTTGTCTAGAGAACACGACACATTTATTTTACTTTTGAACAACACTCAAACAATATTTTTGCTACAGAACTACAATACAGACAAATGCATCATGCAAACGTAATCCTGCCTTTGATCAGAACATAACTGCAGTCAGTATGAAGGTGGTGATCTGAAGTGTGTTATTAGTGAGTGGGGATTTGATGTACACCGTGCCTCCCTTATTGGGATACCCGGAGGCAGTAGATGAGGCACCCTTTCCCAAGAGAGAAGAAGAAGAAATTAAAATACAAAAATAAGAATAAGTATGTGAACAGCTTGCAACCTTACAACTTGAATTGATGTGAAAATCAACACAGAGTGGGTTTGCCATACTTCACTGAAGTAAAGATGGCTTTTAGAAGGGCAAACATTCCATTAAATTGTAATTCAACAATTTTAGAATTGTAGCTTATCTTTTATAAGAACACCCTTAAGAATGCTATAATATCCTTTGCTCAATTTGCCGTCAAATTTTACCTTTGAATTACTTGCTCGAGTACTCCTGTAAACCGTAAAAGGAATAATGTTAACTCTCTGACATAACCAGATGTATAGCAGTTGTCTCATAATATATATGTGTATTTTTAATGCATTCCAATAGGCAAATTCTACAGAGTGACATTTTCCCACAAATATAGGCATTTGCCAAACTTGCATTAACATTATATTTCAATAATTCATCTTTAACACATCATATTAAAATGGCAATTACACATCTGAGGCTCAAAGTTCTACTGGAAAATGCTCTGGACATGGGTCCAGTTTGTTAAATGTAAGTGTTCTCTCCTGAATCATGTATAAAACTAATAATTAGAGCTTGGACATCGTATAAGACACACACTTCGCAGTTTAGTGGAAGATAGAATGCAGTAAGTCTCCAGTAATTTACCAAGACAAAACATATCGCTACTCAAAGTTCACCTTAGCACACAAAACTATAATTTATTAAGCCATCTGTACTTTCCTTAGTTATTGCAGCTCCAGGGTAGATACTGACTGGCAGAGAGCAGTGTTTTCCATTAGCTTTCCTAGAGGACAAATTCCATAAGATAGCATAAAAAATACTTATCTATGCTTGAAGGAAAGCTGACATTTTTTTAATTAGCAAAAACATAACAAGGGAAAGTAAGACCTTGACGTCACTTTCTTCGGCCTTCCAGGCATATGAGCTCTCCATTTACCAGCTTCGAGATCTCGACTGAACCCCGAGTCTACCTTCTTGTGTGGATCACTCCAGCATTTTAGTAATTGGGCTCATAAGAATCCACTGCAATACCTTGTGCATGCTTACATACTACATAACCTATGGTCTTGAATGATATATGGCATTCTATTGGCTCTATCTGAACAACGCTGAATTATAACTTAAGTTGCCAACACACCTGATTCACTCTTTTATGAATATATATTAGTTTGGTCTGTGTAACGCCTAACAAGGACTATTGCAAAATGTAGTGAAGTAAAAAGTATGCTACTTGAAAGTAAATGTAGACCTGAATACAAATTACTCAAGTGAAGTACAAAAAACTTAAATGTATACTATATTAATTTAAACCTCTGCAAATAGGTGACCAGTTGAACACATTGCTTCTAATGGCAAAATGTTGTCTCAAAATGTTGAGTGACTTTGTAGCATTTATTTTATAATTTTGCATCTGTTACAGAGAAGTGCGCCATAGACTTCTGGACAGCTCTCTAATAACAGAAAGAAGTGTGTGTGATTTCGAGGATATTGTCAAGGAAAATGTTCTTGAAACTGTCTGCCTGTTTAACTAGGACATCTTGACTTAATATGTACCAGTGCAATCAGATTTGAAAATGAGTTCATATATAACATTTAATATTTTGTTCACTGATAACACTTTACATACAAAAAGTCTTATTTTTTTACTCAAGTATTACCCATGATTCTTAATGATTAACTATTTTGGGACCTTACATAATACTTAATAGCAAAGGTGTTTTTCTGGACTGTACCATTTATCTGTATGCTGATTGGTGTGTTTGAAATAGTTCAAAGTCAATATATATATACTGTAAATTAACCTAGCTGATTAAATAAAGCTTTCCATTAAGATTTATTTGGTCTGCCATGCTGTATTAACAAAAGTATATGGAACTCCAGCAGCTGTAAGAAAGGACATCCATGTTTGGAGTTGGTATACAGTAATCCCTCTCTATATCGCGCTTCAACTTTCGCGGCTTCACTCTATCGCGGATTTTATATGTAAGCATATCTAAATATATAACGCGGATTTTTCGCTGCTTCGCGGGTTCTGCGGACAATGGGTCTTTTTACTTCCTGTATATGCTTCCTCAGTTGGTTTGCCCAGTTGATTTCATACAAGGGACGCTATTGGCGGATGGCTGAGAAGCTAACCAATTAGAGCACGCAGTTAAGTTCCTGTGTGCTGAATGGCTCAGCGGCGGAGCGCCGAATTCGATTCCGCTGCGTTAACCAGGAAGTCTCGTCTCGCTCATTCAGCATCAACATGTTTCGCTGTGTAAAGAGTTAACTCTTGTGCTCTTTTGTGTTTATCTTTGTGTATAGTCAAGCCCTTCATTATGGCTCCAAAACGATCTGCTCCTGCTACTGCTTCAGGGGCCATGCCCAAGCGCCAACGGAAGATGTTAACAATTGCCGAAAAGGTAAACATTTTGGATATGTTGAAGGAAGGGAAAAGCTACACTGCTGTAGGACGCCAATATGGCATCAATGAGGCTACGATTCTTTTTATTTAAAAAGTAGGAAAGGAATATAAGATCTACGGCTGCAGTGTCCTTTTAACTAGGGTGCAAAACGAGTTGTGAGTGGATGTAATAAGGCAGTAGTCTGGATGGAATCTGCTTTAGGGATTTGGATTGAAGACTGCTGGAAGAAGAACAACGGCAGTGCTACACAATCGCCTGAAGAGGCTCCTTTAGAAGGGCTGTAACGCTCTCCTTTGTTGTGCAGTAAAACTAAACTCATCATTATCGGACAAGTCATCGTGTCATTGTTGATGAGTCACCATAATTAATTTTCTACTTACAGAACTTAGTACATGTACACTGTACATACGTTTAGTTTCACTGTACACACATTTACTGTATACAATTTTTCTTGCATTGTACGTATTTATTGCTGGTGACCTGTCTATCGTAATGGCTGTAACATATGTGATATCGGAGACAATCGATATCTTTAAAATAATATTTAGGTTTTACTGTATATAAACAGTGTGTTTACATACATAATTTCAATGAATCTTACCTAATATCTAAGAGAATACAAAGGGTTTATGCTGTATAACTGTGCGGGGAATATTTATAAACAGTGTGGAAGAGTTTAGGGCTTAAAATATATAAAAATAATCATACAAACATATGGTTTCTACTTCGCGGATTTTCACCTATCGCGGGGGGTTCTGGAACGTAACCCCCGCGATCGAGGAGGGATTACTGTATAATAATGGCTCAAGACTGTTTTTTTTTTTGGTTTGAGACATCATGCTGAATGTATTGCCAGCGTAAGACTCTTTAAAAATAGCAGAAGCACAGCCACCATGCTCACAGTGATGTTACCTCTACAGTAGCTACACTTCAAGTAAATGTGAGCCTTCTACTGGCCCCCTGGGTAAATGACTCAAAGTTAATAAGACAGTCCAAAAGTATTTAAGAAGGGACACAAAAGAATCAAGAGAAAGCAAACAAACAGTGCCTGCCAGAGGAAGAAGTGAATAAATAGTAATCCATAATAAATATAAAAAAAAACCAAGAACGACAGATGTTAAATATACCAAACCCACATACATACTGTGAATGACAGCACCCATGGGCTGGCACTGACCCCTGCTGATCACCACTCTTAACATCGGCCAATTCTGAAGAGTTTCCTTGCACCTCATTCAGGATGGGGGCTGGTGCAATATCTGGTCAGGAGGCAAGGATGAAGTAGGATGAAGATACCAACAGTATAAAGAGTGTGTTGGCATCCTGGCTGATAGAGACCAGGGACATTTACGCGGCCAGGAGGCCAGTACAATACAAAGACAGAAGGAGACAAAGAGATGTGGCTATGGTCTCCCCTGATACACTAGATGACAGCATTTCTGGGTTAGCATTTCCAACCAGACATGCACAATCCTAATGCTGGGACCTGGAGTCCCATGTGGCATGCCCTGTTGGGTTCCATGTGGGTTTCCAGGATGGCAACTACAGTGGAACCTCGGTTCACGAACGTCCTGGTACACGTACAACTTGGTTTACGACCAAAAAGTTCGCCAAACTTTTGCCCCGGTTCACGACCACACACTCGGTATACGAACAAGCCAGATTCCCTTTCGGTTTGTACATGTTCAGTCTCTCCCTGTGCATTTCCTGTGCAGGGAGCAAGAGAGAGAGAGAGAGAGAGAGAGCAAGAGAGAGAGCGAGAGAGTGCACACACACACACAAAGGCAGCGCGCATTGGTTCGTAGCGTGCATTGTTGCAATATTATTTTTCTCGGTGGTTTATTAAATTACGGATTTTTTCAAATGTTCATTTTTTCCCTGTGCTTAAAACTCATTAAAAAAGTGCTTTGAGCCAGCGGTTGGTAGCGCTATAGCGCGAACTATTGTAGTGTTAGTTTACTCTGTTGTTCAAAGTTTTCTCAGTGTTATTCATTTAGTTTACTATTATGCTGTGCATTCCATGGTTTAATTAACTATATTTGTGCTTAAAAGCTTAAAAAATATATATATTTACATACAGTTCGTATGGTCTGGAATGGATTAATTGTATTTACATACAATCCTTGGGGGAAATTGCTTCGGTTCACGACCAAATCGGTTTACGACCAGAGTTTTGGAACGAATTATGGTCGTGAACTGAGGTTCTACTGTACTTGGATTTCAATCCCTACTTTCGGGACTTCCAAGTAAGGGACCAGCCCCTGGGTGCTGTCCACCACAATACAAAGAACAGGTGCTAGCAACAGTTGGAAATTCAATGTTACAAATACATAAAATCAGGCTTAATTTTTAAATCCAGCCCAAAGTCATGATGCAACAAGTCACAAATTTGTATTATTCATGTCAGTCTTCCAAGAAATCACTCTCCTCTTAAATTTTAGCCCATGGCTTCTTACTTAACACTAGATAAATGGAGTGGTAAATAAGTGACAACATGTGCTAAGACACACCTCTGTTCAGCAGGTAGTGGGTGTGGAGAGGATGACAATTATTTGTAATATTATCTCCTGGATTTAATAATAATACATGAAACAAAATAAATACTTAAATAACATCTTATATAATACCAAAAAATATTGTAACTCAAATTGAAGTGACACCTAGCACCTTCTACACCTTTCTACCATTGATTGAACCCAGACTGGAGACCAGAAACAAAAGCTTAAAAGATGGGCAGCTAGCATGTGTTAGTACACTAACTGTAAATGAGATTGTGAAGATTTTTAAATAACAGCATCAGGAGATGCAACATAGTCAAAAGAGTAAGCTAAGGTCGCTCCCAAAAATCTACCATCTAGTTCAAAACACTAGTGAAAGGTCAAAGTTACTGCTTCAAAAGCAAGCTTGTTTATCTAGAAAGTTTTTATTCAGATAAAAGCACAATCCAAAATGGTTTTGCTCCTAATCTCAGTTACTTAAGGGATGTAAGCGTCAGCTTTTGTATGGTCACTCCACTGGGTAAGACTGGAAATCATGAGACTGCAATGCAGAAATTGTAAGCACCCAAAATAATACCAAACAGTGTCATGATATGACGATTAAAAATTACAACTTTTGCCAGCATCCTCCCGATATCAAAAATGAACTATTTAGACGAAAAAATTGATATATTCCTCTGAATTCATTTGAAATATGAAAAGACAACAACTGATTTCACAAGTATTCATTACACTGGAGTCTGTTTAAGGCCGATGTAGGTAGTATTTATCTGAAAATCAGGATGACCCTTATTTATTGTTTCACTCACCAAAGTTACAGAGCAAACTCTGGCAGGAGTCAGAGCACATGAACTAAAAATCTTGCAATGTGATTTAGTAGGGAAACACTAAATTCAAAGCTTTAATTCATTTTTTAGTTGGGTAAATGTAATTTTAAGACACATTTTCTTTGTAAAAAACAAAAGTAATCAATTTTCTTAAATTCAATTTTCTAAGCAAATTTGACATTAACACTGCTTGTGAAGTCACCTTTTTAAAAAGTTATGATGTCCCAATCTGTGCAATACTTAATAAACAAACAGTGCTAAAACATTAACAACTCAATAAGAATTAAATGAACATTAACAACCACCACAGGAAAATACTGCTATATATCTGCAGGACCTGACTGTCTGATCTGAAATGAGACAGTGATGTTTTTAATAAAAGGGATCAAGACAGAGACATAATCAAAGTTGAGCCAAGGTCATTAACAAATATCTAAATCTAGTCTGTCGAGAAGTACAAAATGTAGACAAAAATCAAAAATTGTAGAAACAAAAACAAGTTTGTATGACAGTAAACTTTAGTCAAAAACAGAATCACACATCAACACTGTTTTTATCCTAATCTCAGGGAAGTATGCGCTGACCTAGAAATGGCAGTTGTATCACACGTCAAGTGTAAGAAACAGTGGCACTCGCAATAATACAAAATAGTGTCATGAAACAACAATTTAAAAATTATAACTCTTTCCAGAAGCGTTCTTTGAAAAAAACATAAAATGAAAAATGAATTCTCTGAGTGGAAAAACCCCAAATTAATTCATTAAACACAAAAAAACATCAAATGAAAGTAAATCCCAGATCATAACACTGTCCAAGTCAGAAACAGGTCTGACAAAGATATTATTCCTCATAACATTTTGTTGCCTCCACCATACTTCTCTGTAGGTACTGTGCTGCTAACCTATTGGCTGGCGTTGTGCTTGTTTCAAACGTGGTACTGGATGGGGATGCCATGAACACACCACACATTCTCCATCCACTTGATCTCAGCCTCTCCAACATGCACTCAAGGATGCTGCAGACTTATTTTAAGGACTTCACTTGCCTTTCCCTATAAAGTTCAGATTAATAAATACTCCAGTAATTGTAATACCTATGCTGGGTGAGGGAATTTACTGGACTATTTATTTTCCTATTTTTCCATTTCCACATTAAGTAATTTTTTTTTTTAGACAGACTGTCTGCTTGCAGAATTTTTATTACAATCTGAACAAATTTCATGACTCTCTCTGTTACTGATAACATAACTCAGAACATAACTGCTAGTGTGTGTAACATTAAGGGCACATAAAAGTTTCTGTCACTTTGGTGGATGTAAATCTATTTAAGTGCACTGAGCCTGTCTTCAGTGAAGATCAACGCATAACGGTAAGCCAAACTGAATTTGCATATCTTCTATGATTTTACTTAGAATTTTGCAGTTCCTTACAGGCTGCCAGTGGTTTTCTGACTGCTGTCCTTCTTCTTCCTGATAGTTATGTTTTGGAGAATATACAGGTAAACAGAAATGCCATATTTTTTTCAAAATTGTCCTGGGGTCGAATAAGCAATACTCTTCCCTAACTGATGGCTCTGAATAATCTCAGGTTTGTTTTTGTCTACTTTGTACTTGTGAACTCTAGGAAATCCCAGAGGTGCTGTATGTGTTGTGTATGTTCATCGCAGAACTCCATATCAGAGCACACTTTACTTGCCTGTTAATGTGTGTCACAGGAAAACTACTTATGGAAACAGTCATTTCAATCCATTTATTCACAGAACCCACTTATTTCAATAGAAGCATCGCAGAATGGTTGAGCCCATTGTTTTAGCACTAGGCATAAAACATACAGATTTCTAGAAGGGCACCAAATCCATGCACTCCTAGGGAGAGCCAGTATAGTACATTTTATAGTACATTTATATTTATATATAGTACATTTTCTCTTATCCAGACTGTTTCTTATAAGAGGTTAGAAGGACAGTAACCAGATCCTATTTTCACGTCAACATTAATCAGGCCAGTTTATTCAGAAATGTAAGATCAAGATGACTTTGTCATGTTTTCAGAAGATGGTATGGTGAGTCTTTCCAGATAAGATGTTGCAAGTGGAAGCAGTGCGTCAAAGGATTCTCTTGGCTCTCAGTGCTAAAAGAAAAGAGTCTGAATTAGCGTTAGCTCCCCTAATTCAAGGAGTTCATAAATGTTATATCTTAGCCTGGGTTACTACCCTGATTGGAGTGGAGGGGGGGGTTTCAAACTCACGTTTTACATCTCTTTTGTTCATTTTTGATTCTTTTACTTATGTTAATTATGTGCATCACTCTTTATCTTTGATTTTGTCTAGGTATATACGGTGCCCTTTATTATGTTCCATGTGTTTTGGGGTCCTCCCTCAAGAGGCGTGGTCATCTGTCAATCACCCCCAGGACCTGCCCACTGCCATGTAAATAGAGTGGGCCTCCCACAGTTCTTGGCAGTTCATTTTGAATGCACTTGGGAGTGTTTGAGTTTCTTCTGTGCTTATTGTTAATTATTTAATTTTCAACCTGTTTGCTCTGTCTTTTAATCACTCTTTGGATTCTTGTTTTGGGACTTTGTTTACAATGGATTTTCTTATTATTTTAGGCAACTCTATTTTGCATCTTTGAACTCAACCTGGTATTGAAGAGCTTTTTTTTTTTGTAAAGAATAAATGCTTTATTTTGTAAAGATTCTACAAAGCCGGTGTTTTTGACAGAATTTCCTCTTTTAGTGGGCATTTTCAGAAGTGATTTTACGAGCTTTGGAACTCCTAGTCATAACAATATGAAATGTAATGATTTACTTCATGAGGTATAAGTAGGGATCACACTCCTCAGCCTCCCTGGAAAAGTCTATTCGGGGGGTTCTGGAGAGGAGGGTCCGTCAGATAGTCGAACCTCGGATTCAGGAGGAACAGTGTGGTTTTCATCCTGGTCGCAGAACAGTGGACCAGCTCTACACCCTTAGCAGAATCCTGGAGGGTGCATGGGAGTTCGCCCAACCAGTCTACATGTGTTTTGTGGACTTGGAAAAGGCGTTCGACCGTGTCCCTTGGGGAATCCTGTGGGGGGTGCTCCGGGAGTATGGGGTAACAGACCCTCTGATAAGGGCTGTTCGGTCCCTGTACAACCGGTGTCAGAGCTTGGTCCGCATTGCCGACAGTAAGTCGAGCCTGTTTCCAGTGAGAGTTGGACTCCGCCAGGGCTGCCCTTTGTCACCGATTCTGTTCATAACTTTTATGGATAGAATTTCTAGGCGCAGCCAGGGTGTTGAAGGGGTCCGGTTTGGTGGACTCAGGATTGGGTCACTGCTTTTTGCAGATGATGTTGTCCTGTTTGCTTCATCAGGCCGTGATCTTCAGCTCTCTCTGGAGCGGTTCGCAGCTGAGTGTGAAGCGGCTGGGATGAGAATCAGCACCTCCAAATCCGAGACCATGGTCCTCAGCCGGAAAAGGGTGGACTGCCCTCTCAGGGTTGGGGATGAGATCCTGCCCCAAGTAGAGGAGTTCAAGTATCTCCGGGTCTTGTTCACGAGTGAGGGAAGAATGGACAGTGAGATTGACAGGCGGATCGGTGCGGCATCCGCAGTGATGCGGGCTCTGCATCGGTCTGTCGTGGTGAAAAAAGAGTTGAGCCGTAAGGCAAAGCTCTCAATTTACCAGTGGATCTACGTTCCTACCCTCACCTATGGTCATGAGCTATGGGTAGTGACCGAAAGAACGAGATCGCGAATACAAGCGGCTGAAATGAGTTTCCTCCGCAGGGTGTCCGGGCTTTCTCTTAAAGATAGGGTGAGAAGCTCAGTCATCCGGGAGGGGCTCAGAGTAGAGTCGTTACTCCTCCGCATCGAGAGGAGTCAGATGAGATGGCTCGGGCATCTAATCAGGATGCCTCCTGGACGCCTCCCTGGTGAGGTGTTCCGGGCACGTCCAACCGGGAGGAGGCCCCGGGGAAGACCCAGGACACACTGGAAGGACTATGTTTCCCGGCTGGCCTGGGAACGCCTTGGGATTCTCCCGGAAGAGCTGGAAGAAGTGGCCGGGGAGAGGGAAGTCTGGGCCTCTCTGCTTAAGCTTCTATCCCCGCGACCCGACCCCGGATAAACGGAAGAGGATGGATGGATGGATGGATGGAAGGTAGAAGTATATAATAAACAATAATAGCCTTGTTAAATATTTAGAATATTAAAATTTGTGCTTGAATTTAAACTTTTAAAGTCGAAATATTCTCAGTTGTAACAGAACTTTGTCATTTTTAACCTTCTGGGTGTGGCTCTTAGAAGGCTAGGACTACCAGTTAATAAAAAAATATGATGGTAGTTGTGATCAGAAACCTTCAAATAGCAAAAAATGACACTCCAGATGCCTTTATTACCAATCCCCATTTTTATAAAGTTCTGGGGAAAGGAGTAACTTTGACCCCTCGTGTCCAATTAGGAGGTGAACCCCTGGGGTCAGTTGATGTGGTCTGCACAACTTCAAGTCCTGTTGATCGTTTTTGCTGAGGACATCTATTGGTTTACTCTTTATCATATGGGGGTAAATTTACTTCACAAACACGGTCCAAAAACGGCCTAAAAGTATTTTTTTCATCTCTATATGGTCTAAGATATTTGATATCTTGCATGAATAGACACCAGGATGAGTCAAACAGGATATCATAGGTGGGATTGCCCTCATACTGGTGAGTCAGGAGGCACTGGACAAAAAAAAAAAGTGATTTCAAAGTGGTCATAATGAACACAAAAATCTATGAAGTGCAAATAAAGAGTAACAAAGTATGCAGAGTTGACATTTATTGAAGAGTGAAAAATCCATTTAATTCTCAGAATTAAAACAAAGTTAAAATATTTATTTAAGGCAGTACAATACATTTAGCAGTACCCAGCCTAGCAGTTTCAGAAGCATGAGAATTATCAGGAGTGCTCACCAGAGAGCAAAGCCCTAAATAACTGGGTCAAGTGCAGCCATTCAATTCTTAAATTAAAAGAAATAATAAGTAAAAGGATGCTGAACAACCCATTCCACTTAAAACTAAAATGTTCACTGGCAGAAAACACACATTTTAGTTTAGCCCCAGTTTCCGCTAAGTGTTACCCAACCTGATGACCAGCATCACAATTCCTTTGTGGTTTTTACAGTGTATGTATGTATTTTTAGACTTCAGCAGTTTGAAAGTAGAGCAGCACATTTCAGGGGATTTTATTTTTGATGCACGACCAATGGGTCTTGCCTCATTTGTTCAAGCCAATAATCTCAGATATGGCACTGAGTCAGATGTTTGAAAATACTGACAACACTGAAACAATAAGCTAACAAAATATTTAAACAAGATCACAAGCTTATAAAACAAAATCTTTTTACAAGCACTTTAATGAATCCCCAGTTGTAAATATGGGTTGTTAAAGGTCACCATGGTTGATAATCACTACTGTTTTCCTTTCTATTTTATCAATAGAATCACGGGAAGCCCTACTATAAAGAACAGATGTGGACAGAAGATTGCAGCTTTGGCATATAGTGATGCCAAGTCCCTATGGATAGTCTATTTAATATGCAATAACAGTTTATCCAGCAATCCATCAAACTTGCTTACGCCAGTTCAGGGTCACACGTATAGAAGTCAATCCCAGCAGCACTGGGCATGAGGCAGAAATCTAAGCCTGAAACAGAGGACAGGAGCATGCTCACACACCCATACTGCATCAGGGCAAGTTTAAAGTCACTGAAAACTGAAGTATTTAGGAAAAGGAAGGAAAAAATCAACCCCGTTCAGATAGACAATGACCAGACTGGGATTTGAATGCATGTCTCTGTATCAACATGCCACTTTAAAATGTTCAGTATTTTCTGTAAATCATTGTACTTAACAGATCAATAAGAAACAGCATCAAAACATGCATTGGTATATTATGAAAACTAATTAACTGTAAACAGTGAAGAATGGGACTTGAAACAAAGCCTTGCATAAAGAAATGAAAGAGTCGGTAACATAATAGTATGGCTTTAACTTTACATTTTACTTTACAATGTTTATACAGAGATGACACACAAATGAAATGAATGCCATCATCCAGAGACTGCATCTTTTCTGTAAGTCTCTAAGACTCAATGCTTGCTTTCATGAAATTTAATCTCTCATCTCTTTCTTCTTCTCCTTCCTCCCTTGCCAGCTGAACCTTTTCTTTACTCACATCCTAAATTAAAAGTGGCACAGTAACAGAGAAAAAGCAGTTGTGACCAAAATGGTAAGAAATCTCTCTGCTGGCATGGTGTGGGCGTTAATCTGCTTGAATATTAAATGTTAAAACAAGAACATTTTTATCTTTGTGAAGACGTGACTATATGTGGTGCAGGCCGACACACTAATGTACCTGCCTTGGACACCTTGGGTACCTGCAGCATTCCACCCTGTTTAATCTGAAAGACTCGCCTCCCACATCCTGCTCTGCCCGTAACCAAGCTGGCTGCTAAAGAATTAACTAATCATAGCTTTGAGCTGCATGTTAATTAGAATCTGCAAGGAAGAATTTCATTGCACTCTATAAATCCAAGCCCTCACATTAAGAATGTAGTTCGACATGGTCTGTCGAACTCTTAAAACTTCTGCTTTCTTTATTTACTCTGTATACAGTGTTGTGAAAAAGTATTTGTCTGCTACATGAAATCCTCTATTTTGGTAAATTTGTCAAAATAAATGGTTTCAGAGCTTTACAAAATGTAATATTACATGAAGGGATCCAGAATAAACGTACAACACCATTTCTGTAATTCTATATTTATATAAGTAATAAAGTTATCCAACATTCAATCAAAACATGCATTGGTATATTATGAAAACTGATTAACTGTAAACAGTGAAGAATTGTGAAAAGGTAATTGCCCCCTTAAGGCCATGTCACATTAGATGACTTTCCAGCAATTTTCAGTAGTAGTCTTCGTTTACTTAATCTTAGCAAGTTGTAGTAATTTGCCGGGGCACACCAGTGAAGCTAGTCGTATAATATTACATACCCAGTGCAAATGGGGTAACGGGGTGGACTGGCATCCTGACTGGGATGGAGAGCAACACTTAACCTGGCCTGAACACAGCCAGCCCTGTGGAATTTAAACCGCATCTTATATTGTCCCTTACTATGACAGCAAATTAGTCATCATATGGCTTCTTAGAAGAAAACTATGTCTCGATCAAAGGAAACTCCAGAAGGATTAGGGGGAAAAAATGCTGAAATGTACCAATCAGGAAAGGTTACACAAAGTCATTTCTAAGCTTCTGAGACTCAGTACATCACAGTGAGAGCAATTATTTCCAAATGGAGAGCTTCTGGAACAATTGTAAATCTTCCTATTTAAGGCCAGCCTGTGAAAAATTACTCCAAGGGTACAGTGTTATCTCACTGAAGAATTCACAGAAGACCCCAGAAGAATATCCAATGAACTGCAGGTCTCTCTAGCCTCTGCTAACATCAGTATTCATAACTTCATGATAAGAAAGAGATGGATTAAAAATTGGATTCATGTGAGACTAGCAAGGCACAAACATCTGCTAACAAAAAGAATCAATAGTGCTTGTCTTGCATGTGAAAACAAAACACCTGGATGATCCCCACACATGTTGGACTAATGCTCCATAGACGGATAGGTCAAAAGTAGAACTCTGTGAATGACATAGGTCCAATTATGTCTGACATAAAGGTAATACAGCATTCGATGTTAAGAACATCATACCTACAATAAAACACGGGGTTGGTAGCTTTATGATGAGGGGATGCTTCGCTGCCTTGGGATCTGGAAGACTGGCCATTATTGAAGGAACCATAAATTCTGCATGAATATTCTTAAGAGGAACGTCCAGTCATCTACCTGTGACCTGAAGCTGAAACGTAACTGGGCTGTGCAGCAGTACAATAACCCAACACACACAAGCAAGTCTACAACTGAATGGCTCATAAGTAACGAAATATGTTTTGGAGGGAGCCTAGTCAAAGTCCTAACTTGAACTCAAAAGAGATGCTCTAGTAGCACCTGAAACAAAAATGTTAGGGTTAAAGCAGTTCTGCATAGAACAGTGGGACAAAATTCCTGAACAACAATGTGAAAGACTGAAATCAAATTATATGAATCACTAGCTGTGATTATTGTTACTAAAAGTGCTACAAGCAATATTTGAACTATGGGGAACTTTGTTCCTTAAATAAAGAAAGGAAAAATTTAAAAGCTGTACTATGTGTTCTGCCAGGTTTTCCTTCTATATAATACTGCATTTTGTATAATGGTCAGAGGTCATTCATTAGGAAGGGGGCAAATATTTTTTTCACAAACCTATACCTGACAATTTATGTTATTATTAAGGAAAATAAATCAGGTAAATATTAGATTGTTCTTACTTTATGGCAAGAGAAGAATACCCACTCACTTCAGATTTAGCTCAAGAGTGGGACTAAAGCAACCAGAAATGAATGACTCCATGAAATAATGCACTCCGTCTCAATCATTCTTACTCTGTCACCTAATAACAACATATCACCAACTTCCCAGCTACCAAAGGATTTAAACATTCAGTCTTTAAAACTGTACATTTCTATTAAAGTTCCGCCTTTCCTTGATAACCATACAACAGCCAAGTCCCTAGACATTTGCCTAAAATTAAAACAAACAAATCAAATGACAGAAGTAATGGTTTAATGATTTTATACACATTAAAAATATATTTACATGCATAAATATGCATGTCTACCTAAATCCACTAATTTAAAGTAAGTTATATATTCTGTGTACCCTGTGACAGAGAGCCAGGAGGGGACCACAGGTACAAGTTATTTAATATGGTGCAGAACAGGGCATTAGATGCCTTAGTGGGTTGTGCACCGAGAGAAACACAATTACCATTGTCATCACTGAATTTACTGCATTTGAATTACCCCAAGGGATTAGCAAACTTTATCTAATTTAATCAGAGCACCAGCATAACTAATGCTGTCCTGGAGTTAACTACTCTTGGCGTATAAATGTGGATGAAAGCAAGCAAGGAATGACAGGAATTAGATTAGGAGTCTCCCAGGCTGACAAGCCCCTATGTAGCTTCCTGCTCCTCCTTTTAATGGTCAGATGACCTGAGGTTGGCCTGGCTCTTTCAAAAATAATTAAAGTCTAGGATTTGCTTGGATTAGCTCTAAGATGGCATCCTCAGGCCTCTTTCAGAAGTAGTTCCTGGCCGGGATGTTAAAGCCCCCTCTGGTCCCCAGGCTACTAAGCTTAGAGCTAGGAGAAGAGATGTTGGCAAGAGCTTGATCAGTGGGAAGAAAACATAAGCAGAGGTAGTGGGAAACATATGGAATGTGTGAGAAAGGAGCACTGTGAGCACTGTTACAGAGCTAAAATATAAAAAGTAGAAGTTAAAGCCTCCTAGAGTCAAGTCAGTGCTGAAATGAGGTAAATTCACATTCTTTACTCACAGGTTTTCTTAGGAAAGAAATGGTCAATGCTCCAACCAAGGGGACATTTCCAATCAGAGGTTCCAGGATGACACGCATGGTACCATGGAGCTGTAAAAAAAAAAAAAAAAGGTTTAAAATGGTTGCTATTTCCAAACATCTTTAAGTAAACTTGCTGAAATTTAATCAAATATACGTTGCCAGATTTACTATTCACCTTCTAGTTCTTAATGCTCAACTGTTCCTTGTAATGCAATATACTTTGTACATTTATATGTCATATTCTCATCTTCATTTGGCAATGTCATCAAGTTTGCCAGTCCGATCAGACAATTATTAAGTGAGGATATTTTATCCAATATGACACTTCTGTCTTTCTGAGCCCTAATTTCACTGACCTCTCTGGTCATTTGGCTTCTTCTTTCTTTACAACTTCTCTCCTGAACTGATGATGCATTCATTCTAAATCTGGGAGATTCATCTTTGTTATTGTCACCTTTGTTTACTGCTATCATAATTCCAGGTATCCATTTTCTGAACCTGTGCAAGCTGAATTCAAAGTAGGAACCAATCCTGAATGTGGTAGAAATTCACAGCAGAACACACTTGGCCCGATGTAACGTTGTGACTTCTAGTCATTGGGTATGTCAGACTTTCTGACTGCTGTTGCTAATCTTATTGTTGGACTATGTCAATACATGAATGAAATCGTTTGCTGACTTTTGAGCACAGTCATAGTTGCCCCTATTTGTGACAGAAAATAACGTGCTATCCAACAGAGCTGGCTCTGAATGAAGAGTTAACAGGTTCAGCGAGTTCAGCCTCAGTCTTGCCTTTTTTCCATTGTGTTGTGGTACATAAAACACAAGAAATCAAACTAATGGGCTTCTCTTCTATTTATGTCCTAAAAATCCATTCCTGATTTCTCATCACTATGAACTCCCATTGGTTGTCGGCTCTAATGCAAGTCAAGTCTGCCCCTACGATTAAAGACACAAATCAAACCTGTTTCATTCATTGCACAATCTATTTATCCTTTTCCTTATCTTTGCATTTAATTCAGGATTGTGGTGGATGAAATCTGTCCTAACAACCAATACTGAACACAGTGCTGGGGGCAAACTCAAATACACACAAGCAAGCTCTCCCATGGGACTCATTTAGATTCACCAATTAGTTTAACAGTGTGTCTTTTGAGTGGGTGAAGAAAATTGAAATACATAGATGAACATCCACAAAGACACAGGAACTCCACAGAAGAAGTGCTCAGATGTAGGACTTTGAAGGCATCTAAGTAGCCAACATTACATGCTATTCCTTGTAAAATTATACTTACTGCTTTTTCACTAGTCTAGCCCAGCTACAACATGGTGAGGATTCATCTATAGCTTCCATTGAGTCAGGTAACTACATAATGTAGCTGAGAGTATTTTTCTTGAGATATGACTGAAGTGGTCTAATTAGTGCTAGGAACAGGTTCCTCTAGGGAACAACTGAGCAGCATGCACTTCATTTGGGTCTTTTTTTTCTGTCTACAGCTGTCTCTGCCCAAGGCACAGCTTTCAGCATCCATGCAGCTGAAACTGGCTAGTCTGGCAGAAGAGTAGATTATTTTCTGAAGAATTATTTTTTCTTTATTGTTCTTCATTATTGTTATAATGTTAATCAAGTTGCTAAAATAGTATAAAGGTGTTTCTTGCTTCTTTCTACTACTATAAATAAGCTGCTGATAGTGTAATAATAAATATACACACATATATACACATATACAATACACATATATATATATATATATATATACATACATATATATATACATACATATATATACATACATATATATATACATACA
>JANRMT010062817.1:42301270-42325354 GCA_026402145.1 Polypterus bichir lapradei
ATAATCTCTCCTTTAAGAACATTTTTTTTGCTTTACTAACTAAAATTAGCATGCCTTAAAAATGGGCAGCAAAAATAGTATTGAACTCAGTTGATTGGACAAATGCAGCAAATCTGGTAAGGACACTGGAACATGAAGAGCATTCAAAAGGCATCGGGCGTGCAGACATTCCCTCCAGCTTCATAGTTTTGATTTCACTGACTTAAAATGTAAAGCAGCCGCTGGCCTCGGCTTTTACAGTTAGAAGGACAAATGCGCTGTATGAAAATGAGTATTTCTAATGTAATGAAAAAATGGAAACCTTGTATTTTACAGGTGAATTACAACTGATCACTTCATCACTTCTACAGGGGAAACATTCTGAACTAAGCTCCAAGCTAGTAAGGGTGACAAAAGTAGAGATGGTAATGTTTTTCGCATTGGACAGAAAATGGTGCCAAACAAAATTTCAAGGCCAGCTATAAAAGAAAAAGTCACTATGTATTATATATATTTTTCAAAAGGTAACAAAAACACATTTCATATTCCTTGAATTTATAAAGTGTTTTAGACAATATTATCAAAAGAGTACCCTACCATATTGTAAAAAGGTTATCCATCAATGGATAGCCCTTTAAAAGAACAATCAAAAATATTTTTGGATCATGTTACCTATTCCATGTTGTCTGTAGTGATGGCTGAGAAAAAATGTAATCGCACATTTTCAGGAGGAAGACAGGTAACAAAATTTCTGATATAATAGGCATCTATAATGATCAATGGTGAACAGCAGCAAAAAATAACAAAATCATCTACAGAAAAATCTCACATTACTTGTGCTGCATAATCCACATGTTAAGTCGTCCAGTCATATACTCATAGTTAATCTGAAACTATATTTGTGTTCAGCTATCATAATCATCAAAACTTTCAGGAAACAAATTGTTATGCAGTGTTACCTGACAGCCATTTTGAAGACACCTCCTATATCACAGCTACTCTGCTGTGACAGTTGCTAGCCCTACACTCTCCCTTCTTCCACTTTTGTCTTTGTTAGATTTGTGGTCATATGGCATTTTTGCTTTTGAATTACTAGGCTTTGTAACTTCTAATTTGGATTTCTTGATTATTACTGAATTTATATCTTTTTTTGTTTTATTTTTTAAAATTTTATTGATTTTATTGTAATCATTCCATACAAATAGATCAATTTTTACAAAAAATAGGATTGAAAACAAATCATCCCCCCACCCTGAAAAAGAGAACATGGCCAATGGAATAAAAATTAAAGCTAGTTAAAAATAAATAAATTGATGAATTTAATAGGTGGATAAAGATAAATGGTGATGAAAAAGAAATGGGAAGAGAACCTGCTTCATCAGTGCTTTAAGAGCTTATTCTAAAATATTACTGATTAGATCCTGCCAGGTTTTGAAAAAGTTCTGGACAGATCCTCTAACTGAATTTATATCTTGCTTGTTTGTTAATCTTGGTTCTTTTGCTCTTTTGTTTGGTGTTTAAATTATTTTGTATGTTTTGTTTAATTTTTAAAGTTTGTTTTTGAAATATTTAGTTGTTTGTATTGTGATTTTGTGAACTTTGAATTATTTAATTATTAATTAATTTAAGGAAATAATTGAATTTTAGTGTGGCTAGGATTCTTTGACAGATTGGCCTCCGTGCCATGGCCTCAAATAATAACAGAATAATTTTCCAAGAGACATGGTGTTGCAATGTAAGATTTTGCATGTAACTTCATAAATATTTTGTATGTCTTTAGTTGTAATTTAGGCAAAGCAATGTAATTTAGTGTTTAAAGGGGGGGGGCGCCCGCGGGGGGGGGGGGGGGGTGGGTAATTTTACGACAGGATTTGGGGGATGTGTCTTAAACCAGTTTGGCGAGTGTTTCTCTGCTAAAGTCTTTCAACCCCCGCAAGAAAGCCAGGTTACGTTAACATATGGTTTGGGGGCAGGTGTTAAGATGTTCTTTTTCCCCCATTGGTCTGAAGTATGGTTGTTTAGAATTGGCTTGGATCAGAAGCTTTCAAGTACCATGATGCCCTATTGGCTCTAGGGGTTGGACAGAACATCTATAAATGTACTTAACCTCACAATCTCTCTCTTACTAACCAACATATGATGAAGAAGCATCTCTCTTACTAACCAACATATGATAAAGAAGCATCTCTCTTACTAACCTCTGATGATGAAGACAACACAATGAAGAGCACAGTTTGGCAGCCATGTTGAGACAGGCTTGTGGCCTGTTCTGAAGAAAGCTGAACACCAATGATGCCTTAACTAGAGACATTAAGTAACAAACCATTTAATCAGGTCGTATGGTTGCCAATATTCAAATGTACTTTGCATTTTGTTATTATTTATGAATATTATCAATAATACATTGTTTAATGTGTAATGTAACTCCTGCTTGTCTTTTTACTACATCTAATTGCCTGAGGTTATAGATATAGAAGGGAAGGTGGGGATAAGTTATATACAATAACACCTTATAAACAGTGGTAAGTCTGTGGGATTAGGCATTCTGATTTGAGGCTACTTATTAATAATACAATAGGGGAAAGTAGAGCGATATATATAATACTCTACTAAAGACAAAACACATGGGCTTGAAGAAAAACACTTAGAATGTATCTATTGACTGATGTATCGACCTTTGTAAAAGTCCACAACTATCCTTCTGTAAGGCCTCTCAAGAAAGACCTAAATTGATCACATGTATTTTAAACTATCTAACAGGACATGCTGTTTGTCCTATTTCACCATGACAAATATGCCCTCACGAGGAATGCTTAACTGACCTCAGTTCACCCCACATGCTCACTTAGCAGCTATTAAAATATTTACAGAATGTGAAAGAAATAACTGAGCAAAATGTGAACACTACAGTTAGGAAATGAATCATGTCCTGTGAGTAAAACACAAAAATCTTATCTGAACTCCACAGAAAAGTAAAATAAACTCAGCAGGGACTTTCTGTATGACCACCATAAATGTAGAAATAAAAAAAACAACAACAGTCAGTTCAATCAGAAGTCTATTGAACTGGCCACGATTAATCCAATGGTGGGTAGTACAGTGACGCAGTAGTTAGTGCTACTGCCTCACAGTATCCGAGCACTGGATTTAAATCCCAGCTCAAGCACTCATGAAGTTTACAGATTCTCTCCTCTGACTACTGTATATGGCTTTTTCTTTGTGTACTCCATTTTCCTCTCTCTCCACATCTGACAGACATTTTGTTAGTTTTGGTTAATTTTTGACATAAAACTGGCCCTGCAATAGACTGCCATCTTATCTAGGGACTGTTCCTGTATTTTTGTCTGATGTTCCAGTAATAGGCTTCTTCTTCCTGGAATCTCAATTTTATTATGTTTGTGTGTATAATGAAGGATGAATAATAAACTGTTTGGAGCAAAGAGATGGCACATTGGTACTCCATGAAATGCTGCTGGAAGTCACAGCACATATGAAATGGACAGAGTGCATCACTCTGCCAACTTATACTAGTATTTTTTTTAGATATACAGTAAAATAAAATAAAAGTGCTTACCTGTACACTCTTAACACCAGCTCTGCAAAAGTATCTCTTTACTTCAATGTCTATTTCACAATTGGCTACATAGCTGTTAATAAGATAAAAATGAAAACAGCACATCAGTATTTAAAATACCATGCCACTGAAGGAAGTGTGGCCTATCTGCTAAAACACTGGACTCTATATCACAACAATACCGATTGAAAATCCACTACAAGCTCAATACAAAACTAAGTTAAACAATCAACATACACAGCATTAGCTAAGTAAATAAAAGCAATGTACATAGGTAAATATAATGTTACGAGCACACCCTAAAAAACAAAACATGCTGGGATCAAAATAAATCAAGGGAAAGGAAAACTGTACATGTTACTGACTAACATTGAAGAGCTGGTAAAAATGATTTCAAGGCTTCCAAAATGAATAGTTCAATTTATCACTTTTTAGAAAATCCTACAACTGAATGTCATACCTTCATAGGTCTTGATATGACTATCATTTGTAGCTATACAAATGGCAGCAAAGTAAGATACATCTTGAGGAAGGCAGAATCTTAACACGTGATTGGCGGAGGACTCGACTGGTCTGCCTACAATCTTTTCTGGTGTATTCTCTGGTAATTTTCAATGTACCAAAGGTTCATTGACGAGCAAAACAATCACATCAGCATTTTGTAGTATTAATATGTGTGTGTAAATCATGACGCTCTCCAAGGCAGTGGGACACTTTTATATTGTTTTAATACAAATATTGGTATTAATATACTAACGATTGAAATCTCAGAATTCTTATTCTTATAATTAGCCTAATAAAGAACAAAGCTAAGGAAAAAATCTGGTAACACTAGATTGAACTGAAAGAGGTTTTGAGTGTCAGAAGATCTATTCCTCTTTTCTTATAAGCTGAACATTGAATGCATCCTGATTCAGCATCCTTGTACTCATTTTGTCTATTAAAATAAAGCTATTCTGCATATCTGAAAGCTGAAGTAATTAAGGGAAAGCAGCAGATCAAAGGTCCTTTAGATTATAATTAATTATATATATTAGCTATTAGAAAGATGGCTCCTGTTGGTGGATAACTTCAAAAGCCATGATGTTTCTAGTTGTGCTTGACAGTAAATGAGATTAAATATCACCACTGCTACTGATAACAAGTGTGCAGTCCATGGACAGTTTTTATTTGAAACGCAAATTCTCTGTAGTTAAAATGGTGATTTATGTTTTTCTCTATAGGGTCACTTCGTAAGATGAAAGCTAAATCAAGACCTGGACTTGAGCTGAAGTGAACTGCTGAAGAAAATAACTTCCAGCCTACTGGCAAGACAAAAGTCATAACATCAGCGGGGAAAGCATTTTTATAGAAATAGGTGATAGACTAAATCAGAAAAAATGTTCTGCCTCAACCAAAATGGAGAGTTAGTGATCTAGCAGTGCTAGAAAAGGTCCAGAGAAGAGCGACTAGGCTGAGTCCAGGGCTACTGGGGTTGAATTATGAGGAAAGATTAAAAGAGCTGAGCCTATACAGTTTAAGCAAAAGCAGATTAAGAGGTGACATGATTGAAGTGTTTAAAATTATGAAGGGAATTAGTACAGTGGATTGAGACTGTTATTTTAAAATGAGTTCATCAAGAACACAGGGACACAGTTGAAAACTTGTTAAGGTTAATTTTGCACAAACATTAGGAAGTTTTTCTTTACACAAAGAACGATAGACACTTGGAATAAGCTACCAAGTAGTGTGGTAGACAGTAAAACTTTAGGGAATTTCAAAACTCGACTCGACGTTGTTTGGAAGAAATAAGTGGATAGGACTTTGTTGGGCTGAATGGCCTGTTCTTGTCTAGAGTGTTCTAATGTTCTAATGAAACATGCAGGTTTTGATTCGCTTACGGTTTTGTGAAACTGACACTAAAATTACTTTTGCAAGCTATTTTGGAATTGCAAAATTTGGGATTTTAAAGGATTTTTTGGGAGTAGAAAACAAACAATATTGCTTCCTGAAGACTTGTTCACACTTCCATGTTTAATAGTGTTCTTTTCTGCAGTGATGTAACACATAATTCTCTTTATGCTTCTCTTTCACATCAGAAGTGCAGTACACTTTTTAGATTTGATATACTGCATATTTTCTACACCAAAACACACCATCATGCACATTGCTGTGTTTTCTTCGACAGCAAAATGTTACTAAATGGAAAGTCACCCTGCTGTTACCCTGCAAATGATTATCCTAGTTGAGGATATGCACATTTTGGTGACTTTTCTTCAATTAGAGAACGGTAAATAAATGATAAATAACAAGCAGACACAAGCAGATTTAATGAATGAAACCGCTTCTAGACAGGAGCTTAAATTAATTTTTTTGGATGTGAAACACAATTTATTTAGCAATTTTGTTTTGTTTTTGCAATGGAAAGCACTATGTTTTGTTGTGAATTAAATTTTGCCAACTAGAGAGATGCAATCCCAGATATTCAAACAAAACAGAGACATAAAACATTAAGTATATTTTTGAATTTTCAAGAGGATTTGATTCTGAAACCCGTATTTTAATCTGTAAAAAATACAAGAAATATAACACACTGTACTGTTAATCTGCTCTATTTTTAGACCAATCATTACTGCTGTTGTCCATCATGAAGTTTAAGCTGTCTCCATTTCCACTAAACCCCTTAACAGATACAGTGCTGGGGTGGGATGTCATGCACAATGGTTACAATTCTTTTCTGAAAGACACCAACAAATGATTTCCAGGGAAGGAATATTACAGACAGACCTCAGTATGTGCATCTCGGGAACTGCAGGTCTGACATTGTGGTCAGCAACACAGGAGCACCGCAGGGGACTGTACTTTCTCCGGTCCTGTTCAGCCTATATACATCAGACTTCCAATACGACTCGGAGTCCTGCCATGTGCAAAAGTTCACTGATGACACTGCTATTGTGGGCTGCATCAGGAGTGGGCAGGAGGAGGAGGAGTATAGGAAGCTAATCAAAGACTTTGTTAAATGGTGCGACTCTAACCACTTACACCTGAACACCAGCAAGACCAAGGAACTGGTGGTGGATTTTAGGAGGCCCAGACCCCTCATGGACCCAGTGATCATCAGAGGAGACTGTGTGCAGAGGGTACAGACCTTTAAATACATGGGAGTGCAGCTGGATGATAAATTGGACTGGACTGCCAATACTGATGCTCTGTGTAAGAAAGGTCAGAGCCGACTATACTTCCTTAGAAGGTTGGTGTCCTTCAACATCTGCAATAAGATACTGCAGATGTTCTACCAGACAGTTGTGGCGAGTGCCCTCTTCTACGCGGTGGTGTGCTGGGGAGGCAGCATAAAGATGAAGGACACCTCACACCTGGACAAACTTGTGAGGAAGGCAGGCTCTATTGTAGGCACGGAGCTGGACAGTTTGACATCTGTGGCAGAGCGATGGGTGCTAAGCAAACTCCTGTCAATCATGGAGAATTCACTGCATCCACTGAACAGTGTCATCTCCAGGCAGAGGAGCAGCTTCAGTGACAGACTGCTGTCACTGTCCTGCTCCAGTGACAGACTGAGGAGATCGTTCCTACCCCACACTATGCAACTCTTCAATTCCACCCGTAAATGTTAACATTATACAAAGTTATTGTCTGTTTTTACATGCATTTTTATTACTCTTAATTTAATTTAATATTGTTTTTTGTATCAGTATGCTGCTGCTGGATTATGTGAATTTCCCCTTGGGATTAATAAAGTATCTATCTATCTATCTAATTCCATTTATTACTATACAAGCTACTTCCAATAAACATGTGTAAATTGTTGTACTCTTTATTAATATTAGTAAAATAATGTTTAAAATAACACAAAAGACTATGTGATAACATACACAACAAACAATTTAATTGGACTATTATGATTCATAACACTGATTACATAAGTACTGTAACTGGTAATGTATAGTAGATTAAAGTGAAGCCAGATAACAAAAGATGAAGCTGACAAATGTAACAATTTCTTAATAAAATTATTTTCTGCACATGATCAGGTGAGCAGCAGCAGCAGCACAATTCTGTTGTTTTCCTTGCAGTAAATGATCACGGGGAACACAGTGCTAAGCACACACTCAGTAACCAAGTTATGTCACAGATCAGACAGGAATACAATAATGTAAAGGAGGCGAGGCAGCCATTCAAAAGAGACCCAAACCACCTGCTGCTACATGAGCAGTGAACAAAGCTTAATTGTACAGATCTTTATGAATTTACCCTGCAAACACTACTATAAAAACTGTGAAAGTTCAAATATAAAATTCAATTTAAAATTAGCTAGAAAAAAATGAGAAAGAGTTAAAAAATCAGCACCGTTGTATGTTTTTGGGAGGAAGGTGTCTGAAGAAGCCTGAGGCTTGATATCTTTGGGAAAAAGTTTATTCCATAGCATTTTCTGCACTCCACAGAACTTAGTAACAAGAATGAGGTATACTGTACTGCACTTTTTTACATTTACCATATTCTTTCGGCCAGCACAAATATTAAACTTCAAAACATAATTTTGTCTCCTTTTTTAAAATTTGAATGCAAGTAAAATATATTTAGCATCCCATGACATTTCAGTACGGGGTCATCTGGTGTTGGTGCCTATTCTGTTGGCACTGGGCACAAGGTGGGAACCAACTCTAGGCAGGAGACCATTTAAATGGTAAACCCTGCATTAGTATCTTTTTAAAAAAAATAGTTTATTCATAATAATCATCATATCATGCAATTCCTATTCCTTTGACACGTACACACATACCTAACTATGTCTTGTCAGGTTTTTATATTCTAAGTTCTGGGGTATGTTGCTTTGAACTCCTCACAGTTAATAACGGATTTGCTTTTTGGCCTGTTCTACCAGTTGCTAAATACAAGATTTCAATTTTATCATAGCCTGGATCAAACATTTTTAAATGGCGTGTTAAGTCCTGACAAGAACAAGCACAATTGTTTGTGTGACAGTATATTATTGAAAAGTCTTGACAATTATCTCACATTGTTATGAGTAATTAATTAAAAATCTAGATAATCATAAAGAGTTTACAAACCTTTTCTTGCAAATCTGGTCAAGAAATTTAGTTTTTATTCAACCAATCATTAGAATGACCAGGATACATGATCTGAATTATGTTGACTGTGGTATGTGCCAGATGTGCTGTTTAAGCCATCTTAGAAACAGATGCTATTCTTGGATTTTCAAACACTTGAGTTTCCAGAGTTTAGAGAATGGTGTGATAAACAAAACTTCCAGTGAAATTCTGTGGAATTTTAATGAGTTCAGAAGAGAATGGCCAGACTTGTTCTAGCTAAAAGGAAACCAACAAGTTCTAAAATAGCATCTCTTTAAATTTGTTGTGAGCAGTATGACTGAAGTAGGCCACCATCAAGCAGATGAGCCACAGCAACAGAAGGTCATGCCTGTCCTACTCCTTTCAGATATGGCAGCAGTGAACGAGATCGCAAAAACTGGAGAATTGCAGATTGGAAAAATGTTGACTGGTGTTAACTAATCTGATTTCTTTTAAGAAATGCACATAAGCAGGACATCATAATTTGACATAAAGTGCATGAATCCATAAATCGCTCCTGCGTGAACGGCAAAGGCCTGTAGTAGTAGTAGTAGTAGTGCAATGGCATGGCAGTTGTTTTCCTGGCATACATTATGTCATTTAATCCTACAGGAGTGTCAGTTGAAAGCACTGCTGCCTATCATAAGCATGCATTTAAAGCCATATTCAACTTTTTTTTTTCTTTTTTTAATGACTACTTTTAGCAAAGGGCAGCACAGTGGCGCAGTGGTAGCGCTGCTGCCTTGCAATAAGGAGACCTGGGTTCGCTGTCTGGGTCCTTCCTGCGTGGAGTTTGCATGTTCTCCCCATGTCTGCATGGGTTTCCTCCGGGTACTCCGATTTCTTCCCACAGTCCAAAGACGTGCAGGTTAGGTGGATTGGCAATTCTAAATTGTCCCTAGTGTGTCCTTGGTGTGTGTGCCCTGCAGTGGGCTGGCTCCCTGCCCGGGATTTGCTCCTGCCTTGCGCTGGCTGGGATTGGCTTCAGCAGACCCCCGTGACGCTGTGTTAGGATATAGCGGGTTGGACAATGACTGACTGATGACTGACTTTTAACATAATAGTTATCAAGCAGAATGAACATGTGACTGAAAAATCTGCAGAAACTGTGTGATGCTTTCTAATCCATGTGGACTTAGGAACATACGTTTCCACCACTTTGTTGAATCCATTCTGGACTCAAATGGTGTTACTTGCCAAATATCAAGTCCAACTAATATTGTGATACCTGTGCATTCTGGCAACACAAATATTAGAAGACACCACTAATACATTAAATGTCCAGTTTGTCAGGAAGGTGCTGTTGATTAACTTGTTAATTAAGTTATTAGGTTTATATCTCCATTTCGTTATCACTTTTCATAACAGTGATATGGACTTAATTAGTATTTGATTTCCGATATACAGTGGAACCTCGGTTTACGATTAACTTGGTTTACGAGTGTTTTGCAAGACGAGCAAAAATTTTTAATAAATTTTGACTTGATAAATGAGCGATGTCTTGCAATACGAGTAGTATGGATAAACTTTGTCTGCTTAGCGTCATGTGATCACAACTGAGCTGATGGTTCTTCTCTCTCTCTCCTTATCTCGCTCGCTCGCCCAGTGCGTCTCTCTCTCTCTCTCTCCTTATCTCGCTCGCTCGCCCAGTGCGTCTCTCTCTCTCCTTATCTCGCTCGCTCGCTCGCCCAGTGCGTCTCTCTCTCTCTCTGGCAATCGTCCCCTATTCTCCGTCTGAGTCTGTGTGCCTCACTCATATAGTCAACATCTGTTTACTACAGCATTGTGACTGTGTGTGTGCGCTGTGAAGTGCGAGTCCCCATCTTGCTCCCCAAAACACGAAGCTGAGTCTCAGTACTTTAACACCAGCTTTATTTAGCTTGAAACAGCAACAGCGCTGTTATTTATTGTACCGGGATCTTCATAATGTTCCTTGCATCTTGTATGACCCATTGACGACAGGCGCTTATAGCATGTCTGCGATCTTTTTGGATGCGCTTATATGGCGAACTGCTACAGCGCTAGGAGACTGCGATTGCTTTGGGACGCTCTTCCGCGTGTTGTCCCGTTGGGTGGAATCCCACATGAGTTTAGAAACTCACACCAGCCATGATTCTTTTTAAAGGTAAAGTGCAGGTTAATTTGTATTATGTATTTTACTTTATATTTTGTATTAATCATTTTTATATGAATAGTTTTGGGTTGTGGAACGAATAATCTGAGTTTCTATTATTTCTTATGGGGAAATTCGCTTTGATATACGAGTGCTTTGGATTGCAAGCACGTTTCCGGAATGAATTATGCTCGCAAACCGAGGTTCCACTGTATTTCTAAGCTTTCTTTTAGTACTTTGATTTTTATTGTTCAGTGTACTTTTCCAATGGGCGGTACCGTTTTGTGGTCACAAACATGACACTTTACACCATACAAGAATGAACAGTGAAGTGCCGAAACACTGACTCAATAAAAGAAAGACTTTGTGAAAGGCCAGCATTCAAACAAATGAAACAGAAAAAGGATTTAAGGCTTTCGTTCAGGTTTCATTTCATAGCTTTGGTTCTGGTTTCATACTAGTGCTGTGAGGACACGTTAACAACAAATCTGAAGTACAGACCCAACTCTGCTAATGTTCTCATCTATTCAAATCATTTTCAAATCTCTGCCATAAAGTTTTTCCTTGGGACATTCAGCTCACCCTGCCAAACAATGCTATAGGTGTGTTAGGATGTTGTACATTAATGAAATTCCTGATATAATTAGAAGGCAAGTATCTAACCTATCCTAAAAGATTTATTCTTAGTCAACTTTTGAACAATTCTTGTCCTTGTGGGTTACTAAATGAAATGTCCATTGATTACAATCGCCTCAGCAACAGGTCTTAGTCAACACAAGCACTTTGCTGCCTGTTTAAAGAAAGTGCAGTTATTTTCCTTTTTAAATGACCCATGGCTACTTTAGTGTGAGAAAAACCAAAATGACAGTAGAAAGAAACTCACTTGATTATGTGACTTTAGTAACTGCTTTGACTGATTTCTGTGTTGTTTGGGTAAGGGGGAAGTTGCTATTTTCTAATAATAGTATTGCTTTCTAAGTACAGTTTTAAGAAGTTTATTAACTGAAAACAACTAGTTTAAATTATCATGTAGCTGTCTTGATGTGAATAGAGCAAGTAAAAAAATGGAAAGAAACAAATAATGGCTGAAGCTCACATTTATAAAATCCCTAGGTATGCCAAAGGAAGTATGGACTACTGAGTATAATTTTTTCCTAATGTTGGGCCAAGAACAATGTACATGCTGTTAGACAATAAGAGTTTTCTTTGGCCAAAGAAAGTTTTACCAATTATTTACCTGATTTGGAGGTCCAGAATGATCTGCCTTTTGTCCACATTTTCAGTGTATACTTTCACGCCATCTATTCTGAGTGGCTAAAATCATAAAAAAAGATACAAAAATAATTAAGAAAAAAATTAAACACAAAAATAAAGTAAATAAAACAATCAAATGCATTATGTTGACCCTATAGCAAATAGTGTTAGGGTAACCTCAACACTCCTCCCTTTATGCTCCATCAGTGCTCAAACCCAAACCAAAGCCCTTCAATTGTCCAACTTTATGTTGGTCAGATGATCAGAATTGAAAGACACACCATATGTGATTGACCATAAGTCAGGCTAAAAAAGCACATTATTTCACTTTCTTTTACTAAATTCAAAAAAGAAAAATCTGAAAATACTCAGAAGAATGGACAAGTGAACAGGTGAAGATATGCAACTGAAATTAATTCCGCTGTCTCATATTTATGCCCTGATCTCATGAAGACATATTCTGTGCAGTTTCAGCATGTGTGTTTCATACCATGAAGGGAAAAAGCTGACAATTCTGTGAGGATCATCATTCCTGTAAAAAGCATCTGGGTTTGTTTCTCTCTCTTACTGGATGAGGTTTTCAGATGTATGCATGCATGCAAAATACATTGGCTGTTTTAATCCAATAACAATAATGTACAGAATGGGTACAATCAAACATTGAAAAGACAACAGGATTTGTCAGGTTTGCAACTGTGATGTTTACTCCATTAGGCAGTTATAGCTCTCAAAGTGTAAGGTGTTTTGTACTTTTGATTTATTGGTTTTGTCAATCTTGTCATTACTGCTCCCCCACCCAGCTCCACCTGTTCTGCATTTACATTTTGTACATTTTTGGTAGTTATACTTAAGTCCCTTTCCACCCTTCAGCTATGGCCTTACTAGTGTTTTACTGTACATTCCCCCTGACTGCCTCGGCTCCTTGCTGAGGCATAGCGTTGCCCAGTTTTGTTGTTTGGCTCTCCTTAATGCGCTTCCCTTGTTTGTCACGTTGGGGTCCTTGAGTGACCCTATTCCCCTAAAAAATTCCTCAAATACGACTGTTAGCTTCATTCAGTTTATATCTGTAATCCCATGCAATTAGATAGAGTACTGGAAAAGGAAGGAGAAACGTTACATATTTATTAATGTAGTATAGATGATATTTTAAATCTTCAAATATTATAACTAGTGCTAAACAAAATGTGACTTTGTGAACTATAAAAATTGACAGTACTAGTTTTGGGCAGTGCATAAACTTGTAGTTACACTCGATTCTCTTCTTTGTCAGCTCATTGTCTACGTTGGGTCAGACAGGCTACATTTGGTCACCAAGACAGGCTTGGTCTTATCCTTCATAGATGGAGAAATGTCAGAGAGAGAAAATGCTTTTGCAAGCCTTTTATTATTGTACTCTGATGCCCCAGACTCACCCATGTAACAGCTCAAACACACCACCCTCCCTCAAGTCCAATTCTGAACTTGTCAGCATTTTTTCCCATAGAATCAATGCTGGAGTACCTGTGGTTTCATTATCCATGGGGTTTTTCAAGAATGTAACCCCAGTGGATAATGAAAATTAATTGTGGATACTTAGACAATTGTTTTAACATTTACATTGTGGGAAATGAATATTAAAAACAATGTTATCAACATATATGCTAAATATTATTGCCTGACACACCCTGTCCTATCTTTAAGTTTATTGGTATTTTTTGTTTTGGATGCTTTGGTCTTCTTGGACTTTGGTTATTGCCTTGTGGCTTAGAAGTTTGGTAGGTGTATTTGGTTTAGTCACTTTGGATTCCCTTTTGCTTTTTTTGTATTTAACATTTTAATTGACATTAACTTTTGTTACTACCGTATTTTTTATTTAACTTTTGTTTTGCAGTTGAGTTTGTTTAGAAATTGTGGAGTTCCTCTAGTCTTGTAACATATTTTTGAATTCTAAAAAAAATGTTGGTTACTTTTGAACACTGAACTTTTTTGATTTAATAAAGTAAATGAAATCATTTGAATATATCATTCAAGTTGATGTCATTTTAGGCCGGGTGGCTTATTCTCTTTTCCCTTTGGGTGGGTTTTTAAGGCCTTGTGGCTTTCTTGTAAGTATTCAGTCCTTTTTGAATTTCTTAGGTCAAAATCATAACAAAGCATTTCATGAGATCTATAAAGACAACAAAAACATTCAATATGCTCAATTCCCTATACACTGTTACGTTCTGGGCTCTGTGTTGAGCAAAATAAATTAATAAATAGCTCTTTACAAAAGCATGCTTTATTCTTAAAGTATCAGAAAGATTTAGAGTCTTTGGGCAAAAAATAAAACAAAAGTAATCTAATCATTAATATAACTTGATTTCTCAGTCTTCTCAGACTTAATAAACTTCAAAGGCATCTTCTTCGATTCTATGTTCAGGACAAATGCCCCATAGCAGAGGAAAGTCGATTGCATTAGTGAGACAAGCACATTTAAAGATTTTTATTACAGTAAGATCTGAGAGTTGTCAAGGCAATTAGCAAGCAGAAAGGTTCAGTATCTCTCTGAGCAGTGTTGAAACTAAATCCTGCCTACAAAGGAAAAGCACAGCATTTTCCACCCTATACAGTATGTATTTATATAAAATCGAAAGGTGAATCTTATAGTAAATCCAATCCAAAACATCCAATAGACCTGAGAGGTTCTTATCATGTATTAATAAAGGGTTGTCAAGAAAAAAAACTGACAATATTTTTAAAAAAAGTTACTTAGATAACATTTAGAATATGTAAAATGTAAAACTATAGCTTAACAGTTCTGGCTAACTTGCTTAGTTTTCTTTATAAACAGTTACATTACTACCTGCATTTTTGTGGGGTGTGAAAGACATGTCAAGCAGCACAGCTTTAAACAAGCAAAAAGCCCTCCAGAAATCACACAAATCCAAAGCACAACAGGGATGTTCACAAACTACATTATATTGTAATTGCCAAAAAAATAATCAATGAGAGATCAGTTCACCTCTCTACCCAGCCATGGCACAGAGTCAGCCAAATTCACACCTACTTAAAATGCCACAGACAATAGAAAGAAAAAAGTGGGGTGGGTGCACATTGACTGCTGTTTGGATATGACATTAAACTGTTAGATTTTTTTAAAATATTTTTTGAACAATTAATCTTTTTTTTATATATAACACTAATGAACAGAGCACACACTCATTATGCACTTTCACTTTATAAAGCAAAGAAGAGTAAAATTCAAAGACGCAAGATAAAATACAAGAAAAAGCACAAGAAAACACATTTTGAAGAGTCTACGCAAATTAACATAAGCCCGGATAAATGGGGAGGGTTACGTCAGGAAGGGCATTCCGGTGTAAAAATTTGCCAAATCAATATGCGGACAACAATACAAAGTTACATACCAGATCGGTTGAGTCCCAGGTTAACAATGACCGCCACCAGTACCGTTAGCTAACAGGGTGCTGGCGGAAATTGGGCTACTGTTGGCTGAAGAAGAAGAAGGAGAGGGGGGAGACGTGTCTGGAGGCAGGAAGAGAGGAGGAAAGTAAAGAGAGTGGAACTGAGGGCAGGAACTTTGAATGTTGGCAGTATGACTGGTAAGGGGAGAGAGTTAGCAGATATAATGGAGAGAAGGAAGGTTGATATATTGTGCATGCAAGAGACTAAATGGTAGGGGAGTAAGGCCAGGTGGATTGGAGGTGGATTCAAATTGTTCTATCATGGTGTGCATTGGAGGAGAAATGGACTAGGGGTTATTGTGAAGGAATAGTATGTCAAGAGTGTTTTGGAGGTGAAAAAGAGTGTCAGGTAGAGTAATGATTATGAAGCTGGAAACTGAAGGTGTGATGATGAATGTTGTTAGTGCATATGCACCGCAAGTTGGGTGTGCAATGGATGAGAAAGAAGATTTTTGGAGTGAGTTAGATGAAGTGATGAACAGTGTACCTAAGGGGCAGAAAGCGGTGATTGGAGCGGATTTCAATGGGCATGTTGGTGAAGGGAACAGTGGAGACAAGGAGGTGATGGGTAGGTATGGTGTCAACGAGAGGAATGAAGAAGGTCAGAGTATAGTGGATTTTGCCAAACGGATGAATGTGGCTGGGATGAACATGTATTTTAAGAAGAGGGAGGAACATAGGGTTATGTACAAAGGTTTAGGAAGATGCACGCAGGTAGATTACATCCTATGCAGAAGAGTTGATCTAAAGGAGATTGAAGACTGCAAAGTGGTGGCAGGGGAAAGTGTAGTTAAGCAGCATAGGATGGTGGTCTCTAGGATGATGTTGGAGATCAAGAAGAGGAAGACACTGAGGGCAGAGCCAAGGGTCAAATGGTGGAAGTTGAAAAAGGAAGACTGCAAGGTTGAGTTTAGGGAGGAGGTGAGACAGGCACTGGGTGGCAGTGAAGAGTTACCAGACAGCTGGGAAACTACAGCAGATGTAGTAAGGGTAACAGAAAGAAGGGTGCTTGGTGTGACATCTGGAAAGAGGTAGGAGGAAAAGGAAACCTGGTGTTGGAATGGGGAAATACAGGAGAGTATACAGAGGAAGAGGATGGCAAAGAAGAAGTGGGATAGTCAGAGAAATGCAGAAAGTAGACAAGAGTACAAGGAGATAAGGTGCAAGGTGAAGAGAGAGGTGGTGAAGGCTAAAGAAAAGGTGTATGATGAGTTGTAAGAGAGGTTGGACACTAACGGGGGAGAAAAGGACCTGTACCGATTGGCTAGACAGAGGGACCGAGCTGGGAAAGATATGCAGCAGGTTAGGGTGATAAAGGATAAAGATGGAAACATACTCACAAGCGAGGAGAGTGTGTTGAGCAGATGGAAAGAGTACTCTGAGTGGCTGATGAATGAAGAGAACGAGAGAGAGAAGACGTTGGATGATGTGGAGATAGTGAGCCAGGAAGTGCAACGGATTAGCAAGGAGGAAGTAAGGACAGCTATGAAGAGGATGAAAAATGGAAAGGCCGTTGGTCCAGATGATATACCTATGGAAGCATGAAGGTGTTTAGGAGAGATGGCAGTGGATTTTTTAACCAGATTGTTTAATGAAATCTTGGCAAGTGACAGGATGCCTGAGGAGTGGAGAAAAAGTGTACTGGTGCCGATATTTAAGAATAAGGGGGATGTGCAGGACTGTAATAACTACAAGGGAATAAAATTGATAAGCCACAGCATGAAGTTATGGGAAAGAGTAGTGGAAGCTAGGTTAAGAAGTGAGATGATGATTAGTGAACAGCAGTATGGTTTTGTGCCAAGAAAGAGCACCACAGATGCAATGTTTGCTCTAAGGATGTTGATGGAGAAGTTTAGAGAAGGCCAGAAGGAGTTGCATTGCGTCTTTGTGGACCTGGAGAAAGCATATGGCAGATATTTACAAGGGAAGTGTGACAGTGGTGAGGTCTGCGGTAGGAGCGACGGATGCATTCAACGTGGAGGTGGAATTACATCAGGGATCAGCTCTGAGCCCTTTCTTATTTTCAATGGTGATGGACAGGTTGACAGACGAGATTAGACAGGAGTCCCTGTGGACTATGATGTTTGCTGATGACATTGTGATCTGTAGTGATAGTAGGAAGCAGGTCGAGGAAACCCTGGAGAGGTGGAGATATGCTCTAGAGAGGAGAGGAATGAAGGTCAGTGGGAACAAGACAGAATACATGTGTGTAAATGAGAGGGAGTTCAGTGGAATGGTGAGGATCCAGGGAGTAGAGTTGGCGAAGATGGATGAGTTTAAATACTTGGGATCAACAGTACAGAGTAATGGGGATTGTGGAAGAGAGGTGAAAAAGAGAGTGCAGGCAGTGTGGAATGGGTGGAGAAGAGTGTCAGGAGTAATTTGTGACAGACGGTTATCAGCAAGAGTGAAAGGAAAGGTCTACAGGACGGTAGCGAGACCAGCTATGTTAAATGGGTTGGAGACGGTGGCACTGACCAGACAGCAGGAGATAGAGATAGAGGTGGCAGAGATAAAGATGCTAAGATTTGCATTGGGTTTGACAAGGATGGATAGGATCAGAAAGGAGTACATTAGAGGGTCAGCTCAAGTTGGACGGTTGGGAGACAAAGTCAGAGAGACGAGATTATGTTGGTTTGGACATGTGCAGAGGAGAGATGCTGGGTATATTGGGAGAAGGATGCTAAGGATAGAGCTGCCAGGCAAGAGAAAAAGAGGAAGGCTTAAGCAAAGGTTTATGGATGTGGTGAGAGAGGACATGCAGGTGATGGGTGTAACAGAACAAAATGCAGAGTGACAGGAAGATATGGAAGAAGATGATCCGCAGTGGCAACCTCTAATGGGAGCAGCCGAAAGAAGAAGAAGAAGTGATTACAAAAGAGTGCATTGGCAGCATGAACGGATGATACAGCAGAGTCAGGTTCACTAGAGGATTAAAAATAAAATCTAATTACAGGTATAGCCAATAAAAACTGTAATCTGAATGTGACTGATGATGGAGTTTCATTAACTGACTCAGGGAATATTCCAGATGGTAGGGTAGCACAGCTATTCTAAAATCTGAGTAAACATTTGTTTTGTATTTAAATTCTGGACATATTTTTATGAGTGTGTGTTGTACGGTACGTAGCAAAGTACACAACAATATAAAGAGTTTAAGGTGATATTTCAGTCACACTTGAAAACAGTGCCATAAAAAAGTATTTGCCTCTTCATGATTTCTTCTATTTTTGCTTATTCATAACACATGGCTGTGTATGACTGCCAAACAAATTTAGTATAATACAAAGACAACTCAAGTATACACAATAGAGTTTTTAAATGATTATTTGATTTATTGAAGGAACAAACTTCATCAACCCATGTGAAAAAAATAACTGCCTCCATAGTCACTCAATCAACCAATAAACCAAATTTAAATGATAACAGGCTCAATTAGATTAGGCACATCCAAAGCTTGATTGTTGAATCTCACCAACACTTAAATAAGACCTTTCTAGTAATGTGAAGTTGACTCAAAGGTTTTAACAAGCAGCACAGCATGCCTCGATTAAAAGAAAACCTGCCAAAAGAAAGTTACTGAAATATATCAGGGTTACAAAGCAATCTCAAAAATGTCAGGACTCCAGTGAACCAACATAAGAGCCATCATCTCAAAATGCAGAAAACTTGTAACAGTGGTAAATGTGTCCAGGAGTGACTGGCCTAGCCCAGTTACTCCAAGAGCTTTGAAAACTCCTCTGGGAAGTCATGGAAGAACCCAGATGAATATCTAAGGAACTGTAGGCTTTTCTCATTCAAGATTCCACCATTAGAAAGACAATAATGGTTTCCATGGGAGAGTTGCAAGGCGAAAACCACTGCTAAACAATGGCTCCCGTTACATCTGACATAAAGGGAACATAAGCTTTCCATAATAAGAACCTCATGCCGAATGTCAAACAAGGTGGTGGCAGTGTGATGGTGTGAGGACGCTTTGCTGCTTCAAAGTCTGGGTGACTTTCTGTAATTGAAGTAACTATGAATTCAGCTCTCAACCAGAAAATTATATACGATTGATATATTTAAGTAACTTTCTTTCTGCGGTCTTCTGGAATTTCTTTTGATTGAGGTACGTTATGCTGTTTGTTGAGACCTTTTAGCCAAATCACATTGATGGAAAGGTTCTATTTAAGTGATGTTCAGGTAGGTTCAGTTAAGCAGGTAGCAACCAAGCATGGGTACGTCTAATCTAATTTAACAGTATATTTAAATGTGGTTCATTGACTGACTGAATGACTAAGGGTAAAATTCCCTTTTCATATGATTGATGTACTCTCAGTTAGTGAACATTTTTCCTTTAATAAATCAAATTATAATTTAGAAACTGTGCATTGCTGTTACTCAGATTGTCATTTATATTATACTAAGATTGTCTGGGAATCAGAATCAATCAGGTCTAACGAAAAGCAAAAACAGAGGAAATAAGGAAGGGGTCAAATACGTTTTCATGGTAGTGTATCACTCAATGGTAGTCAGATCTTCATCTGATTGCTTATGTGACCCCTCTGTGGTTATAACCGTAATAAATTAGGTTAATGCTAAGCAAAACACATGAGCACTGCAGCCCTGACCCTTGCTGCACCTTGACATGAGTACTCATACACTAGTGAACCAAATGCTTCTAACAAAAGATAATTAGTCAAATTCAGATTTGCCTTACAAACCTGGCTCCACGATAAACAGATTTCATGCTGGTGTTCTACTTGATTACATCCTATCTAAAAACAAAAAATACTGTACTTGATGCTTGAAACCCTGCCTTACAAATCTCAAACACAGGGAAAAAATATAAAAAATGTATAATGGAAAACGCTTACCATTTAAAATAACTGCACTTAGGCATGTTGTGATGTTCTGTGAAATTAAACTGTGTAAAACAATGTTAGATGGACAGAGTTATTGACTGCTCTGATTTTGTGGAAAGGGAAAATACAGTGAAGTTCAGCTGTTTATAAGGATAAGTACATTCACACAAAGGAGGAAACTGAGTTAGAAAAAGTAATGCGTCACACCCTCAAACAATCTGAATAGAAATAAAAGTTAAATATAAAGGTAAAAGCAGAATACTTCACTTTCTTGTGATCCAGCCACACAAAAATCTGAAAAAGTGGTGCAGGACTCAAAGTAACTCAGATAGTGCTACACTCTGTTTGGCTTAAAAAGGCAGGCATAAAACAGCCTAGCACTACACTTAAATGGCAGGCTCTGGCCTGCCTGCATAGACCGAAAAATGCGGATGAGGCCTTTTGAGGCTAAAGCTATATATTATATACTAGCAAAATACCCACGATTTGCAGCGGAGAAGTAGTGTGTTAAAGAAGTTATGAAAAAGAAAAGGAAACATTTTAAAAATAACATAACATGATTGTCAATGTAATTGTTTTGTGACTGTTATGAGTGTTGCTGTCATCAAGGATTTGATTATCATTATTTCTTTCAATCAGGTTCGTATTTGGAGGATGTATTGTGTTCAAGTTATATTCCGTGTTTGTCAACTGTTGTAAAGATAACAGGTTTCATTCATCGAAGTGTTCACTACCCAAATCGGTACTCGTGAATCTAAGATGTTTAACAGGCATTCCCGGTATTAAGTTGTGGATTTGCATGCGAATATTTAGCGGCAGCGTGTCTATGAACTTAATTTAAACTTAAGCTTTACACCTTGCTTTCTTATTGATATGTCTACAAAGGCTTGTTCAGATTCAGAGGGTTGTTCCTTTCTTACTGCATCAATATACAGCTCGTCTTCCTCTTTACCTGAGACATCACACACTGAATGCATGGGTTTACCTTTCCCAGTCCTGCAAACTTCAGCGAAGTGGTTCAATTTACCACATTTTTCACACTGTCTTCCTTTAGCTGGACAATGACTTTTTCCACCGTGTGCTTTGTTTCCGCAGTACCTGCACTTATGGATATGCTTGTATGCGTCACACACTTCATATTCCTTTGCTGCCTTCTCAATTGTGTAATGCGTTTTTTGTTCAGCGCTCTTTGGAGGTCTTGCTTTTTGTGTGCGTACTGCGTTCACAGTCAGTTCACGTGAGCCGTAATCAAAAGTCTCGTTTATACCATGAGTCTTCTCATTAAACTTGTATCTCGCGAATATCGTATTTGTCGTAGGCATGACAAACTCCAGCGGCAGCGTGTCTATGAACTTAATTTAAAGTTAAGGTTTACACCGTGCTTTGTTTCCGCAGTTGCTGCACTTATGAATATGCTTGTATGTTTCATATTCTTTTGCTGCCTTCTCAATTGTGTAATGCTGACGGACGGCCTTATATGGGCAGGCACTCAATTACATGGGAGGCGTAATGATGAGGGACACAACTTCGCCTCACACAGCGAACGAGCTGCAGGATATGGCCATATTTGTGCCAAACACTATTCTATCCCTGACCATCTCATCTTTGTTTGCATAAGCACAGTCCTTCACCAGCAATTTTAACTCCGTTACAGCAATTTTAACTCTGTTACAAAGTGATCAAAAGTCTCATTTAGCTTTACACCTTGCTTTCCTATTCGTTTGCATAAGCACAGTCCTTCACCAGCAATTTTAACTCTGTTACAGCAATTTTAACTCTGTTACAAAGTGATCAAAAGTCTCGTTTATACCCTGCTTATTCTCATTAAACTTGTATCTCGCGAATATCGAATTCGTCGTAGGCATGACAAACGCCAGCGGCAGCGTGTCTATGAACTTAATTTAAACTTAAGGTTTACACCATGCTTTGTTTTCGTAGTAGCTGCACTTATGAATATACTTGTATGCATCACTCGCTTCATATTCTTTTGCTGCCTTCTCAATTGTGTAATGCGTTTTTTGTTCAGTGCTCTTTGGAGCTCTTCCTTGTTCTCCGCGTATTGCGTTCACAGTCAGTTCACGTGAGCCGTTCGGAGTACATGCATCGAAGGTTCTCAGCTGTGCTTGTGCTATCTATTGGGATCTTGCGATGTCCACAGCTTTATTTAATGTTAGCTAAGACCCGGCACTTAAAAGTTTCTCTCTTACTTTTGCTGAGTTTGTGCCAAACACTAGTCTATCCCTGACTATCCCATCTTCGTTTGCATAAGCACTGTCCTTCACCTGCGAATATTTAGCAGCAGCGTGTCTATTGGATTGCTGCCGACGGACGGCCTTATATGGGCAGGCACTCAATTACGTGGGAGGCGTGACGATGAGGGACGCAACTCCGCCTCACACGGCAACCGAGCTGCAGGCTATGGCCGTATATATGTACATAAGTAGGTTCCAGTTATGACCGTTACGTGTAGAATTTCGAAATGAAACCTGCCTAACTTTTGTAAGTAAGCTGTAAGGAAAGAGCCTGCCAAATTTCAGCCTTCTACCTACACGGGAAGATGGAGAATTAGTGATGAGTGAGTCAGTGAGTGGGTGAGTGAGTCAGTCAGTCAGTGAGGGCGTTGCCTTTTATTAGTATATACAAACCGGATTCCAAAAAAGTTGGGACTCTAAACAAATTGTGAATAAAAACTGAATGCAATGATGTGGAGATGGCAAATGTCTATATTTTATTTGTAATAGAACGTAAATGACAGATCAAACGTTTAATCCGAGTAAATGTATCATTTTAAAGGAAAAATATGTTGATTCAAAATTTCACGGTGTCAACAAATCCCCAAAAAGTTGGGACAAGTAGCAATAAGAGGCTGGAAAAAGTAAATTTGAGCATAACGAAGAGCTGGAAGACCAATAAACACTAATTAGGTCAATTGACAACATGATTGGGTATAAAAAGAGCTTCTCAGAGTGGCAGTGTCTCTCAGAAGCCAAGATGGGTAGAGGATCACCAATTCCCACAATGTTGCGCAGAAAGATAGTGGAGCAATATCAGAAAGGTGTTACCCAGCGAAAAATTGCAAAGACTTTGCATCTATCATCATCAACTGTGCATAACATCATCCGAAGATTCAGAGAATCTGGAACAATCTCTGTGCGTAAGGGTCAAGGCCGTAAAACCATACTGGATGCCCGTGATCTCCGGGCCCTTAAACGACACTGCACCACAAACAGGAATGCTACTGTAAAGGAAATCACAGAATGGGCTCAGGAATACTTCCAGAAACCATTATCAGTGAACACAATCCACCGTGCCATCCGCCGTTGTCAGCTGAAACTCTACAGCACAAAGAAGAGGCCATTTCTAAGCAAGATCCACAAGCTCAGGCGTTGTCACTGGGCCAGGGATCATTTAAAATGGAGTGTGGCAAAATGGAAGACTGTTCTGTGGTCAGACGAGTCACGATTCGAAGTTCTTTTTGGAAATCTGGGACGCCATGTCATCCGGACCAAAGAGGACAAGGACAACCCAAGTTGTTATAAACGCTCAGTTCAGAAGCCTGCATCTCTGATGGTATGGGGTTGCATGCGTGTGTGTGGCATGGGCAGCTTGCATGTCTGGAAAGGCACCATCAATGCAGAAAAATATATTCAGGTTCTAGAACAACATATGCTCTATTCTGAATAAAAAATAAAAATAAAAGTTGGCACCTCCACATCATTGCATTCAGTTTTTATTCACGATTTGTATAGTGTCCCAACTTTTTTGGAATCCGGTTTGTATATATATA
>JANRMT010062817.1:42325754-42401125 GCA_026402145.1 Polypterus bichir lapradei
GCAAAATGACACCTTTTATTGGCTAACTAAAAAGATTACAATATGCAAGCTTTCGAGGCAACTCAGGGCCCTTCTTCAGGCAAGATGTAATCACTGTAATCTTTTTAGTTAGCCAATAAAAGGTGTCATTTTGCTTGGCTCTTCTCTTGAGGTTTTCGAAAATGTATTAAAAATAAAAAAACTGAGAAATCACATGTACATAAGTATTCACAGCCTTTGCTCAATACTTTGTCGATGCACCTTTGGCAGCAATTACAGCCTAAAGTTTTTTTGAATATGATGCCACAAGCTTGGCACACCTATCCTTGGCCAGTTTCGCCCATTCCTCTTTGCAGCACCTCTGAAGCTCCATCAGGTTGGATGGGAAGCGTCGGTGCACAGCCATTTTAAGATCTCTCCAGAGATGTTCAATTGGATTCAAGTCTTGGCTCTGGCTGGGCCACTCAAAGCCACTCCTTTGACATCTTGGCTGTGTGCTTAGGGTTGTTGTCCTGCTGAAATATGAACCGTTGCCCCAGTCTGAGGTCAAGAGCGCTCTGGAGCAGGTTTTCATCCAGGATTTCTCTGTACATTGCTGCAGTCATCTTTCCCTTTATCCTGACTAGTCTCCCAGTTCCTGCCGCTGAAAAACATCCCCACAGCATGATGCTGCCATCACCATGCTTCACTGTAGGGATGGTATTGGCCTGGTGATGAGCAGTGCCTGGTTTCCTCCAAATGTGGCACCTGGCATTCACACCAAAGAGTTCAATCTTTGTTTCATCAGACCAGAGAATTTTGTTTCTCATGGTCTGAGAGTCCTTCAGTTGCCTTTTGGCAAACTCCAGGTGGGCTGCGATGTGCCTTTTACTAAGGAGTGTCTTCCGTCTGGCCACTCTACCATACAGGCCTGATTGGTGGATTGCTGCAGAGATGGTTGTCCTTCTGGAAGGTTCTCCTCTCTCCACAGAGGACCTCTGGCACTCTGACAGAGTGACCATCGGGTTCTTGGTCACCTCCCTGACTAAGGCCCTTCTCCCCAGATCGCTCAGTTCAGATGGATGGCCAGCTCTAGGAAGAGTCCTGGTGGTTTCGAACTTCTTTCACTTAACGGATGATGGAGGCCACTGTGCTCATTGGGACCTTCAAATCAGCAGAAATTTTTCTGTAACTTTCCCCAGATTTGTGCCTTGAGACAATCCTGTCTCGGAGGTCTACAGATGCTTGGTTTGTGCTCTGACATGAACTGTCATCTGTGGGACCTTATATAGACAGGTGTGTGCTTTTCCAAATCATGTCCAATCAACTGAATTTACCACAGGTGGACTCCAATTAAGCTGCAGAAACATCTCAAGGATGATCAGGGGAAACAGGATGCACCTGAGCTCAACTTTGAGCTTCATGGCAAAGGCTGTGAATACTTACCGTAGATCCCGGAATACAAGCCGAGAATTTCGTCCTAGATTTTTGGCTTGGAGTTTGGGGTTCGGTTTATACAACGAGTATCATTTCAGATTCCAGATTTCCAGCGCAATGCCGGTTTTGCCGATGAATACGGAAATAAATAATGACGAAACCACAGAGCCATCTTTCAGATGAAGAAGTAACTTTGCATGCCGGTACTTTAAATTAAATAAAGAATTTATTCAAAAAAGTGTTTTAGTTGTTGATTTTATTAATTTATAATAAATTATCGGGAAGTTTAAAATAAAATTTATTTTGATTCACGATCCACATCTTGCGTTACGAAACGGATGCGGTCACGTGTATCCGCTTGCGCGATTGTAAACAAACAACCGAGAGCGTTAGTAGCGTCAGTCGGAGCCCAGATACATGTGTTTGTGGATGTAATTTCGAAACGAAGATGGACATTGTGTGGAAATATCTCCTCCTTACTTCCTGCAGCCCAAAGATGTCAAATTAAATGGTGAGTACAGTATGAAATTGTTTCTAGAATAGAATGCCTTTTACTGTCACTATACGCATCTACAATGAGATTAAAAGCAGCTCCTTCAGTGCAGAAAAAAGTTCTGTATAGGGCTTGTATGGTTGTTTTTTAGCCTTAGCATAACGCCGTATCTGCGGCCCCGCTTCTGCTTTCTTTCCCTCCTCTGTCTGTGTCGTCTCCTAGACCCAACAACAAACCACGGAGAGCCCGCTGGTCTCGCTATGTTGTCTGGGATGTTGTGCGTGTGATGAAAAACACTCAAAACAGATGTCTGGCTCTGGACACCGATGTCTATAAGGTTCTGAATGGTGTAGCGGATGTTTGCCGAACCGATCGTGCACAAACAAGGACAAAAAAAAAGTACAAAAACAACAAAAAAGTGCACTGAAAAGGAGAGCCCTGAGCCGCTGCGCGCCGCCGTGCTCCTAGCCTAATCGAAGTAGGCTAGGCACTTTTTATAACTTTTTGGTTAGTACATTAGAAAAAATATTGGTATTTTTTATTATGAAAAGGTTAAATAAGTGTTGTAGTGGGAGGTTTGGAACGCATTATGGGTTAGCCTTTGCAAACGAATTAAGTTTGTAAGTCAAGGGTCCACTGTATTGTGTATTTAAGTTAATCAAATTTATAACAAGTCTCCGGAAATCCACCCGCCGATGTACCGTATTTGCGTATATAGTTTCAACACAAAGGTTCCAATTTACCAAACTTCTCCGCAATCACTTCCTAGTTTCCATCAAAAATGCCGGCAGTCTCAAATTCTCGCCGATAAACATTATAAATATACCCGAAGAGACACTTTTAAGGAAATTTATAAAATTTTGCTTGGAGAAGTGGGTCGGCTTAAATACCGGTCATCGGCAAATACATGTAATTTAGTCGGTAGAGAAGGGGATCGGCTAATATACCGGGTCGGCTTGTATTCCGGGATCTACGGTATGTACATGTGCTTTCTCAATTTTTTATTTTTAATAAATTTGCAAAAATCTCAAGTAAACTTTTTTCACGTTGTCATTATGGGGTGTTGTGTGTAGAATTCTGAGGAATAAAATGAATTTAATCCATTTTGGAATAAGGCTGTGACATAACAAAATGTGGAAAAAGTGATGCGCTGTACAGTATATATACATACATATACACACACATTATATACAGGTGTATATATATATATATATATATATATATATATATATATATATATATATATATATATATACAGTGGTATGAAAAACTATTTGCCCCCTTCCTGATTTCTTATTCTTTTGCATGTTTCTCACACAAAATGTTTCTGATCATCAAACACATGTAACCATCAGTCAAATATAACACAAGTAAACACAAAATGCAGTTTTTAAATGATGGTTTTTATTATTTAGGGAGAAAAAAAATCCAAACCTACATGGCCCTGTGTGAAAAAGTAATTGCCCCCTTGTTAAAAAATAACCTAACTGTGGTGTATCACACCTGAGTTCAATTTCTGTAGCCACCCCCAGGCCTGATTACTGCCACACCTGTTTCAATCAAGAAATCACTTAAATAGGAGCTGCCTGATACAGAGAAGTAGACCAAAAGCACCTCAAAAGCTAGACATGATGCCAAGATCCAAAGAAATTCAGGAACAAATGAGAACAGAAGTAATTGAGATCTATCAGTCTGGTAAAGGTTATAAAGCCATTTCTAAAGCTTTGGGACTCCAGCGAACCACAGTGAGAGCCATTATCCACAAATGGCAAAAACATGGAACAGTGGTGAACCTTCCCAGGAGTGGCCGGCCGACCAAAATTACCCCAAGAGCGCAGAGACGACTCATCCGAGAGGTCACAAAAGACCCCAGGACAACGTCTAAAGAACTGCAGGCCTCACTTGCCTCAATTAAGGTCAGTGTTCACGACTCCACCATAAGAAAGAGACTGGGCAAAAACGGCCTGCATGGCAGATTTCCAAGACGCAAACCACTGTTAAGCAAAAAGAACATTAGGGCTCGTCTCAATTTTGCTAAGAAACATCTCAATGATTGCCAAGACTTTTGGGAAAATACCTTGTGGACTGATGAGACAAAAGTTGAACTTTTTGGAAGGCAAATGTCCCGTTACATCTGGCGTAAAAGGAACACAGCATTTCAGAAAAAGAACATCATACCAACAGTAAAATATGGTGGTGGTAGTGTGATGGTCTGGGGTTGTTTTGCTGCTTCAGGACCTGGAAGGCTTGCTGTGATAGATGGAACCATGAATTCTACTGTCTACCAAAAAATCCTGAAGGAGAATGTCCGGCCATCTGTTCGTCAACTCAAGCTGAAGCGATCTTGGGTGCTGCAACAGGACAATGACCCAAAACACACCAGCAAATCCACCTCTGAATGGCTGAAGAAAAACAAAATGAAGACTTTGGAGTGGCCTAGTCAAAGTCCTGACCTGAATCCAATTGAGATGCTATGGCATGACCTTAAAAAGGCGGTTCATGCTAGAAAACCTTCAAATAAAGCTGAATTACAACAATTCTGCAAAGATGAGTGGGCCAAAATTCCTCCAGAGCGCTGTAAAAGACTCATTGCAAGTTATCGCAAACGCTTGATTGCAGTTATTGCTGCTAAGGGTGGCCCAACCAGTTATTAGGTTCGGGGGGCAATTACTTTTTCACACAGGGCCATGTAGGTTTGGATTTTTTTTCTCCCTAAATAATAAAAATCATCATTTAAAAACTGCATTTTGTGTTTACTTGTGTTATATTTGACTAATGGTTAAATGTGTTTGATGATCAGAAACATTTTGTGTGACAAACATGCAAAAGAATAAGAAATCAGGAAGGGGGCAAATAGTTTTTCACACCACTGTATACACACACATATATATATATATATATATACACATATATACATATATATATATATATATACATATATACATACATATATAAGTTCAGTTCTACTTTATTAGTACCATAGGTGAAACTGTGTTGCAGTACAAGAGATTAGATGTCCAATTAACAACAAATGAAAAAAGCAGACACACACACACACATAGAATTCCATTCAAATACAATTAAAACATGTGTTAAAATGAAAGGTGTCATGAAAAACACAAAATAATAATAAATAAAAAAAAAAAAAATGAAAAAAATATATAAATCCTGAATCTAAGATTTATTGAGATGTATGATTGGTGCTGGAACAAAGCTATTTTTATATATGTTTGTTCTGCTTTTGGAAACAGTAAACCTTTTTCCAGAGGGAAGTAACTTAAACTCAGAGTACAAAAGATGGGCCACATTACTTAAAATAGAACTTGTCATGCGCTTTAACTGCCTAGAGTACAGAAATGAGAAGCTGAGTTGTGAGTCCGCAATGAGCCTACTTGACCATTTAACAATTTGATCCATTTTACTTCTATGTTTAAAACAAAGATTTCCAAACCCAGATACCAGAGAAAAGGATAAAACAGAATTAATAAAAGCATGGTAAAATAGTCTTAATAGGATTTTATCAATCTGGAAACAAAACAGTTTCCTTATACAGAATAAATGCTGGTGTGCCTTTTTGCATACAGCTTCACAATTTGTCCCAAAATTTAGTTTAGAATCAATTATCGTCCTGAAATTTTTGTATGATGTCACAAGCTGTACAATTTGACCATTAATACATACATCTTTATGATTACTACTATTTTTTTCCTAAAATCAAGGATTATATCCTAACACAAAATCATCTGCAAACTTTAAAATAATTCTGTTTTCCCATCTCCATTTGTGTACAGGATAAAGTACTAGGGTGTTGTACCGTGTTAGCCATTATGAATGTAGAGAAAAGCCAATTGTACCTTTTTTCATTTTAAAACAGTTTCATATGTGCTATGGGTCTGATGAGCCCAATGGAAGCAGTGGAAGGGCCTGGTATTCATACTTTACTGACCCATAGCAGAAATCCAGTGTCTTATCCAGTCTGGTTGGACAGAATACGTACTGGTAAAAGTACTTAAAAAGATATCTTTTTAAGTGAAACATGATTAAAATCCCCGAATAAAAACACTGGTGCGTTAGGTGAAATTGATTGAAGTTTTTGTACTTTGTTACAAATAATGTTAGAAGCAGAATCAACATTGTCATGCAATTACTCATAAAATATTGCAGTTAGAACATTGATCTTGGTCTTAATCCAAAAACTGTCACCTGATACATTCAAGAAATACCAAAAATTTGAGGTAGCATCAAAGAGACTTGTACTTGTGTGTTTCTTACAACAAAGTGATTGAGAAAGTGACATGGCAGAAAGAAAATGAATAGCAGCAAAATCTGCTGAGCATAAAGCAAATCTAAGAAGGCAATTAACTGATGAAGCCCAAGAAAGAATATGCAGACAAGACAATGACACACATAATTAAGCAAGAAGTAATTGTGAATATAGCCTGATATGTTTTGGAAATTCAAAAAGCTTTAGGTCACTGCAATCTGGTTGTCACTTTACTGGTGGGCAGAAAAGTTTATTGTAATAAAAGCATGGTCGTCGTAAGCCTATCTATTGATAATCCCCCAGAACACAGTACTTATATATACAGAATTCTAAATAAAGTGTAAGTATTGTATTTATTGATCAGCATTTGTGACAAATAGCTTCATAATAGGAAGAAGGAAAAAGACAAGTGGTGGCATTTTTTTTTCTTGCAAAATAATCCATAAACACAATACAAATAATAATATTGCATAGATACAAAAAAGACAAAACAAAACCAAGTAACAGAATGCATAATATAATATGATAAATATTATTTGAAAAACAACACAAAGATAGGGAAAAGACCTTGCCTGAAACATAACACACTTTTCATATCTGAGCAAATACACTCTAATGCTTTACTACATCTCACCTCCTCTCCCAGCAGTACACAGATTATTTTCTGTTGGCAGTCTGCCATCAGATGTTAGGAATAGATTACTGTCATCCAACTTGCCAAGCTGCCACTTTACTTAGTCAACAGGTGGCATTACTACAACAGAGCTCTACATCCATTATAAGTCAGGAACTGCAGCAAAGAACACAGGTGATTTCCAATCAGTCTCTGGGGAAGGAGAAGAGTGGGAGCAGTCCATCTGGAATGCTACAGCATATTCAATTCCATCACCTTTAGTTCGCCACTGGAAAAGCCTTTCAACTAAGTGTTGTCATGATTTTCCTACTTTGGACATTAAAGAATACTTTTGCATGCACAATTTTTATATAAATTTAATTTTAATATAATAAAAATAATTTTTTATTTTGCTTATAACAATATCTTACCGCAATTGCTGTCATGTGTTTGCAGCACACAAGAAAGCTTTGATATCATTTACTGACAACTACGTAGAACTGTGGCTGCAATCATTGTCCATATTTCATGATTCTAACAATTAAACAAGCGATTTGATAAGAATGTAATTTTAGTCACTCAGGATTCTCAGGATTTTATCTGATTACTGAGTTCTGTCACTGTGGTTTCTGGTCTTTCTGGTTTTGTCAGTTTATTTGACTGCTCTCTTGTCCTGTCCTCAGGGTGCTTTCATTTCCTGATCTTTCTGTTTGCACTTTTCAGTGAGTAGTTATTTACAACAAGGGTAGAGTTAGGAATAGTAACTACTGCCACCACACTGAGAGCAGACAACTGTCTCTGTCCAGACAAAAACACACCACGTCCAGAATCAATCCCAATACCAGCTGCAAGGCAGAAGACATTCCTGAGCTGAGCACTACTCTACTGCAAGAGAGATCTCTCTCTCTATCTATTATATGTATATGTATATACTGTATATATTATATATATATATATATAGATATATATACAGTATATATATATAAATAAACCAACATCTGTCTGTCTGTATGTCTGTCCACTTTTCATGAGAGAGGTACTTAACAGATTTAGATTGGGTTCTTTTCTTTAATTTGTTTGAACATTCCGGTTGATTTTGCGACTTCTGACATTGCCCCAAATATCATAGTTCCCTTGCAGGAGCGATAAATTCTCACTAATTCAAGAGAGAGGCTGCGGGCCAAGGGTAGGGGGAAGGGTGACGTCAGGAGTAGGGAGCCGGGCAAGGCCCTCCCCACTTACTCGGCAGGCTCCGTTTGAATCAGTCTTCCTCTGGCCACATTTTCGAGTGTATCTTGCCTCTGCTTAGCGAGCAATAACTGTTTGTTTATTGATTTTTAAAGTTTGTCCTGTTTCATTACTACACAGGCAGAGTCGCAGGGGACAGCTAGTAGTATATATTATATATACACACACACACAGAGAAGTTGAGATTTTAATTTACTTATTATAACACTCCTTATAAATATTAAAGACTAATTTTGCCTAAGAGATTGCATTCCAATGATTAGAAGCTAGGATCTTAATATTAATAAAAATAATATATTACTATTATTATTATTATTATATTTGCACACCCAATACTGATCAAATATGCAGCTACATAACATGTACATCACTGTCAGGCACACAAGTCATATGTTGAACTTCAACCTCTCTAATTATTCATTCATTCATTTTTCACCACTTATCCAAACCCGAGTCACAGGGCCAACAGTTTTAGCACGGAGGTCAATGCGTCCTTTTCTCCAGGCACACTTGGCAGCTCATACTGTGAAATCAAAAGGTGTTCCCAAGGCAATGGGGAGATATAATCCTCTCAGCGAGCCCTGGGTCTTCTTGTTGCTGGTCGTGCCCGAAAAGCCTCCACAGGATGGTCAGGCTACGTATTTAATTTGTAGGTGTACACAAAAAACTTGTCATAGAGTTTATACAGTACACTAACAGAAAAAGTAAATAAATAGATTAAGCATTGAACATGTTCTAACTACTGTATACATTTTCAGCAACTACACAAAGAATAACAATGTGTGTTAAACATTTGTTTAAATAATATAATAACAACCAGTACGATTTCTCCTCTGGTGTTGCTAAGCACTGCCTCAGAAACTGAGGTTGTGCATCACAAACTTGATAATCACTTAAATACTCATTAAAATTATATTTGCACAAGCCATTAACAGTTCTTGGGGCTTCATTTTCAGTATTATTTCAGTAGACTTTCAGCCTGTCTGAATGCACAGGGGAATTCTAATTTTCAAATCATGCCTAAATTAATTAATTTCATTTATATCTCTGTCCTAATTTGTGTTGTTAATGATCGCCGCACATACCAATCACACTCCACTCATTTGCATCTTTTTTAACTTGTTTTCCATCTCCTAATAATGGCTTATATTTTGAAATCAAACCACTGTTTTCTGTAATTGATCCTCTTATTTAATTTAAAAATGACTCATTCGACTGTCCCCAAGAATAAACCAACAGTATCTTATGGATGCACTTAGTAGAAAAATCCGTCTCCAGAGGAGTCTACCACGATTCCTAATCTTCGTAAGATTGATAAACTAGACTGCTTATTGTAATATTACTTCTTCATTTCCATTAATGGCAGTTTACAGTTTGTATTATGCTAACGCCTCTGGTGTATCAAAATTACGAAACCTCTCCTGCTGTTATTGTTACACTAGGGTTCTTCTTTTTTCTGTTTATTTAACCTTTTTGTTGTTTTTCAACTATTTTAAATATTTTGTTTTTAATTCTTCTTTTGGAATCATTTTATCTTTATTGTGTTTATGTAATATTGTGATATTTATTATTTACTGTGTAATTGTGTATTTTAATGATGTTGTTATCTGCCCTGTCTTCTTTATCTAAAACCATATAAGGTGAGGCCACCTGATTCCTGACTTGTGAGATTGTGTTTTTCTTCTTGGATTACTGGTTTTGAACCCCTGCTTTGGCGTGAAGGTACTGTTTCTAGTTTTTGTAATTCTTTTTAACCTGCCTTTTGTGTTATCTTTTACATTCTTTAAATATTAAGATACTTTTCTTTTTATTTGTCCTTTGGACCAAAGGTTTTTTTTTATGTTTTTACCTCACATTTTAAAAGGGCATTTCTGAACTTTAAAAGCCTTAGCCTCGATTGAATATGGGATCAGGTTTCCTGAGATGGTTAGGCCTACTTTTCTGATACAGAACTGTACTGAGAACAGGTCGTTTTTTGTTTTTTGAGGCCTACATCTATTTTTGGGCTTTTTAAGTGGCAGGATCATAACACCTGCAGCATCACTGGTGGTAAGAGACACGCAAAAATACCAGGAGATGGTATCAAAGTCGGAGACAAAAATGGGTCAAAACCACAAGATCAAAAAAATAAGGAAAAGACTTTATTCACAAGCTGTAGTAATAAACGAGTCAAAATACCAAAAAAAAACCTACTGCTAGGACCTATTTGAAAAACAAGTGAACTATGCTGCATAAAACAAGACAGTGTTTATCCAACAAGGGATAATGAAAACTGACACTCATGCATATTAATAGTGTAAAATCATGATGTCACAAATGTGACTATGAGGTCACATGACATGAGTCAACAGCATCACTTAAACCAGAGTTTCTTAACCTCTGAGTCACAAGTGGCTGTCAATAGGTTACTATCTAGGAAAAAAAAAAGTTTCTGTGACGAGTAGCTTACGCATTCAATCCCACCCCACCCCCACTGCTGTATTAGCATATTGCAAACATTATAATATACGCTTGTCACTGCGCTTGTTATACCAAGGGGTGGCAGCCCACCCAGATCCTCGATGTTATATTAAATTTTTCACTGCGAATGTTACACCAATGTAGAAATGCTCTTAAAAGTGCTATTCATTTTCCAATGTGCTCGTTACAGCCCATTCTTTGATATTATATTTTATTTATGATCTCACTTGTTATACCAACTAGGAAGATCTTAAACAATTATAACTAAAAAGGTTGCTAAATTAAACATTTAAAAATGTGATCAAAATGAAAATTAGAAATCAAAACCAAAATCTACATGCCAAAAACACACCAATTTGTAAAAAATGAGTCTATTATTATAAGTTGCAGGAGATTTGCAGGTATTTCTTCACCCACTGATGACACATATCCCCAGCCTTCCTCCATCCCTCAAACAAGGCCATTTTGGAATTTCCAAGTAACCTGAAGTACTAGGGTTTTGTACTGTGTTAGTCATTATGAATGCAGAGAAAAGCCAAGCAAAATGACACCTTTTTTTGGCTAACTAAAAAGATTACAATATGCAAGATTTCGAGGCAACTAAGGCCCCTTCTTCAGGCAAAGATTTAATTACATCTTGCCTGAAGAAGGGGCCTGAGTTGCCTCTAAAGCTTGCATATTGTTAGCCAATAAAAGGTGCCATTTTGCTTGGAGTTTCCCTACAAGTAACCTGAAATAGACAAAATTCTACAGAGACATCTGGAGAACATACTAACAGGATCTGAATCAAGGCCCTTGAAGCTTTACACCAGCAACCCTATCCGATGCACCCCCATGCTTCTCCAAGTTATTTTCATTATTCATTCATAAAATGACAGGGTGGCTTTGTTGTTACAAATTCTTACCTGGTTACCCATGTCAATCTTCGTGAAGCTGAAGGTATTCAAGTGTTGGTGTGCTCCTTTCACAGCAGGTTCAATGGTCTCACGGAAGAGCTTGTCGATAAACTGACAGATATAAGGCCACATGTGCCTTACAGTCTACATGTGGAAAAGCACACAAAAAGGAGATTCAAATTTTACTTCGGTTCCTTCAAAAAGGAAAACAAATTAAACAATCCTACAATTTTAAATTTAATTTTCTTAGTGATAATTCTTTATTTAAAGTAAAACATATTTTCTTTTTAAGAGATTTCCCTGTTCTTATTTCACCATAAAAGATTTCCACATATTTTCGTCAAGTACAAAACTATGCAATTCTTTCATTATGGTTATATTCATATGAAATATATAAAACAATTGATTTTCTAAGATACTGCATTGCTCCATGGTCTCTTACAATATCCCCTTTGTTCTGTGATCTTGTGATACTGTCATATTCAGCAAGGATAAAAAACACCCTAAAAGAATCAATATTATGGAAAAGAGAAAATCGTAATGGCCATGTTAACTAGACAGCTGTGGTTTGATGTAATTCTGGAAAGAGCAAAGAGTGAAACGAAAGAAAATATCTGCAGATATGTGAAATGAGCATACTGTGGTGTCTGCAACAAAAACAGCAGCAAGAGTATCAAAAATTGCCTCTTGTGTGTTTAAAAACCCAATGTGTCCTTTAACAGAAAGTATGCTCAACTGTTTGGTCACGTTAATTTGCATATTCAATTAGCTCTTTCTTTTATCCTCATACACTTTAGTCTTGCACTTTCCATCTGTTTTATTTGGATGTTAAACTATTTTATTTTAGTATTCTGGTCGCTAAAGGCTACTGGTTCACTTTTAGTGAGCTGCATAATTGTATTCTTTTGAGGTGCTTTGGAATTTGATATTTAATCATTTAATCTGCATTGTCTTCCTTCTTTTCAGACTATATTAATTGGAGCTGCTGTATATTTTAACAATGTAACAAACTTAGCGCTTGATTTTGTAGTCACTAATAATATGTCAGGAAATGGAGACACTCACTCCTAAAATGTTAAAGCTGGAATTAGGAAGGGCACAACACCATGGGCTGGCACAAAACGCAAAAGTACCTCATAAACATTGTGCCTCCCTAAATTTACCACTGCAAGGTATCGCTGCACTCATGTTTACCACTCCAAACTGTCCCTGGTGATGGTTACTACTGTGACATCATGTGAAATGACCTCTTACTGCCATCAGCAACAAATCAAGAAAGGCAAAGCCGTACATATTGTAGTGGTCATCAATACAATAATTAAGGACAGATTTAGTTAGTCACTTTCTGCTGTTAAAAAAGGTATAAAGATAGAGGCATCTATTAAATAAATAAATAAATAATAATACCTTCATAATTAGTTTTATTACCACCCTGATCTTCCCTACAATCTTCATTATGATAGAGCTGTTTACATATTACATATTTACTTCATTATTTGATATTTTTTATTGTATAGTTATATAGTACAACACAGTACTGTTTGAAAATATTAATAAAGTACCTAATGTGAATATTACGATTCTTCTGTAATGTTCATATCTTTTCACTATACACACAACTTACTACAGCAAACATGTACCGAGTTAAAGAACAGAGGAAGAAATCTTCATCAACCAACACCCACTGATCAATATCTTACAGATTTTTACAGCCAACAAAATAGGATAACAAAAGTATGTAGAAAAATGTATTATTATTTAGCTCATATAAGATAATGCGTTTGATTTACCTTGTTTAACCATTCTGCTCTTTCAACATCAGGAAAATGAATCTGAAAAAATAAAAAAATAAAAAAAAATAAATAATTAATGCTTATTCCCATCCTATCATCACACATGTTTTGGTTTACACCATTTTAAGGCATGAAATGTATTTATCTAATGCACATCTCCTTATTGTTTTTTTTCTTGTTTTAACTCTTTAGTTTTCTTTTGCATGATTACATACAAGTTGCTTGTGCTGCATCCTTTAAACATAGATGGTAAATTGAGCCATGGCTAGGCTATTACCAAAATAAAATGGTCAGTGAAATGCTTTATGTTCTGTGGACTCTGTATATTGCCATTTTAGCCCATGATCATGTAATGCAGGTATGTATTGCACTGCATAAGGATCAAGCTATGCAATTTAAGCCTTTTTAGTATTTCAAAAACTGCCAAGTAAGCTAAGCAAAATGTTTTTACAAATTAGATGATGATTTGAATAGCCTCTGCTTGTCTTTGACATACATTATGTGTGTCATTATATAGCACTGCTAAAACACTGAAAGTAGTTTAATGAAGTACATCTATTTGTTACCTTAGCACTAATTGGTTAGTATAGTGCAAGATATTGCTTGATGCCAGAGACAATCTGTATGTAGACTGCAGTATACAGCTGTGTTAGAATGCAGGAAGTGTCACACAGCTACATTTAGCTATGGTTTGTCATTTATAATGTATGGCATTACAGTTTACATGTTAGTTGTAAGTGCCAGGTAGGATTACCTGGCATCCGGTACAGGATGGGTATGGGACCCATACCCGGAGGACAATGAAGACAAAAGAGCAGTTGTAGAAGGTTCCTATTTTGGAATAATATTACCATATGGACACCAGCAGGGCACAATGGGAGTTATAGTGCCAGGAGTCAGCCCAGGGGGAGCTGCTAGGATTCATGATCCCTACTTTTTGGGACTTTGGTTTAACCTGGAAATGCTTCCATCGGGCTATGTCCTGACACTGAAAGTACTCCTGGGTCCAACATGAAAGAAAGCCATCCAGCCTCCTCCAGAAGAGTCAGAGTCAGGAGGTTGGAATGACAGGGAAGGGAAGGGAAGAAGAATTATTTGATTGGAATTGTGTTTGTGCAACCTTTCAAGAAATCTTTGTGAGGTACTGGTATAATAAAAACCTCTGTTTTCAACCAGTGACTGCACTTGTGTTGTTTGTGTCCAGGGTTTGGGGCTTGGTGGCACCACTTCTATTTACTATAATCCTGGCATAAGCAAAGCAGTATACTGTAACCATGCTTTTATTTTACCATGAACTAGCTAGATCACATACTTGTATTCTTTCTTTTATCCTCCACATCACAGACCTTGCTACTTAGTAAATGGGAGGAAATTAAATTCCTTGATAAGATCTAGTAGATGGTCTTTGGCCACTCAATCCTGAATCTGTACTCCCTGTGATGGGCTGGTGTTTCATTCTGGGATGATTGTTTTATGCTCACTGCTGTCAGAAAAGTCCTGACTTCCCAAAACATAGTACTAGAAAGAAATCATGATTAAATATCTCATTTTAAACCAAAGTTTCTAATATTTTACCCCCTTTACTGAAACTACATATATTAAAATTAAAGGAGTTTAAAAGTCCAGCTTGTACCATTTTGACTATTTTGTTTAAAAAAAAAACATTTTAACTTTTCAGGTTAATGCTTTTAAAGACTTCTGGCAGTGTGCTCTTGAAGTCGTGTTGGACCGTTAGAAGAATCTGGCCTTCAGTACTGGTAACAGCTTTAGCATGTCAGAACCGATACCAAAGGAAATATTGTTTTGTTTTTTTTGTTTTTTTCAAAAAAATAAAATGTAAATTAATTGATAATTAACAATCATCAGAGTGATCACAAGTGAAAATGAAATGAAAATGAATTCAGGGAAGGAGCTACACCAATGTTATACATTTATATACTTACTGGGAAACAATAATTTAAATAACCTAAACATTATTAAGCAGCAAAAGAAAATAATTAATCATCCCTAGCTTATACATTTGTAACTGAATTTCTGTGGGTTTGCTTAGACGTTACTCATCTCAAAATAACTCAGCAAGCAAGCCAAACTGTAAGAAAAATATGTTTTTAATTGATAAAATAAAGATAATAAGAAATGGATTAAATACAAAAATGAACAAATCCCCTGCTGTTCCACTGACCCTGCTTAACAGTTCTTGTATCCCTGTCAGTCTGAAGTGGCACCTTCAGCCCCTACATTTTGAACAACACAAAATAAACTTCTCTCTCACACCTTCTGTACCTTTCTTAGCACAACTTTGGGCTCTCTTCCTCTGACCAATTGAACTTTTGCCCTACTTAACGCACAACTTCAAGTTCATGGGCTTCCTGGCAGGTCTCATTGGCTGGCCTTACTATCTAATAAATGGCCACCGGCACAACTACACAAAAGAATATTGTCCATGTAATCAAGAACTTTTTATGGCACAATGTTTGTTCTGTACTGACTGAAATTTCTTTTGCAATCCCAGCCCAGACTAAGGCCTCTGCCAATGTCTTTTATTGTGTTCCTAAGAACTGACGCTTTGAAATCTGTTCAGTTTTTTTGGTCTGGCACCTTCTGATTAACCAATATGAGAAAACCCCCACAAATGATATACTGTTTGATTCATTTTGATTTCTAGTTATGCAAGACATCAAGCATTTAGGGGCTCATCTCTATTTTTGGCCCTAAGGACCCAAAAATCCCTCATTTTTAGGCTATTTTTGGAACATATTTTGTGCACAAGATTACACCCTTATGATCAAGAGTATATTAATAGGTGTCTTCAGCAAAAACAATCGGAAGGACTTGGAGTTGTGCATGGCACAACCAACCAACCCTAGGGGTTCATCACTCAATGTTAACAGATAGTACTTCCTTTGTCTCCAGGGGGGAAATTTGGCTTTTGACAGAAAGTCTTTGACTAAATAAATATAGAAACATGTTAATAGACAGAGAGATACATAAATAAATAAACACACAGACTTTGGTTTGAACACATACCAGAATGAGTAAAAGCAAGAAAATTAAAAAGAAAGAAAACTTCTGACTTGGCTGTCATAGTCACGGTGAGGCACTATACAGACAAATTGCTGTTGGTATAAAGAAGCCTCAGTCGCGTTTCTTAACACACTTCTGCTGATTAAATTGTTTGCTACAAGTTCTCATTGTAAGTGTGTCAGAGAGAGGATGTGCAGCATTGTTCATAATTGTAGCCATTTTTGTTTTAATTCTTGCCTTTTCTAATACTGCCAGGGGCTCCACAGTGTGTCCTATAACTGTGCCTTCCCTTCTAATTAACCTGTTGGTGCAGTGGGCCTCTCTTGAAGTGATGCCATCATAACAGCACACCATAGCCTAGAAAATCACACTGGCCATCACAGAGTTATTGAAGATGTGAAGGATGTCATTACTCACATAAAGGAACACAGTCCTTAAAGGACTCTGTTCTGTCTTATATAGGTCACCTGTGTTCTGAGATCAATCCAACCCATCGTTAATGTGGACCCTTAAGTACTTGTAGGAGTGGACCACCTATACATCTACTTCTTGAATAGTGACCAGACATTGAGACTCTTTGGTGCAGTGAAAGTGCATAACCAGTAACTTGGTTTTGAGAAGTTAAGGTGCAGACAATTCTCTTTGCACTAAGATACCAACTTCTCCACCTGACTCCTATACTCCGTCTCATCTCCTATATCAATACACCCCCCATAAGTGCTGATTCATCTGAGAATTTCTGTAAGTGACACGAAAAAATGAACAAAAAGGGAGACAGGGCTGTTCCTTGTGGTATTCCAAGTGGTCAAACTTGCTCCTTTTTAACAAACTTCAAAAAAATGGAGATAGGTAATATAGGCATGTGGAGTGTCATTTTATATTATTTTGAGACTTCCAATAACAAATACAATATTTTTGATATATGATTCCTCCTAGAAAGTTAAAAATAACTAATTTCAAGCATAGGCCTGTAGGGTATCTTTTTAGACTATTTGAAGGTCACTGATTATGAATATGAGGTTATTTTTATTTTTGGATCCTTTACTGGGGAACTAGCTCTCCATTATCCTCTATCACTGAGTGAAAAACGACAACTTTCTATTGCAATCAAGAATATTTAGACTTTAAATGTTGGAACACACATTTTAATATTTCTAATATTTAACACAATTAATCTTAATTATTGAGTACTTCTATCTCAATAATTAAATCATTAAATTTCTTATAAACTCCCTGAATGAAGGCGACTTACACTAATTCAGTCTTTGATATTTATTGAATTTTTACCAGAGTTATGTTATTTTGTAAAGAAAATAAAGAAATAATTAATCAAAACATAGCAAACCAAAAAAAAAATTGTTGTACAGTGGTGAAAAACACTTTGTTATGGATGTAAGAAATCTTTAAATGACACAAGATCATTCAGTCTTGCTAGCTGTACTGGCAGGCAGATAGCTAAGCTGTGCCCATATTGTCTTGTGCCTGTTTTGAGCTGAGTGTGTGTGTACTTCATTTAAGGATGGTTGTGACAGATGGCAGAAATACATCAAAATGCAGTGACTTGAAACACAGACACTACTTTTAAGCAAGGCAACATGATTTGTGAGCGGTGGGGCAGAAATGGAAGGCCAGTTGTACTTCTAAATATGGAAGGCCCTTTGAAAACTGTTTCCATATAAATTCACTCCTTCAGCTATGTCACATTAGAATAAACTATCCACCTATATTAAGGTACAACATTTATGAAAATGTTTCATGAATAATAGTGACCATTTTGACAAGTCAAAGGTTAGAATGCTGTAAGAACATAAAAAAGAATAAAATTAAATATTTGATTTACCCTCTTGATATGGTAATGACAAACAAGTTACAAAAAAAAAATGCCCATATGTAAAACAGTACAAATTCTATTGTACCACACTATTTTTAATTAAGGTAACTTATTTTAACCCACAATGGTAACACTTCCTACTACATGACTGAACAAGCTATTTATTCTGGCTGTACTCAAATCGTGAAAAGTATATAAGTTCAAAAAAAAACAAAAAAAAAAAAAAACACTTGCATCCTGATTTCATCAAGAGCTTTGAGGCTACATTAATATAGTAACCGGAAGTGACAGATCAGGTAAGAAATAAAACGGATACTGAGGTGTCATCCATTGCATGGCTGCACTTCGGGTCCTAATTTGGGATCCTGAGTTGCTTTGTCATATGGTGGGTGCGGCAATGCGCTGTATCAGCGTGTGCTCCTGACCTCTCTCTCTCCAGTCACTTTAGATAAGTTCTTTTGTTGCCATATGTCACAGCAGTAAAAGAAATTCCTAGTTATTCACTCTAATCACCAATAAAGAAAGCAAACTATAAAAGCCTCTTCATCAAAAGCATTATTTTTTACAACAAAGCAACAGCATAAGTGATTTTGTACAATAATGAGTACAGAGGTTCTTGTGATGCCCCATACCCACCACATACCCTGCAACAGATTGACCTTTGGGCATCTAGTAGTCGCACTGAGGATAAATCAGGGTGAGTAAGAGAGACACAGACAAGGTGGTGCAAAAATAGACAGTTCTTGGTTAAAAGCAAGGTGATATCAAAAATATTTAGATATCAAAAGCTCAATAAAATGTAAAAAACTCATGCAAACAAGTCATTCTCAAAAATCATAGTTCAAGAGTGTAAGAATAAAGATGATGAAATAAAGAAACCATTTCAAAAATAGACAAAAAGACAATGATCCCAGTTCTTTTCCTTTTTCTCAGGCTGCACAAAGGGAACCAAGGACTTTCTAAATCAAAAAAACAAAACAATCATTTCAATCCTTTACCTTCCTCCCATTTCGCAGGTTATTCAATGGAACAAAGAAGATCTTACCAAAAAGAAAAATAATACAAATTAAGCTTAATATCCCAGCTTACCACATTATCCCCACTTTTCATGGTAAAATAGACACTCCTCCTATCCTTGTTCTGGTAGATCAGAAATACTACTTTGTACCTTTTACTAAGGCGAAACTCAGTGTCGACAATTAGGACAATCTCCGACATCCATCTTCCCATTTTATACACCCTTGGGATCTCTTCCTCCAATTCCAACAGACGCATCACCCAGCCACTTTCAATTACCTAGCGTGCCTTTAAGTAGTTTGCTCTACGTGCCATAACCCAGAAGGAAATCTTCAGATCCATTGCTTGTGCTTGCTCGCACAACCAAACACTATAAAGTAAGCAAGTATGTAAGTAAGTAATCATATTTCTCTCTGTTGGGGCCTTTACTAACACTGAAATGGCTTTACTACCTTTTATTCTTTACCTTGCAGCTCAGTACCTCACACCAGGATGCCTCTTTACGTCCAAGCCTGGAAGACTCTTGTGGCTCTGCATGAATTACACCACACTGCCTTGGGAGTGCGCACACCAGTGCAAATGCCCTGTTGCTTCTTCCTCCCTGAAATTCTCATCAGCACCACCTTCCAACACTCAAGATAAGCACCCCTCATAGCTATTTACACAAAAAGAAAATGTCTATAAATAGTTAAAAACACAAAATCTAAAGCAAAGCCGACACCATAACGCAAGTTGCCACAGTCCTCCTGCTTTGAGCAAAAGCATCAAGGCATATCTGACAGTGCAGGTTGTTGAGTTTTTCATAAGGATCAGAGAGAAGTTATGCAGCCTGTGTAAAGTAAACTCCTTAAGTGAATCTAATTTCACCTAACCTGCATGGATTTTAGGGGCAAAATAAAATGGAAAATACAGGCCACAACAGTTAAACACAACTAGAGCACAGTTGTTATCATTTAGACACTGCAACTCTGAATTGTTCACGTATGTTTCTGGTCATGTGAAGAAGCCAATGCGTGATTAAAACGCAAATATAAGCTAGATGGTGTGCAAGCGCCATAGATGAGTCAAATTTTAAGGACAAAGAATGGATGCTAACAGTTAGAGGGCCAGGGGAAGAGTGTGTATAAGAGATGGTAGAGGAAGAAGAGTAAGACGAGAAAGGAAAAAGAACAGTCATTTCAGATGAAATATGGGCAACAGTTTTACACTGTGTTCTTCTTCATGGAATAAATATGAGGGAAGCAGAACAAAGAGTTCAACCCAATTTAAGCAGATACTCAGTGACCTAAATCAGCACAACATTTGGAGAAAAGAATACACAATTGTCTTTTTGGTGGTTGAAAGATTAGGATGTTTCAGCCTTATCAGCATGTCAATGGAAAACAGACAGGAAAAAAAAGTCAAGACTTAAAATGCAGAAAAGTATACTGTAAGCAAAATCTTCCTTTTTAGAACTGGAAGATGGACATCTGCAGGTAAAAGGCACTGTATGTTCTCCCAACTGCCACTGTAGATATGGTTCATCAAAACAATGTGATTTGACTGTGTGAGAGACAGACAGACAGACAGAAGTCACTATACAATAGATAGATAGATAGATAGATAGATAGATAGATAGATAGATAGATAGATAGATAGATATGGTTTTATGTTTAGAGTTTTGAGAAATGGTTGAAAAGGTTTGAGAAATATGTATTAGCAATTGTGAAGTACTTCAAAATTTGGATAATAAAAATAAAAAATTTGTAATTCCACTCCAAACCATAGGTTGGCTCTATCGCTGTTTCTACCCCTCCTGTCCTCAGGTCTGAAGACAGAAGACCTAAGCAAAACATTAAAGACACAAAGAAATTAAATATATTAATAATAATTACAAAGAAGCTCTTTTTTGCTGGTTTATTTTGAAGAGCTCATCTTGTATTTTAGAATTAAAAGACAGAAAATATCACTGGCAAAATTTGAATTCATTATAGAATCTGGCAATATAGATAAAAGGCCACTTTGTCTTGTGTTAAAGCTAATCTGGTGTTAGTAACTTAACATCATTCACCAGATAACAGTTTTCATCTGGATTTATGATCCCCTGGGCGTGCTCACTCACATGTCTAGGGTTTTTCACTTTGCTTTTCTTATATCTATTAAGCAGCTGACAGGTGGGAGATGCTGCATGACAAAGCTGAATTGTTTAGACTGCCTGAAGGAAGGCTGTGTCCAAATTTTGACACCTGTTTTATGTTTAATAAGAAATTCATTAAACATTTAAAAACAGAGAGAGAAGTGCGTCACTGTAAGGCATAGAACAAAGCAGTACCATTTATTCAACTAAACACATATTCCTCTGAGAACTAAAACATCTACAATACTGTACGTTACGCTTAAGACTCTACTGACTCACTCATGAGTTTCACATTCAGTTTGAAGGTCTATATTCAAGATTCCCTACAAGTCACTGCTTTCAGCTTTTACTTTTACTCTACCACTTTTTTCATATTAAATACTAGGAACAATTATATCATGTTGAACCTTGATTAAAACTTACAAAATCACAAACAATGGTGTTTAAACTGTAACCTAATTCACACACACACCCTGCTCAACCTTATGATCGGACATATGTACTATTATACAGTAACTGCATATTTGGGAAAGGAGCCTTAGCAGGGCAGGGCAGGGCAGTTCAAAGAATGTAAAGATGACCCCGCAGGGCCTGAACCTGACATAAGCTCAAGATGTGGAAACAGAATAAATCCTGATGATTTCTAATTGTACATTAATTAAAAAAATTAAGTTGCTGCCATGCCAGGTTTCATATTTGCGTGTTTATTTTTGACTGTTTTGAATGCACAAACCCCAAACAATAAAGAGTTATTTATTTTACAAAATCTACTTCAGAGGGTAAAAGCTGGTTCAGCACCGTATAATAGTCAAAATAGCACCTTTGCCTCTTTCTACTTCTTTTCTGCAAGTGTTGTTCACTGACTCCAGACTCTGACTCAGCTGCAGAGGAGTCAGCATCTTTAATGCCAGACCCAGAAGTACACAGCACTGCACTTCCGGACCAGATGGAAGCCCACCAAAGCAGCGGTACTGTTTCCCTTCAGCTCCCTCTGGCAGCACCCAAGTATCCCAACAAGGCTGTCCATCGGGACTACAGCTCCCAATGTGCCCAGCGGGTGTACAAAAGGGAGTTCCGCCAGAGGGATGCTGCCACCCTATGTACTGAGGGACAAAATGTGCAAGGGATGCAGTCTCCCTCTGCTCTTACATAATGGCCTCCCGAATGGGAAAAGTACCAATAACCAACCATGGCTGAAAAGAGTTTCCATTCATATTCTTCCATTATGGAATTCAATCTAGGCAAGGAATCACCATCCATCTGCATTGGGATGCCAGCCCTCCATTATGGTATTCACAATACATAGTTTGTAATTTCATTTTCACTTTGGCCAAGTCATTATTCTTTATCATTAATTTGTTATTATTTTTAGTTCACCATTTTGTATCATATTTTTATTGCAGTCACCACTATTCTGTATATTTTCAAGCAGCAATAGACGATTATTGCTATCACTTCAACACCAATAAGTAATGTCAATGACCCAAAAATATTTAATATGACATCATGCTATTGGTAAATAACTTTGTGATTAGTTAATGTTTTAATTTAATCTGTACAGCAGGCTAGAACCTTGAGTGCTTTTATGACTTTGATTTTTGGTATTTGTTTCAGAATTTGGTACAATTAACTTTCTGACTTTTTCAACATTGCATTGCCCATGTGGCCAGCCAATTTCCAGCACTGGTAGACCAGCAGGTTTTATTTTGCACAGCTGGGAAATCTGGCTCAGATTGCCTCCCTCCAGCTTCCAAAATTGGGCCAGTCCCTATACCTAGAAAAAAATGTGATTCAGCTATTGACTGTATGTGTCCACTTGTAACAGAATAACAGGAAACACAAGCTAAAAAAGATAGCAAATAAGAAGACTAACCGGATATGGCAAATGAGGAGTTATGTGATTGATCCACATAAAGTTCAACTTAATATATCTATTCAGAAGAGAAACATGGCTTTCATACTCAAATAAAAACACTTGTGGGAAGCCAGTGGAACAGCACAATGTCACAGTGGGAGATTCTGGCATTTACCTGTGTCATTCTTACAAGAGTAGGATTCAATATACTAATGAATAAGTTCTTGTTTTAACTAGATACATAATATAGGGTGGTCCAGATATAACTATGCAACTTTTAATGCAATGCAGGAAAACAATGCAAGACAAAAGAATTGTTCGAAATATCTTGTAATAAACAAAAATGGACTTGCATTGAATTAATTCACTGATTTTCCATGTAATGTTCCACTTGTCCTCCATTCAGTTGTGACTTCTCTATGTAATAAACTTAATAAGTTATAGCGTAATGAAAATTGCATAATTAGATCTGGACCACCCTGTACTTTTTTTAATAACAGCTGACTGGAAAACAGGACTTACAGTCACTATCTGGAAAGGGACGGGTAATTACCTAGATTGCGGCAACTACAGGGGGATAACACTACCCTTGGTGCCAGGTAAGGTCCTTGCTAGGGTCATCCTCAATAGGATCTGTGATCACCTGCTTACCTACCAGCGACCTAAGCAGACTGGTTTTACGCCTAAGAAGTCTACCATCGACTGCATCATGGCACTAAGGGTTCTCAAGGAGCACAAATGCAAATATTGTCAGAGTTTCTTTACAGTTTTTGTCAATTTTCATAAACCGTTCGAATCAGTTGATAGACCAGCCCTGTGGGGCATCCTGAGACTTCGCAGGATCCCCTCAAAGTTGCTGGATATCATGGCCGGCCAGTACACTGGTACTGTGAGTGCTGTGCAGAGTGTCAGGAGTGTTTCTTGCTCCTACTCTGTTCAATACTTGCATGGATTGGACTGGGTGTTGGGCAAGGTCGTGGGCTCCAGAGGCTGTGGGGCATCTGTTGGTGAAGAAAGAATCACTGATCTTGACTTTGCTGACAATGCTGTGATCTTCACAGAGTCAATAGAGGCTCTGAAGGAGGCACTCGAGAGACTGAGCAAAGAGTCTGAGTGTCTGGGCTTATGAGTGTCCTGGATAAAAGCCAAGATTGAGGTCTTCAGCAGTGTGTCTGTCTACAGAGAGAGTGTCGACCTTGTCGAGAGGTTTACTTACCACGGGAGCGACGTTAATGTCTCTGGTAACTCTTTTGAGATGAAGTCTGGACTCCTCCGGTACTGTGTCTCTTCGGGAAATCCTCAGGTACCGCTGGTTTAACTTTGTGTCGAATGAGCAGTTGCTCAATGGAGTCCCAAATGAGGCACATTACATGCATTGTAAGGGAGCGGCAGTTATGGCACTATGGCCATGAGGTGTGATTCCCCAAGGGTGACCTGGCTCACAGGATCCTCATTGTTGAGGACCCGAGTGGCTGGACCAGGCCAGGGGGACACCCACATAACGCCTTGCTGTGGCAGACAGATGGTCATTTCCAGAGGGTGGGACTGGACCGTGTGTCTGCCGGGGGGTTGCCAGCCGGGATCCTGATCAGTGCATGCTCCCAAGCTGACCTGACCTGATTATTGTTTTTGTTTTTGTAGTTCAGTCATTATTTCCTATTATGGCTATGTGTCATCATTTTTTTTTAGTTTTTCTGTAGGTGTCCAAATTTTAGGAATTGGTTACTTAGACATTGTCATATTGTTTGTAATAATGACCCCTGTTGCTAATCATGTGGTATGTGACCTGTGATGTTATCACACTTCCCCTATAAAAAAAACAAACAGAAATTGCAGAGCGCTCAAGAATTTCTCTAAACTTTAACAAAAACCTAGGAAAAGACAGTTACATGACTAGCCAATTCAACATTTCAAACATTTAAGAATAATTATAGTTTTGCTTGGCAATGACTACATATTAGTCTTCTGACTATGAGTTTTGGTTTAATGATGACTCTTGATTGATGCGTTTTATCCTTGTCTGTATTTCTGATGATCCTTTTGAATTGTTCCTTTCAAACAATGCATATCCTCTGAGGCTCAAGTCTATATTAAGGCTGTTGGGATAAAAATTTGTTTACCACCTCTATAAGCTTTGCATGCCGAGAAATTTTAGTGCCTGTGTTTCTGGAACATCTCTGCTTCCTTGTTTTAGGTTTAACCACATTGTGCCTTCATTGTGTGTGGTGTTTGGTAATAACTGATAGGCTTTTATTTCAACAGCAAGATAAATCTATACATCTGTACGTCACACATACTGTATGTGTATATAAAGCAACTGGGTTCACAGGTGACAGTGATGAACTGGTTATTGATTAAGTCATCGTCACTTAAAGCCACAAGTCAATTAATTCTCAAAAAATTAGGTTTCTTTCCAAAAATCACTAGCATGTATACATACTGCAGCAAATACAATGTAGTAGTACTGCAGTGGATTTTTTTTTTGTTTTAATGAAGAAACACATGGAAGCTCTGGGAGTTTACTGGGTGTGTTGGACCAGGATTATACTGTCTTTGCTGCATTACATTTCAACATAGCTCTCTGAAATAAAACATTTCCAAAGAATTCACTAATACATCTCAAGTCATTTAAGAAGAGATCTTGGATGTTTCATCCAAATGCTCTTTTTACATATCTCACATATACTACTCTCTCACTTTTCTATGTACAAACAAATAGAGTGGTCACTTTTTTGATGGAAGATTTACAAGGAGGTAGCCAGGTGAATACAAGTCATTTGTACTAATAAAAGAAAGAAGGGGCAAGATTTACGATTTATGTGATGTGTAAAATGATATGGTAGAAGGCATCAGATGCATCAGTGGAAGGGTATGAGGAACAGCGTGTCGAGGTCATGTCTGTATATAATTGACCACCTCTCAATATGTTCGCCAACAGTAGTGCCCTGTTGACTAAAGGAGATGGCAGTTTGCACAAGACCCTAGTACAATAAGGATGACCAAAGAAGCATATCTGAATATAGCACTTATCTTACATTATTAAATATTTTCCTTGTGGCAGTGGCACAACCAATTCTCTGTTTTAACAGCAAATTCCATATCTGGTAAAAACTCAATGAGCCCATGGACCATGGACCGCCACATGTATAAAATGCAGACTGGTGGTGATATAAAGGAATGGGCTACATTTTTGTGGCACATTCAGGGTTTCCTGATACATATAGATTGCTATTAAATTAGACAGCTGAACCCAATTCTGTTACATGTCTTATGTAGAGTACAAACTGAACACCAAGTTTACTTTGCTTTTGTGGAACAGGCAGCTTAGGTGGCTATTTGAGAGACACAAAGGAACTAAACCTGCTAAATTTAAAGCTGAGTGCATTAGCCATTCTCTGCGTCAATTTAAAACACATATCATCTTAAACATAAATTACACACCTCACATTGATAAAAAAACAATGTGACTGAATGTCTAGCATAAACTTTGTAGCAAAGGTCACTGACACAATAAGTTTTTATAGCATGGTGTAGACTCACGCCTCTATGAGGCACTTCTTTAACAATCATTACTAATATTCCAGAGGCTAGCCCAGTATTTGTAAATGTGAGGCACAAATGGCATCCTTCAATTTAAATATTGATAATGAGCACATGCCAATAATGTGTATTATTTTTTAATGAACTTGGAAACCCAAACTACTACTACTACTACTTATTAAACATTTTAATAAGAAAAGCCCATTCAGTACAACATACATGTAACATATTGTTCTCTAATTATACAATTCTTTCAAAAAACTCATCAGATTTGTAGGCCCCCAAATTGTTACAGTCTACTGCACAACGTGGAAACTTACATGTTTACAAAGAACATAGGAAAATATTTGACAAGAATGGGAGATCATTTTCTTGCATTGCCTTTCACGTATTTGTGTCCACTTTGTAAAAAGATGGTACTAACCTTAAAAAGGCTCTATATAAAGACTGCATTTGCAGCATATAAGAGCAGATCTTTACGGAATTTGAGGTAGTATGAAAGTAAGAGACTCATCTATACTATCTGAACATTTGGCAAATTGTATGCATACATACATCACAATGTATGTGAGCCAACATCTGAAATGGGGGACCCTAACAGCATGGATGTATTAGAACAATGGTGCACTGCACGCTAATAAGAATCAATTTACTGTAAAGCTGGACTGTCATCACCTTTTTCTTTTATAACATAAAGTACTGTATGTAATTCAACTGCTAAGGACAGTTGCACCTGAACTCCACTACACCATGAAGCACTGCTTTTATGCATTCTCAGTGATGTAATGAGTCCAGAATGTCACTAGCTAATGTCTACTGTATTAGTAATCGCCCCATGCTCATTTACACATTCTTGGCAACCTTAGGCGTATGAAGAGAGAACAAACACAGAGAACACTGAGCAGCACATGAAGCGCAAATAAGGGGCACACTGACTTGAGGGGCTTTGACTCTCAAGACTGCAAGTTACTAAGTTGAATGCAATATAAGGAACTATAAGAAAATGATTAGACAAGATTTAGATTGGTATACTGCCCTTCTCCCAGTTTTTTTGAAGAAAACCGAGTAAATCCATGATTTGCACATTTTGCTGCCATCGTTTGGTCATAGTTTCCTTTGATGTAAAAGTATTTGATGTCTCTGAAAATGTTATTTCATCTCTACTTTTAGAACAGAAAGGCTTTCCTCTGGTTTGTGCAGGGAGGCAGCCAACTATGAGTCATATTTAACTTCCTGCCACCAACAGTCTTCAGAAGGGCTGTTCTGTGTCATGATACGGCAGGCTGCACCTGGCACATGGTGGCATATCTTCCACTATTCCACAAAAATACTTTATTTACCTAATAGGAACAAGTTTGCCTTATGCATTTTGAACTCATCCATGCATTGAACTTCTGAGTACTGCATACAGCAGGTGACTTGCAGAAACATAAACAGATTTATTGAAATGATCCATTTCTCTGTAAATTGTCTATGCCCACTTCTTCCAATTCAAAGGTTCAAGGCAGGAGCAGCCTATCCTGGAAACACTAGGCACAGCACAGTTCAGCTCAGCTGTAGATGAGAGGCAAGTCCAACACAGGGCATACTGATGCATATACAATCAATTTTGACTCACTTTAAACCTGGCAGGCTTATCTTTGATATGTGGGACTCAATTAGCTTACACTGTGGTGGACTGGCTCCCTGCCCAGGATTTGTTCCTGTGTTGTCTGGGATTGGCTCCAGCAGACCCCCATGACCCTGTGTTAGGATATAGCAGGTTGGAAAATGACTGACTGACTGAATTAGCTTACAACCTATGTAGTCGCATCTTTTTAGTTTAATTAGCTGCTTAACCACAGCTTTCACAAAACTGCAATAAAAGAGTGCAGAATTAAAGAGGAGGAACTTGGAACAAATACAGGCAAAGATAAAAAGTCACATATCATATCAGATCTAAACTGACTGCAAATTGCTTCCATTTATAGTCCGAACTCCCTTTATTTTTACCAGACCCTCCCTTTCTTTGTGACTCATGGGGCTGAAATTTGCAGTATAACCATACTAAGCAAAGGGCCCAGAAATGAGCACTTCTTTAAGGACTTGTATGGATGTGGACAAAAAGGATGTAATGAGCAGATGTGAACTTACCCTTCAAAATAAATATGTGTAGAGTAGCATTTAAATAGCAGTTCCTTTAAAAATTGACTGGGGGATGAAATGTAAAAATCACTGGACACAAAATGAATTTAAATAGGGTTTAATTGTTTCATCCATCTTCTGAACTTCTATAATGCAATGCAGGGTTTTGACCAGCTGTAGGTTAACCCAGTAGCACTGAAAACACACTCCAGACTGGATGCCAGTACATCACAGTGTTATGACTGAGCCAAACTAGCGGAAGAGGCTCTGAGGCTAGGGATCTGCACTGGCAATCGGAAGGTTGCCGGTTCGAATCCCGTAAATGCCAAAAGGGTTCTCTGCTCTGTTGGGTCCTTGAGCAAGGCACTTAACCTGCAAATGCTAAGCGCTTTGAGTAGTGAGAAAATACTTTGCATTTATATAGCGCTTATTATTATTAAAGAGGAGTACCAGGAAATGAAGGCAGGTCAGAAAACACTTGAAAAATCAGAAGACAAAAAGGACATGCAAAAGAATAGAAAGCAGAGAATCAGAGTAAAGAAGCACCATATAATACAGCAAGGTTAGTTTTTTGCTAATCCAAACATGGATAGCAAGCTGGGCATAATGTCATGTTTATGACGTCACACGCTGCAGTACATGAAGGCCCTCCCCCTGCAACCGACAGTATCTTAACGACCATCAAATAATTGTGTGACATGTTACTTAAATAAACCGCAGTGCAAACCAGCCAACAAAAAAAAATAAAAAAATGGCAATGCTAAAAATAAGGCCAATTCACAGCACTCAGAATATACTCACATTCAGTAACTGATTTTCTAACTTGGTAAATCCAGCTCAGAGTAGCTGGGGGATACAGCCTCTCCTGGCAATATTTTAAGCTAGGAAAAATCCCTGGACAAGATCTCAGTCCATCTCACAACATACTCATGTAGACACACTCACTTTCCCTGGACCGGTTTAGAGTTGCTAATGAACCAAACACACATGTTTAGGATGTGGAAATAAAACTGGAATAGCCCGAAAAAATAAAAAATAAAAACTGTGCTTTTTTTTATGTCCAATCCAGAATTCAGACTCAAGACTCTGAAGCGGACGGCACGGTGGTGCAGTGGTAGCACTGCTGCCTCGCAGTTAGGAGACCCAGGATCGCTTCCCAGGTCCTCACTGCGTGGAGTTTGCATGTTCTCCCCATGTCTGCGTGGGTTTCCTCCGGGTGCTCCGGTTTCCTCCCGCGGTCCAAAGACATGCAGGTTAGGTGGATTGGTGATTCTAAATTGGCCCTAGTGTGTGCTTGGTGTGTGGGTGTGTTTGTGTGTGTCCTGCGGTGGGTTGGCACCCTGCCTGGGATTGGATTCCTGCCTTGTGCCCTGTGTTGGCTGGGATTGGCTCCAGCAGACCCCCGTGACCCTGTGTTTGGATTCAGCGGGTTGAAAAATGGATGGATGGATGGACTCTGAAGCTGTTAAAAACAGTGTTTACCACCAGGCTGCAACAAATATTAGAAAAGTCAATTTTGATTTTGCTGTATTCTCAAATAAGAGTAACAGAGCAAATTGCCAAACACACTCATGCCCACACAATTCATCATTCTGGGCCAAATTGAAGATACCACTGAACCTGATTAACATGTTCGCCACATGTACCTGGAAAAAGCCTAGTAACTTTGAAGTAAATTAGAAAAAAACAACACAACTCCAATAATATTTCACCTTCTGAAATAAAAATCAGGGAAATAAGAATTCACATTACTGTTAGTTTTTATAACTAATACACTAATGTCAGGATGGATGGATTCCAGCTGGACTGTTTCATGAGCATGGGCAACAATATGGATACTTGAAGACACCACCTACATCTATGTAACAAATTCCATTTAACATCTCCCTTAATCCTGCTACAGTTTTATAATTAGTCTCAAACATCTCAATAAATTATAAGCAAAACTGCCCGCTGCTGGTCTTTAGTAAGTAATTTAGGTCGAATAACCATGTTGTTCTAACTACCACTGATGAAAGTCATCTGAATGAACAAGGCTAAATATGGTCCAACAACACATTATAACTGTATGCTAATTAACCAGATAAGCCAGCTGCAAACAAAGATATGAATATGTAGCCAGTGTGTCTTTGTTGTAAAATCTTACTAAAGTGAAGCAGTAAAATGGAAGGCAGAAAAGGTGAGACTAGCCTTGCTTCAGGTCTGTGCCCACGCCACACGTAGTCAAGCTCCAAATATAATACTGAGTCTCCAGGCCTGTATAGCCTGGAGCTATAATAGTCTCCAAATGTTGATAAAAATTGAGAAAGGGAAAAGCCATGAAATTTCTGAAACAACATAAAACAAAGTAAGATCTTTATATTTAAAGATTGCTTCATAAAAAGAATTCTACAGTTTAAACAAGAAAAGTAAGACAGGAACAAACAGGAGCAAAAACAGATTTTACGTAAAAGACAAAACCTAAAAGCAGACTACAGCATTTAAAAAAAAAAAAACATCAAGCACAAACAGCATGAACGCAAGGGTCAGAAGCCAGAGAATTCATCTCAAGCAGACCAAAAACAAACCACAATAATTAGTACTATTACACCAAAGCAGCTGACACATCCTAAAACTTCAGCTAAGTACTGCTGGTGCCAGAACTCCTGCTGTATGATTAGGTGGACCCACCTCCTTAGGCTCAACATACAGGCTATTTACAGACAAGTAGTGTGGCTTGAGGACTATGTTCAATGTTAAGAAACAGATTCATAATTAGCAAAATTAATAAAAGTAGAAACAGAGAAAAGTAAATCTATGCTTTCAGATGTCCTTGCATGCACAATTTTCATGGCATGATTTTTGAAAAGTGCTAAGTGGCAGGTGCCATTAAATTTTCTATGTGTGGAAAACATTAGTTATGCTTATAAAAGACACATTTTTTGTTCCAGCCATCTACTGTCATGCACAAGCACTTAGGAAGAAGCTATCAAGCCTAAAGGTGAGTGATACTACAAGGGATACAGGGTCGATTGTGGTTACTAATGCCTCTCTCTAACAGCAGAACCAAAGAAAACAAATGATAATCCACCTCCTGTATTTTCGTTTATTCACAACAACGATACTGAATCACTCCTGTCTCCAAGACGACATCAATCCCGACACTCCAAGATGACGTCACCACCAGTCCTCCTTTGATGACGTCTCTTCCGTACTTCCGCAGCTGTTGTCATTTGCCACCTATCTCATTTTCTGCCTTCATTTTTTTCTATAAAAAGCGCCATGTTTGCCACAATCAGTTGTCAAAAGCCTTATTTTTGATCACTTTATAATTCTCTTTGTCCCAAACACACTGACATTATACAGGGCTCGTCCCCAAACCTTTTTCGAGTATTTTTGATTCATTTATATATCACACTACAGAAATATTTCTGAAAGTTTCATAAAATGAGTGTCTCTTGTTCTTTATAGCAGTATCTATCTTTTCAAGAAACAGGCTGATTAGTGTTTAATCTTCAAATCAAGTACTTAATAGCACCTTATTAAGGCAAGTAATTCACAAAATGAGCTAGACCGTCCTAATTCAACAAAAAAGTTGCACTCTTTTAGAATTTGATCAACTGAGGTGATATGGCAGGAAACCTCTGAAGATATGAAGTAAATGATTGCTGACCACAGCTATTACTTTATTTTCTTTGATTGATTGATTTTTTTCAGTATGTCATGGTCCTCAACCTTTTTGTAAACATCTTAGTGATGTTTAGTGAAGTACATGTATTGAAGTACATTTAAAGCACTTTAAATGTATTTTTAAATTTATTGCCTTCTTGCATATCAGGAGCTGACACACCCTTACTGAAATTTCGCTGAAGAGTATATAACATTAAAACAAAATAAATTGTGTCAGACCTCTTTTCACCCTTTAAAGAATCTTACAAACAACATTGATGGAAAAAAAGTGGATGAAGCTGAGTTTTTGGCATCTAAAGTTCCTGCTACATCAGAGGTGGATGTGACATGCTCCTGTGAGTGTCACTTGTGTCATGCTACCACGACCACCCGTTGTGTAGTCTGACATTCACTGACTCGGTCCAAATAGTCTGCTTCTCAGCCTCACAAAACTGTTTGATTTTGTCTTAAGTCATATTGGTGGGCTCCGTGTGTGCCAGAGTTGAGAACCAATGTATAATACAGCTATGAGGATTAAGGAGCATGCATATCTTGGAGCTCACAAACAGAAGACAGACTTGTCTCTGTGATTTTTCATGATTTTCATCATGGCAGAATGGAAAAAATAAAAAAAGAGCAAAGAGCAAAGAATGCTGCTGATCTCCCTGTACCTGGAAAGCAAATGTACAGTCACAGGGAGGTCAAACACATATTATTGGCTATCAGAAAATGGGGTTAGCTTGCTATTTTTTGGAAATGTGAAAAGTGTGCTTGAAAGTCACCATGGAGTCATGTAGTTTGTCATGTCCTGAGATTTCTAGTCATATAACCCACCATCCTCAGGTGATAAGGTCTACAAATGTATATATCAAGTTTGACATCCTCTTCAACTAGAAGTCATGCCATTTCATTTCTGTACTTTTACAATTTGTTTTTCATGTTAATATTTTTTTGCTATTACTTTGGTGACACCATTGTTTCCACGCCCTAGTGTGGTTGCTAATATTCTGCGTTGCTCCTTCCATGCAATATTAACGTATGGCCATATTGTTTATGGTTGCTATGCTTGTTGCTGGTCATGTATGTGTGATGTCAAAGAGTCATGCCTATATAAGATGACGGCAAACATCTGACATCACTAGCATTGGATTATTTTCTTAAAACAAACAATGCAAACAATAAACATTAGAGTGAGTTACTTAGGAACAATTAAGAAAGGCGAGACCTTTACATCAAATTATTTTTGACTACAAATTTTTGGTTTAATATATTGACTTTGATTATCACTTTTGATGATATCTATATTTTTATGACTCTGTTTGTACCTAGATAATAATTCTACTGGTTCCCATTTCTTTCTTCCATCTTCTGGTTGTTTTTTCTAAGCCTACATTTGCCATAATTCCTTGAATGTGACTCATATATTATATAATATACACACACACACACATATATATATATTACACACTGTATATATATTTAATATATAGTATATCTACTTCTTAAATAATAATAAAAAAACATGGCCGTAAAAGCAAGCAGACTGAGACACATCTAATATTATAGGACTAAACAGTTATTTACACCATTGCACCAGTTATTTGCACCAAAGGTAAAATTAGATTGCAAACACACCTGGAAGTTGAAATAATATGGGCAAACAGGTGGAATAATTAAAACGTGAGCAGTTAAAAGCTGGATATTTTTGGGGTATACTGTATGTATATAATGTTACCCCCTCATTCATTTCTTTATCCTCTCACTTAACCTACTTGATTCAATGTTTGCGGTTGTATACCCTATCTGTGCAGCATCAGAGACAATGCAGGAAACAACCCTTGGGTAGTCAGTGCAGCATGCAGATGTTATTAGGTGCCCTCGTTTTTCTTTCAATAGGAACAGTTAAATCTCTACCACTGCGGTGGGCTGGTGCCCTGCCCGGGGTTTGTTTCCCGCCTTGCGCCCTGTGTTGGCTGGGATTGGCTCCAGCAAACCCTCATGACCCTGCAGCTAGGATATAGCGGGTTGGATAATAGATGGATAGATATCTCTACCATATGTCAGCTATACTATAAAAGTATGTAAAGCTAAGCCAGATCATAACAGCAGTGTTTGATTTTCAAAACTGACTTAACTCATTTTACAACTAGCTCAGCCAACTTAAGAATGCCAGCAAAGAAAAGCATTACTTAAAAACTATTGAAACTGGGCGCAGACACACCACGGATTGGACATCAGCAGTCTGCAGAACATACTGGGGTAAATGAAGCTCAAACAAGGCTAAGCAATTTCAACATATGTCACCAACTGTCCGATTTTATTTAAGGATAACACAGGGAAGTCAATTAAAAGCAGTTGCATGCTCAGACTGATATTTGGAGGAAGCACAACCTAAGAAAACAAGAGTTTTTTCCTATGATCACTCTCGGTATACTTCAATACCCCAAAGACATTGAAATCAACAACATGAATCATGCATAAAAACATTGCCACACATTTAAGGATGTCATATCTACAGAAACCCATCACCTGCATGTCCTCTCTCACCACATCCATAACCTTCTCTTAGGCCTTCCTCTTTTCCTCTTGCCTGGCAGCTCTATATTTAACATCCTTTTCCCAATATACCCAGTATTTCTCCTCTGCACATGTCCAAACCAAAGCAGTCTCACCTCTCTGACTGTCTCTCGATCATCCAACTTGAGCTGACCCTCTAATGTACTCATTTCTAATCCTGTCCATCCTCATCATACCCAGTGCAAATCTTAGCATCTTTAATTCTGCCACCTCCAACTCTGTCTTCTGCTTTCTGGTCAGTGCCACCGTCTCCAACCCATATAACATAGCTGGTCTCGCTACCGTCCTGTAGATCTTCCTTTTCACTCTTGTTGATAACCGTCTGTCACAGATCACTCCTGACACTCTTCTCCGCCCATTCCACCCTGCTTGCACTCTTTTTTTTTCACATCTCTTCCACAATCCCTGTTACTCTGTACTGTTGATCCTAAGTATTTAAACTCATCCACCTTTGCCAACTCTGCTCTCTGCATCCTCACCATTCCTCTGACCTCCCTCTCATTTACACACATGTATTCTGTCTTGTTCCTACTGACCTTCATTCCTCTCTTCTCTAGAGCATATCTCCGCCTCTCCAGTGTCTCCTCAAGCTGCTCCCTACTATCGCTACAGATCTCAATGTCATCAGCAAACATCATAGTCCAAGGGGACTCCTGTCTAATCTCATATGTCAACCTGTCCATCACCATTGCAAATAAAAAAGGGCTCAGAGCCGATCCCAGATGTAATCCCACCTCCACATTAACTGCATCCATCTCTCCTCCCGCATACCTCACCACTGTCACACTTCCCTCGTACATATCCTGTACAACTCTTACATACTTCTCTGCCACTCCCAACTTCCTCAGACAATACCGCAACTCTTCTCGAGGCACCCTGCCATATGCTTTCTCCAGGTCCACAAAGAGGCAATGCAACTCCTTCTGGCCTTCTCTATACTTCTCCATCAACACCCTCAGAGCAAACATTGCATCTGTTGTGCTCTTTCTTGGCATGAAACCATACTGCTGCTCACTAATCATCAATAAATAGGAATACAAAGATGAGGCATCAAAATCTTAGTGTCAATGAAATATCAAGCATGTTACCTAAAAGAAAGAAAAACACTGAATTTCATTGTTATTACTCCAAAGTACAAGATAAACCTCATATGCTGAAGCATTAAATTATTGATAACTGTAAGATATACTTATTTAGCCATTAGTTTTTTTAAATCCACTTATTGCCATATAGTATAAAGGGTTACTGAAGACTATCCCAGCAGCACTGGGTAAAAAGCAGCAGCCAGTAGTCACTTTGTGCCTGAGAATAGTGGAAAGTAATGGGAAAAGGATGGAAATTACAAGACATGAATAAATGCTTACAGAGGAAACTGCATGCGTTTAAAGATAAGTGGGTACTTGTCACACACTGTGATGTCAAGAATCATGAGCTAAGTCATGCAAGAATCGAAGCCAGAATTTCTGTAAATTAGTCTCTTCTTTCGAAAGCTTAGATATTTGATAATGCCGGCAGATTGGTTTAAATACCAACACATTTGCTGACATCATGTGGACACTACTTCCTATTAGCACCCATGGTGCCAACATTTAAAATGGTGGTGTGAATATCACAATAAACATGGCATTGCAGCAACCAATTAATGCTAATGACAATTCTAAATGTGATACATAATCTATTACTTCAACAAAGGTAAACAAACAGACTTTGTAATGCAAAGAATATGTAAAAAATTAAAATATCCATGAGACAATTTATTGCCTGGGAAGCAAATTAAATCAATAAACCAGATTAATGGCAGTGCCAATTAAAAGTTCATGATTAATGTAAAACACATATATTTGTGATGTGGTCGCAGCACTGAAGATAAAATTAATGCAGACACTGGAAGAACATGCACTGTCCACACAGACCGTAACTAGAGCAAAATTTGACAGCAGGCTGATGGATTAGTGAAGCAAAAGTGCAAACCGGACCACCTCTCATCTTTAGTTAATAACACATGTATTGCTTTGTTTCTGGCCTGTCTGTGTGAATTTATATACTAACAAGAAAAATAAAACATCCTTTGCTATTAAATCCAATAAACAATCTTTGCCCATATTTTATAATTTTCTTTTTTTATTTTTTTGCATTTTGTTGTATTTGATACCATTGACCATCTATTTTTTTTTTTTTTTTACACAAGCTGGAAAATTACATTAGGCTCACAGGCACTGTGTTTGCCTTGTTTAGTTCAATTTTATCAAATTGATTCCAAAAATGTGCAGACAGCACTCAATCATTACACTCAAAAATTAAATATGGTGTCCAGCAGGGCTCAGTACATGGACCGTTATTGTTTTTGTTCTACATGCTTCCAATGGACACTGTCATTAGAAAACATAACATTAATTTTGACACCTATGCAGACAACACCCACTTATACCTTTCTTTTAGAACAAATAACATTTCTCCAATGCCGCCCTTAATTAGTTGCATCATTAAAGTAGCCTCCTTAGCGATATGTTTATCCCCGGTAAAACAAGCCACAAATGATTATTGTTTTTCAACAAGACAAACTATTATTATGTGTAACAGAAAAATGTAAATAGCAAAATATCAACATATGTAAATACAGTAGAAAAGGTATGTCAATTGTACAATGCTGTACTGATACAGATTTCAGACACATTCTTTATGTGATATGTTTTGAAACAGTCGCCAACACAGAGCCCAGCGTTGCAATCAGGATATTAAAACTGTGTTTCTTTGCGCACTTTACTTAAAATATTATTTTTGTTGCTTGTGCATACGATGGTAGAACACCAGGTGAATGATCCACATGATCAACGTACTCATTGTATTATTTCAGGCTACCATAATGCAAGAATTAGTGACTTTCACATTTCCCCTGATATACAATACAATACAATTTATTTTTGTATAGCCCAAAATCACACAGGAAGTGCCGCAATGGGCTTTAACAGGCCCTGCCTCTTGACAGCCCCCAAGCCTTGACTCTCTGAGAAGACAAGGAAAAACTCCCAAAAAACCTTGTAGGGAAAAAATGGAAGAAACCTTGGGAAAGGCAGTTCAAAGAGAGACCCCTTTCCAGGCAGGTTGGGCGTGCAGTGGGTGTCAAAAGAAGGGGGTCAATACAATACAATACACAGAACAGAACAAATCCTTCATACAGCATAAAAATACAAATTTTAGAAGTACGGAGCAGAATTTAACAGTAGATGATATCACATTATAAGATTTGGATATTTTTTAGAGTCCTGGAGACCTCATCCATCAAGCTGCCTCCCCCATTTGGCCATTCCACGGCTAAATAGTGCTGGGCCAGCCAATCCGATGAAAGGACCCCTCTTTCCCATGATTCCTGCGATCCTCCATCAGGGATGACTTTACCATAGGCAGGCAAACAACTTAGCAGGTGGGTCATGGCACCAATTGCCACATTTGAGTACCGAGAACAGAAACAGAATAGGGTTAGTATTCAATTATAACTATCATGTTACTTATGTTTTAGTGCTAATGACTAACAACAGAGATGCAGTCTGTACAGTTAATCAGCAGCTCTAGTCAGGATATGCTAAACTGAAGTAGTGAGTCTTCGGCTGGGATTTAAAGGCTGAGACCGAAGGGGTATCTCTTATAGAAGCGGGAAGACCATTCCACAGTTTAGGGGCCCTGTAACTAAAAGCTCGACCTCCCACTGTTATTTAATTAATCCTTGGAATCATAAACAGACCGGCATCTTGAGATCTTAATGTGCGCTCAGGTTTGTAAGTCATGATAAGTTCAGACAAGTAAGTTGGACCTTGGCCATTTAATGCTTTATATGTTAAAAGGAGGATTTTGAAATCTGCCCTAAACTTAACCGGGAGCCGGGATTTAAGAACTGGAGTTATGTGTTCATATTTTCTTGTTCTTGTAATAATTCTTGCAGCCGCATTTTGTTTTAACTGGAGGCTGTATAGAGAATAGTTTGAACAGCCAGTGAACACCGCATTGCAGTAGTCAATCCTACTAGAGATAAATGCATGAATTAATTTCTCAGAATCCTGTTTATTTAGAAAGCGCCTTAATTTCCTAACATTTTTAAGATGGAAGAAACATGTTTTGGACAACTTTGTAATATGTGCTTTAAATGACATGCTAGAATCAAAGATAACTCCTAGATTGCGGGCTGATTCAGTAAAATTAATTGGGATTCCAACTGAGTTAAATGATGACAAAATATTGTTGTGATCCGCGTCATTCCCTCCAACAATTAACATCTCTGTTTCATCTGTATTTAAAGACAAGTAGTTATCATTCATCCACTCCTTTAATTCGCTAACACAACTAATTAAAGACAACATCGGAGAAACTTCATTTGATTTAAATGAAAGGTATAACTGGGTGTCATCTGCATACGAGTGAAAATTAACATTATGTTTCCTAATGAGAGATCCCAGTGGAAGCATGTAAAGTGAAAACAGTAAAGGTCCCAGTACTGAGCCCTGCGGGACATCATATTGAACTTCTGTGTATAATGATGGAGTACTGTCAGCACATTTCTGTACATATTGGAATCGATTTAATAAATAAGAACTAAACCAAGGAAGCACGGGCCTGTAAGCCCAACATCATTTTCTAGCCTGTGCAGTAAAATAGAATGGTCAATGGTGTCAAATGCTGCACTTAAGTCTAACAACATAATTACAGTGGATATGAACATTGACAATTGCTGAATTGTGAACCATGCTTGGGGGACTAATGTCTTGCTTGTCCTTGCACTTGATCGCAACTTATTTTGCCTTTTTACCACACAGCTACTGTCTTAATACAGTAAAGCTTAATGTGACCAAAGTCACCAGATGTATCATGGCGGTTCACACCATCATCACTATCGCTCAATCTGAGCAATGATTCAGTTTCAGGTTGCAGTAAAACTGGCTTCATGTCTTTTGCCATTGTTTTTGGTTGAAGGCTCCTCCTCACTCATAAATATTGATGAGTTACCATAAAGTGGGAGAAAGCAAAGAAATACTGATGTATTTCACACCATGATGTTATTTCATTTGCTAAATTGTAGCAGAATACTGTCCTGAGTTTCAAAAGGGCTTAACACTGTAAATCGTTACACTCAACCCCAGGTCTGACTCGGAATTTACCGTAACAACAAAGAATTCCAAGCCTGAGTCATGCTTGGGTTTAATACTAAAGAGGTTAAAGGAGTGGATGAATGAGAACTACGTGTACCTGAATACAGAATAAAACATTATCATTATCTTTGAAACTAGCATGTAATTTAAAAGACACTTTACAAAACTATCCACAATATGTTTTTTCAGTCTTAAAACTGTTGGAACATTAAGACGTATTCTAAATATGCAGGATACTGACAAATTAAGTCAAACACTTATTTCTAGTAGGATTATTTACTGCAATTTACTGTTCACTGGCTGTTCAGATCATTCTTTATGCATCTTTCAGTTAATTCAAAATGCTTCTGGAACAATTCTTATGAGAGCTAGAATGCATGAGCATGGAACTCCAAGTCTCAAGTCTTGGCACTGGCTTCCAGTTAAGCTTGGGGCCGATTTCAAAGTCCTCATTTAAACTTATAAAGCCTTAAATGGCCAAGGCCCTGTTTACTCTTCTGGACCTAACATTACTAAAAACCACAGGGCATATTGAGATCAAAAGATGCAAGATACCAGCCTTTTTAAAATTCCAAGGATTAATAAAATAACAGTGGGAGGTCGAGCTTTTATTTACAGGGCCCTGAAACTGTGGAATGATATGCCTGCTACTATAAGAGATGCCCCTTCAGTATCAGCTTTTAAATCCAAGGTGAAAACTCACTACTTTAGCCTAGCATACCCTGAGTAGAGCCCCTGATTAGCTGTGCATACTGCATCACTGTTTGCTAGTTATTTGTACAGAAATATATGTAATAAAATATTTACATACATTACTAATGCTTCTCTGTATCTTGATGTGGTACTTGGTGCAGCTGCTCTATTGCCTGTCCTGACTCGGCTGGAAAAACAGATAACTAGTTTCTTGAGTAATCTGGGAGAGGCGAGCAAAACGCAAAACAAATGAAAACAAAATAAACCGAAACATACAAAACCCAGATGAGAGGCAAAATTCAAAGTCAAATAACACGCAATAAGCTGAATCCAAACAATACAAGAAAAGTAATCGCATGAAAGGTCAGAAATGTAAATAAGGATTTTATCTACAAATCGAATAAGGATCAGAGCAAAAGTCTGACATTGTATGTCATTTGCTGATTAAGTTAAGGTCACGACCGCAGAAACCATGCCTCAAGAAACACAGGATGTGACCATGACAACGGTACACAATATGGCTTCTCTAAAAGGAAAAGGCTACAAAATATCAGTCTGGAGCCTAATTCATTACACTGCCAGGCTGCTCTCCTGCATATAAAGATGTCATCTCAGATAAAAGAGCATTGGAATCATTGGATGGAAAGATTCTCTTATTAGACTGGATGGTCAGCATCGATTCCACTACAGAAAGCCAAAGAGAGGGTAATGTGGCTAGTTGGCAGAGAGCTCCAGGACTGTGACTGTGTCTGACTTTGTCTTTTAGTTTCTCTTTTTAATTTTCATCTCCTCAGTTGTCAAATGATCATAGTTAATGAACAGATATTGTTGGCTTCAATTTACATTAATTAGTTTCTACATTGTTTCCTGGTTGTTGAATTTCTTCACAGCACTCTTAGCCTTCACTCAGTGAAAAGCAGTATACAAAAATAAGTTGTAATGTATTGTATGCTTCAAAAACACAATTACTCTGTCAACAAAGGAAGAATAAGCAAATCCCAGAAATGCATTTGAACCCAGGACTTTGGAACTGTGAGGCAGCCACACTAATGACTAAGCCACAATACAACTCAAAATATACAATGGGTGGGGAGGAATTCTAATTTTATGATTATGACATGAGACAGGGAAAAAATTTTACATAACCTGATTGTAACTGGAAGGCATACTGCAGCACAAGTTAAGTCATCTGTGACGTTAAATGAAAAATGATGCCATTAATCTGAACTGAATTATGTATCAATGAAAAAAACTTAAGCACAGAGTAAGTAACAAGTATAATTTATTTATTGTTTATACAAACTGGAACATACGCAACAGGAAGAAAAATATTATAATGATGACAGCAACTAGAAGATACATGATAGTGGAGCAAATATATTTTCATGTTGAGATCATTATTCTCATTTTTAACGTTCTTTCATATCTCCTAACATGGACAATCTCATCTCTTTTATCTACCAGTGACAACAGGCCATATGTTATTTAGCCTATTGTAAATCTTAAATTGTGTTTTTTGCCCTCAGCAATATTTTCCTAAGTTGCTAGATCACAATTAGCCAGCCATGGCTCTGACTGGGTCCACACTGTCTGCAGGCTTTTATTAAAACAAAAGTCTTAATCACTGACTATTGGTTTAATTACCCGAGTTCCTTTGTAGAGTGAATTATTGTTTTCAAATTTCTGCAAGCTATTCTTCAGGTTTAAAAAAAGATCCTGCAGATTATGCTTGTTTTTCTAACAAGCATGTCACACATTAGGTGACTTTTCCAGAAGAGTTTGGTTGCACCCTTCATTTACAGTACATAAGACAGTCAGTGGCACACTCCCTTGAAGCCAGTTACAATATCCAGTGACTCAATTCAACTAGTCCACAACTCACCCCATTCTGTCTTTAGTTATTGGGTTTCACTGACAACTGGTGAATGCTAATCTGAAAGTATAACTCACATAAAGCAGCAACAAGGTATACAAAACACAAGTGTTTTCAATCTACAAACAGAAAGCTCATTTGTTTGATGTCTTGTGTTTTATGTACCATGGCAGAATGGAAAAAACAAAAAAAAAAATATTGGACAAGGTTGCAGTTGAACTCACCATGTTAACACGTCGTACAGTATCAGCTCTGTCAGGAAGCACGATATTGGCAGCCACAAAAAGAGGCAAGCACAACTATTATGGAAGGTCAGCACACATTTGTTAAATTTGATGTGCCCAGCGGTTTTCATTCTTGTACTGACATGGGCCGGCAATGAGATCAGCTACTGTAGTCAGTAAATCCGACATGCCCAATGAATAAAAGTCATGTAAAATGACATTGGCTTAAGGCATTTTCAACATCTGAGTAAAGTTCACCTTCAGTCTAAAGAAGTGGATACATTTTTTGTGTTTTTGTGAAGATTTCTCGTATGGTGTTAGTATTCACCTAGCACAGATCAGGATGGAGAGGATGCCACTCTGCCACTGTGCTTATTCAAACACATGCACTCTTACACTGACACAGGGCTAATTTAGAATTGCCATTTAACTAAACAGGCACATCTTTCTAATGTGAGAGGAAAAGAAGAGTGTCTGGACAAAACCCCATGTAGACACAAGGAGAACACAGAAACTACAAACATGCATGGGATCTGAATTTAGGACAATGGTAACAATGAAACACAAATCTGTCTCTTGTAGAAATCCACATGTACCTACCTCTCTGCCAGTTTAAGAACCGGATTAGCTCAAATGTTTTATACAAGTATGTTTTCTAGATAATGTACAGAGCAAGAACTGTCACAGTTATTTAACATTAATATGTAGCACAACAGGGAAAAACATACCTCAAATTTAAAACTGTGAATCAGAAGAGCCTGCAATAGTCCTGTATGACTGTCAAGCTGATTACATGTACTATAGAATCAGGGCAGTTTAATGTCTTTGCCTGCAGTTGTATAATACTGTAGATGTGCATCCATGTGGTAGTAAAGCAGGACAGCCAGGAAATACACATATAAAGTACAGACCTTAACATCTTCTCAAAGTCATATCACTATTATCACCATCATTCCCATTCAGAGCTTTAATAACCAAATACAATTATATGCATACTGTACATGTAGATATTTATTTGCTAGAAGGGGAAGGTTGCAAGATACCTTAAACTCCCACATGCAAAGTACTAGAAGAACCAGAGACTATAGCATCTAAAAATCTGGATACAAAAGAGCTACTGGTGGACTTCTAGCATTCCAAGGAGTCTCTGAGACCAGTCACAATTCAGGAGGAGGATGTGGAAGTGGTTCAGAGCTACATGTACCTGGAGGTCCACATAATCAACAAACTGGACTGGTCTGACAACACAATTTCCCTGTACAAGAAGTGCCAGAGGAAACTATTCTTCCTAAGGAGGCTGACGTTTTTTGATATATGCAGTGAGCCGCTCAAAATGTTCTATCAGTCCGTAGCAGCCAGTGCATTGTTCTACGCTGTTATCTCTTGGGGAAGCAACTTGAGCTCAGAAGAAACACAATGTCTGAACAAATCCTGGACCTGCTGGAAGCTGTTGTGGAAAAGAAGATGGTGGCAAAATTGGATGCCATCATGAAAAATTCCCTCCATCCCCACCAGGAGGTGCTCTCTTGGAGCACTTTTAACCACAGGCTTATTCCACCACAGTCTTTTCTGTCCACTTCTATCAGGCAATTTACATGTATTGATTGATTGACTGGATGCATTATTTTTAATGTGAGTCTGCATCCTTGTTTTTATGTTTCTGCTGCTGTATACAGTAATCCCTCCTCGATCGCGGGGGTTGCGTTCCAGACCCCCCCGCGATAGGTGAAAATCCGCGAAGTAGAAACCATATGTTTGTATGGTTATTTTTATATATTTTAAGCCCCTATAAACTCTCCCACACTGTTTATAAATATTCCCCGCAGAGTTATACAGCATAATCCCTTTGTATTCTCTTAAATATTAGGTAAGATTCATTGAAATTATGTACATAAACACACTGTTTATATACAGTAAAACCTAAATATTATTTTAAAGATATTGAGTGTCTCCGATATCACATATGTTACAGCCATTACGATAGACAGGCCACCAGCAATAAATACGTACAATGCAAGAAAAATAGTATACAGTAAATGTGTGTACAGTGACACTAAACGTACGTACATGTAATAAGCACTGTAAGAAGAAAATTAATTATGGTTACTCACCAACAATGACACGATGACTTGTCCGATAACAATGAGTTTAATTTTACTGCACAACAAAGGAGAGCGTTACAGCCCTTGTAAAGGAGCCACTTCAGGCGATTGTGTAGCACTGCCGTTGTTCTTCTTCTGGCAGTCTTCAATCCAAATCCCTAAAGCAGATTCCATCCAGACTACTGCCTTATTACATCCACTTACAACTCGTTTTGCACCCTGGTTAAAAGGACACTGCGGCCGTAGATCTTATATTTCTTTCCTACTTTTTAAATAAAAAGAATCGTAGCCTTCAACAAATCCAAAACGTTTACCTTTTCGGCAATCGTTAACATCTTCTTCTTGCGCTTGGGCACGGCCCCTGAAGCAGTAGCAGATTGTTTTGGAGCCATAATGAAGGGCTTGACTATGCACAAAGATAAACACAAAAGAGCACAACTCTTTACACAGCGAAACACGTTGACGCTGAATGAGCGAGATGAGACTTCCTGGTTACCACTGCATTCAGCACGCAGGAACTCAACTGCGTGCTCTGATTGGCTAGCTTCTCAGTCAGGAGAACTTAACTGCGTGCTCTGATTGGTTAGCTTCTCAGCCATCCGCCAATAGCGTCCCTTGTATGAAATCAACTGGGCACACCAACTGAGGAAGCATGTACAGGAAGTAAAAAGACACATTGTCCGCAGAACCCGCGAAGCAGCGAAAAATCCGCATTATATATTTAGTTATGCTTTCATATAAAATCCGCGATAGAGTGAAGCCGCGAAAGTCGAAGCGCGATATAGCGAGGGATTACTGTACATCTGAATTTCCCCATTGGATTAATAAAGTTTATCTAATCTATAATAATAAAAGGCAAAGCCCTCACTGACTGACTGACTGACTGACTCCTCACTAATTCTCCAACTTCCCATGTAGGTAGAAAGCTGAAATTTGGCAGGCTCATTCCTTACAGCTTACTTACAAAAGTTAAGCAGGTTTCATTTCGAAATTCTACACGTAACGGTCATAACGGTTGATAACGGTCGAAAACGTCCACCATGTTGAACTTTTTTATTTATGGCCCCACCTTCACGAAATTTGGTAGGCGGCTTCCCTGCGCTAACCGAAACCGATATATGTACTTATTTCGATGGTATGACGCCACTGTCGGCCGCCATGTTGAACTTTCCAACGTCACCAATTTTCAAACTTCCTGTGTAGGTAGAAGGCTGACCCGATCTTCACGAAATTTGGTAGATGACTTCCCTGCGCTAACCGAAACCGATGTACATACTTATTTCGATGGTATGACGCCACTGTCGGCCGCCATTTTGAATCTTCCAAACGTCACTAATTCTCCAAATTCCCGTGTAGGTAGAAAGCTGAAATTTGGCAGGCCCATTCCTTACAGCTTACTTACAAAAGCTAAGCAGGTTTCATTTCGAAATTCTACGCGTAACGGTCATAACAATCAACAACGTCCGCCATATTGAACTTTCTTATTCATGGCCCCATCTTCACGAAATTTGGTAGGCAGCTTCCCTGCGCTAACCGAAACCAATGTACATACTTATTTCGGTTTGTATGACGCCACTGTCAGCCGCCATATTGAACTTTCCAACGTCACTAATTCTCAAACTTCCTGTGTAGGTAGAAGGCTGAAATTTGGCAGTTCCATTCCTTACGGCTTACTTACAAAAGTTAAGCAGGTTTCATTTCGAAATTCTACGTGTAACGGTCATAACGGTCAACAACGTCCGCCATGTTGAACTTTCTTATTTACGGCCCCATCTTCATGAAATTTGGTAGGTGGCTTCCCTGAGCTAACCAAAACCAATGTACGTACTTATTTTGGTGGTATGATGCCACTGTCAGCCGCCATATTGAATTTTCCAACATCACTAATTCTCCAACTTCCCGTATAGGTAGAAGGCTGAAATTTGGCAGGCTCATTCCTTACAGCTTACTTACAAAAGTTAAGCAGGTTTCATTTCGAAATTCTACGTGTAACGGTCATAACGGTCAACAACGTCCGCCATGTTGAACTTTCTTATTTATGGCCCCATCTTCTCGAAATTTGGTAGGCTGCTTCCCTGCACTAACCAAAACCAATGTACGTACTTATTTCGGTGGTATGATGCCACTGTCGGCTGCCATATTGAACTTTTCAACAGTCTTTGTTACTTATGGGCCCATCTTCAAGAAATTTGGTACACGGGTTCCCAACGCTAACTGAATCCTACTTACGTACATATATACGTCCATAGCCTGCAGCTTGGTCACCATGTCAGGCGGCGTTGGGTCCCCCATCCCAACGCCTCCCACGTTGTTGGCTGCCTGCCTATATAAGGCCGTCCGTCGCTCCAGTCTCTACATTCCCTTCCTTGCTTCACCACGGGATTCATGTCTCCCTGCTGATAACTACAGCGTTTTTATTTAATCTGCGGCTTCTCCGCTGTTTTATTGTTCATTTATTACGATTATAGTTATTGTGTAGGTATTTTAGACTTACTTTAGATTGTTCAGGTACCCATTTCCTTTATCGTTCCAACCATACCCCTATTAACATGTCTGTCAAGGTAATCACCATCGATTAAAGAACTGTCACTTACTGAGTGGTTTCCATGCCCGGAGATGGCACCTACCTTTTCCATTCTCTTTGTTACATATTGCACGGCCATATCAGGCTCACTCTTGATATCTGGAGGAACACTGTGTCTTATGTATTGAATGACTGGGACAGGTTCAAGGTGTGGACTGATGACGGTACAGGAGATAATTATAATACATACAAGCACTATAAGAGTGAAATGCTTAAGCCCTTCACCTATGGTTCTGCATGTGAGTTGATGGCTGCTGCTGAATTGTTCGGTTGTCGCTTTCAAGAGTACTGAAATGGCCAAATATTTTACACCTTTGGACAACCACCAATGCCTCTTAAACATCTTAGATTCACAGGTGACGATTTCAGTAGTGGACACTTTGATGTTTATGAATGTTTAAACTCTCAAAAGCTGGATGTGAAGTTATCGATGAAACCGGTTGTATGCTTACAATGCTTGACAGATGCCGAATGTCACTTCAACACAAGTCCTGCAAATACTGTCGTAATTGAAACAAACCATGAAACTTAAACCGATTGTGACAGCAGCAATCCAAGCAGTGAGATTTGAAACAAGATTACTTTTCACATGGCCAACTGTACGTTGCATGCTCAAGAGTAAGCTCAGCGCACAGCTTGGTCATATTACAATCGGAGGGCTGAACTGACAATGTGGTATACAAAGAGATCCTTAACAAATAATTATTGGTATATTTTCCCTCAGTTTAAAAAGGTTTCATTTTCTTCTTAATAAAAATTTTAAGGCAGTACTTTGCCGCTGCAAAGCGAGGGTATTTTGCTCGTGTAATATAATATGAGGATGCACTTAAAGAAACATTCCTTATTAATGTAAGAAGCATGTGTTTAAAGCTATGCACTACAAACTGTAGCAAATTTATTGTAAGATTGCTACAATGTCATAATAATTGTAATGATTCTATATCTTACTATGTCAATTACAGAGTTGTATGTAATCACCATTTTGATCAATAAAATGCCTACCACATTCTCTGACAATTACTGTACACAGAAACAGCTCTGCCAAGTAAATGTACCATCCTTACAGTAATAGACAAATAAAAAGAAAAAGGCTCTCTGATGGAAAGAAATAAATTGCACAGTGACCAGTTTGTTGAGCTTGCAAAAATGTGTAAGCACTTTGTCTTTAACAATTTCCTTACAATGCACATGTTACAGATCAATAAAGCCAACAGTGTAAAAACTTAACATGTGTTTGTTGCACTGAGTGGGTGGGACAAATAGATCCTGCCATTAATACTGCATAATTTTCACTTATAATATGTTTACATGGGTGAGGACAACTTCATAATCTCCAATCAGTGTCTACTTTTAAATACACCACCCAGCACACTGTAATATATTATTAATGGAAAAGGTCTTGGAGGATTATGCTCTTCTGGGATCCATTTTGCATTTTATTTTGTAATCAAATTTATATTACTACAATCAAAGAATAAACAACAATTTTATACCTACATAAGAAACAGCAAACTCACACAGCACCTGGCACCCATTTCTCCTACTCCTCTGCCCCCAAGTTCTGTGCCATACCACCCTCTGACAGTTTAGCTTTCTGTAACATCTGGTTGAGCTATGAATCACACTATGAAAGGCCTGAGTCATGTGATCAGGACGTTACAAAACAGAAGAAAAAAAGGTTAAAAGAAGTTGTGAAGGGTGAGGTTAAGCAGTGTTAGGCGTCACCTACAACTCATTTCTGCATTTAACAATAACTTGATACACTAACTAAAGCAAGCATGTGACAGTGGGTCAGCTGACAGTCTTGCTTTTCAAACAGATGCCATGTTATCCTTCTGTGGCAAAGATGAAGGACGGATGGCTCTATGGATTCAAAAAGGCACTCCAGAACCCAGAAGTTAATGTTGCTGTATTCCCAGAAGTAGCATCTGACTGGGACTTACAGGCTCCTTCTGGACAGTTTAGTGCTGAACTGGGAGTAAGTATTGAAATAGTTGTTCTCATTTTTACATTAAACAAATAATTTATTTGTAAAATTAACAGTAAAAAGTACACTGAAAATCAGATTCAGGGTTTCAATCTTCAAACAAAATATAAGGAGTATTCTTGTTGCGACTCCTTCAGATGCTATGTATATTAGTTAATCATTTTAGCAATATTACTGTGCATTTGGCTAACCCATTTATCCGAGGTGACTTAAAAGATTCAAATACAGTACAACTGATTATCAACAATTATTTTTTAAATATTTTTCAGCACAGGCTGGTTCAGTGTCACACAGTGAGGCAGATTTGCGAACTGATCCTGCAATCATGCTATACACCTAAATGTTCAGGTTGGTATCTTTGTTATTCTTTGCAACCAAGCATGCACAAATCCACTATGCCTGGAAGCCTTCTTTGTGGTAAAATCAAACCAAAATTCAATCCATACTGTAACCAGATGAACTACACAGACAAAGTAAAACAAGTGTTTAGATTGAAGAACAGAGCCAGCAAACGTCTTAACCCTTGTCCAATAAATATACATTACTTCTACATGCTGATGACTGCTTAAAATAACAGATACATAATAGAGAACCAGATGATAATGCATTTGATAAGGTGCACACAAATATTTTTTACAATCACTCCTGGGATATATCTAGCCCATGTATTTCTGAATTAGGAATAAAATTGCCCTTTTTTGTAAAAATACAATGATAGTGTGCTTAAAGGGCATATTTCTCTATACAACGGGAAAAGGATTTCCAATATGAAAGAATCAATTAAAAAATGAATAGGCAGCCCCTGTGAGTGGCGTATGAAAGACAGAAACAAAATAACTGCATTTGTTAGCATTGGTAGCATGCAGCAGATGGCTTCCAAACGAACATGAGTGTTATTTCAGACACCTCCCATACAAACACCTGCCAAAAGTTTTACTGTTAGGTAACACACAGAAATACTCAATTTGTAACATTAAAATGTATACACATGCATCAGTTTAGAATGTTTTTAATTTCAAAATTCAGCTCCTGGAACTTGGTTCTATTTCTTAGCATGTATAAAGTATGCAGTTTCATATTGTGTCTGTGTCTACGTGAGCTTTCTCTGGTTTGCTCCAACATCTTAAATATATGCACATTAGATCAAGGTGGGGCTCAAATCTTGCCCAATGTAGGTTTCAGCATACCTTGTTGCTTCAGTGTGCCAAATTAGGGACTGGCACGCTGTACAAGGTGTGCGCCTGTCTTATAAATGATGCTTCCTAGAATCCCACTGCTGACACTGTCTAACCATAAGCAAGTCATTTCATCTGCCTGTGTTCCAGTTGGAAAAAAAAATAAATGTAACCAATTGTATCTCAAATGTTTTAAGTTGCCTTGGATAAAGTCGTCAGCCAAATAAGTAAATGCAATGTAAAATATATTCTGGTGATGTTGTGAAAGCAGCAGGTTGCGATAAAGTACTGATAAATGCATTCCAACCATGTTTTTTTAGTTTATATACCAAAAATTATTTTTTCTTTCTAAGGTTTCAAAGTAGTTAAGGTCAGGCATCCAAAAATACTCCCTACTTCAGTTGCTTTTTACTGATAAGAATATTATCACTATAGTTTATTATTTTAAAAATCATCAGAGACTGATGCAGTTGAACAGGTAATACAGAGAATACAGGACAAAACAATCAGAAGCATAGCAGTAAATATCTTTGGTTAGTCTGTTAATATCACGTGTCACACAAAAATCAGCTGTAAGCTTAAAACGCGGATTCTTAAACATTTTTAAGGAACATTGAAAAGTTTTCATTATACATGTTTAATTATCCCATCCAGAGTCATGGCAGATCCAGCAAGAATACAGCGCTAGGCAGTAACAATCACTGGACAGGCCGCCAGTTCATCGATACCACTGTGCCCCACGTTTAATTATTAAGAGTATACATTATTTAAATGAAGTTAACAATTTACATGTAAAATGTAATATACATATGTGCATTTCATCATAAAAATGATATCAAGTATACATCCTAGTATTCTTAGGCCGGGTTTATAGTTCACGCAATGCGATGCATGCTGCAGCGGACGCTCCTCCTACGCAAGCGCTTTACTGTTTATACCTGCGCGCATACGTTACATAAATCTGGACGAATCCACCAGGTGGCAGTGTGAGATATTATCACAGTGAGAACTGGTTCAGCTTCACTGTGTTGTGAACTTGCCTAGAACAGCCATTAAATTCCGATGACACCTTACCGCAATATCTCTGAAAAGGATGTTTAATGATTAAATCCATCAATCCAGGGTTGTGCCCATTCCAGCTAGCATTGGGCACGAAGCAGAAACAATCCCTAGACATGGCATCAGCTTATCGCAAGGTGAATACAAGCACTCACATACACTCACGTCATTTTAGTGTCACCAAATCTGCATATCTTTGGAAGGAAACCGGAGCATGGTGCGGAAACCCACCAGGAAAACATGCAAACTCCAGGCAGGGAATAACAGCGATGTGACTCCCTGCGAGAAAGCAGCGTTACCGCTCCACCACTGTGTCACCCCCATGTGTGTAACTACTAGCAGTATTTATTATTTAAACAAAATTAACGATTTATCTGTAAAATGTAACATACATACGAGCTTTAATGCATTTCATCATGAAAATAATATCAAGTATAAATCTAAGGATTCTAAATGTGCAGAGAGTTGGAATATTATACATTTAATGTGGTGATCTATTGCTGTTTGCTGCTGCTGTCAGGTCAGGAGGAAGTCCCAGAAGCTCTTAGCAATTAAAAACTGGGATGATGTTTATGACGGTCTACTTTAATGATAAAGTAAACTACGAGGTTAAAGTGGACATTTCGAGATTAAAGCCAAAATTTCCACTTTAATCACAAAATACACCTTTTCACCACTTCCTTAGTTTTTTTTCTTTATGGCTGTACATTATGTTGCAAAAAAAAAAAAAAAAAGATGGCACAAAAGATGGTATGTGAGACTTTTAAAATATATTGTGTCATTATGATGGAGAATATGCGACACTTAAATATAAAAGCACCACGAATGCATCTGTATGTCGGCATTTTGGTTCACCACATTGAACCATTCATCAAACATCGAAGTGCGCACATTGATCCTGTAGGATCCGCATACCGACTTTCTGTCACATGTAGATAGTAAACAGAGACTCTGACGTCACATTCCAACTTTTATCACACTTTTTACTGGTATTGCAACTTGCGCACGCGTCACGTTAATTTCTGAGTACCTGCTCATAGGATGTGTCAAATGAACGCTGGAAACGAATGGCTGCCATGAAGCGTGCACGTACGTGTTCTGAGCGTAAAGTATAAACGAGCCCTAAGAGCACACAGCTCCAAGAGAATAGCTCTTGGAAAGCTAAGTCAATTTTGAAGCCAGTCATCATCATCTGTAAACACACGCTCACTTCTATTGAATTGAAATGAATTTCTTTATTGTCATTGTATGGTACAATAAGATTCAATATGCAACTCCTCCATAAACTAATTTTCCTATAAAATGACAAATAATAATAATACAATAAAAAAAATGAAAAATGTACACTATGAAAGCATAAGTACAATATACACTTACATATAGTACAGATTGTGCAAATGGTTCATAAAGTGGCCAGGCTTTGCAATATCATCGTTGTAGTGCAAGAGTCTTCTTCTTCTTCTTTCAGCTGCTCCTGTTAGGGGTTGCCACAGTGGATCATCTTCTACCATATTGTCCTGTCTTCTGCATCCTGCTCTGTCATACCCATCACCTGCATGTCCTCTCTCACCACATCCATGAACTTTCTCTTAGGTCTTCCTCCTTTTGTCTTGCCTGGCAGTTCCATCTTTAACATTCTTCTCCCAATATACCCAGCATCTTTCCTCTGCACATGTCCAAACCAATGCAATCTCGTCTCTCTGACTTTGTTTCCCAACCATCCAACCTGAGCCGACCCACTAATGTCTCATTTCTAATCCTGTCCATCCTCGTCACACCCAGTGCAAACCTTAACATCTTTAACTCTGCCACCTCCAGCTCTGTCTCCTGCTTTCTGGTCAGGTTGTAGTGCAAGAGTACAGTGTGACAACTGTAAGTATAAGTACAAACAGTTCTACTGGGAGCACTTGATAAACTGATTGAGTGCATTTATAGCTCTTGGGATGAAACTGTTTCTGAGCCTCTGAAGCATTTGTCAGATGGGAGAAGTTCATATAGACGGTGGCATTGGTGAGTGGAATCCATGCAGATGCTGGTAGCTTTCCTGAGGCAGCGTTTGCTATAAATGTTCCAGGGCTGGAAACCACTTTTTCAATAATCCTCTGAGCTCTCGACACAACCTGCTGTAGGGCTTTAAGATCACCTGCTGTGCAACTGTGATACCATAAACAGATACAGATGGGTTAAAATAATCTCAGTTGTGCACTGAGAGTAACAACGCTAAAGCATCTATGGTATTTAGAATAGTTTGGCCATTCCGTGCAGCATTATACTGTTACAGAATGAGTACAATCATGTGCCTTAAATTTGTAAACAAAATGCAATTAATTTCAGTGTATTTGATAAAGCCCATGTCATGGATGTGAATCTAAAAAAGAAAGGGATCACACAAAAATAGCAGCACTGCTTTGACGCTGTGTGCCACCTGTTGCAAAACCAAGCAGAAAAGTTTTGTTTTTATACATCTCGAAGTGAGCATAGAAATGAGCATATGCAACATTTTCCTGCTTACATACCATTTATACATGAGGCCCCCTGTTTTCTCCATTAAGAATGGCTTCCCTTACTGCCACTCGCCCAGTCAAACCTGCAGCACAAACTGAGACTTGTTTTTTTTGACCACTGTTAAGCTGTGCTTGAAGCTGTTATGCTGTGTGATGCCTATCACGCTAGCTGGTGTTTCTTCCAGTTTCCAATTGCTTTTGGACTGTGCAGGACACACTCACTGACACTTTGATTTTGTTCTGCAATTTCTCTGAATGAAAGGCCTACACTTCTAAAAGTAATAATGATTTGTCTCATTTCATTTGTTAGTCTCTGTTTTCTTGCCATTATCACTGAAATTGACAACTTTCTACAAGGTAATATGCCTCAATCGCCATGACCAGTACACTCTGTGACTGACATACGACCAATCAGATGGCTCCAAATGCAGCTGTATGTCTGCGCATGACTCTGTGTGTATATTTATTTTATATATATATATAAACCTATCTGACTTGTTGTATATGGACAGACACTGCTTAGAATGTATGTACATATATCATTTTGAAAAGAAAGACATGGTAAAATTTTAACTTTGCATTTATCACTGCACTTTGTGAAAATGAACCATTGTTGTTCTTCAGAGTAAAGAAATTTTCTACAAGTTGGTGCATGATTAGGAATTGAGGAAATATTATGGAAAACTATGATTTTTTCAGTTCCAAAAATAACTTAATTTTAATTTACAACTGACTTATTGCAAAAAAAATAATAACTTACGTTTTAAAAATGTAATAAATATGTGCCTGTTTTAATTGACCTTAGACTTGGCAGACAGACAAACTGAATAATAAAAAATTTAAAATACCTGCAAAAATTAAAAACAAACAAGGGAACATAATGATTTGTATTTTAACCACAACCTTTTGATTTGTTTGCATGTCAATTGCACTTTTTCCTAGGCCTCCAGTCACTGGCACTTATAAACTGTAGCAATGGCAAATCATCCAGTTGATTGATGACCTGGCTGAGGTTATGTAGTCAGGGACAGACATGGTAAAAATGTGAAAATGTGTATGTCAATTCAATTGAGACACCCTGAAACAACATACCAATGGCACATTGTGTACTAAAGGATTCATGTTGCTAACCATGCTAGTTGCATTTAGAGCACATGCAGAGGATTACTGGTTTTTATACTTATAAATTTGAGATAGATATATAAAAGGACATGGAGGCAAAAAACTAAAGATAAAGAGTAATTACACAATGTTCTACTTTATGGTTTACAGCACCTGAGTCACTAATCAGTGTAATTAATCCATTTGAAATAGTATGGCCAATAGTTACTTTTCTTTAAAAGTCATTTGATAAACGGAAGTGCAAATCCTTCACTGTTTCATTGCAGCAAGAACTATTCACTTCATACTGCTGACTTAACATAAAAAGAAATTGATGAAGTGATCCAAACACCTGGCAGCAAGTCTGTTAACATTGACATTTTATTTGTCTTGCAAGGACAACCAATTATGGGTCATTTAACAGACTTTCCAGCAGGCAATTCAAGATTCATCGATTTTCATTTATGACTTGTAGACAGTAAGCGCAAACTCAGCAACTGTTAGTAATTTCATAGAAACTTGGTAAGGAAAAGATGCGATTTCAGAAATAAATACATATTTGAAAATTTATACACAATTTACCAAAATTAATGCAATGGAAGAATTGGAAAAAGATATCAGGAGTATTGTGTGATAAAATAATTAAGTTGAGGGTTAAACGTAAGGATTTTAAGACAGTGGTAAGACCAGAATGGTGTATACAGTAGAAGTGAGACATGAGCAGTAAAGGAAGCACAGCAGAACAAGTTAGGTATGGCAGGAATGATAATGTTTCCATGGATTTGAGGAGTTACAAAAAGGGACAGAGCAAAGTGGGTGAGAGCAAACATTCACCAAAAAAACCTGCAAGCTGGTATGAACAGAGACATCCGTATGTACTTGTTCAAATACAAAAGTCATCTCATGTCCTCATGGTTGATTTGCAGATTTGTTGCATTAAACAAAATGTCAGTTAATCAGATATATCCAAATCCGACTCTTTCTCATTGTTTTTTTTTTTTTTTTCCTTTCTTTTTCTAAAGCTAACACGGCAATTAAGTGTCAGAGGGCATCTGGAATGTCACACGTAGCCTGGATATGGGCTAAACAAGCAAACGGTAAATTACTTCCACTTCTTAAATCTGATGTGATGAAGTACCTCTCACATTATATGATTAGCATTGTAAGGAGATTATAATTCAGATGTACTGGAAAAAAGTATCTTTCCATAGTAAAAGGGAAAAAAAGCAAAAAAAATTAAGGGAGTTTGATTATCAGTTGGCTAACTTGAGATGCAGTTCCACTATTATAGAAAATGTCAAACTTAAGATGATCAAAAGTGAGATACCACATTTTGTGACGTTTCCTTTTGTGTTTTCTTGGGTATTTCTTTTTCTACCACATCCTGAAGACATAGAGGTTAGGTTATTTAGTTTGATTTTATATAGACGTGTAAGTAAATGCATTCACTTGTGCCCTGTTCAGGGTTGGGTCCTAACTGATGTTGTCAGCAGGCTCTAGCATCTCACATCTTACATCCCTGTATTTAAATAACAGGTTTGTATAACAAATGAATGAACAAATTATAGAAGTCTTTTGTCTTTCCTCCTTCAATTTAGTAGATGTCATATGTCATGTTATAAGCTTAACAATTTCAACTTTTTTTGGACATAAACTTTGTTAGCAGTGGTGGTGATTATTTGGCATGAATATTTTGTGTATTTCATATAGGCCGGCCATCCCATCTGGACTTTAAGATTAAAACTGCACACTGGATAGCTTATTGGATAAATCCTAAAGGAAATAATCCCTTGCACTGTAAAAATCATGCAAAGCTGGCTGCAGCATGGTAAGATTTAAAGAACTCAGCAAGCAAATGTTACACATGAAATGGTCAAAAAGTCTTAAATAATTCATTACACCAGCAGACACCGTAAAGAGAAAAGTATGATCTGAAACAGAAGGCCACTTGTTTGGGTGGAGTGCTGGAAAACAGCACTGACGTGAGGAATGGTTTCTTTACACAATCGGAGAGTGTAAGTCAAGCCATACAGGCGCGGGGTCTGGGGGTGGATGCAAATGACATGCTGCAGATCCAAATACCTCCGAGGTCAATATTCTCTCCTTTGGAGCCCTTTAGCAGAAAATCTGTGCCACAAGAACAGCAGCTCCCTTCTAAAAAATGGGCTATCATATTTCTAATCCTGCAAGAGGGTTAACTAATTTGGCTAAAATATACTCTGCAAGTTTTACTGTTTTCTCTGTAATGTACAAAATTCAGTCTTTATCCTATTGGTTAATAACTAACTCTATTGTGATTACTAGTGAATGTCAAATTTGAATGCTAAAAAGACATGAAGCTGAATCTGTATCAATATTTTCTTGTGGTATATTGTCAAACTCTATTCTATTTTTTAAACTCAAGATTTAAGACCAGTTTTTAAATAATTCATCATAAGCAAATACATAACTGTGGACAGATAAGAATCTGAAATAGTGTGTGTCTGTGAGCTTTCACTATGAAGAATGCATGGATAAAACATTCTTTCAGCTTGTTTAATTGTGCAGGTTGATCACTGTCTGGGGAAAAATAAAGATCTATCCCTCTAAAGGGAACATGACAAACTGCAACATATTATCTAGCACAAACCTCGCTAATGTAATCTGATGAATTCTAAGTAGGAAGTATTAATATATGGTGTCCTCAATTAGTTCTGGGTCACTGAAGGCATATTTGCATTTTTTTTACTGTATAAATAAGAAGTAATGCAGATTTAAGATGAAGAGATAAGCATGAAGGAGAATTACAGAATTTTGCTTTTTACTTCTGTGCTTTCATGCTCTTAAAGGTTTCAATATTTTAAAATAATACCACTCTCTATATACTCTTCCAAACACATAAGCAGAAGTGATTTACAGTTGTATAAACTATTAGAATTTAGGTTTGATCTTTTGTACCCTGCCAATGACCTAATGCTATCATCAGTCTTGCTCTGTTCTTTTGATAAGCTTTGGCAAACTTTTGTTACATGCACGCACACAGAAACGAACACTCACATACCTTTTTAGATGCTGTTTATACTGGAGAGGACTTTACCTTCCTAGTCAGGATATTTATATACTGTAAAAGGGGTCAAGGTATGGAATGCAATTGCAACAATACTGCTATAGCGCATGACACAAATCAGGGCATCAGATGCCTAGGTGTCAGGTACTGTCATTGTAAATGACATGGGCCACCATCAATGGGGAGCATTATTCCCCAATATTGTGTTTGGAGTATGGGAGCAACTGAATGTACTAATGTTAGTTTAGAATATAAAGAGAGGACAGGAAGCATTTGTGAACTCCCCCATATCATAAATACATGTCTCCCTGCTCCCTAGTATGATGACCAAGCGTCTGGAGGGTGGTTTAGCCGTTTACTGGAAGGCCGAGGCCCCAGAAATGCAACCACGTTATGGCCTCTGGGGGAATTCACTCAGTCGCATAAACTCAAAAAAGCCCTCCTGGCCAGTAGATGGACCCATGATCAGGGGCACCATAGTGGTGGGAGAATTAGGATTCCAAGGGGCCTTACAAAACTTTGGAAGTTATTTTTTTCAGATTTTATTAGCCAATAATTGAAAATACATTTAAAAGAATAACTTTTGCCAGAATACATTAGTTTCCAAACAAGCAATCCACACTCCAAATACATTGTATTTAACCTCCCTTTTTTACTCAGAATGGCTCAGGCCATTCCTCACAAACTTGAATTGAAGTGCCATTCCACACACTTGCTAGCCGACATTAGATGTGTGTCTTTTTGCTTAATTGAAATGTTTAAGTCAAATTCTGGGATCAAGAAAAGAAAAGAATGGCAAGGAAAGCTTAAAAGAGAGAAGAGAGGGTGACAGTTGGTCACTCCATTTTTTCTCAAAGAAAGGTCAGTTTATTATCTAACATTAGTCCATTCTCCATAAGTGATACAAATGAAATGGTACACAGATTTGTCCAAACAAAACCCAGGAATGAAAAGATGAAAAACCAACTAGAAGCCAATTCGAATAAGCCATGCAGCTTTATGCTTATTATTAAGTAATCCACAAGGAATATGCTGTTTCTGTTGCTAATGATTTTAATGCTAGGCAGCTTTTTAATAAGAGTAGCTGTGAGCTGTTCACCCACCTCAATAAACTGGTTCTACCCTTATATTGGATAGTAAGGATTGGGGTTGTTAGATCAAATTCCAGTATTCAAATTATTTGAAACAGGATTTGAAGGCAAAGGCTGATGTTCGATTATAAAAGAACAGATGTGCGTTTTACTTCACACTAATTTTAGCATTGTGTTTTTACAGGCATGCTATTTAATGCTGCAGTATTTTGTTGATTTGGCTTTGCGCTTTACTTCCACTTTCAGCCTTGTTTATTGAGTGATTAGCTTATTATCTTTATTAGCTAAACCTGATTCTGTTCAGATACACTCCTACACCTGTGATTCTTACTATTTTATGGTAAGACATTCTTGTAATGCAAATGGCAAATAACTGGCATAATTTTGATTTTCGTTTTATTTTTGTCAATATTTAAAATTCCCTCTTTAATGAGCCTCTTCAGTGTCAGTAATAGATATTTAGTTTAGCTACCTTCACCAACATGCAGTGTCACAGATTTAGTCTCCGTCTTATATGACTGCTGGCTTAACACATAATGTCTAAAACAGTGAAGCATAAATAAAATATTCATAATACCTTTATTAAAATTTTGCTGCATCTGTAAAGGAGAAAAAAAAGACCCAATTTAATTCCATCCATCCATTATCCAACCCGCTATATCCTAACTATAGGGTCATGGAGGTCTGCTGGAGCCAATCCCAGCCAACAAAGGGCGCAAGGCAGGAAACAAACCCCAGACAGGGTGCACACACACACCCACACACTAAGCACACACTAGAGACAATTTAGGATCACCAATGCACCTAACCTGCATGTCTTTGGAGTGTGGGAGGAAACCCACGCAGACACGTGGAGAACATGCAAACTCCACGCAGGGAGGACCCGGGAAGTGAACCCAGGTCTTTTTACTGCGAGGCAGCAGCGCTAAAACTGCACCACCCCTATTTAATTCCAGCTGTTCTTTATAACCACTGGCTCTACCTGCAGCTCCCAACCGTTTCTGCAAACTTATCAAGTTGTTATCCACACAGCATGTCAACTTTGCACCAGCTACATTTTTATAGTTAACCACAACCTACACAACTTGAGATTTTCTTCAAAATTTTGCTCCATATTCCTTGTTAACTTATACTTTTCTCATTGCGCAGTATTTAACTTGAGTTGAAAACGCCAGCTAAATAAAAAAAAGAAAGATGATTAAACATTTAAAAATCATTACAATGCAACATTTAAGTTGGGTCTCTGGCTGGGCCACTGAAGTTTATTCACCTTCCTGTTTTTCAGCCATTGTACAGAACATTTGATGGTGTGTATTGGGTGATCATCACTACTGAAGGCACCAAGTTTTCTTTAAAAATATGCCTCTACTGTGCATCTTTCCCTATAACCGGAGAGGTGCTTCAGTTCCAATGGAAGACAATGACTGCCACAACAAGATGTCTTAACCATTCCAAATTATTGCAGGAAAACTAAATGTGAATGTACCTGAAAATTCAAGTATATCAATTAGTAAACTTAAACTACCCCATCAAGAGAAGTAAATGTTCATAGGAAACTATTCTGCACGACTGAATGGATTGTAATAGCTCTCGTTTCCCTTCTTTTTATTATGGCTCATTGGTGATAATAAAAAACAACATTAGACATGTAAAAATAGTCTAAAGAGTTTATTAATTAGTTAATTAGCCACAGAAGTGTAATAAACAAAATTAAACAAAAGGATGAAAAGAAAAGAAATAAACTTGCACCAACAACCTCAAAATGCTTTTCAAACTAATATACCACATTAATACATAGAGAAGGATGAACGCCAGACAGCAAGTATCTTCTCCCTTTTTCTCTTTGACTACAATTGCTATGTCTGATTTTAAATTTTGTATTTTAGTTTTGTTTATAATGTTTGTTTTATCTATTGTTCAGTGTCCTTGAGTGTTTAGAAAGGCACCTACAAATAAATAAATGCATTATTAAATCCAGATCCTCATACTGGGCAGTACTTCTTTAAACAAACAGTACTTAAAATTCATGCATAAGATGGGGAACTTCTAAACAAAGAGCAAGAATCAAATCATCACAATGAAAAAATATGATGCATATGTTAAACAGAGAAACTAAAACTATAACAAGTTCTAATGATATACTGTACTTACATCCAGTTCAGGAGAACCACAGACAAACAGAATGGGACCTAATGGCTCAGGGATTAGGCTTGGCCTGCAGAAGTCCTAACCAGGTGCACAAGGTGGCTGCCCTGACAGAAGCACACCTGCATGATCGGGTCACCCTGCTGCTACTTTTGAAACATAGGAAAGCAAACATGATACAAAATAACTTAAGAATAAATAAACCATAATTAACTAGTAAATAAATATACAATACAGATAATTATATTGAAAAAATGGTGATACCAACACTTTGATAATTACAAAATGAGGAGTAGTAAAAACAAAACTAAACAAAGGACAGGAATGAAGCCCCAGTAAAGTTCTGACACTTGTATTTGGTGCTGTTAATACTGGGTTTGTCTCCCAGTAGCTCAATACTTGATAAAGGAGGTTTGAAAAATGGAAAGGTGGATAATTACTTTTGCAATCACTTGGGTGTCTTTAACAGTATTTAAATACAAATACTTTATCCCCTGCAGTGTTCATTATGAACACATTATACATTAGGAAATAATTGCATTTATAATTGGTTGCATGAGGTTTAATTTTTAGCAAACCTTCAGACTTTTAGTCAAATCATTCAAATAAACTAGTCACATTTCTCACCTTCTCAAATATCCAAAACCTAAAATTCATTCTAAATTTTACTGACAGTAGCTTCTGTTTATTGGCCTATAAAGAGTCAAACTTTTTTTTTTTAATAAGCAAAGGGTCAATGAATTGGCTTTTCATTTTATTTTAAATGGAAGCACTCAAAAGCTATAGACAAACACATCAAGACAGCAAAAAAGGCTGCGGGGAAAAGAGCAACTGAGTAGGAACACAAAACTAATTCAATTAAATAATGAATTTTATACTCAGAGTCAAAAATGATCAATAAATGATCATTAAGTGTATCCAAGAAGAAATCCAGGACACAGTTCTTTACACAAAGGGTCATGGAAATCTGGAACAACCACTGAGTCATGTTGTTTAAGTAGAAACTGTGACAAAGTCTCTATATATGGGGATAACTTAGTTAATGGCAAATCAAACAGTTCCATTCCTGCCTGCTATATTTTTGTTAATAAATAGTTATGATTTATTTGATGAATTGAAAAAATGTCAAAAAGGAAAAGGAAAGGAGCACCATTTGAAGAAATTAACACCTTGGCAAATGTAAGTATGGGAAAAGGTTTATTATGCTTTGGAATCACGTGCAGGATAGTGGACCAGGAAACACTGAGAAAGTACATGGAAGAATGGATTCCCCTAAATATCAAAAAAGTCTTGGGGAGAACGTCAGACACTAAGTTGGGAAACTGAAGCTGAGAAAAGGATGGCTTCTGTAAGAAGCCAACAATCCATAACAAACTTTAATATCTACTATGAAATTATTCAGTTTTGGAATGGCTCTCGCAAGCCCCAGACTTCAATATCATTGAAAATCTGTGGGTAGATCTTAAAAATGCTGTGCATGCAAGACAGCCTGAGGAATATCTCACAGCAAGAAGTGATCTGCAAGGATGAATCACAACAAAATTCCAAAACACAAATTCAAAGACTCAAAGCAGACTACAAAAAATAACTACAAGCTGTGATTTTTGCCAAATAGGGTGGTACTCAGTACTGTCTTAGTAGGGTGACTAAACTTTTGCAAATGATATATTTACTCTTTTATCTTTTTACATGTGTTTAGTTCATGAAATAAACTGTAACTGTACATTAACATCTTAATACAAATGGCACTGTTTCCATTTATTTGTTGTTGAAGTTGTATTTTGTATTTGTCAACACATTGTATGTTGGTCAGAGGAGTTCAAATATATACTGTATACACACACACACCAACACACAGATATACACAATATAGTTTTCATTATATGATAAAATTTAGTAAGCATGCTATTTGTGTTTGTTTTCCTCTTTATTCATAGATATGGAGCAAGCCTAAACTATGCTTAGCGTTTTCAGCATTGAGAGAAATGATTATCAGCTTAGTTATTTTTAAGATACAAAGGAAACAACCCATTTAGTATTACATGTATATCAAATTAGCTTAGTCACACAATGAAGGAATTTCAGTTCTCCCGTTGTTTCACATAAGGCACTAAATAGATTACTGATGAGAGATGATTAATGCTAAAAGGTTGAAATCTTTAAGATTAAATTCCAAATTTAATATTTAGCTGGGAATATTTAGAATAAAGTGGCTAATACACAAGTTCAACTGAATGAATTGTACCACTGCAGTTTGTTTCCTCAAACTGAGTACATTTTTGTGAATTAATATTCCTAAAAAGAACTCAGTTTTGCTAAACATTTCTTTTGCATTCTACTAACATGGGCTCATAGATGTCAAAATTAACTTAAAATGAGAAAATGATCAGTCCTCTAGGGGACCACACCCAAGCAAAAGGAAGCTTTGAGAGGAACAGAAGTTGTAAGGTGCATCGACTCAAAACCCACCTAAATGAAACATTCATTTTGATTTAAAATACTTCAAGTGAAAGTTCTTGGGTGAATAAGTCTGCAGAAATGTGCCTTGTGATGGACTAGAGCCTCAAGTGGAGGGGGGTTTAATCTTGCACCTGGACAGGTTCTGGTCCCTGAAGGCCCCCACAACCAAGATCCTGAACTGACTTAAACAGGTCTGAAAATGGATAGTTAGAAACTGGATTAGTTTAACATGTGCACAGTGAGTCTAATAAACATCCATCTATTTCTTTTTTGTTATCCTGGCAATAACAGCTACCAGGCAGCATCACCACCCACTATCAACATAGGAAATTAAACATTTTGTTAATTTTTACTTTTTGAGATTATATACAAAAAGGTATATATATATATATATACCTTTATAATTTTATATATATATATAATTGTGTGCAACAGGAAGACATTGGTGTTATTTCAGGAAAATGAAAGTAAGTTCATTAGACAAAATTGTGCCAAACAGGAAACTAAGCCACTCTGAGTTATTGGTCTTATGAAAAGGCCACCACCTATACTGTTTGGTAGCTTATAATCTAAGCTAGGACAATGCTAATTTTCTTTTTTTTTCATTTGAATTACAAATGAATAGATCAGTGGGTGGACAAGGAAAAGGCTACTTTATGAGAGGTCACAACAGGCAACTAAGTAGACACTTTTCCATGTGCTTCAGTAAAAATGCCAGTCTACATATTTTCCACACCTAAACTGTGCATTTGAATAATCCTTCCTAAATTCTCTTAAAATGATGATAATGATGATGATGATAATAATACGTTTTATTTAATTGAGCCTTTCTAAACATACAAAGGCATATCACAAGATAAAACTATAAACCTGTACAATAAAGTAATAAACAAGTCAAATAAAATACATCTGTTTAAGCATATAATAAAACTAGTACAGTAATAAAAACAAATAAGGAGGATATAACCTAAGACGATGAAAAGGCAACTCTGAAAAGGTGAGTTTTAAGATGTTTTTTTTTTTTTTTAAAAGAAACAGAATCAAGAGTCCAAATATAGTGAGAGGGGGAAGGAGTTCCAGAGCTGAGTAGCAGCTCAATTAAAAGCCCAACCTCCCATGAAAGACAAGTGGCCTGAAGGGACAACAAGAAGGCCTGAACTAGAAGAGTATAGTGAGCAGGCTGATATATAATGTTTAAGGAGATGCTTACATAAGTAGAAGAGAAATCTTGAACTGAGGATGAGAATATTAAAGTCCTTAACTGGGAGATAGTAAAATTTATATGGAATAGGGGAAAAGTCGCTTTTTTTGTGCAAAAGATGGTAGAAAGAGAACAAATGAGGATTCCATGTTTCAGTGAGTAAAAATAATTAGTAACTATATTGTACTCTCAAAGCATGAATGAATTGCATATTTGTATTTTTAATTTTATAATGGCATAAAAGAGGCAATAATGACAGCCATTTTTTGGCTTGGAAGAATCCTTCTATATAAAAGCGGTCGGGATTGTCCTTCCGTCCCGTGAGTGCTACACAGGCGCGGAGTTTCACACATGCCCCGTCCATTTTGCAATGCACGATGGGATTTGTAGTTTTGTTTTTCCAGGTAAAAGATGATTTTCTACTCCAGACTGTGCGATATCTTCTTCTTCTTTCTTACGATATAAAAGCGGTCGGGATTGTCCTTCCGTCCCATGAGTGGAAAGCGTAGCGGTATTCCGCTTATCACAGACTTACTACGTGCAGCTTGCGGTACGAAGCGACATGATGTGAACAGAGTTCTGGTGCTCCCAGCGTTCCCTTGCTTTTGTGCGCGATGCGCTGGAAAAATAGACAAAATTATGTCTCTGGAAATAATTAATGTTGATGGAGTACAAATGCCTCACCGCGTAGTAAATATTAAGGGGGGTTCAAAAGGGCGACCTCAATTTAGAAAAAAAGTTTAAATTTCATCACAAAAATAACAGAAACTACGAGTATTAAAGTAATACCACTCAAATGCAATATAACCAAATTAATGAGTTTGTATAAAATATCAAATTGATCTACATATTGAATTGCCTTAAGAAGTGGTCAACTTAAAAGTCGGTCGCCTTAAAAGGCGGGTCAGCCTAGTAAGAAGTTAAATCGTGTGGGATTTTTAAGTAATTGACACTTGCAATCTCACGCTGAAACTGAAATCCCGGATGCCCTTCTTGGCATGTAACTGCAGCCAAGACAACTTCTCCGTCTTTCTTTTGCACAGTGGGCATCTCTTGCTCTGCTGCTTTAGACATTTTTGTTCTGCTTCCTCCCGTACCACCCAGTAATTCTTCACCTACCACCATTGGCATGTATACTATAGGCTGGGAACTACTGTACTAAAGTGTTCTTTTGTAAAATAATCTTTATTGGTTTTCTAATTTGTAATACAATGAATAACAAATCTGTTAGACATAAAATATTACGTCTTACTCAGTTCAAATCTAAAATCCTTGCAGCGTATTCCAGTATGGCATCTGTCCTTCAGCTGAGGTTGAAATAAAAGATCAAGTATTAGGACAACAATCCACAACACATAAGAAAGTGAAGTTCTGGCCTAATTCCCCAGAGTGGTATGAGACCTAAAAAAAGCCATGCAAACCTGTAAAATTTATGTAAGGCTATTACTAAAAAAGATGGAAATTAGAACTTAATGAACTAAGAGGTTGCAATTAATTTTCTACACAAAGACATTTACAGTTATAATTTTTAATAAATAATGACAACACATAATTTTAAGTCATAGTTGTCAAATGAGCCTGCTAGGATTGTTTAAATACAGATCATTAAGTCAGTAAATCTTGAGGAGCTGTAAAAGCTCTTAATGCTAGAAGCTCCACACATTTTTTCAATGCTGTAACTGCCAAGGCTATGCCAAGTGGCGTCTGAATCCTTTTACCCATCAGTTCAGCATCCTGATAGTGCATGCTTACTCCCCAACCCTAAAAAAAACTGCAGAGATACAGCATATATTGTTTGCATATGCTTTCACTTTTAAAACTTTGTGTTGCACTGCTGTTAGACAGATAATTTATCTGTGAAAAGCAAGACATCAGATAAAATAATAAATTAAGTAAAAGTGAATTTTTTTCTTTAGAAATAGATTATAAACATTACAACCAGAATTCCATATTTTAAGAAATATATAGGCAAAGGGTGGCGGCGCGGTGGCGCAGTGGGTAGTGCTGCTGCTTTGCAGTTAGGAGACCCGGGTTTGCTTCCCGGGTCCTCTCTGCGTGGAGTTTGCATGTTCTCCCCGTGTCTGTGTGGGTTTGCTCTGGGTGCTCCGGTTTCCTCCCACAGTCCAAAGACATGCAGGTTAGGTGCATTGGCGATTCTACTGTGTGCTTGGTGTGTGGGTGTGTGTGCGCGCCCTGCAGTGGGCTGGCGCCCTGCCCAGAGTTTGTTTCCTGCCTTGCGCCCTGTGTTAGCTGGGATTAGCTCCAGCAGACCTCTGTGACCCTGTAGTTAGGATATAGCGAATGGATGGATGGATGGATATAGGTAATGGGTAAGGGTCATGATGAGCTGATTATAAAATGGTCTGCAGTCTATTGCTGCTCCGGTTATTCCTTCAGCATAAAAAAATGCATATAAACTTAATCATTAGGTCTGCCATGTCTGTGGGTGTAATGAAAGCAAGCCACTTCACCCTCGGCTTGTTCCATCCACAATGTGCAACCTCATATATTCTCCTTTTCCCATGTCAGATTTATGCTGGTGGTATATTTTGTATTCCAAGTAGTGTGCAAAAACATTTCAATGCCATTTCAGGTGAGTTTATATGTTTTTTATCCAACTGAAATAACCGGAACACAGATTAGCCTTTGATGTTTTATCACAGGTACCTCAAAATATAAATGATTATAAGTGATATTTTTTCTTTGATTTTGTTGTGTGAAGGAGAGATAGATAGCAATTCACATTTATGTAGCAACTTTCAATAACTTCAACAAAGGTGCCTTGACTGGAATTCTCCAGGTGAAAAAAAATGCAAATGTAGCCATGTGTGCGCCAGAGGAGAGAGTAAGTGATCCACATCTGGGTACCAATGTTCAACAGTGTTACTTGTGACGGTAATAGAGAGTCATTTGTGGGAGAAAAAAAATATCACATCATCAGTCATGTTTTCTTAATAGAATTTCAGAGATACTATAACATGGACACTGCTTTGAAAAATGTTGAGGAGGAACAGCATAGCACACATATTCAGAAAATAAAGATTTTAAAACATGATAACACAATGCGAGTTGTCATTGGCCATGGGACTAGTGTTAAATGAGTTAGCTATGGAAGGTAAAAAATATACTGGCTGATTTTGACCATTCTGACTTCCTGTGTATTTTCTAAAAAGATTTACTTTTCTAATGACTGAAAAAGTTTGCACTGCATAACTAAGACGACACTGTCTTCAGATCTACTACTTATAGAAGATGATCTTCTCTTCCTCCTCCTCTTATAAATACCAAGGATAGGTATTGCAAAGAAATAGTCCAAAAGGGAAAAGGTAAAAATATTAAATAAGACAGCATTGTGTGCAAGACACAAACACACCATATGTGTGCAGTTCGACACACAATATGTTCATGCACACACCACACTCATTCATACCAGGCCAATTTAGAGCCTCAAAACAACCCTAAAAAGAATGTGTTTGGGATATGTGTAAATGAAAGAGGGAAAGCAGGTATGGCATGGAAGACGTGTATCACTGAAAAGATGCATTTCTGAGTAAAATGGTCTACAAATTGTGACAAGAATTGAAGTAAATTTAACTCCAAGCCTTTCAAGTTGCCAGTGATTGCTCTGATGATCAGAATGTACATTGACAACAAAACAAAGTGAAAAGGTTTTAAGGCATTTTACAATGGTACAGTGTCTGCAGCACTCTCAGTCATGGCTCCCACTGCTTTTTTTAAGCATTATGTTTCTCAGCTGTGTTTTAAGTGTCCCCAGGGAATTGTGCTGTAACCACAGTGAACTGTGCTGAAGGCTAATAGAATTTATCTAAGTTTCTTTTTATAAATATGCTCCAGGGGATAATACAGCAGAATTAATCTAAAGTAGCCAATGATTTCATCACAAAAAATAAGCAGGAATGGCACATAAGACATTAGGTTTCTATAACTAGAATCAAGAAGCATGAGCCATGCTGCTTTAAAATTAAAATTAATGAAATTTTGATGACTCATGGATGCTGTTTAAGGGGTGAAAGTAAATTAAAAACAGAATTCACCAAAAACACAATTAGGAAACCTTTGAGTTTATAAAACCTCATGTTAGACAAAGTGTAAGGTTATCGGTGCTAAAAAAAAAGAAAAAAGTCATAATAACACTAGCAGTACCCCTAACCATTTTTTTGACATACAGATCCCAAAACAAGGCTACTGGCACCTTCCACCAATAGTGGGGATCTACTAGTCAAAGCCCTCCAGGTGAGGAACTACATCCAGGAAAAAAACTGGGAAGATTATATCTCTTCTGTCTGATCTGGGAAGATCTGTAAATTCCCCCAAAAATACTTGTTTTGGTCTGTCTAGCTGAGTATGCTGTCACCCCGATCTTCACCAGGACAAGCAGATATAGACTGAGAGCAAGTTAGTGTCATGTGTCAACCTGGGTGTGTTAAGTGGATTATACTTTGTTTTGGTTTTTTGTGCATGTGTCTTTTTTCTTATTGTAAAACACTACTTTTCAACTTTTTGTTGTGTGTTTCTATTTCTTATTATTTACTATCCATGTACTTAATGGTGTTCTCATACATCCATTATATGCTACAGGAGCATATTGACACCTTAGCTATTATGGGTTTGCTGTTGAGATTATTACTTAGACAGAAAATGTTGAAGTGACTTATAGATCAGCATATTGTTCAACATCATGTTGACATGATCTACCCTTATGTCACTGCTAAGGGATTACCTCCTTCCTAAAAGGCAGAGTAGGAAGTGAGTCCGTTTGTGGTTCATTGATGTTTTCCCTACGTTTAAACATAAGTATCTCATTTTTTGCTGGTTTCTGATTTTTGCTTCTGTTCTTGTGGGTTTTGATATTTCAATTGCATTTTGTAACTTGGTTGCTCCGGTTAAATTTTGAGCATATCCTTTTTTCCTTTTCATGCATTTTTTTAAAAATATTTTTGCACTTGTTAGTACTTGACCCTCATTATAAAGATTTTGCTTGACCTTTAGCCAAACAATTTATGGTTCTTTTCATTAAAAGTGAATTCTGCTGTATTTTGGGACATTTTAGAAACTTTTTTTTAAATATTAACAACTCAGACCATTTAGGTCTGTGTAGGCCGAATCCAGCTATTTGAATTCAGGAATCAGGCTGAATTATTTTTTGAGATTTTTATGAGGCCTACATCCATTTCTTTATAGAGGACACTCAAGTTCACAACAACATGAGCCACCGACAAGGAAAAGGGAAAAAAAAAACAAAAAACTTTAATATAGCTGCATATTCTACGGAAGGTTCTGGTGGATACAAAAGCGATTTTTTTAGCAACATTATGCATCTCTGAATAAGAAGTTACATTGAGAAGTTCTTTTCTGCCACATTCAACTATTTGAAGGATGTGGTGAAAAAATGTCTGCAGCATCATCTTTTTAGGCAGTCTTCTTGATCTAAATGTAGATGATAATTCATATTATGTTGATGATGTTAGACAAGTCAAAATTCAGAAACTTTTGGACCACTGAGAACCATTGTTCAAGTCAATTCACATTGCCCACAAAATACAAGGAATGCAGGAGAACATTACTAAGAACATGAACAATAAAAAAAAAACAAACAGAACAATGAAAACAAATGCTACATAAATAATTGGTAACTTATACTTTACAATGAACAAAAACGGCACATAAAAGTTAGCTTTCTCCAAAATAATGAAACTTGTCTTTCAGTGTTATCCCATTCAAAGAGGACCCTTGATTGTAAACTCTGAAGTGCCTCAGTGTATAAGTGTGTGACCAGTTTTCACCTTGGGTATGACTCATGTCTTGTATCCACTGCAGCCAACTTCAACAAGTTCAAGTTTGTTGTCATGTGTACATAGGACAATGAAATTCTTACCTACATGCCTGAGGAGACATACACATAGACACACGCAATATGTGATGGGATACAAAATTAGTTATGAATGGCTGTTCAATTACCTTTGGGTGTGTGAAAAGAAACTGTCCCTGAATCTACTGGTGTGAGTGTTACTGGTTCTTTATTATTTGCCAGAAGGAACAAATGAGAAAAGTGACAGTGCAAGATGTCCAGTGAAGATAAGCTTCACTGTGTAGCTGTACAACAGTTTGAAAAATCTGAGGTTTGCTCAGACAATTGAAGAAGCAAAGCCATTGGTGACCCTTCTTCACAATTTCTGAAAAGAACCGTGCTCCCTTTAGTTTACCGGTGACAGTTTTTGTCCTGGGACCACTGAGTCAGAAGGTCCACCTCTGCTCTGTAAGCTGTCTCATCATTGTCTGTGATCAGACCTATGCTGGTACTGTCACTTGCAAATTTAATGACTGAGTTGGATCTGTATCTGTTTACACAGTCCAGGTGAACAAGTGGACTCAGCACACTACCCTGTGGAGCACTTCTGTCATAGGTCAATGTGACAACTATGATGCTGCTAATCCACACATGTTGAAGTCTGTTGATAACGAAGGCCAACATCAGAATACAGAGTGTGGCTCTAAGCCCTAAATTCAAGGGTTTGGTAGTACAACAGTTTTAAATGCTGTGCTGTAGCCAATAAACAGGACTCTGTCATAATAGGATCTTATCATCCTGATGTGCCAGGATGTTATGAAGTAAAAGGGATGTGGCACTTCTGTAGACTGGTTGTGATGTTATGCTTATGTACAGTGGAACCTCGGTTCACGAACGTCTCGGTACATGTACAACTCGGTTCACGACCAAAAAGTTCAAACTTTTGCCTCGGTTCACGACCACATACTCGGTATACGAACAAGCCAGTTTCCCTTTCAGTATGTGCGTACCGATGATTTCCGCACGTGTTGCATTGTTCTCGGTCAGACGTGCCTGCCTGCCTGCCTGCCTGAGTGCACATGAGAGAGAGAGAGAGAGAGAGAGAGCGTATGCGTGCTGCTGAGAGAGAGCGAGCGAGCGCATGCAAAGAGAGGGAGGGTGCGTGTGCTGCTGAGAGAGAGGGGGAGGGTGCGTGCTGCTGAGAGAGAGAGAGAGAGAGAGAGAGAGAGAGAGAGAGAGAGAGCGTGAGCCTGCTCCTGCAGCTGAGCAGGGAGCCTGGGTGTTTTGTGTCAGTGTTATTCAATGTTTTTACATTAGTTTACTATATTTGTGCTTAATCTTTAAAAAAATATATATTTACATACAGTTCATACAGTCTGGAACGGATTACTTGTATTTACATACAATCCTATGGGGGAAATTGCTTCGGTTCACGACCAACTCGGTTTACGACCAGAGTTTTGGAACAAATTATGGTAGTAAACCGAGGTTCCACTGTATATGTAGGACAAACGGATGTTTAGGTTTCACAAATTTAAATGTCAAAAAGCTATAAAGCTATACAATATCTGAAAACTAATGCATTAGTTTTGATTAAGAATGTCTAAACATTTCCCAGTTCACACAATTAAAACAGCTTTGCAGCTTTTTTAGGCTCTGCTTCAGTAGGACTCTGACCAAGACAAGCAGGAATATATATGAACAATACTATTACAACTGTCTTATGATCAAACCTATGAAATGTGATTGACAGCCAGGTTATTGTCTTGCTTTCAAATGTTATCTGTTTACTCTTTGACAACAATAAAATACATGCGAGCAACCAAACTTAAGTTATTCCTAGACGGTGCAGTAGACACAAATGTCATCTCATTAGCCTTAACAAGTTCAGCCATCAGAACATGCACATACCAACCAATGAGGATCTGCATTTCTGCATCATGAAGTGAGAAGTCAAGCGAAATGACACCTTTTATTGACTAACTGAAAAGATTACAACATGTAAGCTTTCGAGGCAACTCAGGCCCCTTCTTCATTCAATAATAACACTAATTGATATCTTGTACCCATTCAGCACCAGTCAATTTCTGACCAATCAGCTGATTGCAGAGAATTCCTCAAAACACCTTAAACAAGTTGAATGTCATAGATCGTGCTGCCCTTTGTTCCTTCATGGAGTTGTGAGTGGCCACAATCATTGAGTGTCAAAGCAAAAAAAACAGCAGTTGGGTATTTGCAAACCAATTTAACCTGAAGTATTATGCTGTGCAAATATAGAAATATACTGAATGGGTGACGAGGTTTTTCACTGTGATGTGAAAATAAAAACTTTACATACAAATATCTCTCTGCAGCACCTTCAAATTTATGACCTCTGTAGTAGTGAAGAAAGTGGTTCCAATAATGTGGAAAAATTAGACATATCCAGCCAAAACTGCCAGTTCAGACAAAAGAGGAAATTTAAATTGAAGTGAATGGAGTGTAGAAGATCCAAATTCCAGTCTGCACTTAAGCAAATTTGTCACAAAATACAACATTATTCTGTAAGCCTGCTACTGTCATAACATTTTACCATAAATGTGATTTTTATAACACTTAGCAGAGGTTGATGTGGCAAAAACTACAACAGAGTTGCCAGCATTATCAATATCCTTACTTAAAACTATAATGATTATACTGTCTTCATAATATCATTTTAAAAGCCTTATTTATTAAGCCTGCTTTAAAAATGACATACAATTTCTTGTGGAGAAGAACAAAGGAGAACTGTAAAATGTAAAAAAAAGAAAAAAAACACTCCATTGACTTTACTCCAGGAATAAATGATTACCAGTCCTGAAATTAGGTAAATGTGGCATATTTAAGAGTTAAGCATACTTGGAAAGTACAGTCTCATTATAAATGATTCTTTTACAGTTTAAAAAGAATGTCTTGTTTCCAGAGCTCAGCACCAAGAGAATAGCCAGACTGTGTTGTCATTAGTTAGTGATCTGAAACAGATCTTTACAAACAACTGAGGAAGGAAGAAAGACAAAGAAAAAAGCTGCTGAGCTGAATCCTTCATTAGTATTGCTTAGACAGTAGTGAAAATGTGCATCCTTAAAGATGTGTGGGGTTAATGTCTGATGGCACTGACCACTACTTTCCATTACAGTGTCCCTTAAATCAAAAGGGCAGAATTTCTTCATGCCAACAACACTTTCCTTTTGTCAAGCAAAACACAGAAAACCAGCAGTGATAAAGTGGAGGTGGAAAATAAAGACACTTTTCAAATTATTAAACTAAAGTAAAAATATCTGACTTCACAGGTAACCTACTAAGATGTCAAATATGAAATGGCATAAATATGTAAGTCAATAACAGATTTTACTGCATACAAATAATTGAATTCTTCCAAAATTAAGGCTTATGTGTGATCTTCTATTTAAGATAATCCTTTCTACACACATAGAGATAAACATATCTTTCATTCCCTGCAATACATCCTATGATTAAAAACTTATGTTTGAATGGATTTTCCCCTGCAAAAGAAAGATGGATGCCAAAAGGCATCTGCTTTGTTCATCATTTCACACTTACTATATATTCCATCTTTGAAAATTGTACTTTAAGCACTCCCTAAAAGAAGCTTAAATCAATTCTTATCAACCCTAATTTCAGAAACAAGAGAAACTGCATTTAGATCTCACAGACATGGAGCAATACAGTCCCTTGGGCACAAAAGAAAAGCAAATTAAAGCACCTTTTTCATCTAGTAGCTGCAAAATATTTAATGGATCTGACTGTTACTTTTTTGTTTATGAAATCTATAAGAAAACTTTTGAGATGCTGAACAAACTTATGTTAATGGTTAAACTATAGGTCAACTATACAGTAGGTCAATTCTATATATATACACACATATACAGTGGAACCACGGGTCACGACCAAAATTCATTCCAAAACTCGTAACCCGATTTGGTTGTGACCCTAAGTAATTTCCCCCCATAGGATTTTTAAGCACAAAAAAAGTTAATTATACCATAGAATGCACAGCGTAATAGTAAACTAAATGTAAAAACATTGAATAACACTGAGAAAACCTTGAACACAGAAAAGTAACATTGCAAGAATTCACGATATAGCCTTACGAACCGCTCGCTGTAAACACTTTTTTTTTAATGAGTTTTAAGCACAGGGAAAAAAAATTAACATTATTAAATAACGGATTTTTCAAAACAACCAGGAAAAGTAACATTGCAACAATTCACGCTACGAACCGAAAAATGAACATTTGAAAAATCCG
>JANRMT010062817.1:42406125-42499171 GCA_026402145.1 Polypterus bichir lapradei
GTATTTGGTGGCAGTGTGACGAAGTTGCTTCGGAAGACGGCGTTAGCCGCGGAGCTCAGCTCAGAGCGAAATGAGGTAAATGGGAGGGGAGATGATGACGTGACTCCCCCACCCGCCTTAACTGTCAATCCCCCACAAACACAGTCTCTCGGAATTTGCATAAGCACACCCCTTCACCGCAATTTTAACTTAGTTACAAAGTGATCAAAACTCTTGTTTATATCCTGCGTCCTCTCATTAAACTTGTATCCCACATTACCCGTGGGCATCAGAAACGCCAGCGGCAGCCTGTCTATGAACTTAATTTAAAGTTTAGGTTTACACCTTGCTTTCTTTCCGAAGTAGCAGGACTCATGAATATGGTAGTATTTGTCACTCGCTCGCTTCTTATTGTTTCGCTGCCTTCTCAATTATATAATGCATGTTTTCTTCAGCGCTTTTTGAAAGTCTTCCTGGTTTTCTACACACTGCGTTGACAGTCAGTTCACGTGATTACGTGGGTGGCGTGATGATGTCAAACGAAACTCCGCCCCCCATGGCTTTCGAGCTCAACTCCATTAAAGTATATGCAGAAAAATAGCTTCCAGTTATGACCATTACGCGTAGAATTTCGAAATGAAACCTGCCCAGCTTTTGTAAGTAAGCTGTAAGGAATGAGCCTCTCAAATTTCAGCCTTCTACCTACACGGGAACTTGGAGAATTAGTGATGAGTGAGTGAGTGAGTCAGTCAGTCAGTCAGTGAGGGCTTTGCCTTTTATTAGTATAGATATGCTTACATTTAAAATCCGCAATAGCGTGAAGCCGCGAAAGTGGAAGTGTGATACAGCGAGGGATTACTGTATTCCAGAGTTACAGAGAGAGATGGGGACTCTGGGTGGCATCCAGAACTCTCCATAATGTTTCCAGGTGTCTCTATAGTCCTGAGTTTTAGACCACAATCAAAGGGGCTGGCAACCTCACAAGGGGCTGGTAGCCTAAATACCATAATTCATAGCAGGGGTGTCAATCACAATGCAATGTAAAAGCCTCCCTGTTGCCAGCTAATGAAATAGGGTTCTTCCCACAACAAATCAGAATTTCTCAAGAGTCTTGTTCCCTCCTCTGTAACCCTACAGTAATTAGAACATTAGAAAAAAGTGTGACAAAAACAGGCCATTCGACCCAACAAGCTTGTCCATCCTATTCAACTAGAGTGCTCAAAATAACATCAAGTTGAGATCTGAAGGTCCCTAAAGTCAGTCAGTTACATTCAGAGGCACTCTATTTCACAAATTATGAATGAATGACTACACAGTAATGTAATGTATTAAGCTAAAGAAACGTTTAAAAAAAATTAAAATTGAAACAACTAATCTTTCAAGTTAACATTAACCCAGTTGGTCCCATATTTAAGCTTTAAAATATGAAAGAAAAACTTTAGGCATGTGTCAATGGTGCCTAAATTAGATGCTTGTGTCTTTCGAGCAGAGCTATTTAGATGCGGCTTACCCTTGTGGCACTGCTATAGACAGCTGTACAAAAGGCCACCATTTGTTCATCATGCATGCTGATCCAGAGAACCGAAGAGGGCAAGATGGCTTTTCAGCTTCTGATAATAGCAGTAGCATGAGGTGCATGGTACGTCTTCTGAGAAATAGGGTTATGTGCTACACCTTTTTATAATACACCTCTTTTAATTCCCACCTGCCAAGTTCATTCACTAAGCAGGGGTGCCCTCTTCCTATGTTCTGTTATGCCAAGCCTTTAAAACAGAAATAACCAGAGTGGAAAGATTAGACATTCTTTGGCAAAATATCAGAGAGCAACTGTCAGATTAACACAATGCCAAAAAAAAAAAATTCCACATTCTCCACATGAAAATTCAAACCACAATAACTACAAGTGTACATCCTCAGAAACATTACAGAACACTTGCAGAAGGTCACACCAATCATTTTCTTAAACTAATCCACTTCTTTGTATGCTTTCACCTGACACTGAATGTACTACTTTATCTTTCATAGCTGAAGAGCCTTTCATTGACAGCATTCGGTATTAACATACATATATTTTTAGAATGATTTAAAGTATTCCTGAGAAAACATTACATAGGAATTAAAAATAAAAAATGTTGAATATACAATGCATTGTCACATGTACAGTATGTAAAGTAAATAAGTTTTATTTGCCTTCCAAAACAGCATAAATTCATCAGGATACAAACTCTGTAACAAAGTGTTGACAGACAACTGCATTAAGCGGAGTTCACTGTGGAACATTTTAAGACTTTGCTAGCCTTATGGCATGGAGCCTAATCCTTCTGATGAAACACATTTTCAAATGGCTACACTGTTGCCATGAAGGGATGTAAATTATCACATATGATGTTAAAGTATCCTGTGTCTTCAAAAGGTTGCGCTAATTGTATCAATGGAACCAATGCATACCACAAACATGCATCACACACAATTAAAGCATCACCAATACTGTTAAAACCAAACAGAATGGATGCTTTATTGATCAGGCACTTTTGTAATTTGCTGGTTTTGCTATTTGACGGATTCAACAGAAAACCAGAATTCATCATAGAAACTGTTTTTTCCAGGGCTTCAGTGTTAAGTGTTCAGAAAATGTATTATTATTATTATTATTATTATGTTTGTCAACCCACTGCCACCTGCCCATTTTATGTTTCACTGACAGGAGAGGGACTTGGTTGGTCATTTGCTGTCGTGCCCATTCAGTGCCACAAGTTGCGAGTTCTAATAAACGTTTTTTTTGGAAAATGACTCCTTATTAATTTACCAATCTAGGTGGAAGGGTAGATAATGTAAAATCAACTAAATTGTTTAAAAAGGACTTAAACAGTGTACAGACTTGGGCAGATTTGTAGCAGATTAGGTTTAATTTAAGTAAATGTAAGGTATTAACACATATTAAGTAGAAATGAATACACAATAGGAGATCTGAAACTTGAAAGTAAACCTTATGAGAAGGACCTAGGAGTCATAGTGGACTTGTCACTGTCTACATCCACAAAGTGTACAAAAGGAATCAAGAAGGCTACTAGGATGTCATGAAGTGTGCACTACAAGTCAAAAACTAAGACCTTGTCATATTATGTGACTTTTGTTTGTAGAATATATTATATTTTCCAGCATTTAGTTGTTGATCGCATTGCCAAAACCAAGTCAATTTACACAACTGAAAATCACTGGGCATGTTAAAATTTGCAGCTATGTACTGACTTTCCAGCATAGTTATGCTCTCCATTTTTTGACACCCAATAGCATGCTGTCTGACAGAGCTGGTGCTGTAAGAAGGTTGAACAGGTAAGGCATGTTCAGCCATAACCACTGCCCTTTTTTCCATAAAACACAGACAGATAAGCTTTTGTTTGTGGGGTCCAAAACACCTGCATTCCTTATTCCGTATTACTGAATTATATGAGTTGTAATTCCAGATGATCATTCATTGGTTATCAGCTCTCATGCACAATGAACCCACTCCAATGACTAAAGAAAAAAAATCAAACCTTTATGATTTTGTCGAGTGAGTCACTGGGTATGCCAGGCTATGTAACAGGCCTTCATGGAAGAATGACATCAAATGCCTTTGACTTGCTAAGATTATATAAACTAAGGGTATAACTGAAAATCGCTGAAAAAATAATCTAATGTGACATCTTTATATAACCCATTGGAGGGACTTTAGTTGGAGTAATATGTATAGTTCTGGTCTCCATATTATAAAAAAACAGCAGTATAAAAAGTCCAGAGGAAGGCAACAAGGCTAATTTTGGGACTGAAAGATATAAGCTATTAAGAGAGATTAAAGGAGCTGAACCTTTTCATTTAAGCAAACAAAGTTTAAGAGGTAAAATAATTGAAGCTTTTAATGAATTAAATTACTATGGTGGATCCCAGTTGTTACTTTAAAATAAATTCTTTAACAAGAACACAGGGACACGGTTGAAAACTTTTTAAGGGCAGATTTCGTTCAAATATCACAAAGTTTTTCTTTCCACAAAGAACCACAGACACACATAATTAATTAACAAGCAGTGAGGTGGAGAGTTGGACTTTGGGTAAATTAGGTGGGTCACTGTTGTTCCAGTGGTCTATTAATATTACATATAATGTAGCTCACTTGCAGAGGTACCACAAACATGACACAGAGCCAGGTTTTGTACTCTCTGTCCATGCATTCAAAATAAAAAGAATATGACCTGTTGTACTTGTTCAATGCCAAAGCCTGCCATGACTGAGTTACACTTGATAATGTCTAAAGTAAGGTAACAACAAACAACAAAACCATAAGAATAATTAAAAATACTTGATAAATTGAATGGAAATGACGCTATTTACTAATGCTAGAATCTAAACAGAGCTGTTTTTTCTCATTATTAAAATGACGCTAAAAGGGACATTACTTTATTCACCAAAATAAAAAGTGGCTAATATTTGCATATTTATGATATGAATGAATTCTGCATAGTGTTACTTGTTCATTTTGCTGTTTTATTATACCTTTGTTTCAGATTTTTCTTCTCAGCTCAGTTTTGCAGTTTACTGGGGATGCACAGAATGAAGACACCACATAAAAAGGAATTAAATTTAAAGTAACTAAAGCACAATTACAAATGAAATTGCAAAGGTGAGTCATTTTAGGCTGATTGCCAATTACCAGTATGTGTCCGGTTTATGACAGGTCAGAAAATTAGCACTTGCATATGTGAGTTTTCAAAACAACATCAGGCTAACACAGACCCAAAAACCCCATATGGTCGGTATTCAAGTTGGAGGTGCATCAGTCACATAAAAGATTTTATACATGAGAACGATGATAAAGATCTAAAGGAGTCTTGTACAGAGTCCAAGAAATGATGTACTCCTCGTAATGGACTGACAGAGAGGTGTTCGATTTGGCATGGGCAGTATTATATAGAGAGCCTGAGAAGATCAATTTGTTTAGCAATCACAGTGTGTCTGTATATTATTGCTTTGCCTATTAGATATTGCTCTTGAAGCATTTTCAAAATCCTTTATGGCAGTGTTCATGATGAAAAGTGCTGTAAAATAATTATTGATTTATCTTAACATAAAAAGTTAATGAGCAATGATGAACAGAATTTAAGCTGAAGAAACAGCCTGCAATAAACAAAGCTGTCTGATGGTGCGGCTGATCAATATTCCAGTGAGTGAGTTCAGTATTTTCCCTCTCTACTGCTCAAAGTAGTAAAAGTTCTTGCCTTAGAGCTTTACTTAGTAGAACTGGAGCTATCTGATGTACGATTATGAAAAATAAGGAATATATCAGGTATTCTTAACTACCAAACTACAGCCTCTTCACATCTGTCCAATGACAGTTATTAATCCCTTTATGAAAGGGACAGCCATCACCTACCCTCTATGGCCAAAAGGTACATAGTAACAGCCTCCACCCTGCTTTGTTTGGTGTTATCAACTTATTGATTGAAAGCTTTAGGTATGTCTTAACTAGGCAAAGCCCTTCAAAGCATTCACACAAACATTAACCAGATTGTGGGATTCAGAAAACAAAAATACACATCTTAAACACTGTAATAATAATAAACATTTTGGCATGGCTGGGTGAGGTTAAGAGCCTCAAGGTGTGACCTGAAATTGCAACACAGATTTCTCAATGTTAACTCTCATATCATTAATTAATTCTTTAGATTACATATATGGACCTCTGTTTAGTGACTTCATTTCTGCACTGAAATTACCCTTCATCTTGCCTCATATTTATCCATTTATTTAAAAGGCTTGGTCTATTATAGTGTTGCAGGATGGGTTTATCCAATCCCAGTGGCACAACATCAGAAAGAAAACACAAGTCTCAAAGAGGAAGTCACTTTATCACAGGGCACACTCTCACTCATATTAGGACTTTCTAACCCTGCTAGCTATCCTAACCTAAACATTTCTGAGATATTCAAAGAAACTGGAATATCCAGAAAAAGCCCAAGTGGACATGGAGAGAAAGTGTTGAATGGAGTTCTTGGAGCTGTGACACAGGACTAACCAGTATGCCACAATGGCAGCCCGCTACTCATTTGTAACAGGGGGTTGCTTCCCAAATTGAAAGAAAATATTTTTTACTGTTTCAATATTTAAGGGTTTCATATAGACATGAGGAATGTACCAACCAAAATATCAAAACAATTGTGGAAATTACAAAATTTCATAAAGCAAAAAAGAGGAAAAACAACAGGAAAACAATATTGCAAATGTCTATCTCCCTTACAAAGCAAGAGTTTCAAATGTGGGTTGGCTCATACACTTGTATACTTTCAAAAACAAGACACAGGTTCCTTGAGGTTAATGCCGCAATGGTGACCACCAAGCTTCAATGATGCCTTTTTGACAATCAAAACTTTTGAAAATGCAACTTTGCTATCATCTCATACTGAATCAAAGTAACATAAAATTCAAGAAATCAAAATGTGGGTTTATACTATGTTATTCAATTGTTAGAAAATAATGAAAAAGCAATTTTTAATATTATTGCTGCATGTCTAAAAAACAAAAATTAAATTTCTGAGAATTAAAAAAAGTAACAAAGTGTATGATAATAGTGCATGGTGCAGCAATGGTTACACTGCTACGTTCAAAATCCAAAGACAGTCACTGTTTGAGAGGTATCTGTATATTCTCTCCATACCTGTGTGGATTTTCTTTGTCTATGTCCTCTCAAATTCTACGTAAGTACACATCTTTTCCAACAATGTTTAGTCATACACTTCATAATCTTAGGAAAACTGCAGTGAATTGTTAAAAGTAGCAGCATGGTTGTATAATGTGACACACCTAGCATCTCCGTCAAGGCACTCTGTGGCTCGCTATACAATATAATAAAATCAAACTGGTTTGTTTTTATAGTGCCGAGTCACTAGTTATGGATGTGGAATATTGTTTATGTTAGTTTTACAGACCCTTAAGTGTTCCGCTGGAAGTATAAAGCAGACAATGCCCACAAACAGTGAGCATTGGTGGCTGCAGGAAAAGAAGAAAGTCGGTGTTTTGGAATTATTCAATGTCAATGTCAATTTATTTATATAGCACATTTAAAACAACATAGGAATGCTGTGGCCAAAGTGCTTTACAATAATAGAATAAAAGAAAACAAACAAATAACATAAATAGAAATAAAATATATGAACATAAAATAAAATACATAATAAATAAAAGTAAAGTTATATAATCACAAAGAGGAAACTATCAGTATTACTGAAGGTCACGGAATGCAAGTGAATAGAAATGAGTCTTTAATCTTGTTTTGAACAGTTCAATTGTAGACAACTCCTTTATGTGATGAGGTAAAGAGTTCCACAGGCGAGGGGCAGCAGCTGCAAAAGCCCTGCCCCCTTTGGTTTTACATTTGGTACGAGGGACAACAAGAGAAAACTGACCAGAAGATCCAAGCACTCTAGATGGCTGGTGTAAAACACACAATTCAGATAAATAGGCAGGAGCAAGCCCATGTAAAGATTTAAAGACTAGCAACAAGATTTTAAAATCAATTCGAAAACTGACAGGCAGCCAGTGTAAAGAAGCTAAAATAGGAGAAACAGAGTCATACTTTCTTGCCCCAACCAGAAAGCAAGCAGCAGCATTCTGGACCAACTGTAACCTGGGTATCAGGGATTTGTTAACCCCAGAATACAGCGAGTTGCAGTAACCAAGGCGGGAAAAAATAAAAGCATGAGTAGCTTTCTCAAGATCCCTAGAAGATAAAAAAGGCTTGATCTTACCTAATAGACAAAGCTGGAAAAAGCAACTCTTGACTACAGAATTTACTTGTTTCTCAAAAGAGAGGTTTGCTGAACTTCAGAGCTAGCACAGATGCCTACAAAATGTTTCATGTTAGCAACACCACAACATACTTGAAAAAGAAATACAGTGGGCCGTGACTGTGGCTTATTCCTGTGTGCTATCCACATTCTGTCATCCAAAAGGATGTAACACTGCAAAACTTTCATGATGCAACACTATCTTTGGAATTGTGATAAAAAGTCATGAGGGAATTGTGAAATTATGAAACCCCTGCGATTCCTAGTAATATAAAATTTCACATGCTCAGAGGCAGAAAACCTCAGCAACTACAGTTATAAAATTTGACATACTCTCCAAATAAAAGTCATGTTGAGAATATAGTTTGACTCCAGCCTTACACAGATGCATTTCTGATGCGAGAGGAAAACCAGAGTACCTGAAGAAAAACTCAAAGCGACACAGTGAAAATGTGCAAATGCCACATGGACAATGACTGGGCATTGAATCAAAGATGCTGGTTTCATGAAGCAGCAGTGTTAACCAGTAACTGACTGTAAGTTATAATGAAAATAAACTGAACTGAGATGATATGGACTAGTGTAATCAGAATTTAAAAAGTTGGCATTTTCAAGGTGCCACTACGAGCTCATTAAAATTAACATAGCTCCACAAAAGAGGTAAAACCAACAAACACGCTTTATTTTACACACCATCTTTTCATAATGAACACCATTTCAAGAAGCTTAACAAGTATACAGCCATGTTACAACTGATTACTGTCATCTGTTCCTGTTGGGAAAATGGCAAGTTCAGAAATCTTCTCAAGAGTACACAGCCTGTCAGTGGCAGGGTATATCCCGGCGGCCTGGTACTGCAACTTCTTAACTACTAAACCACTCTATCCTGTTAGAGAGACTACTTGCATGAAACATACTAATTGTTACGTAGGCACACACACACACACAAATAAAAACATAACCATGAATTAATTAATTTACTGAGTAGTCAAGGGGTCACAACCTATGGATATGAGGGCACTTATGAGATCCTATTCTCCTTCTCGCACACTCTGGTCTGCCAATGAAGGGCATCTATTGATACTACCTCTGCATGGCATCAACTCTCAATCCAGACTCTTTTCTCATGTAGCTGGTAGCTGGGGGAACAAGCTGCTCATCTTTATCCAAACTGTGTTAAGAAGTGTTTGAAGACTCTCTTATTCCATAAATATCTGTAAATTATAACAGTTTTGATGCTAAGTTTATGGTAGTTAACTAATCTTGTGTTGTTCTGTTTGGTTTGGAGCTCTTTGCTTTTAACTGTCAATTGCATCACCTTGTTCTGTAACATTTGTTTCAAAACAGTCCCCAGATTGATATTTACTCATTTATGTTGAACTCTTTTGTAAGTCATTTTGTATAAAAAAGTCCAGTGAGTAAACATAAATATAAACTTTGTTACTTGATTCACTTAAAAAAACTAAGATATATTATGTTGTATGTGTTGTTGCATATTTCAGAGACTCACTAGAGACAATTTCCAAATAGGATGTGTATAATACTGAATACCTGCATATCATTCACATGAAAAGTTGCCTTAATACATTATTTTTAATTAAAACAAAACAGTCATTTGGCATAAGTCACGTTATAAGTTCTCAAATTAAAATATGAGAGAGTCACACTCAAAGGGTCAAAGCAGAGCAGTATCTTTGAATGGCCTGTTACCTCCTGGATAAAGTAAAATTAACATTTTTCATTGGTAGTCATTTTTTTAACATGTAGTTTATATTACTTATGACCATTATTTTCTGTGTTATTTTATGTTTCGTTCTTCTAGTATTGCTTCATCATTTCAGATTTTTGGCTGTCAAGTGGCCACATACGATATCTTAATTAAGCCATGTGCCCTGCTGTTGTCTGTACTGTATTTCAAAGGAAGATGTCTGGTTTAGCTTGATAAAAGCAGTACTTAACTTTTTTTTTTTAACTCTTACTTGTGCCGACTATAAACTGGTGTTTTATCATTATTTTAGTCACTTATTTCTTAGACCTTTATGTATTGATCCCTAGTCCGTACTGACTTCTCATTTGCTTTGCCCATTGAAGACGTCCCACCTTACTCTAAGAAAAAGAAAAAAAAATTATGGTTCACTTTTATAAAAGATCAAATCAGTCACAATAGACATCCTTCATTATTTTTAGTTTACATGGGTTTTCTCAGGCCATTCAAAATAATGCAGTCAATGTGGCTTACACCATGAGGGTGCCCTGGTGAGCCATGTTACAGACCGGCATTGTAATGTGAGCCGACTGACACTTCTAAATGCTCCCATTGTTATGTAAAAAGCCTCAAACTCCTGTACAACCCAGGCTAAGGTTAAGCAAAACATTAAATTAATGGCTGAATGTAAATAATGCGAAAATAACTATATGGCGTTTTCCATGAACATGCAGTACTTCACATGGAGTAACCGCCAACACTCATCACTGCTCCTAATCACAGGCTTCATTTCAAAGTCTATCCATCATTTCTAAAGCCGTCTGTCTGATTCTGGATTGCAGGGAGTTTCAGGCTACAGCTACACCAAACAGTAACCAGTCCATCTCCTTTCCTAATATCAAACATGGAGACCTACTTTTATTCCCAGATATGAAAGCTTCAAAGTGCTGCTTAATGTTTTATGGAAGAAACTAAGACAATCATGCAAAAAAAGACATGTCATCTCTCATATCCAATGTACTATATAAAGGGAAGAAATCTAAAAGGATGATGTAGAAAAGCATGAAATGTTTTTTTTTTGTCCTTTAAAACCTGTTAGTTGAATTCAGTTCACCCTGAAACATCATAATATCAGCATGACATACATGGTGTAGGTACTCTTAAAGGCCTAAATAACAACACCAGCCAGAGAACCTACATTTGGTTTAATTTGGGAAAAATGGATGTGTGTTATAATTGAAATTAAAAAAATAATGGAACTCACGAACTTCTAATTTTTGTCTTGAGAAGAACACGGAGTACTCCGGTTTCCTACCTCCACCAAGCCATCATCAGAACAGCTTAATTCAGTTCAAGGCAGCAGGGATCCAATTCTGTCCATGTCATGGGCAGGGTAGGAACCAACTTCCAGCAAACTTCATGGCACACCCATTTATAGTGGGCTAATTTAGAGTTATCAACAAAACTAACATGCACATCTTTGAGATGTGAAAAGGAAAATGTGAGAAAAAATGTGTAGTTAAGGGGAACAATGTGCAAGGATTAAAATCTAGGACTCTGGGGGTAACTACAACACTACATCATGTAACTCTATTAGCTCAGTCTGGGGGATGATACGTGCATCCTGCCTGATACCTAATACTGCAAAGATCAAGATACAGTTTTGCCACCCCAATCCCATAATGGAATGAGCACAATGAGAATAATGGATGGATGGATGGGAATACAACATAAGAAGAGGTAGCTGTGTAAAGACATAACAGAATTGTAATCTGTTACAGTGACATCTACACATTAATAAAGTGTGAGTGCGTGTCACTTTTAATATGTTATTGGACTTTTGCACATCATTTGCTGTTGTAAAGCATTGGTCACCATTGTCTTGTGTTATATCATAACCTTTTTATTTCTGATGTTCATGAAAACAAAGATTAAAGTTTTTGTAAGCCACCACTACAAACTACATAAGAATAAGTAACATTAAAAATATATCATTTTTGGTATTTCTACGTAGTCAAATCACAACATACAAGGATAATATATTTTATAAACAAAATGGTGCCTTGTACCTACTCCAAAATCCCACTTTTCATGAGCCAAGCGCATTTAAGATGCTGTGCGTGAAATGCTAAAATAGTAATTTCATTTGGTGGATTGATTAAGGTAACTGCTTATTTGCCACCTCAGTATGATTCAGCATTTGTATTTTATTTTTTCTTGGACTTAATGAAGCATGCAGTGTAGTGTTTCATTTTGAATTTTCAAACTTAATTTTGACTAGTTTCATTTGTTTTATCATCTGGATTTACTTAACAGCAACGTCATTTTGTGCACTGCTATTCCTTGGTGGCTATCACATGATCACAATCATTACATTAGTGACATAATCACACCTTCCAGCAAAAATATGACAGCAATAGTAGACATGATCAGTATCCCATAATGGATAAATCTCTGTCAAAATACTTAATGACAGTTAGAATTTCAAAAGCAGCACAAAAAGTTTAGTATTAAGATTTATTTCTGTTTTGACTTTCCTTTCATCCACGACTTGCTTTCTTTTGCTTTGTGCTCCTCCGACTATCCTTCTGCCTCTCCTTTTATTTATTTATCCTGATCATTTTAACCTTGTGCTCACAATAACCTTTGGGCATTTCATTTGTGGCCATAAAACAGACCATCTCCTCAGCTCAGGTAAGTTAAAGGCATAGAAGTCAGATGCAGGTTATTTTTAGGGTAAATCAATGATCCGCTGCAACATGAACACTGTTAGGATCACTGTATTAGCAATCTTTATCACTGTCTGCTTTCCACTATCACAGTCTCCAGCACCACTGACACCAAAACAAGGTTTCACCCTTTTTCTCAAATCCTCTACATGCTTGTCAAAGATGAGCTCCACTTCCTTGTTGCTAATGCATCTTGCCCTGTTCAGCCTATGACAGGTTTGTAGACTGCTGCCTTCCTTCTTAACTGTGACGAGCTGTCTGCCAGCTGCTATAATCCTTTCTCACAATCCTGTAATTGGGCACGGAGTCATTTGTAACATAATGTGTTCTGTAAATTTATTTTCAGGGATACTCTTATTTTTGACATTAAGGGATCCAAAGGGTTAATTGAAACATTTCGAACCTTGATTAAGATCCAATGTATATTAATTTGCTTTAAAATATTTTTGATTGTGTTTCAAATATTATATAATGCTCTTTACAGTGGAGTATGTCTGACTGTTCTGTTCTATTTAACACTAGAATTACCAGAGCCTACGAAAAAACTCGTAAATCCGTCCCACCTTAAATCGCATCTTAAATCCCTTCACACCTCTCCGCCAGCGTCCTTTGTCCTCTAAATGTGCTGATAAAGAGAAGCTAGAAGCAGCCAGCTATTCCATCCCCCCACCAATTTAGAACGTGCACGAACTTCTCTCAGCTCATGCCTTGATTGAGTATCTGGGAGTGAAGTGGAGATTTAGAGTGGAAATAATAGATCGTTATTTGGAACACAAGCATTTCATGTCTGTTCCATTTCTACAGTAATCTGTGTAAATACATTGTTAAAACAGAAACTTTTTTTATATTCTAGTAGTAGATGACAAAATGTAGGCATAAACTATATAATGTATGAAGCCTGAAGTCCAGATATCAAAGAAACATTTTCACAAAAGGTACAAATATAACACAACAATGGCGCTTTTATTCAAACATATAACTGAACAGAAACAAAAAGCCGCCTTAACATGCGACATTGACACCCGTTTATTATGACTGCCTCCGTGGCACAATAGAATCAGCTGCCGACTGGGAATCAAAAGGTGGTGAGTTCGAACCTGCACCACTCTGTTTTGAGAAGTAAACTGCTCTTAGTCTTACTATTTTAGAATAAAAGCATACATTTGATTTTAGTCTGTAACAGCCAGTGTAATTTATGATCCTTGTAAAGGTTAGCTTTGTTTTTTTTTTTAAATTCACTTTTCATTCTCTCAGTCGCGTTCAGAATCAATCCATACAACCCCATCTGACACGGCTGTTTTCACATAAAGATGCTCTATAGCTCTGCAGTGTACTTGTGACTGCATTCTCGTACCAATGTTTGCGAAATGAAGTGTGTGCGTGCACTTTTATTGGCATTACACGTGTATTTTTTGAGCATGCCCGTTTGAGCATGCTCAAACACAGGAACATATGTTGATGTAAAAGTATAACAAAACAAGTGCACTTTTATTCAAGACTACCTGTATAACCGAAGAAAAAAGAAAGCAAGTTACAGTAGGCGATTGATACGACAGCTTGCATGGTGCAATGCTAAGAAGTGCTGATTTTCATTCCGTGCTATATAAAATCATCACATTCAAATATTAACAGTTCCCACACACCCAAGGACCGTCCTTCCTACATTTACGACACATGTACTTGTTGCAGTGTACACATCTCTCTGTGCTATGGTTCCTATTACACTGAATGAGCACCTGACACTGTACTTTCTTCCCTAGGGGAAGGTCCCACATCACAGAATTTCCAGTTCCTGCATAAATTCACACCCAATCTGACGCTGTTCGTTTTCAAATAATATTGCATTAGTGCGATGATGTTTTCACATATATTGTCTCTTTCTTTCAGGTGTGTAATAGAAACCACAGCATAGAGAGAAGTGTGTACATTGCCTCTTACAGGAAAAGGCGATGGAAAAAGTGCACTTGAATAAAAGTGCACTTTTGTTATACTTTTACACCAACATATGTTCCTGTGTTTGAGCGACACGGGCAGATGGGGGGTGTCTGATGATTGCATATAGCGCCGAAGTTACTGCTCTTTACCATTCTCTCCTCTGCATGTCCTGGAGTACAAAAGAAACAGCATACAACATGTGGGGACTGGCAGGAACACTCAATAAAACTGAATAAAAAGAAAATCAAGTGACGGTGAGATATGAAGAAGGCAGCTTCGCCAGCGTTTGTGTGTCAGAACCCTTTGGGGGTGGGGTGGGGGGGCGTTAGTATGCATCGTGGTACACTGCAGAGCTATAGCGCGTCTTTATATGAAAACAGCCGTGTCAGATGGGGTTGTATGGATTGATTCTGTGAATTAATAAAAAAAAAAAAAAACAAAGCAAACCTTTACAAGGATCATAAATTACACCGGCTGTTACAGACTGAAATCCAATGTATGCTTTTATTCTAAAATAGTAAGACTAAGAGCAGTTTACTTCTCAAAACGGAGTGGTGCAGGCTCGAACTCGCAACCTTTTGATTCCCAGTCGGCAGCTGATTCTATTGCGCCACGGAAGCAGTCATAATAAACAGGTGTCAATGTCGCATGTTAAGGCGGCTTTTTGTTTCTGCGGTTATATTTTTGAATAAAAGAGCAATTGTTATATTTGTACCTTTTGTGAAAATGTTTCTTTGATATTTGGACTTCAAGCTTCATACATTATATAGTTTATGCCTACATTTTGTCATCTACTACTAGAATATAAAAAACGTTTCTGTTTTAAGAATGTGTTTATACAGATTACTGTAGAAACGGAACAGACATGAAATGCGTGTGTTCCAAATAATGATCTATTATTTCCACTCTAAAACTCCACTTCACTCCCAGATACTCAGTCAAGGCATGAGCTGGGAGAAGTTCATGCACATTATAAAGTTGGGTGGGTGGGTGTGTGGGGGGGGGGTGGGCGTGGATGGAATAGCCGGCTGCTTCTAGCTTCTCTTTATTAGCACATTTAGAGGACAAAGGACGCTGGCGGAGAGGTGTGAAGGGATTTAAGAAGCGATTTAAGGTGAGACCGATTTACGAGTTTTTTCGTAGGCTCTGGTAATTCTAGTGTTAACTCAGTGTAGTAGTGTAACTAGGTATAGGAAGCAGAATATTGCAATGCAACTTATAAAGCCAACAAAATATAACTTTCATTATTAAAAAAAAAATCATCCAGATGTTCTATATACAATAAAACAAACCTTTTCTTGCCTTACTCTCCTGCAAATAACAACGTAAGGTGAATTTGTATATCCCCAACACACTAAAGTTGTGCCAGTATACCTAACATGCACAATACAAGCGACTCTGATGTGTTCTGTGATGCACTCGTTTCTCATCCAGGATGGACTACTACCAAATTTCGGCTGCTGCTGAGATAAGCATCAGTTCTTGACGAGTCTGCACTAGAAAAATAAGTTCAGGAAATGGATAGATTGGTAATATTATGTAACTGGACCAGGAAGCACAGAGCTTGTTGACAGTTTGCACTGTTTTGTCTTCAATGTGGTAAAACAAGATATTAGTGAATCTTAGATTAATGGCTCAAATTCTGATTATGGCTGTACATGCATGACATCAATGGGAATGAGAAAATAAGTAGATTAGATTAAACCAACAAATTCTTGTTTTAGGTTTAAATAACCTGACCATATTAGGATACACTGAAGGAAAGTAATTTTAATGGGTCCAATCAAGCAGACATTATTTGTTAGAGTAATAACTGTAAGGAATAACCTACATTCACTTCATCAGTTGCTAACTCTGAGAACTAATCCTAGAGGTTCACATACTTTTGCCACTCACAAATATGTAATATTCGATCATTTTCCTTAATAAATAAATGACCAAGTATAATATTTTTTGTCTCATTTGTTTAACTGGTTTCTCTTTATCTACTTTTAGGACTTGAGTGAAAATCTGATGATGTTTTAGGTCATATTTATGCAGAAATATAGAACATTCTAAAGGGTTCACAAACTTTCAAGCACAACTGTATGTGGTCTTCTGTCAGAAGACTCATAAGTATTCTAAACATACAAACCATAAGTCATTAAATGGCAAACAGCCAGCAATATTTTACAAAATAAAACACATAAATCACAGTTGGTCGGAAAAAGCAATCAAGGCATGTTATGGGAACATTTGATTTTTTTTTTTTTTTTTAACATTTCTACTATTCATAGTACAGATCAAGTTGTGGGAGGCACTACTGTGCACTCACGAATGACAACTTTTACAGCAACTGTCGTGCATATGTAAACACTTTTTTGTCTTTTGGTTGTAATTACATGCTCGGCAATTGGGTTTGTCATTTCATACTGTACATTCTGAGGCGTGATGCTATAGAATATGTAAACTGAAATGAAGGCTGCATTCTCACTTTAGCAGGTAGGGCCTTTAACAATGATAAAGTCACATAAATTCAAAAACAGTAATATTCCATAAGAAAATGATTTAAAAAGTGCTGGCACATAAACATTCTAAAAAACAGGACCAATAAAAGCCTTAAGAGAAGCACACAAAATTCGTCTTCAATCAACTCTTACTTTATGTGGTGCCACTAGAAGCATATAGGAGATAACACTCAGAAACAAAACAATAACTTTCATTTGTACATGGATGACACTTGTTGGTATTTATCATTAAACCAAAAATACTTTTTCAATTACATCATTAATTAATTACTTTATTTATATAATACAATGGATAAATGATAATTATCTGTGCTTATTAAAAAACCACAGACATTCTTTTAGCAGACTAGGGGGCTTCGACCCCTGCTCGCTTCGCTTGCCAACCCCTGTGTTTGGTTAATCGGATATACAATTTAAATTTTTTTTTTCTTTGCAATTGTTTCAATTTCATTATTTGCACTTTTACTTTAAAACTTCATTAAAAACACTATTTTTTGGAGACACATTGTGACAACGCAACGTATAACTGCCCGTGAGTGAATATTGTTTCTGTTTCTCTAATAAATAATCCGACTTTTTCTAATGTTTGTCCCTGTGATTTATTGATTGTCATAGCAAAAGCTATTCTCACAGTAAACTGTAAAAATGTTAATACGAATGGCATATCACGATCTCCTTTGATGTGTAATGTTATTCGCGGAATATATACATTACCTTTCTTTTTGCCTGTTAAAATTTCATCACTTCTCCGTGATCATAAATATACACCTGACCAAATTGTGTATTCTTTGAAATTCAACTTGTCATTGCTTTAACTGTTGCGGGACCACAGATTCTCATAGCGTATGTTCTATTGTGTAAATCCACATTTTGTGCATAAGAATGGTGTCTACTCTTTGCCTTTTATTTCTGACCTCGATTTGTCCTGCTCTTTTTTCAATTACACCTGACTGATGATTAATCACCTTTTGTTTTGCGGTAATGCAATCTTTTCTATCTTTGCTTTGATACTGTAGCGACTGACATGATAAAGTGTCACAAAATTTTTACTTGAACAATCGCTGACTTCGTAACCCCAAACACAACTTTCTAGCACCCTCTCTAATCCCTCATCCCCCGCGTATCGTCCCACCCCCCTTACTGCAACAATCAATACCCCGCTATCAGTCTTCCATGCTGTACTCCACCCTCCCTCAATCGAACCGAACAGTCACTTAAAACCAAAAAGGCCGCAACCTGGCTGGGACACTGCAATACTTTCAAACTTTACTGGTTTCGTAATCTCTTATCTGCCTTTTTTTCTCTCCAACGCCTTTGGGTGTCTATTCTCCGTATTGTCCTTATACGCTTTATATGTGTTGAGAGCACAGGATCTGTGTGCACTACGTGCTTTTACACGACTGACTGTTTTTTGATGGATGTGCTCTTATATGATATCTGTTGTAAGTAGGGCGTGTCTTGCAAGAATCTCATGTTCCACGTCCCCGCGATATGGCCCTGGGACAGTCTCTTGGCACCAAGTCTCATGTTTACGGTCCCCGCGAGATGCTCCATGGCAAGTCTCTTTGTCTTGTGGGTCTTTTAAATGTCTTTCGAGAACTTCCGAGAAGATCACGTATTCTCGCCTTGCTTTTGCTTTCCAGGATTTCTTTTTATAATAGAGAGATGATAATGTAAATAGTGAAGCAATACTACATACCCTCAACTTAAACTGACTGAATCAAAATGAAGGTGTTATTTCTGACATGAATTATTCTTCAGTTGTCACATTGCTGCAGTTTCTAAGGCCTGCTTTCCCCAATTCAGAAATACTGCAAAAGTTAATTTGAGCAAAAGGAAAACTGACTGTTCTAATGCTTTATGGCGAGTCTGTTCCAATTGCTTACTTACCACTCTACTGTACAGATTAATTAAATACGGCAGCAAGGATCATAGTTAGAATTATGAAGTATGACCACATGACTGCAATTCTTTAATCACTTCACTGGTTTCAAATGAAGTTTGGTGCAGAATTTAAAATCCATCCCATATTTAAAGTTGTAAATGTTTTAGCTCTCCCCTTAAAAAAGAGAACATTATGATGTCAATATGCAGACCTTCTTAAAATTTTGAGAATAAATAAAACTAGTGTAGGAAGCACAGTGTTTATCTATAGGGCACCCTACCAAAGGTCTCAGCATTTAAATCAAGCCGAAAATTCATTAGATTAGTATTGCATACTAATTAAGTGTTAAGAGTTGAGACTGAGGTTGTTTCAAATTTCTCTCACAGTAATACACAAACACATACACAATTACATACACTGTGCATACTGTGACGGATGAACTTCAGTCCTAGCCAATATGGATACCACTCTGTTACCTGGGCAGGAGGCTTTGATAATGAGTGGGAGTGATAATACCTCCTTTTTCAAGCCAGTACCCGGAGGTGGAAGGATGATACAGTGGCTGCAGCAGGAGTTGCGTCCTAACAATCACCGAGCCCCAGAACAGACGCAGGAACTGTGAAGGTCAGCACTATTGAGTTAAAACAGAGCCCTCCATTCGACTCAGGGGAGTTGGAGCCTGGTGTGAAGGAACGACAAAGCGTGCCTAAGAACAGTGGAGGTGGAGAAAAAGAAAAGGAAGAAAAAAGAAGAGAAAGATGGTACTGTTTAAACTAAAAGCACTTCATTTGAAATGGGAGTGTAGTGGTGCAGTTGTATCTGGGGGTTTAGGGCTCAGTGGCACGCAAGACAGGCCACAATGCATACAACCATATATATATATATCAGAATTTGTGTTTATGATGAACCCTATGTTTCATGCTATATTTGTAATTATTGCATAGCATGCTTGTTTTTTTAAGTGGAAGCACAACTCTAATTGAATATGTCATCACAAGGTGGATTATAAGCCGAACAAGTTAATAATCCTGTATTTAATACGTAGGAAACGCAGATGCTTCTACTCTCAAAGATGTAACTCTCTGGTTTTGAATGTTTAGCCTGAAGGAACTTGTTTTCAGCAAGAGGTGCACAGTCCCTTATAAATGTGTCCCCTTATGTTGGTAAAAGCAGCAAAGCCAGAATCTTTATCCAGATGCTCACAGAACAGCAAGCATATGGCACTAAAAATGTGTTTACTTTACTCATTATTTTAATGCTGGTATCATTCACAAATACAAACAGGTGAAGAAAGGCTAGCGAAACCATGTCATGTCATAGCAAAAGTCATGTGTACTAGCTGTTCCCGTTTAGCAAATAATGGGGTAACAAGGCAGACGGGCAAGAATGATATGTCAATAAGGAGGCTGTTCCTTTTGTATCTGCTGGCAAGCTCCACAACCTTGAATTTACAGGGTGTGGCAGTTATTGTTTATCTGTGCAGTTCTTTGATTTCAATAGTCCTTTCAATCAAGTAAAAACTATTTTTTATAGAAATTACATACAAATCTAATGAGACACTTTTTTCGCATATGTAGCACCTGTTATAACTAACTGTCTGCCCACAGCATTTCTGGAAATGTCCCTACTGTGTCACTTTCCTATTGTTTAACTGCTTTATCTATAGCATCTAGATTAAAAACCCAAACCTATTTCTAAAGTAAGTTAAATGAATATGTATATGAGCATAAGGCTCATATATAAATAAATCATATAAAATGTTCACAGATCACAACAAAATTGTTTATTACTTATGATTGACTATTCACACCACTACATACTGTATTTTAAACACCTGGCATACAACAAAATGTATATAAAAAGTCTGCTCATAGCCTAAAGAACATGGATAAAGTCAATGTGCAGGAGAAGGGTTCCTCTTAGAGAGGTGGAACTTATAAAAGAGTCAAACTATAGTACCATTTAAAAAATGAAATACAGTCTTAATTAGCAACAAACAATTAAATAATGAACAAAAAAGGCACACTTATTCACTTTAAATTGAATCACATTCACAAATCGCACGGTATGTTACTATTTTTATATAAATACATTCTTGCATTTACAGTGTAAAGATTACTAGTTGGAATTGTCCTATCAAGCCAGAGGTTTATGGTTCCTCTCCCTTGTAAGGTCTTTTTGGTAGTTATTTGGACTGTCAGTCAGTCATTTTCCAACAAACTTAGTCCTGACCAGTAAATCTGAAACATTAAAAGCCAGGGCCCCATGATGGTTAGGGGCTGGGTGCCTAAGGTATGGCCAAGTCAGGGCAGGGAAGTGAAGGCCCTGGCTTTATACCCCTTCAACATGTTTCTGTTGTCCTTCCAATGTATTTAAATGATCATGGTAATATTATCTTGTTTTTCTCAACTACAGCGTAAATACTATACCGTAGATCCCGGAATACAAGCCGACCCGGTATATTAGCCGATCCCCTTCTCTACCGACTAAATTACATGTATTTGCCGATGACCGGTATTTAAGCCGACCCCCTTCTCCAAGCAAAATTTTCTAAATTTCCTTAAAAGTGTCTCTTCGGGTATATTTAAAATGTTTATCGGCGAGAATTTGAGACTGCCGGCATTTTTGATGGAAACTAGGAAGTGATTGCGGAGAAGTTTGGTAAATTGGAACCTTTGTGTTGAAACTATATACGCAAATACGGTACATCGGCGGGTGGATTTCCGGAGACTTGTTATAAATTTGATTAACTTAAATACGCAATACAGTGGACCCTTGACTTACGAACTTAATTCGTTCGCAAAGGCTAACCCATAATGCGTTCCAAACCTCCCACTACAACACTTACTTAACCTTTTCATAATAAAAAAAACACCAATATTTTTTCTAATGTACTAACCAAAAAGTTATAAAAAGTGCCTAGCCTACTTCGATTAGGCTAGGAGCATGGCGGCGTGCAGCGGCTCAGGGCTCTCCTTTTCAGTGCACTTTTTTGTTGTTTTTGTACTTTTTTTTGTCCTTGTTTGTGCACGATCGGTTCAGCGAACATCCGCTACACCATTCAGAACCTTATAGACATCGGTGTCCAGAGCCAGACATCTGTTTTGAGTGTTTTTCATCACACGCACAACATCCCAGACAACATAGCGAGACCAGCGGGCTCTCCGTGGTTTGTTGTCGGGTCTAGGAGACGACACAGACGGAGGAGGGAAAGAAAGCAGAAGCGGGGCCGCAGATACGGCGTTATGCTAAGGCTAAAAAACAACCATACAAGCCCTATACAGAACTTTTTTCTGCACTGAAGGAGCTGCTTTTAATCTCATTGTAGATGCGTATAGACAGTAAAAGGCATTCTATTCTAGAAACAATTTCATACTGTACTCACCATTTAATTTGACATCTTTGGGCTGCAGGAAGGGAGGAGGAGATATTTCCACACAATGTCCATCTTCGTTTCGAAATTACATCCACAAACACATGTATCTGGGCTCCGACTGACGCTACTAACGCTCTCGGTTGTTTGTTTACAATCGCGCAAGCGGATACACGTGACCGCATCCGTTTCGTAACGCAAGATGTGGATCGTAAATCAAAATAAATTTTATTTTAAACTTCCCGATAATTTATTATAAATTTTATTAATAAAATCAACAACTAAAACACTTTTTTGAATAAATTCTTTATTTAATTTAAAGTACCGGCATGCAAAGTTACTTCTTCATCTGAAAGATGGCTGTGTGGTTTCGTCATTATTTACTTCCGTATTCATCGGCAAAACCGGCATTGCGCTGGAAATCTGGAATCTGAAATGATACTCGTTGTATAAACTGAACCCCAAACTCCAAGCCAAAAATCTAGGACGAAATTCTCGGCTTGTATTCCGGGATCTACGGTATATTAAATAAATATAATGAATTAATGGTGGGCACTTTCAATGATTACAATGAAGTCATCTATCCACTATACAGGTATATACATGCTTCATTCAATTCAGAGTTGCAACAATCAGGGCCTATCCCAACAGCACTGATCACATATCAGAAAACAACCTTGGATGGATTGACTGCCCATCACAGGTTAAACTGTTATAAACACCATTACTAGCGCACACCAGGACAATTTTGAGTCAATGACTACCCTAAACACCCATTTTTGAGTATGAGTAAAGCAGAAGAGAACATGTAGATTTCACATAGACAATGACCAATCTGAGAATCAACAACAACATTTATTTATATAGCACATTTTCATACAAATAATGTAGCTCAAAGTGCTTTACATGATGAAGAAAGAGAAAAAAAGAAAGTAAGAATTAAAATAAGACAACATTAGTTAACATAAAATAAGAGTAATTCCGATGGTCAGGGAGGACAGAAAAAACAAAATCTGCAGGGGTTCCAGACTATGAGACCGCCCAGCCCCCTCTGGGCATTCTACCCAACATAAATCAAACCCAAGACTCTGGAACGGTGAGGCAGCAGAATTAACCACTGTGCCACTCTAATGAAAACAACCCAAAACATAATTAAATTCCTAACTGTGAACAGATCAGGGCCCATTTCATCTTACCAGTTCCTGTAATAGAACATTCTTCAACATTACCCATAACACACAGATCTGCATAACTCTTTACTTTTGATATAAATACAGCTTTAATCACACATACGTAATCATTCCTTAAACCATTCCTAAGCATACCTTTAAAAGTGTTCAATTGCCTTTGACAAAATCTAATCAGAATTAGATAACAGAATTAGCACAATGCATTTTCCCCCAGTTCTGATTTATAGTAGCATTAAAATAGAAATAGCTTTCAATGTAGCAGATTGATACTACTTTACTTCTCAGCCCTCCAAATTGTGCTTTTCCCATAAAAATAAAATGGATCCAATTAGTTTTGGTAGACACTAGAATATCCTGGCCTCACAAGCTCATCATTAGGTGGAGATGAGTACTTTTTAGCAGACTAAACTATAGAACATGCAGCATTAAGTTAAAAGAAACATCAAATATACCATGACAATGCCAAGGAAGTAAAGTAATAAATGTTATTAAGAACAGTTCCACATAATACTTTTAACAGCAGTATTATAAAACAAATAAATTAACCAATTCATGGAGTACTATGGTGAACTGTTAGGTGGGCAGATTGGTTTAAAATGGAAAAAAGGGAATCTAGGGGGTATATCATAAAGGGAAGCTACTTTTATAATAGCACTAACACATGGTAGGTGGGATGAACCGTGGTCAAGTGATTTTAAAACAAAGTAATACATGTGTTACTACAGCTAATAATTTGGGATTAGGCAAAAGACAATCAAAAGAAAGCAGAAAATTGACTTTGCCCTGAAAAGAAGTATTAGGGATTGGGTTGCTTGTTCTGTAAAGAACGGTTTTCTTTCAGGAAAAAAGCAAATAGAAAAACATCTTGAATCAGAGCACACACCCTTAAATAGTTCTTGATGGAAACACCTATTACTTGAATTACAGCTATTAATTCTGTTGGTACATGTCTACATTATTCATTTATTCAGCAGACAACTTTACCCATGGCAACTTGGGAGTTTTTTTGACAAAGTAACTACAGTATATCATTCCTATATAGAAGAGCTCTTAATACTTTTTACCTTAACTTTCAAAACTCTTTGTGAGTTACATATTGAACGGCTAATAATCAAACTAAAAAAAAGCAAGGATTCATGGTACATAAAAACATCCACTGCAGGCCATCACAAAATAAGCAGTGGACCATCAGAGGACATGCTGTGAGTATATTCTATCCATCCCTCCACATATAAATCTCCTTTAAAAAAATAATCTGAGGTCAAATGAAAGGCAGGAACCAACCCAGCACAAGTCACCAGTCCAACGCAGGATATGTTCGTAGATAAATCCACATTTACACATATAGGGTCAGTTAACCTAGCCTGCATGTTCTTGAGATGTGTGGGTAGAAACAAAGCATGTAGAGGAAAACCAGGGATAATGTAATGACTCTGCATGCTCTGCACAGACAGTGACTAGGCTGGGATTTAAATTCAGTTTCCTGGAGCTTTGAAGCAGCAGTACTAACACTGCAGCACTCTAGTACCGTGCCAGAAAATTGCCTGAATCTGGCTTAATCATGTTTGATAATGTTATGATAATAACAGTTACACAACCTGAAATTATGTAGTAAGAGCATCTATTCTCCCAGAGCAAGTGAATTGGCTCATTGCATAAAAAACAATTACGGACTGCACTCCATAAAGGAGAGATTAGTAGCTGGATTCTAGAACAAATATACTTGCACTATTTTGAAACACTCATCATCAGTAAGTGCGCTTTTCAGGTTTTAAGTTGATCCAAGAGTTATACAATCACATTGTTTCTTTCTGAACAGTCAAGGTGTGGGTGAAAAATAAGACACAAAAGTTTTCTGAAGAGTTACTGATAATCGATATCAAAGTAAAAATTGTGGTAACTGAGACCAGATTTGTAATTAGCACACGGAAAGGCTATCCTAAGCAATCCTAAGCTGTCATGCACAAAGATCCATCACATACTGAACACACAATTGACAAGACCGACTAAAGAAGAAAATGTTTAGCCTTGGTAGCAAGAATCATAACTGCACCATGAAGAGGTTCATACTTTGAACAAACTTATTAAAGTATACTGTGGGATTACTAGTGGAAATGGATTCAAAGCTCTGTGAGGATGCTACCATTCAGAAACAAAGCCGTGCATGTAATAGAAATTTCTAACTTTTTATTATTTTGAATACTGTGCCTTATAATATGTAAAATAAAAGCAAAATGAAACAGATTCATTAGCTTTTAATGTGAGAATTTAAAAAGGGAGTTTAAATTTAAATATGCAATGTTTATAGTATTTTATTATTCTTCCTTATTTGCTTTCCAGGTATAAGGTAGCCATGACCTATAAAAGGACTGTAATTTTAAAACCAGCACAAGGTATGCCTATAACAAAATATATGAAGGTGAAATGACTGCCTTTAAGTTTTATTATGTATTTAAACTGCCACTTTCTATCAGCCAAAGCAGCCACTAACCGTAAGAGAAGGTTCTCTACACCATGATACCTGTTGTAGTGGCAATGTTCAGTTCAAGAATGCTTTCTTCTTTATACCAAAATACAACATCCATCTGTATCATGGGAGCAAAGCAGGCTTCATTTGCTACCGATGACTAGATGTTTGTCTACAGCACTGCTGGTTGCTTGAGTCCAACTCTTGTGCAGAAACAGTCAGAAAAGATGACAAATTGTCATCTTACTTTTTTGGTCCCATCAAGGTCACCAAATTACTTGGACAGTCTAACATGTTTGTAGATTGTGTAAAGCATCAATGTAGGAAGTACTACAGCCTGATCTATGATTTGAGGGTCATGAGATAGTGTTGTTTTTCAGGGTTTCCAACATCCTTCCCAAGAGCTTCCCTGCAAAAAAACAATGCCTCACCCTTAAAAACTCATTACCCTGTCTCTCTAAAATTAGCAGTTTGGTCCTCTAACTTAGTAACACAAGTGGAGAATACACTGTCAAGGAATTCTTGGCGAGTTGGAGATTGAGCACCAGCATTCCAAGGTGAGCGTGACCTGACCCTGTCCAGTTACTGCCTTTTTATGGGAAACCTAATGAATGGTTTTCTTTAAAAGGTTATAAGTGTAATGGACAGGAGAACCTAATAATTTGCAAATTTGACCAGGCTGATGCACAATACTGATTTTCATGTAAACTAGACCAATGATTGTGTGTGCAGGTATTTTTTCAGAGCATGTTAAGAAAACAGTTTTAAGTAACATTAATGATTATCTATATTAACTTGAATTTTATTACTTTATTTCTCAAGTTTAGTATGCCAATGCAGATACATCTATGTATGAAAATACTATACCGAACATTACTAACATTAATATAAAAGTAATGTGAGTCATTCAATGCAATATTTTCCCTAAGGATTTACGGTACAAAAAATATCTGCCAAGGCATTGCTGGGATTCAGGTACTTCTTTTAAGGTATCTACACAGAAGTGTTAAGTGGTGCAAAAAGATTTGCCAAAGTGAATTATTTATTGTAAGACTAGCCAGGATACCTGTCAAAGACAGGTAGTAGAAAAATTAAACAGTATTTGCTATCTCTTGTTCTCCGTCTAGTTTCAGTGCCTTTGCTCCTCTGTATTTGCGTGTGTAAACATCTCTTTACCAGAGCTCCCCCTCTCAAGCATGTTCCCATAAAGACTACTTCTCAGACACTCATTATTTTAGAGGCGCCTTTTTTGCCTCTTATCCAGTTTTACATTTTTAGTCTTTGAAAGTGACACTGTCAGAGTGCATCTAAATGCCTTTACTAACGTCTCTTCACCAGCACTCCCTCTCTCGAGTGTGTTGCTGTAAAGCCTACTGCAGTCTCTCATTATTTTCGAGTTCCCTTTCTTACCTCCTGTCTGGATTTATACTTGGCCATCTTTGAAGACTGACACTCTCAGTGTACTTTGTACTCCTTTATTCCTCCTCAAGCATCTCACACTCGCCAAAGTTAAACTGACCAATCAGATTCATCAGAGGGACTGGAAACACAGACCTTAGTGTTTTATTATATAGTAGATAGATTGTTCCTTCATTGTAAATTTAAAATTGACAGCTTATTTAACATATTTTGTAAACTTGTTTGGGTTTTCTAACAGTCAGAAACCTACCCTAAATGGCATGCCAACCCATCTCTGTGCACACTCAATCACACAAAACTAATTAGGAGTTATCAGCAAACTTAACCCAGCTTTAGGATGTCAGAGAATGTTGGATTACTCACAGAAAACCAACTTGGTCATAGAGAGATTGTGCATACTCCTATTGACAGCATCCCAATCATGATCTAAACCCAAGTTATAACGTGGAAAATTGCATCACCACTCTGCCTTTAAAACACTCGCTAAAAGTAGTTTATTACCTTGTTTTTTTTTTTACTAAGGGGTAATGAGTGAAGTAACCCTGCAAGATTACTTATATTAGCTTTTGGATACAGGAATGTTGAAATATCTCCAGAAATTCGGTGTAGTTGTTGATTGAAAGGATCTCTCCAAAGCTATAATTTTATAGGGGATCTCAACAACAGAAAATGGGCATTCTACTTATGTCATCTTCCACCATTTCTTGAAAGGCAGCCCTTCTTTGCATCAAATATCCCATCACGATCACTCAGCAATATTTTTTCCTTTCCAATGTGTTTAAAGCACCTCAACATATTTTTCTTTACATAGATAGATAGATAGAGATAGATAGATAGAATTTTATTTGTCCCCAAGGGAAATGAGGCTTTTGACAGCAAATCAATAAATAAATATTATTATGACAAACAACAGCCCACCTCTCACAATAACACCAGAATGGCTAAAAAGGAATAGAACAAGCAAGAAAGAAAACTTCTGACTTGTCTAAAGATAAAAGAGCAACCACAGTCACACACTAAACGTGTATCTCAAATCTTTATTTCTCTTCCTCTCCCTCAGTGGAATTTTCGGTCGTCATCCTCCAACTTTGACCTACTCAACTATCAATAATTTTTTTCTTTGATACCGCAAGCGTTCTGAATATGAAAACTCAACACTACATAGAAAGTGCTTTGATGTTATCTTCCACATAAAGCATTCAATACAAAATAAATTAAAAATACTGTAAAATGCTGTGTCGTCGAGTTACTTTGACAATTATCCATATATGTATGTCCAGCCTTTTTTTTTCCCAGAAGTTGCTGATTCACTTTCAGACTTTGATTGTCATCTCCTCGGGTCCGTATGAAGATGTTTAAAATCTGATTACGAAGCTATAAGGACAAGTGGTGCAACATAATTCACTACAGGGCTCGGTTTTAAAGAAGAGTGAAATAAAAGGGCGGAACGACGCCTTGCGCCTGTGAACTCCCACTAAGTTCCGCCCGGCCAACCGTCCTTTGACAATCCTAAACGACAGCGGAACCTGTAAGTCACCAAGCCGCTTATCGTTGGCAAATATTATTATATCAGAAAGGGGTGTGTCCCCTTGAAAGGGCGTATCGTACAGTAACCCAGTGACTGCACTGCTTTGACACGCCCATCTCTCGTTCACTCCGGCTGCTTCTTTTTTCTTTGCTTTTACTTTTATGCACTCCGATACGGTCGATTTTACTTACCCAAGCTGGGAGGTCTGCAAGGCACACAGCCTGACGCACGCTTCGCTCTTCTTGATCCAAGAATGCAAGGGCCCGGTATAGCCGAAAGCTCTTGTTGCCCCGGTTCCTTCTCCACCAGAAAAACAGCACCAGTCCGATGAGCACCCAACTGAAACTCAACCCAAAGTAGCCCAAAGCGTAGACGGGAAAGATGATCACGAAGGTTTTGGCAAACTGAACCAACGCAGCAGTCACCTCCGCCGCTCGACTTGGTTGCTCCTCTCCGTCAGTAGCGATCGGTTCCTTTGGATTCGGTGCGGATATGCTTTTGCCTTTCGGGTCGACACCATCCTTTGCGTTTACTCTTGAGTCTGTCTCCTGTTTTGAGGGTTTCCCGTCTGAATTCATAGCCTTAGAACTCTACTGAAAAGTTGCTAAAAATAAACAGAATGTGTGTATGGCAACATTAAAAACATCCAGAGGTACGCTTTCTCCTTCAGTTTGCAGTCTACGTCATTCCACTTTTTTCTATTAAATCAACATGAACATTCCCATAGTTGCGAGTTTAGGAGATAAACTTCCTATGAACTGTACCTACTCGTCAGTCTTTCTTACTTTCCCAGGAGCCAAGGTCTTGCGTGCGCCGTGCTCTCTTCTACAGGCAGCTGACTGGCTGCAAGCCCCGTCTTACTACTTTGCGGCTGCACACAAGAGCGTCAGACGCTGTTACGTACCATTAAAAATCGCGGCGTACTGTCGCTCCTTCACAGCGCCGCTCGGCCAAGCCAGAAGAAAACAGACCCTGCCTCCGTGCCTTGCCACATCCTGATCGCGCAAAACACACATATCCTGCAGGTTCAGGGTTCACCCTGCCCTCCAGGAAACTGCCACTGACGAAACGGGTCATAGTGCCCTCTGTAAAGAAAGCGGCGCCACCTGGCGGACCTGGCACTGTACAGAGCGCCCGAACCTGGCAGAGGGCAAGGTTGGCGCAGACCCAGTCAGCTTGAAACCGATCCACAAGGGGGCTTTTACTAAGTACAAAAAATAGTGGCTGTATTTTGGATCTCTTTTCAGACTGAAACTCTTATTTTAACGTCGATACGTTTTCTGACCTACTTCTTGAATATACTAACTGTTGAATTTGATTGATTTTTTTACTGTATCTTCTATGTACTATCATTTCTCCTTTTGTACAATGAAATGTACAATATTACTTTGAACAACGCTATGATAATGTAAAGTATATAGACTAATGATTAAACTAAGTAGACTTGTCTTCTCTATGATTATACCTTTCAGTTGTATGCATCCTTGTGTGATCTGTAAACACTATGAGATAGGTCATGGTATGAAATATCCATCCATTACATGCATTATCCAGTCAAGTGTGTTGGGGTTCTAAAACTATTATTGTATCATCTGGAAAAGTCCACACAGATAATGGGAGAATATATAAAGTCTATAAAGAAGGTGACAGTGCCAGGTGGAATTCAAACACAGTCTTGCACACCTTGGAGAGATCAGTGTGAACCAATACAATACTGTATATTTCATACCGCCTGCAATTCAGAACATGTTTGGGCCCAGCCACTGCTTAGTTTGGTTTGCTGTTGGAAGAGGTGTTGGTGGTCTGTGTGTGGACTCCAAAGTCCCAGTGCAGTGATGGGGACAATCTTTTAGATGAGATATAAATTCGAGCTTGTGGCATCTTTTGAAAAGAATACAATGTACCCCAATGTCCTGGCTAAATTGTCAATGATGGACTTGTACATTCCCTAACTTTGTCTCTAATTAGCTTTCTCTCTCACCCCTTCACCACCTAATGGCTAATGTGTGGTGAGTGTACAGGTGCAAAATGGCTGTTGTCAGATCATTCTGTTGAATGCTACACATTAGTGGTGGATGAAGTGCCTCCCCTACTGTCTATGTAAAACACTTTAAGCAGCTAGAAAAGTGTTATTTAAATGTAATTAATTAAACTAAATATATTAAATGAAGATTTATTAACAGACTGAAAATAAACCATAAATGTATGTGTAAAATATTTAATTGAAAGGGTGTTAGAAATAGCAGTTTTTACTCTATACAACAAAGTTTACACATGGTACTTTTATAGAGTGCTTTAAAGATCAAATAAGGTACAGTACATTATCAAACTGACAAACTCACAAGTAGAATAAAAGTCAAATAGCATTAGCAGAAACAAACATAGTAGCCTGAAAATAACTATATGTCAGGAACAGAACAGTTGGAAATGTTTAAACAGACAAATCAATTGTAGCCAGTAGCCATAGCACAGAAAATTATCATTTAGTCCCTTTCAAAGATTTACTGTAAGAAGGACTGTTAAACTAGAAAGCAAAAAGATAATAAGTGGGGTTTTAGCTTCAGTATAAATCTTGCAGTTAATGAATCCATACAAAGGCACTGCAGTATACATACATTATAATTAATCTGTAATTATCTAACTAATTACAAGGTAACCATGCATTGTTTTAATTATAAATATTGTGCAACTGGAGTAACCATATAGATATATGTATTGTCTCATCATTCTTAGATACCTGATTGTGTACACGCTGTACATGTAAGTCAAACTTATTAACAGATTAGCTTCTATGTGATTACCCCTCATTATGCCTGCCACAACTAAATTGTAATTGGAAATATTTTGCACATATTAGTTACCTTTACCCGATCAAAGTACCGTGCAGCCACTTGTGATGATGAAACCTAAGCATACACTCCAACTGTTGATGAGGTCCACTGCATGAAATCTCCTAGGACGAAGCTTAAAAAACAATAAGGAACGACTTAAGTACATTTATGTTATGCCCAGTGGGAGCTGAGTGGTCTTTTAGTATTGGAACCCCTGGAGATTTTCTTATTTTCTCCAGCATTGTGCCCCTGAAGTTTTTAATTTTTATTTTTTCTGTTGTACCCTGGCCATCCAACAATACCATAAGATTTTAATCTATAGAGCAATAAATATATATAAGTATTGTACTTTTTCTATTGATTGTATATCTATGTTGTGTAAGTATGTATTGGTTTATTCCTATCTATTGTTTTTGGTATTTATTCACTCATATTTGCATCTAGTTCTAATTTGTTTTTCCTTTCTTGTAACTTTTTCTTTGATATCTTGTAATGAAGTTTCTACCAACATCCTATGTATGAGAATGTAGTAGAGAAATAAATGTTGTTGTTATCTGCAACTCTAATCCAATAATTTAAAGAAGACTGAACATATGTTGAAATTCTCTACTGTATTTAATACCATACTATGGTGTATATAAAAGGTACTCAACTATTGTAACTGTAGCTGTGAAACACTTTACAGTTTGTGGCCACCAGGGGGCACTCCAGCTCCCTAAACCCAACACAGATTGACACAGGCACAAGTCCAACAAAACACAAGTCTTTTGTTAAAGCGTGGGAAATGCATTTCTTTCATACCCCACCAATGCACAGTATACTGCATAGTATTGAGCACACAGAGATATGTTTTCTTCTTCTCTTCTCCTTCCTTCTGGCTCCACTCCTCCTCAGGTAAGCATCATCCTCTCCCTCCTGACTATGGCTCTCGGAATGAAGGCAGCCAGCTCCTTTTAAATGATCCCCGGAAGTATTTCCAGTGTAATGAAAGCTTGGCCCGGGAGTACTTCCAGGTAAGGCTGGAGCCTAAGTAAGTAGGGTTCCCCAGTTCCTGCAGCACTCTCTGGCAGCACCCATAGCATCCAACAGGGCTTAGTCACCAAACTCCAATTCCCATGAAGCCCTGTGGGAAACCATGGCACTGCTGCAACTCAGGTGGACTGCCATCTATTGCTCTGGGGGAGAAAATGCCCTGTGAACATTCTCTCTTTCAGCCCTTCCAGTGTGGAGGCGTCCCAGCCGGGTAAGTGCCATGGCCATCTGCCACAAGTCTTTATTATTACTTTTAAAATTGTAAGACCAGTTCTTGAAAACTTCATTTAAGAAGGGAGGAAAGACATCAACATGTGACTTGGAAATAACAAACTAACACTGAAAACAGGCTTGCAAAAAAATAAAAAATAAATATAGAAAATTAATTTGATTTTTTTTTCAGAATATAATAACTTTCAATTTGTTTGATAAGAAAAAATGTTAATATAATTTACTATTCATTCAACTAACTGCTAAACATGTTAAGCATTCAAAAATTTTTTACTGAAGAGGATCTATCTATCTATCTTGTAAAAGATAGCTCGGCCACAGACAGGCACGACAACTCAGTGTCCACCACACACACGTTTATTTACAGAAATATTTACAAATACTATCTACAGTATGCAGTCCTTGGTTCTTCTGGCCGCCTCCACTCCTGTCTCCGGAGCTTCGTCCTGCTCCAGCTCCCGACTCTAGCTCTCTGATTGGAGTGAGGCGGCCCCTTTTATCTTGTCCCAGATGTGTTCCAGGTGCCAATTGATGTACTTCCGGCAGCACTCCCCAGTGTGGCGGAAGTGCTGCCCTTGCACCCGGAAGCACTCCGGGCATAAGCCATCCCTGGTCTGTCAGCAGTTCCTGGCATCCCAGAAATGCTGTCCACCAGGGATCAAGGACTGGCCGAGTGCCCAGGGAAAAGTGCCACTCTCCAGGCTCCTCCTTCCTCCAGGCATCCTGGCGGGGCAGGGTTCCTATCTATCTATCTATCTATCTATCTATCTATCTATCTATCTATCTATCTATCTATCTATCATTATTTTTTTTGTTCTGGTAACTCTAAATTGGCACCTTTTAGTGGGCCCAGTGAATGAATGGTGCCTATTGCTAAAAGCATCAGCTTTGGCCCCTTAATCCTGGATTAAGATACTTGGTGTTCTCTATAGAAAGGCAGTATAAAAACAAGAAAAAGTACTAAATCCTGCTCTGTAAAGTCACTTTATTTTTTAAATACTGGAATAATATGTTCAAATGTAAACAAAATATATTTTTACTTTTAGAAGTGTAGGAAAATTCTGAATAACTAAGTGAAAACAAAAGTAGAGAATATACAATATATCTGAACATAATATCTCAATTAAGTTTTTTGTTTAATTAGAGGAATGAATTAAACAATAATTGTGCTAAGTCAGTGAAAGATTGTCTTTTATTTACTATGGTATCTTCTGGTTTATATATTAAGATATTTTAACAAATTAAAAAACATGAAACAAAAATTTCAATACCCAGTTTACATTCTGAGTTTACTTTGAAGCATAAAAAAAACTCTTCGTAATATTTGTTGAATTCCTATTAATATAGTATATACTCCAATCTAAAAGGATATTTTCTTAAAGAAAAATGAATTTAATCACTGTTCATTTTAGAATTATTTTTATGATGATGGCTATGATGATGATGACATAATATATAAATATCTTAGTAAAACAGTTGGGAAAATGGTAAATGTGATTAAAGCTGTAGGAAATTCACAGAGTAAAAACTTATTTTCTGTAAAACCGGACTGATTCAGGTGTCCATAAAATACTGAGAAGTAGTTGAAATAAGGAGGCGAAAAAAAGTTAAAAATATAACTTTATTTACGAAAGGATATAGTATAAAGACGACCCAGAAGTTGTATACAGTAATTTAAACAGGAGCTGTTCCTCAGCAATGTATATCTGGTATTGATTAAGTTTTGCTTGCGATCACTGTTCCGTGTCATTCTGTACTCGACTATTTGTCCCTGGTCGTTAAGATAACATGGTACTATTGCCATGGTTTTTGGAAGCGTGGCGCATGCGCATTAGTATGTTTTCTGTCTATTATGGCCGTCGTGTAATGAAACAGAGCTTAGCCAAAAGCTGGACTTGGTTTTGAAAGACGCGACATTCAGTTATGCAAACGGAAAAGGTAAAATAATTATTGGCTTTTGTTGCATAAAGTTTATAATACGGTGGCATTTTAAGTTGCAGTTTTGAAACATTACACTTTGATGTCCAGGGTGCCATCCATTTCTTATACGGCATATTACATAAACCGCTGAGGCAGAATTTGAAAGATAATCACTGTCATATAGAGCTCACTTGAAAAAGTTTCTGCTTAACAGCGTTTACTTTGCGAGGTCTCTTTATATCACTGCAAAGCATAGATCGTAGACTGAACGAAGGCAGTTCTGTGCATTTTTAAGATCAATGAAGTTGAAAAATCTATTTATACGATGTGTTTTACTCATTTTTATATTTTAGAAATGTATTCAGACGGGCTTTCTTTTTCATAAACACGTTACGTTAGTATATTCATAAAGAAAAAATATATTTTAGTTAAAACTCATTAAACCTTTCAGCCGATATTTTTCTGTACTTGCTTCATTTTTGAAAAGCTTGTCTATGCCAGCAATAATGGGCGCAAAACTGGAACCTACTCTGAGAATGTGTGCACGTTTATCCAATTTAGATTTTCCAGACTATTCAAAATTATGTGTTTTGAAAATAGGAAAATGCCCACATGAATTGTGAATATGCATGCTCCATGCCAGTGACACTCCCGTTTAGAATCAAGCCAGGTTTAATTTTTGCGAGGTGGCACACTTCTCCCCACTGACACAATGTTGCCCGTTTAACTAAAAGCCATCAAATTTCAGACCTTGATCTGTAAAGAATGGAATTGTCCCTTCAGCAGTGGGCTCAAGGCAGTTTGTCTGAAAGCTTACTCACACACATGAACAACCTCTGTTATTGCCAGTCAAACAAAAAGGATGCCTTCAGGCTGTGAAAGGAAACCATCATCTGTAAATGCAGCAATCTGCCTCTGTTCTACCCCAGCTTTTTGTTAGTCATGGCTATAGGTAGGTAAAGCTTTACTGAGCAGCATAGGCTGTAAGACAGAAAGTAGAATACACATCTACACATATTCACAGTTCCTCATAGTTATTTCAATTTAAAGATGCCAAACAACCACAAAACATTCTTTTTATGACAATGTTTTTCTGTTCATACGTGCAGAAACTGACCAGCTTCCTCTTACTTGAATGTAAACTAGAGATTTACAGACTTTGAAGGGTATGTTCAGAATCATTCCACTAACTGGGTTCATTTATTTGATTCACTAGCAAAGCTACCTGTCTAAGATGGGTTTGAAATCTGAGTAATCAACATTGACCTCAGTGTTAATGTTTGCAGTGGGCCATGCAATACATATGTCTCAGTTATATGGCATTTGGTATGGTATTCATAAAAGAAGTGTTAATGTTTGTGCTGCGCCGTCTATTGAAATGACAAATACAACGCATTTCATTACTAAAAAACTGTTTGTGATGTGACACCTTTTGGAATGACAGAAACATAGCGACTGGATGGTTACGTAGACAGACAAACAGACAGACACGCAGACACTTATTCTTTTATTAAAATGGATAATTATGGCTTAAATAAAACCTAATTTCCTTTAGTGGGTCTGCAATTTTTGGTCAAATATGTGGTGATAACAGGGATTCCCGGAATCGTTTATTAGACTGCAGTCTTGGGACTGACTGCAACTGGTATATGTCTCTTTACTTTACTTGATGGTAAACCATTGAAATATTTTGGTAATTTATGTTGCTGAACATGTTAGATTTTTCCAGTGTACTCACTCTGTTGTTTTTCTTATGTAAACTAGATTATTTTGATTTTAACTGCATTTTTAAATATTTTATATTTCTCTTGCATGGTGCTCAGTATTTTGGTCAAATCTGGGTTTTTAGAAATGTGAGTGCTCTGAATAAATTGAATAATTTCAACTGTGAAGCATGACTAAAGCAGAAAGCATGCACTAAACACATAACAGATTGTTAAACACAATTGATAAACTATTTCTCAAAAACAAATACTGTATAGTAATTGTGTGTATGTATAATTTTTTCTCTTCTTTGTTTTTGACATCTTAGCATGCAACTTGTGTTTAAAGAAAGCTTAATCAAATTAAAAAATAATAATTTCAATGCTCATGTGTGTGAATAAGGTTTTTTTTCTGTGGCATAAATTTTGTTTTTCACTCTCTCTGGTAGATTTTGTCATTTACTTTTTTATTATTATGAAGGATGCAAAACACAAAAGGTAAAGCGCAATTCAATGAATGACACAACCAGTACATTAAGGAAGCCAGTTTAGGAAGCTATATGTCATGACAGCCCAGTCTTAGCTGGGACCTCATATAAGGTACATTAAAAAATGGTTTATCAGAGACCAGGCTTGCTAATTTCATTAGAACAGTCTTATTGAATTTTTGGCAAACTGAAAAAAGAAATAAAATTCTCAAATTGTCCCTTACAAACAGAATACATTTTCTTCCAGTTTTCAGTATAAGGTTATCCCATCAGTTGCAATATTGCTGTTAGAGAATAGGGGGAGGCAGTTATTTTAGGTCCAAAATTGTCTGAGAGGTAGGCAGATATTTTAACTTGCTGAGCGTTGAGAATTCCCAAAACACAAGGCAAACAAGGCAGTTGCTTCATGGTCATTTACTGCTATTTAACATCATCAAACAAAGCCAGAGCAAATGAAAAGACAAAAGGTGAAAATATGTGTGAAAACAGTAGCATTAGAGAAGGTAAAGGGAGAGACTACAAAGTTAGTCCAATTTTCTGGAGTTGTTCATGACATAAGCTAGCTTTAGTAAAAATTGGACCAATTTTAAAATATAGGTTTTTTCGCTATTCAATGTTTAATATTATTATCACATGGTAATTTTTCACTTTGGAGATAGCATAGTATTTATGCAAAATATAGAGTTGGAAAATAGCTTTAAAACAAAACATTGACCTTTTTTTGTGCAATTTATATTTAGAGAGATATAGCCAGTCAAACTCATAACCCTCCCCACCAAAACTAGTTCAAACTTTGATAGCTTAAGTCTCCCCTTAATATTGATCCAAGACACATGCAATTTCATTTCTATGGGTTACTCATATGACCAAATCAGTATGCCAAGTTTCATTAAAATCTGTGATGAAAAGGCCCAAAAGTGTGATAATTTGACATGGCATTACTCTCAGTGTGTTTACATGCGCTTTAATAATCCAGTTATTCACAGAAGTCCGGTTTTTAAAATGCCATGTAAACCGTTAGAAAAACAGGGATATTGGTCTCTGAAAAACCAGTTTAACACACATAGATTTCTCTGTGAGAAATTGGGTCACAGTTAAGGATTTTTTTGTCTGTGTATGTTCGTAGTCACCTGTATTTGCTTCACCTATGTATTCAGCAGCCATAAGGATGCAGGTTTTTTTTTTTTTTTTTTTTTAAGGCAAATGCTCGGTTGATCGCATTGTTTTTTTTCCTGGTGGAAATAATCTTTCAGAACAGTTAAGAAATTGCTAAATTAACGTTGCTCAGCTAAACGTACAGTGCTAAGATCAAAAGCATAGTCTTGGGAGAAGTGTAGTACATTAAAAGTAACATGCCTTATGTACTCTGATTACTTTTTAAAGTAAAGAGTAACCTAGTGCAATACTTATTTTACTGAAGTAAAAATAGCTGCATTGGTATTATCCCAGCAGCACTGGGTTTAAGGCAAAACGTACACACAGTGGTACGTCACTCCTTTGCAGGGCTCAATTGCACAGTCAAGCTGTGTGCTGCATATAATCCAGTAAAAGAAACCTATAAATAAAGTGTCAGTTTAGTTTTATTCCAGATATTTGCTATAGATATATTGAAACGGTGTAACCAGGTGACACAGCAGCCAGTGTCCATACATTAAATCTTCAGGGGGCCAGGTCAGGGATGTAAAAACGGAATGGATGTTATTTACTTTGCAGCACATGAAGGACTAACCGTATTTATAAAGCACAAGAAAAGCATCATGTTTGATTGTATTTCATGTCAGTTTCATGAAGTGTTATATCCAGGGCTTGACATTCGGTGTGGGGTTTCTGGTCTCCCACACAAATTAGTTAGTTTCTGCAAATTCTTGCTTTTAAAGCACAAATTTCCCACACATATTTATTTGATAAGCAATCTTTTTTTGTTATTGCAAAAATATTCAGCGCCTACTATTTTATAAATGTGTTTACTTTGTTTCTTATGAATTAATATATCATTTATTGTGTATGTCGTGTTCAGTAGAGTTGTGCAACTGTGAAGCAGGAGTCGAAGACAGTGCGCGGTGCCCTTTGCTTAAACTAAGATGTAGAAGAAACTCAACTAAACTTTGCTAAATTGAAGGCTAACAACAGGTTGAAGTATATTCTTATGCTAAAATCAGAACAATAATTCCAGAAGTAGACTTGAATTGTTTAGTGAATTCGTGTTCAGTTTTTCTCCTTTTTATTTGACTATTCCTAGTCGTTCTCAAACCTGCTCATTCTAATTCCTGGAGCAGGAAATGAGCCTATACTGGCAGCACTGGGCACAATGCAGAAGAATTCATGGACAGTCCACCAGTTTATCACAAAGTCCATTAACACATATACTCAGACGTGCACTGGATCATTTAACCAAACATGCATGACTTCAAAATGTAGGAGGATAACTGGAATACCCAGAAGAACAGCACAGAGACACATGGAGAAAATGCAGAATCCATGCAGACATTCAGATGCTGGATTTTTACGTCGTATGCTAGATCTGTAAAGTGGCAGTTTAATCATTGTTCACTACTTTGTCACCTAATCTATGAATATATTTCAACTAAATGTCTCAAATTTCTTAAATTAACTACATTCATACTTATAGCCTTATATCTGCTCAACTGTGTTAAAGCCACATAAAATTATACTTGGAAAGGAAAAACAATATGGTAGAGGATAAAAAAAAAATTTAAATGTGTATTATTAGCATATTTTATTTTACATTCTGTAGAATGTTTTCTATTATTCTACTGATGTTTTTTCCCATGGCAGGTCTGGCTTTTTGAATAAATATGAGTGGAAATTTCTACATATAAAATAAAAACAATTATTTATATAGAGTTAAAATATAAGAAATAAATAATTTGCAAGACTGGATGATAACTTAGTTTATTCAAAATGTTATAAACTGCTGTAAACATTAGAAAAAATAAGTTATGATATTGCAGAAAATCCTGAAATATTAATATTAAATTACTTTTTAAACTGTGGATTTTTGACCCTCACAGAGCCTGAAATCTTCCCCTGTGTTAAATTTAAGGGGGATTTTCCGTACAATTTAATAAAATAATTTCAAGCCCTGATATATAGGCTTAAGATTAAAAACAGATGGCTGACAGTCTAATATGCAGTTTTTCATCCAAAAGAAAAAAGCAGTAATGTGCTGTTTTGTAACACATTTCATTTAGCAATATGTAACTCTATAACAAATTACTTTTTTTTTCTAAATAATGGGTAATGTAACTAAATTAAAAGTAATGTTTCCCACACTGCTTGGGAGTCATAGACTCAATACTTGTTTTAGGTTTCACAGTGACAGTTGATGATGTGTAGTTTTTTGGGCAATTTTATTACATTGGTGGAGCATTTTCCCAAAGTAGAACTCCAGAAATGGACTGGAATATACAAGTTTCTGCCTTAACCGGTTACTTACTTTGCCCTGGTTTTGTGTATACATGTAAATGCACTCTTTGAAACCCGGAAAAATATTGAATCCCAGGGTTAGAATGAGCTTAGCTTTTTCTGTTTTTCTTTGAAAAGTGTCTTTGATGCCCTGTGAAAGAACACAGATGGAAAGCTCAGTGTGGAAATGATCGACAATTTGAAGTGTTCTACAATAGGCTTTGTAAGGTCTTTGATTTTAATGGCTTGAACATGCTCCCTAAAATGGTCTGCTAGCTACAAATAAATTTTTTCATATAATTTTTTTCTTTAGAGACGAACCAAAGAAGACACATGGAGGCCAGACGAATTAAAGAGGCACATTAGAGTAAGATGTGTTTTTCACTAATATTTGTTTGACTTTGCCATCTCTCTCATTCTAATGGAATTGTGTATGGGCATATAAAGCTTTCAGGTGGAAACATCATTTGTGCATATTTTGTATGGATTGAAATCAGTGCAAAACATAATTTGTGCAGGATTGTCTACTAAGAGATCCTGTTCTTTCAGTGATATCTTTAAAAAAAGTATGTTACCAGGCATGAGAATACACAACGGTCTATGATAACACTTAAGTTTGCACTTCTTTATCAATACATTACTTGTCTGATGTTATTGGATTTCATTATTTGTAGTCTACACACTTTACTTTACAGATGTACACCTTAAGCTAGAAACAGGTGCCTATTAACAGGGCAAGTCTTTTTGGTATTCTGTATGATCATTCTAGAATTTCAGGTAGATTCAGACACATTGTCATTATTCCATTGTGATTTTCAAGTCAGTCAGTATGTATTTTCTACAGTTACACTTGTTGGTATGTTTTGGTTGTCACACTGTTATACTATTTGTTTATTTTTTAGGTAGCACAGGATGACTCTGATGTACTAAAAACAAGCAAACCAAGGAGAAATGAAGAAGGAATAAATGATAATGGCATGGATGCACGAGAGCTTAGATACAAAGAGAAGGTGGAAGTAGAAAAGGGAAGACATAGAAGCAGAGAGAGGACAACACAGAAGGATGAGGATAAAGAAAAGCATCGTAGAAAGGAAGAGAGACACAGGGAAAGGGAAATGGAAAGGGAAGCCAAGCATAGGAGCAAAGCAAAGGACATTGAGGAAAATTTACTAAGAGAAAGGGAACGAGAAAAGGACAAGAGAAGAGAGGGAGACAGAGAGCGAAGGAAGGAGAGAGATGGTGACAGAGGTGATGGGGAAAGAGAGCAAAGAACAGACAGAGAGAGGGCTAGGAGAAAAGAGGGGGAAAGAGATCAGAGGAAACATAGAGATGACCGAGAAAGAAGAAAAGAGGAGGAGAAGGAACAAAGGAGAGACAGGGAGAGAGAGAGAAGCCATGATAGGGAGAGAAAAAAAGATCATGATAGAGAGCAAAAGAAGGAGAGGGATTATGAGAAACACCGGGGAAAGGAGGGAGAAGGGGAACAACATAAAGAGACTGGGGATATAAGAAAAGAGAGTGAGAAGTCTCATAGAAAGGAGAGAGATGGAGAGAAAGATCAATACAGAGAAAGAAGAAAAGACCGTGATAGGGAAGCACGAAAAGAGCAAGACATGGACCGAGAAAGAAGAAGAACCGAAGGAAGAGAGCCTGAAAGAGATACTGATAAAGAAGAGAGACACAGGGAGAAAGAGAAAGATCTTGAACGGGAAAGGAGAAAGGAGAGGCGCAGAGAAAGAGAACACAATTATAGAGAAGATCGCATAAAAGAGACGGATAAAGATGATAAAGACATGGAAAAGGACAGGAAAAAAAGAGATGGAAGATCTAGAGACCATTCCAAATATTCAGAAAAAGGTATTAATATTTTTTTTTCTTAAACATTGCAATTTTACAGCTAAAGGTTACAAATTAAGACAATATACAATAGGGCTTAAAAAAAGAACCACTTAAGGACCCTGTGATGTGCTACTGGCCTGTCTAGTGCTTGTTCCTGCTTTATGGTCAGACTCTAGATTTCCTTAATCCCATAGTGGATAAGCATGTTTAGAAAATGGATAGTAATATACATTATTCAATGTGACATTTTGCTGTTTATAGTTTATTCTTTACAGTTATTTCTGAAAACCATTCACACTCAACGAACAAATTATTATGAACACCTGTACACTTGCTTCTCAATGCAGTTATCTAATCAGCCAATCATGTGGTAGCTGTGCAATGCATAAAATCATGCAGATGCAGGTCAGGATCTTCAGTGAATATTCACATCAAATACCAAAATGGTATGGCAAGCCAAATTAACATTTAGAGATATCTCAAAATGAATTTTGGATATCTTAAAATGTAATTTACTTTTTATGATATCTGAAACTCGCTTTGAGATATCTTAAAATAATTTCCTTTACATTTTAAGATATCTGCAATACATTTTGAGATATCTCAAATGCATTTCAAGATATCTCAAATACAGTTTCAGATATCTCAAAATAATTGTTTCTGCATTTCAAGATATCTCAAATGAATTTTCAGATATCTTAAATTGACCTTTCATGCATTTTAAGATATCTTAAATGCATTTCAAGATATCTCAAAATCATTTCCTGTAAAATTGCCTATTATTTCAATGGGGCTTCTTGTTTATTATAAGATATCTTAAAATGTATTTGAGATATCTTGAAATGAGCAGGAAGTGATGTTGAGATATCTGAAAATGTATTTGAGATATCTGAAAATGGACAGGAAGCTGTTTTGAGATATCTGGAAATGTATTTGAGATATCTTAAATTGTATTGTAGATATCTGAAAATGCTATTGAGATATCTTGAAATAATTGAGTGTCCTTTTAAAGATATCTTAAAATGCATTTTAGATATCTTGAAATACAATTTGATATATCTTGAAATACATTGTTAGATATCTGAAATGGAGCAGAGACCCATTTTAAGATATCACGAAATTCATTTTAGATATCTAAAAATGTATTTCAGATATCTGAAAAAAAATGAATTTCAAGATATCTTAAATGCTTTTTAAGATATCTAAATTATATTTCGAGATATCTCAAAATAAATTCCTTCTCATTTTAAGATATCCCAAATTCATTTTGAGATATCTGAAATGCATTTTCAGATATCTTAAAATGACTTTCTGTGCATTTCAAGATATCTCAATAGCATTTCAAGATATCTTAAAATAACTTCCTGCACATTTCAAGATATCTCAAATACATTTCAAGATATCTTAAAATAGGCAGGAAGTTCCATTGAAAGTATAAGAAATTTTACAGGAAGTGATTTTGAGATATCTCTAAGGTTATTTAAGATATCTCGAAATGCGCAGGAAGTTATTTTAAGATATCTGAAAATGTATTTCAGATATCTGAAAATGCCTGCAGATGTATTTTAAGATATCTTGAAATGTATTTGAGATATCTCAAAATGCACATTAACATATTTCAAGATATCTCGAATTGCATTTAAGATATCTTGAAATGCATTTCAGATATCTCAAAATGTACAGCATATCATTTCAAGATATCTTGAAATCTATTTGAGATATCATAAAATGGTTTTTAGATATCTTAAAATAGATGCATTTTTAGATATCTGCAATTCAATTTAAGATATCTAAAATGCATTTCCAGATATCTTAAAATTCATTTTGAGATATCTCTAAATGTTAATTTGGCTTGCCATAAAAATGGGAAAAAATGTGGTCTCATTGATTCAGACCATGGAATGATTGTTGATGTCAGATGGGCTGGTTTAAGTATTTTTGTAACTGCTGCTCTGGAATTTTCTTACTCAGCAGTGTTCACAGTTTACTCAAAATGGTGCAAAGACCATCCAGTGAGCGACAGTTCAGTGGGTGGGAATGCCTTGTTGATGAGAACATTCAGAGGAGAATGGCCAGAATGGTTTGAACAGACAAAAAGGCTACAGTAACTCAGATAAGCACTCTGTACAATTGTGGTTAGCAGAAGAGCATCTTGGAATGCATAACACCTCGAAACCATGAGGCTGATGGGCTACAACAAAAGAAGACCACATTGTACTTCTGTTAGATAAGAACACAAAGCTGCCAAACCTGGAGAGTTGAAGACTGGAAAAACTTAGTCTGATGAATCTCGATTTCCACTGTGGCACACAGATGGTAAGGTCAGAATTTGGCACCAACAGCATGAATCCATGCACTCAACCTGCCTTGTGTCAACCGTAGTAGTAGTGTAATGGAGTGGGGAATGTTTTCTTGGCACACTTTGACCCATTAATATGAATCAACTATCAATTGAATGCCATGGCCTATTTGAGCATTGTTGCTGATTATGTGCGTCCCTTCATGGCCACAGTTTCCCATGTCACAAAGCAAAAGTCTTCAAACTGGTTTCATGAACATAATAGTGAGTTCAGTTTGCTTCAGTGACCTTCTCAGTCACCCGATCGGAATCCAATAGGACGCCTTTGATATGTGGTAGAATGGGAGATTTGCAGTATAAACGTGCAGCTGATAAATCTGCGGAAATTGTGTGGTGCAATCTTGCCAACATTCACCAGAATCTTAAAGGAATGTTTCCAACATTGCATCAAATCATGCCCTGAAGAACTGAAGCTGTTTTGAGAACCAAAGAAGGCCCTACCAAGCATTAGTATAGTATGCTTAATAATTTGCTCAGTAACTGCATTTTTTTTCTGCATGCATACAGATATTCTGATTTCAGTAAGAGCACCTGTGGTCGTAATATTTTGTATGGATTGAAATCAGTGCAAAACATCATTTGTGCAGGATTGTCTACTAAGAGATCCTGTTCTTTCAGTGATATCTTTAAAAAAAGTATGTTACCAGGCATGAGAATACACAACGGTCTATGATAACACTTAAGTTTGCACTTCTTTATCAATACATTACTTGTCTGATGTTATTGGATTTCATTATTTGTAGTCTACACACTTTACTTTACAGATGTACACCTTAAGCTAGTTCTTAAGGAGACATTTGACCAGTTTCCAGACTGTAATGGAACTATTTGATTTTAATGGTTATTGTTTTTGCTTTTTAGTGCATTGTTTCATGGTTTAAAACTAAGTAATAACAGGCACACATGTCTATTCTTAAATAGTGACTAATTCGAAACCTGACAGCCTCATGTTAGTAAGTAATTTCTAGGTGTTGTAGCAGGTATTAGTGTTCCATTCTCACAGTAATTGTTTTAAACAGTAAATGCTGTCCGATGGTATAGATTTGTGGTCAGAATATTTATAGTTTTGTTTCTAATTGGAGAATTAATAACAGTGCTGGATTTGCACTAAACAAATATTTTGGATAGTGTAGTTAGGAGTGATGGTCGTGGTAATTTAAGTTTTCCTGAAGTAAAAGCATTTCTCAACTATTTAAAAAAATTAACAAACTCTGGTTATCTTGTGACATATTATTGGCTAAACATTTCTTCCAAAACACAAGCTTACAGAGGAAGAGATCAATTCTTGTTTCAGTGCGGACACCATAGAACCCCTTTACTTTCTTCATTGTAATTATTAAGTTGAAGTTTCCACTTAAAGATAAGTTATGTATTCTTGAAATAGAAGTTTTTTCCTCCCAAACAATACTTGCTACCATGCACTTCACTTGCTCTGTTAAGTGAAAGTGTATTTAGTAATGTCATAAAACATGCTTCTTCCTGAGAGCAGCTTGCAGTCGCAGGCAATGTAACAGACTTGAAGCACAAAATCTGAAACTTAAGAATATGTTAGCTGTCTTTTCACAAAATATTAAAGTCGGAGGTTTGTTTATGAAAATCAATTAAAGTAGGAAATAATGTCAACTCAGTGTTTTTGAACTTTTTTGTTTAATAGAGATGTACTGTTAATAAGAACAAACATCAGCACCAATTTTCACATAAGCAATATCACCTTATAATATAATATTGTCTGCGTCACTAATTCAGTTCAGCATTGCTGGATCATAAAGACATTCTTGACAGAATTGGTCACAAGGATGGAAACAGTTGCGGACAGGGCACTAGTTCATTTCAGGGCCCACATCCACGCTCACACAGGACCAATCTAAACTTTTCAGTAATCCCAACATTTTTACTTGTAGGGTTTAAATTGATTATCAACAGTCTAGTAGATCATATAGCAGTAAAGCAATATATTTTAGAATATGAATGGTGAAACCAGAGAGAGAACTTATTCCTGTCAGGATATTCTAACAGGTTTTTAGCCAGTTAGTGGTGCTACAGCTAAACCAAGTTAATAATCAAACCTACCCTAATCAGGGGTGGACATATTGTAAATGCATATGGGAGTCTGCAGGTCTGTGAAAGTAATCAAGAGTGTATAAGAGAGAAGAAGAGAACGCCCACATTTCTTTCTTAAATAGTAAGAGTCTCATGGTTGAACTAATGCTGTATTGGCTTTAATAATAAGCTGTTCAGGGAATTAGTGCTTTTATCAAATCAGATTGTAAAATAGGGTGGCATGGTGGCGCAGTGGTAGCACTGCTGTCTCACAGTTTGGAGACCCGGGTTCGCTTCCCGGGTCCTCCCTGTGTGGAGCTTGCATGTTCTCCCCGTGTCTGCGTGGGTTTCCTCCGGGTGCTCTGGTTTCCTCCCACAGTCCAAAGACATGCAGGTTAGGTGGATTGGTGATTCTAAATTGGCCCTAGTGTGTGCTTGGTGTGTTTGTGTGTGTCCTGCGGTGGGTTGGCACCCTGCCTGGGATTGTTTCCTGCCTTGTGCCCTGTGTTGGCTGGGATTGGCTCCAGCAGACCTCCGTGACCCTGTGTTCGGATTCAGCGGGTTGGAGAATGGATGGATGGATGGATTGTAAAATACAGTTTCACTTAAGAAAGCAAGTGTCTAGGGAAAATGAGGGCACACTGTAATTGTAAAACAAAAAACATATTAAATAGTGAACATATCCTTCAAGTGTGCATTGATCATATTTGAGTTTCATTTAGCAACATCTGGTATCAGTGTGCATTTTTCTTTATAGCCATGGGTTTGTAATAGGTTTCTGTAATAGCACAATTCTAAAATGTAAGACTACTTTTCTATAATTTTAATTAATTAGTAGAAAAAACTCCACATTATTCTAAATTTTAATTATTGTACTGAAAATCAAATTAATTGAAGTTTAATTCAGGTTGCTGATCAGATATGATGTATTTTATTGTCATTTTTTCACTAATCAAGGTTTACATTTATTTTGTGACCTCTTGAAATGTCCTTAATGGTAAGATTTATTAGATGACAAATACTGAACAAGTTTACTGATAAAAATGTACTATAATATTTTGTATTATATAATATTTTGTAACATTATTAAATATTATATAGATTAAATGAGTATTATTTTGGAAGTATTACTGGAGACAGTAGAAGAGGTTTAAGGTCAAAGTTAGCTTTAGATTGGTGATGGCCAGAGTAATAGTGATACAGTACAATATGTTTTGTTTAATTACTTCACAACATGTTTTGTTTTCTTTACAAAGTTAAATAAATAAAATTTGAGTTAATAACATGGTTACCTTAGTCCATCACCGTGAAGATCTGTGTTTATATGAATATTTTTTTTTGTTTGTAAGTATCACAGCATACTACGAATAGTTCTACATAACTAACACACAATTTTATTTTGTTTTTTTTTGTAAAGTAGAAAATGAAGAAACTGGGAAGAGACAAAAAGATAAAAGGAATAAAGGTGAAAAAAGTTCGGAGGTATGTACAATAATAGCAGTACATTTCAATGAAGCAGCAGCATATTTTTAAGACATTCTGTTTAGCATTTGCTTTGCTATTAAACTATGATTAATTCATATTATTTTCCACATTTTTAACAATACTACATTCTTTGCATAGCTACCGTTCAGGTTATTTCACCGCTATACTGTGACAAATGTGAAAGTTCTTGAAGACCTGGGCCAAACTAAATTTAGGACAAATTTTTAAAGTTGACAAAGGCCAGCAATTGGTGACTTGATTGAAAGTATTAGAACTCACCAGGCCATGAATTGCCATATTGCCTGATATAATAAAAAATCACAATGAACAATTCATGTTCAATTAACTGGAAGGTTTTTTATTGAGTAAAGATTTTCTGGACTTCTTCACTAATTACCCACATGCTTCTTTTTTTTTAATCCATTAAGGTGAAAAATAGATTATTTGCAGGTTTGATGCATGGAATATTTATGTTTTCCACAAACTGCTCTCATATTTTAATTTTTTTTTCCAAAAGCATATTTCATGCGGCACATTGTTGGATAAAATTTAATTGACAATTAAGGCCACAGAAATGACTCTTTGTTGGTTATATAATTATTGCAAATAATTTTGTGCAGATATTTGAACTTTGTTTTATTAATGGTCTGCTTCTTTCACAGCAATGAATTACTTTAATTTACTATGAAAAACTAAATTAAAATGAAGAAAAAAATAAAGGGGCGGCACAGTGGCGCAGTGGGTAACGCTGCTGCCTCGCAGTTAGGAGACCCAGGTTTGCTTCCCGGGTACTCCCTGTGTGGAGTTTGCATGTTCTCCCTGTGTCTGTGTGGGTTTCCTCCCACAGTCTAAAGACATGCAGGTTAGGTGCATTGGCGATTCTAAATTGTCCCTAGTGTGTGCTTGGGGTGTGTGTGTGTGTGTGTGTGTGTGTGTGTGTGTGTGCGCGCGCTCCCTGCGGTGGGCTGGCACCCTGCTCAGGGTTTGTTTCCTGCATTGCGCCCTGTGTTGGCTGGGATTGGCTTCAGCAGACCCCTGTGACCCTGTAGTTAGGATATAGCAGGTTGGATAATGGATGGAAAAAAATAAAGGTATTGTAACTGCTCATCTCTACTAAACCTCTACATTTCCTGCAAAGATAAATCATATACTGTTGTGTATTACTAAATGCATACAACAGTTCCAGAAGCAAGCTGTATAGTGCAAGCTATAACTAATGGCTTAGTTGAAAAGAAGTATGCTGGATTGGGATTAGATACCTTATTAATAAACTGTAGGGTGTATGTCTTTTGCCTCGTAGGATGAAGAACACGACAGAAAGAATCATAGAAGAGAGAGGAAGCACAGGCAGAAAAAGAGTTCTGAACAAGAAGTTTCAGAAGAACCGCCTTCAAAGGCTGAAGTAAATAGTCCTAAGGTAATACATCGAAGATGCAGAGGTCAAAGAAATAACAGTTTAACAAGAGTGGTTGTTTAGAATGAAATAATAATTTTGAACATTTTTATAGTTATCTTTAAAATCCACTGCAGAATCCTTTAGCAATATTAATAATTAGCTATAGCAATTTTAATTATTAAACAAGTAAGTAAGGAAATGCAGCATTATTAGAACAAATGTATACTCCATATTTTATCAAAGGGAGTAGGTTTTGTTATCTGTTTCTGGCAGTGTGGGGGGTGCAGAATAAATACATTTGTAATATCACCATCGGTAGCTGTATATTTGGGGCAAAAATTTCTGGAAACAGTCAATAACACAGGAGTAAGATATATTTATCTACTATGCTGCTAAGTATTGTGTGTCTGTGGTCTTTCTAATCAGCCTGCCAAGTGGAATTATGCTAAGTTGATTAAGACATATATTTCTGACATTAATTCTATAACTCTGTGCATGACTTCTGCAATTATTTATGTATTTATTGACAAGTTTAAAAAAGCATGCCAGGTCATATTGGGCATCATGAGAACAATGATCGTGTTTTTCGACATTTACAGACTTGTTAATAAAGAGAATCTATATGACCAGACTGGCCTGTTAGTAAGGAACATTACACTGACTACCAAGGGTGTCTGTGGGAAAGTGTCCAGAAAAAAAAGGTCTGGAGAATGGTACATTGCACCTGCACACACCACTCTTGAGTTTTATCCTTTATCTTTTATGGACAATATACCATGATTGCACTTTGCACCGTGAGAAGCACTTCCTTTATGCATTGGTCAATGGCTGGGACTAAATATGAGCAGGTTATAAAAATAAATGCAGTAAAAATAAACAAGTAGGAATGACTTGCCAGTGTTTGCAAGTTCATCCCAACAGATGATGCTGCAGCCAATACCTCCAAAACAGTACTGGCAAATTGGTGCGCTGATTATAAATTATGTCCAGATTAGCTGTGTAACCAGGTTACTAGTTGGTGGATTAGTGATGGTCAACCTAATATATACTGTATTAATTCACTTTTTTACAATGGAAGGCTATCATTCTTGCTTCAACATTAATGGATAAAAAAAACATGTCGTTAAATCTTAGCAGCAGTTAAATTGATGTAAATTGTTCTTGAGTTTTGAAATATGAAACAGTAATTTGATAACACTTGCTTTTAAACAACATAATAATAGTTGTGCAATGTGAAATTCTTTTCACATGAAAGATATATGACATGATGTTTATAAGCAGCACAGTGCTCCACAGCCAGAATTCTGCTTTTGAATTCTATCTGTGCACTGTCTGGATGGTATTTGTATGTTTTTCAGACGTTAGGATGAGTTGTACTTTGGATACTTCAGTTTTTTTTCTCTATACCTGAAGATGTACTTGTTGCATTTATTTTTAGTCCAAATTGGAAGTGTGTGTCTCAAGTGTAGGTGTGCGGCTGAATGTGCCCTGCAAATAGACTTGTGTCTTATCTAGATTTGGTTCTCTGTCTTGTACTCCTTTTAGCCCTGGATAAGCTGGTGAAAATATAGGTGGATGGATAAATTTAGTGCCTCTTCATAATTTCTGAGACAAAGACACATATTTCTTGACTTATCTCTGCTCCACAGTTTAAATTTACAAATCAAACAATTCAGATGTGATTAAACTGCACATTGCAGACTTTGCTTTTAAGGTATTTGCATACATTTTGGTCACAATATGTAGAAAGGACAACACTTTTATACATGGTTCTCCCATTTCAAGGCACAATAATATTTAGGAGAGAGTAATGGTAGGTGTATTAAATCAGTCATATTTAGTACTTTGTTGCATATCCCTTGAATGCAATGACTGTTTGAAGTCTGCAATTTGTAGACATCACCATGTGGTGAGTGTCTTTTCTGATGATGCTCTGCCAAGCCTCTAATACAGCCATCTTCAGCTTGTGCTTTGTGTAATTTTAAATTGTGGAGCAGAGGGATAAATTAAGGAGAAGTGTGACTTTCTCCCAAACATTATGGAGGGCACCATACCCAAGAAAATTACATAAAAGTCCGGAACAGAAACAAGTAATAGAACCAAGCAAGAGATCTGATAAAACCAAACTGGAAAATAAGTTAAGAAAGTTAGTCTGTTATTTGAAGAGGTCTAAGAGACACTAATGGCAATGGTTATGCTCTTTTTTTTGTTTGTGGTTTTACAATTTGGCTTTATTCTTTATATTTTTCAGTAATATAAAAATATAAATATCCTTTATTTATCTGTGTTTTTTATTTTTTTTTCACAGATTAATTGAGGTCATTTTGTCTGAGAGGTTTTCCTCTTCTTCCATGTGTACATGAGTTTTAATCCTCTCTCATTCATGAGATATGCATGCATGATTAAGTGGCAACTAAAAATTTGGCCCTTTATAAGTGAGTCTTGATATATATGGATAAGTGTGCCCTATGATAGATAGATAGATACTTTATTAATCCCAAGGGGAAATTCACATAATCCAGCAGCTGTATACTGATACAAAAAACAATATTAAAGTAAAGAGTAATATAAATGCATGTAAAAGCAGACAATAACTTTGAATAATGTTAGCATTTACTCCCCTGGGTGGAATTGAAGAGTCGCATAGTGTGGGGGAGGAACTTATGTAGGACTGGTATGCACCTAATATTTAATCCTACAAAGATAAACTCCATTCCCTCATGACTGTAAAGATAATTTTTTCTGTTTTTCTTTCTGTAACTGCACAGCTAAGTCCACAAAGGCACCTGTCAATGTGGAGATCAAATGAGAAGGGATTGAGTGATACAGAAGAACCAGTGAGTACCGTATTCTGTGCAATATTAAACTTCCTAACACTTGTAAAATTATACATTTAAGATCGTGTTGATTTTTTCTTCTGCAGAGTTGAGAAAATTATACAATTTTATAAAATAATTACATTACTATTAGAAAAATAGTATTTCAGGGTGTTGTCATTTTTTTGTGAGGCAAGTACAATATTATTGCATTTGTAAAACAATATGTAAATATAAATTGGGCATTGCATTTCCACCATTTCACTGTGTTATTAGTCATCACTTTATTATTTAAAAAGTGTGGATGCTGTTGACACTTTTGATGTTTTTTATTTTCACGGAGTGATCCTGTAGTGGGTGAGACAAATTCATGAAATTGTTGAATGGATGAATAGTTGTCTTTTGACAATATATAACAATATTTACTTTGTATGTGGAAAAAACAGATTAAAGTTTCCACCAGATCTTACTGGTAGTTAAAAAATTCACCTAAAACCATTTTGCAAGCGAGAGCTGTTTTGATATACTTTAATGACTTTTTTTTTCTTAGATGGAAGAAAAAGAAGACATTACTGTGGAGAAAGATTATGAAGAATCAAATGATAATTATGAAGATGATTTTGAAGTAAGCAGACACAAACATTTTCTTTGCTGTTAAATGTTATTGTTTTTTTTTGTTTCATTACATTAATACTGGAAAACAAACTTAACTTTTAGTGCACAGAGCTGCCTTGCTAGTTATTTTATGCCTAACACTTAGAATAACCAGCAAACCACCATTAGATAACTTAAGATTCCAATTAGGACTGTATGGGGACAGACAATCAAAAATATAAGAAGGAGAAAGATGTAAAATAAGTTCAAAAAGGACACTAGCAACAGTGTAACAGTAAAAAAAAACAATGAAATGTGCTTAGGTTTTCTTTTTTGAGTGGTTGCTATTCTTGATGATGCATTTTGAACTACCTACAGTCGATCTTATGCCTTTCTGAGGTAGTCCTTTTAGGATTGTATCAATGTAATGTTTTAATTATTCACGATCTTGAATTGTTATAACAGATCTAACTTTTGCAATCTTTCGTGAAGGAATACTGCACCCCAAAATCCATCCATCCATTTTCCAACCCGCTGAATCCGAACACAGGGTCACGGGGGTCTGCTGGAGCCAGTCCCAACCAACACAGGGCACAAGGCAGGAACCAATCCCGGGCAGGGTGCCAACCCACCGCAGGACACACACAAACACACCCACCACACACTAGGGCCAATTTAGAATCGCCAATCCACCCCAAAATAATATTTTTATATGTTACTTACCTCATTAATTTGTAATGATGGCCAAGAAAAAAATCAAATCTTATATTTTCATGCAGAATGGAGAGAAAAATGTTTATAACATAATAAATGCCAAAAGTGCCTAATGCTGACCAATGGTAAACAATGTGAAAAATTTTCCTGGAATAAAAGGGAAAACAGCATCAACTTATTTTTTTTTTGTGTAGCGTTCTTCATTGAGTGCAGGCTCGAAATTGCTGTGAACAATTCCCAGTTAAAATGCAAGTACAGATTTTACTGATTATTAAATACAGTACTGGTACACATATAAATACAGATTTAATAAAATACACAGAGAATAAGACATAAACTGATTAAACATAAATGGAGACCAACAATATGTGTGCATTAATTAATTGATGAAGTATAGTCAGTTAACAACCGAGGAGATTAAAATTGTAAAAGAGAAAGTCTAAGCTAAAGTCACAGTCCTGAAGACCACAGTGTACAACCACACCTCCAAAACCACCAACCCCAAGTTTTCTAGAGTGGGGTCTGTGGTGGCCATCAGATCTGATGAGAGGGTTGGTGATTCCAACAGTCCTTTATCTGAGATCACTTTTCCATGCACTGGAGTTTAGCCTAACAGTAGAGCATTGGCACCAAGTGTCTCATGCAGACACTGAGAAGAGAAACAGAATATAGAAGGGTTAGTAGCCACTTAAAAATATTGTATATTTTATATTTCTGTACAATTGACTTACAAAATGAAATAATCAGCTCTTCTCACAGTAGACTAGCCTAAAGTAATAATGAGTCTTCAGCCTGGATTTAAAAGCTGAGACTGAATGGGGCATTGCTTATATTAGTAGCAGATCATTCCACAGCTTCGGAACTCTGTAACTACAAGCTTGACCTCCCACTATTATTTTATTAATCTTTGAAATCTGAAGTAGGCTGTCATCTTGACATCTTGATGTGTGTTCTGATTTATAAGTAATAATTAAGTTCATGTAAGTATGCAGGGCCATGGATATTTTAGGCGTTATAAGTCAAAAGGAGGACTTAGAAATCAGCCTTAAGCTTAACTGGGAGCCAGTGTAAGGACTTGAGAATGGGAGTTATGGGGTCATATTTTCTGGTTTGTATAATAATTCTTGCACCAGTGTTTTGAATTTGTTGGTCAAATGTCCTGTCTTCAAGTAACTTTTTAACAATATTTTAGCAAAAAAGCATGCGTTCTGCATGTTTTGTGCATATGACTAAATACAACATGACATGGGTTATGCGACACAAGTAACAAGATTTTTTTTTTCTTCCTTTTTTAACATGGATACTTTTCACATTGTTTGCCATTTTACAGCATTGGCCACTTTTAACTTCTGTTATTCATAAACCTTTTTCTCTCTTTTCTGAATGAAAACATTAGATTAAAATTTTTTCTCAGTCACCAGTACAAAGTACATAGGAAAGTAACACAAAATATATAATCTTGGATAATGGATTGTGGATAATTGCTTTAAATGAAAGAATGGATGAGATAATGTGGCATTGTTTTATTATATATTTTTCTATTATAATGAAGGATTATGATGATGACTTTGAAGATATGGATGACAACGATGAAGATTTTGAAGATCCACCGCCAGAGGCAGAAGCCAATTTTCCTGTCAAAAATGCAGAAATTGAAGACATCCAAAGAGCAATAAATGCTGAAAATGAACGGGTTATAATAGGGCAGCAAGGACGTAAACTGAAAGAAAGTGATGTTGCACAACAAGGTATGGAAATTGTTAAAATCTGAGTATTTTTCATGTTTACTTGTTGCTTTGCAATAAAACATACTGTTAGACATAATCTTTTACAGGTTAATTTAGACAGTCTTTATTTAAATAACTTAATTCGACATACTGCCAGGATTATACCTCTGCATGTCTTTATTTTTCAGCTCTACTTATATTGGAGGCTACCCTGTCTCCTCCTCCCTTTGGTGTCAGTCTGTGAAATACACTTTATGGCCAAACATATGTGGACATCTCTCCAAATTATTGAGTTCAGGTGTTCAAGCCAAAGCGAGTACTAATGGGTGCCTAGCCATACCCATGCAGTCTCCAATGACAAATAACGTCAGTAGAATGGGTCATAGTGAAGAGCTAAGTTTCTTTAGGCTGACCTGATTTTTGAAGTGTGGCACTGTTATAGGATATTGCCTTTGCACAAGTCAGTACTTGACATTTTTGCTCTGCTAGATCTGTTCCAGTCAACAGTAAGTGCTATTATTGTGAAGTGGAAGCATGTAGCAACAACAGCTCAGCCACAAAGTGGTAGGCGAACATCAGCACAAGATCTGTGTCTCAGGAGCTTCATGAAATGGGTTTCAATGGCTGAACAGCTGCACACAAATATATAGTATCACCTCATATTCTGAAACCCATATAATCCCATTCAGGAGGCCTGAGTCTGCCATTAACACATTAAACATTTCTCTGATTAATTTTTTTTAAATGCAGCCCTTAAAATGCGTTGATTTAATCTGGTCAGTTTGACCATGCTTCATACTTAATGAAACAGCACCAGATGAATCCAAGTCTATTAACGGCACTTGGTTGTTTCTTGTGTTGCTTCTTGGTAGTGGTTTTCATCAACACACACCACTCATCCCTTTCTAATACGAGATTGTTCTGTATTAGAACATAGAATACAGTGTACTGTACTCAATCCATAAGGAACACGATTTGACCCATACGTCATTTCATATATACACTAGCTCTTCAAGGTGCAGAAAATAACTTGAGAACAATTAAAATCAAACCAGTTTTACAAGCAGAATAAATGAGTGTCATTTTCGTGGTGTATTATACAAGAACTTCTTGCCAGTTATGCAATAGCGGACCACCCAGAACAAGATGCTACATGTAGTCATGTCTGCTAATGCAAGCTTGCACATGAAACTCAAGTGACTGTTGAGGTATTGATCTGCGTTGGAGACAGAATGTCAGTGGGTCAGCCCTGTCCCCATTTGCCTTTTTTGGATGTCCACGGAGGGATACCTGTCCTGAAGTAGCATGGTACATTTGGTACCAATGTCTGAATACCTAAAGAGCAGATGATACCTTGCGGAATTGCTTGATTCCTTACACCTCACTCATGCTTCTGAAATATTATAGCAACCCACAGAGGGTGGGTGTTTGGTGGTCGTTGGGAATTGTTTCTGTTACACAAAACTGTTCAGTAAACTAACTGTAATAAATTGTTACACTTAGGCCAGTGATTATTAACATTTTTTATTAGAATTATTCATTGAGTTATTAATTGGTTAATCGCAGTAACATTTTTTAATCGAACTAAGCATTTTTCTAGCATTTTTACGCTGGACCAGAACATACTTAAATTGCTTGAAAAAGTATTTCACATTATTTTCATTGACACCATTCACATCTTAAGGCTGATTTATACTTCTGCATCAAGCCAATGTTGTAGCTATGTGTGTAAGCTTTGCCATAGGCTACACTATTGATAGCCATTTATACTTGTGTGTTGTTTTGCACTGCAGGCACATGCCTGAAAGCTACTTGCCGGTAGTTGCCTTCCAAGATCACTGCTCCTCATGCTGCACATTTTCATCCATAGGCAAACATATTTGACCCTCACATTTTTTACTTTTTCATACATTCACCGACTTCCAAATCAGAATATAAATAAAAATGCTTTTGAAGAAATACATAGTTACCAAACTGGCCGATTGCTGTCATTGGGGTCTGTGTAGGGTTTGTGTTGATGTTATGTGTAGGCTAAATGGGTGGCAGTATAGCTACAGCCTAGAATTAATGCAGAAATATAAATCAGCCTCAAGCGTTTTTGAAGCAAGTGGTTTCGAAATCTTCTGTATGCAGCAGTTTTCAGCCAAACACTTGTTCCTTTGAAATCAATGTTAATACTCATAAAATGCTGGTAAAAGAAAAGAAAGGGCATTTTTGAAGCAATTCTACAAGAAGTCACTGCTTGTTCCTGGATGAGCCAGGAGCAAAACTGCTCACTGAAACTAAACAAAAAATATTATTTGTCAGTGTTGCTGGTATTTATTTACAATCAAGTGACAAGAATTCAAGAAAAGTTATACAGTATGTACATTTAGTTTTAGTCAGGTTAAAGTTCAGTACAGAGGTTTTAACATATACAAGGAGGGGTAGCGCAGAGCTCTCATGCCTTCATTACAGAACCAACGGTATGGGGTTTTAATGATCTGCCTGTGCATTTCTAGATCGATCGGTATTAGTGAGTATGTTTCACTGAGTTTTATAACCTGTTTTAATACTAAATAATGGAAATAATGTCAGTAATACTTTTCAATTAAGAAAATACATTTAGTCCTTCATGAATAACATCCTTCTCCCTTTTCACCTCCAGTTTGAGCCCCCAGTGAACATTGGTTGCTACATCATCAGATCACACAGTTTCAAAATATCTTTAGCAAATATCTAAATTAAAACTAAACAGATTATTTAATAATAGGTTTTTGTTACTGAATTGCATGGACCACACTCTCTCTGTGACCCTAAACTGGGTTGGTTAAATTTATCCCTAAGCCCTTGTAGGGTTAAGTGTACATGAATATCACATATGTTTAATTCCTTTGAGTTGATTACCAATGAAATCATTTTTTTAAGTGGTTGTCAATACACTTGTGTAATCCAGGAATTTTTCAGGATGCTTTCTGCTTCATAAAGAGTCCATAATTATCCTCTTGACTCTCTTTGCAAACAGATGAACTCAATATGTGTAATCATGCTTAAAATATACCTGCAAAAAGGAATTCAAAAGCTTTAAAAATGGAAAACAAATGCCTGAAAGTTAAAATGCTCCAGTGTGAATGGGTCCTTAAAGAACCAAATTATGTACTTTTATTTTCCTTCAACTCCATCTAATAAATTAGAACATGAATATACTTCGGAATCCTGTTTTTAACATTCTACCTTTTGAAGAAAATGGTTTTGCTGCAGGAGAGGTGTTATTTCTGACTTTGTACATAAATAGATTTATCCATATTTTAGTTAGAAGGATAGATGTATTTTATAGACACAGATGTTAATCCAGTATCACTGGGCTAAATGTGAAGAAAAGTTGATTTTTTACATTACAGCCATTCCTTTATAGTCTTGTTAAGTTTGCTGTTAGTACAGCATACAGGTTGAGAGCATGTCCTGCTTCCACAGAATGTAGTTAATGTCCTTTTGCAAGGTAGTTTTTTTGTTAGTCCATCTCTACTGAGGAAAATTAAGAACTTTAAAGGCATTGTAACATTTGTTTTGTGGCAGAGATAAAGCAGTCCATTTTAATGATTTTAAAATTTGAACTAAAATGCTTTTGTACTGTTTTGTTTCTTCTACATTTAAATTTGTTTTTCTTTCAGGGCGATCAGATACTCAAGGTAGAGGTAGTCACCGTGGAAAATTCATTGACTTTGTTGCAGCAAAACGCCGTGAAGTCAACCAAAAAGCTGCTAGTAAACAAAAGTAAGTATATGCTTAGGTCATAGAGCTTTCAAAAAATAAGGTTTATTGATCCTTTAAAATGAAATATACCCTTGCCATAATATTAAAGAGTGTCTAGTTATTAACACACATTCATTAAATAATTTTTCAAAACTACTTGCTCCAACTAAGAGTTCCCAGAGGCTAGAATCTATTCTGGCTGCATTGAGTGCAAGACAGAAACCAACCCTAGACAGAGCATCAGTCTAATATATGATAATTTAAAAAATGTAACCACACTTGCTGTCACAAGGCTAATGTAGAGTCATCTGTCAGTCTAAACTGTACTATTTCAGAATGTGAGGGGTATTTGTGGTACTAGAGCAAAAGTCATTAACACAAGGTGAATGTGAAAATTCCATGCAGATTGTGCTTGGGCCAGGGTTTCAGTTCCAGTCTCTGAAGCAGTTAGTACTATTAAGAAAGTTCTGTAGATGAACATAATGAAAGTACATCTTTCTGGCATTAATAAGAATAGTTACATTTGATGAAAAAGAAATACCAAATCCCACAAAGAGTATCTTACTGTTAATGTTCAGAATGGAGGTGGGAGTGTAATGACTTAGGACTGCACTGCAGTCTGATGACCTGTGTAGCCAAGAGTAAATTCTGGATTGTACCAAAAAATCACTTTGGGTAATAGAGATAAATTTGCTATATACACATGATAATCAATTTGTTCTTGAACTTGTGTCTTTTCTATGAGGTGTAGCTTAATCGAATGTAAATCATGCAACATAGTGATGATTCTATACATTCAAGTGTGAATGACTGAAACAAAGGAAAGTTTACACCTGTCAATGGTAACGCAGAATACTGAACTTAACCAAACTGAAATCATGTGCCAAGGTTTCAAGATAACCTAATTATTTTTGTAGATAAGTAATCTAACATAACTCCACATATATTTGCTAAATTAATCAACCAATACAGTAATTGTTTGTTTCATTGAAGTTACTGCTTGTAAAAGAGAAATGACTAATTAAAAATATAAGGCTTGACATATACTGTATATGGTTTTTTTTTTAAACCAGCAAGTGATGGGTTAAACTTTTCATTAAACATATGGAAAAAGTGTGATACTAATTATATTTATCCAGATTAATATAAGGTCATAATTTAGGTCCAGTTAATACAGGAAGGCAAGTAAAGTTTGAGAATCCTAATTTTCTTACCATAATATTAAAATGAATGTTCAGATGTTAACTGTTGTAGTGTTTAATGTAACAAAATAAATAATTTTATATAATGTGTAAACTTATAGCTAAAAGGATTTAGGTATATAAAATATGTACAGTATTCTTAAAAGGTTTTCTAAATACTTTACTCATTAATATGTATGTTTGTAAATTTACCTTTACAAATTCTGTTTTTCAGAAAACGTACAACTGAGTTACTTCGCTTGATTGATCTTGACTTTTCAGTGAATTTTTCTTTGCTGGATTTGCCACCTTTAAATGAATATGACATGTACATAAGAAACTTTGGCACAACAAACACAAAGCAGGTTAACATGGTTTATTTGTTATTTTAATTTCTACTATTGCAGTGTCTGAAAGCCAGTTTAAGCATTTGTTTCAAAATGGCCTGTGTACAGTTGCATGCTGTATTTATCCGCTATCTAGCTGTGGCACAAGAATTGTCTGATTAGTCCAAACAGTATACAGTGGACATATGTGCCTTTTGATGGTCTGATATCCTGTCTATAGTATTATGCTGCAAATGTATGTCATATTGTTTAGTATATAGATGAGAAGCACTAGGCATTTTGTAGTATAATAATATCCATCTTTGGTTTACATTTTAAAACAGTGAGTTAAATTGGCAGTAAACATTCAAAGTTTTAAAGGTGCTGTCAATTATCAATTCATGTACAGTCATGGTTGAACTTATCGGCACCCCTGGAATATTCCCATCAAATGCACCATTTTTTCCTAGAAAATTGTTGCAATTACAAATGTTTTGGTATACACATGTTTATTTCCTTTATGTGCATTGGAACAACACAAAAAAACAGAGAAAAAAAGCCAAATCTGACATCATGTCACACAGAACTCCAAAAATGGGCCGGACAAAATTATTGGCACCTTTTCAAAATTGTGGGTAAATCGTTTTATTTCAAGTATATGATGCTCGTTTGAACTCACCTATGGCAAGAAGCAGGTGCTGGCAATATAGCAATCACACCAGTTAAAATGGAGAAAAGTTGACTCAACCTTTCTGTTGTGTGTCTGAGTGTGCCACACTAAACCTGGAGAACAGAAAGAAGAGCAGAGAATTGTCTGAGGACTTGAGAACAAAAATTGTGGAAAAATATCAACAATCTCAAGGCTACAAGTCCATCTCCAGAGATCTTCATGTTCCTTTGTCCACTGTGCGCAACATAATCAAGAAGTTCACAACACATGGCATTGTAGCTAATCTCCCTGGACGTGGATGGAAGAGAAAAATTGTAAAAAGACTGCAACGAAGGATAGTCCGAATGGTGGATAAACAGCCCCAATCAACTTCAAAACATATTCAAGCTGTTCTGCAGACTCAGGGTGCAACAGTGTCAGCTCGAACTATCCATCAACATCTGAACGAAATGAAACGCTATGGCAGGAGAGCCAGGAGGACCTCACTGCTGACACAGAAACATAAAAAAGCCAGACTGGAGTTTGCCAAAATGTACTTGAGGAAGCCAAAATCCTTCTGGGCGAACGTTTTGTGGACAGATGAGACCAAGGTAGAACTTTTTGGTAAAGCTCATCATTCTACTGTTTACAGAAAACGGAATGAGGCCTACGAAGAAAAGAACACAGTACCTACAGTCAAACATGGTGGAGGTTATAAGATGTTTTGGGGATGTTTTGCTGCCTCTGGCACTGGATGCCTTGACTGTGTGCAAGGCATCATGAAATCTGAAGACTACCAAAAGATATTGTGGCGCAATGTAGGGCCCAGTGTCAGAAAGCTGGGTCTGTGTCAGAGGTCATGGGTGTTCCAGCAGGACAATGACCCCAAACATACCTCTAAAAGCACCCAGAAATAGTTGAAGACAAAGCGCTGGAGAGTTTTGAAGTGGCCAGCAATGAGTCTGGATCTAAATTCAATTCAACACTTATGGAGAGATCTCAAAATTGCTGTTGGGAGAAGGCGCCCTTCAAATCTGAGAGACCTTGAGCAGTTTGCAAAAGAAGAGTGGTCAGAAATTCCAGTTGAGAGGTGTAACAAGTTTGTTGATGGTTATAGGAAGCGTTTGATTTCAGTTATTTTTTCCAAAGGGCGTGCAATCAAATATTACGTTGAGGGTGCCAATAATTTTGTCCGGCCCATTTTTAGAGTTCTGTGTGACATGATATCAGATTTAGTTTTTTTTCCTCTGTTTTTTGTGTTGTTCCAATGCACATAAAGGAAATAAACATATGTATACCAAAACATTTGTAATTGCAACAATGTTCTGGGAGAAATGGTGCATTTTCTGGGAAAATTCTAGGGGTGCCGATAATTTCGGCCATGACTGTACATACATCTCCGTGAGCTAATCCTGCTATTCTATTGTCATTAGTATTGGTTGTGGAAATATAATATATCACTTGATTGTAATGAAGTTATTATTAATTCAAAACAAATATCTGTTTTTTTTTTTTTTGATTTAGGGAAAATTATTATATTGTTTAAAAAGTCAATAACAACATAAAAATGCATGAAAACTAACACAAAGTTTAATTTATAGGCTAATACTTATGTTTTCTGCTTCATAAGTATCTAGCGCTGTAGTGAAAAATCTGAAAAACATTTAAAATTAATATAAACTGCTTATTCAAATGCTAAACTCGAATGCAATACAGGGTTCAAAGGCTGGAGCTGGTGGCTGGGACATATTTTTGTTGATTGGCATGCGTATTTCACTGTGCTAAGCATGAGCTTTCATTTTCCTTGGCAATAGACATTCATCATTAAACTTACAATTTAAATTTGCCTTTGGCTTTTATTCATGCTTTGGCATTAGAACATACTTCTACAGTCTTGAATCGATCAGGTTTTCTGTAGTTTGCTTGCATCTTTTGTCCCTGATCTCTGACTTTGTTATATAGATGTTGCTTTAGTCTAGCTTCTTAAGTTTGTTTGTTTGTCAATTATGGCATCAAATACATTCACTTGTGTCCACAAACATTTTTTTTAAATTTTACTGTAGATACCATTTATCAACATATATAAATAAGGTAGATTTTTTGATGGCATGTGTATGTGCCATTAAGTATTATGGATCCACTGGATTTTTTTCTTTTCAAATTGAATGAAATAATGTAAAATATATGTATGTGATTTTCCTGTAGGAAACCATTTCTGGGCAGTTGTAACAAAAATATTTTTATGTCAGTTTACTAAGTAATTCTTTGAGTAAAACAAGAAAATAATATGGAAATTTCTTATTTCTTAAAAATATTTACCAGTTTGTGGGCAGGCATTGAGATGCATTAAAGAGCTAAATGAAGTGCTGAAGTATCAGTAATCTAAATGGTTAATCTAAAGTAGGCTGAATGGTTATCTGTATTTTTTCTGATCATACATACAGTTTGTTTTGATTTCTTCAAAATCAAAAGAATGAAACATATAAAATAATTTCTAGAGTTATTCCCCCAAACAATTCCATTGTTTTCACTTTATTCATCAAAACCTTATACCTTTCTGGTTGCTCATTCTATATTACCCTATGAGAACATTTTCAGACAAAATACTTTCTTCCCACAGGTTGTCATCTATTTCATTAAACCAAAGTGAGAATTCATTCATTCATTTTTCTCATATCTAAGTCTGAGGTCACAGGCCAATATGGAAAACCGATCAAAATACACATTATATGACATTCAGGTATCTAATGCAGTGTCTGTTTTGGTTTAATTTGTAAAGTAAAAAGGGGTATTCACACTTTCCATATTTTGAAACCATTTAATCCTTGGCTGTTTTATTTTCTTTCATGGTTACCATAACAATAAAACTTTATAAAGTACATAATATTACAATATAAATATAGATTGATAAATAGAAACTTTATTACTTATTATTCCCAAAGGAATTTGCAGAGTTACAGCAGCAGACAAAAAATGAGCAAATATACATATAACAAGAATTATAATAATCTTTAAGTGTGCTAACTAGGTAAATCTCATATAGTGTTATTGTCTGTTACAATGTCTGCCAGACCAGCTCAGTATCATTCAGCAGACTGGTAATAATACCACCTTGCCCGAGGGGAGGCTCATCATAGAACTAGAGGGCTGATGGTGGAAATGACCTTACATAGCACTCCTTGGAGCAATGCTGTTATCTATTACTAAATGTCAAAACTTCAAACAGGAAGTGTGCTCACCACCTGCACATTTTCACAATCAATGAGAATTAAAGACGAAGATAACTTGCTGCACATTCCACTGACAAAGTTATGTTTCATCTCAAGGCATTTAATTTATTTCATGTATAATTGTGTTAAACACTGCTATTATATTGGTATTACATTTTTCATTTAAAAAAGCAAAGATTTTGCATTGGCTTGAGGGCATGGTGATGAATACTGTAACAAAAGATACAATTTAAAGAGAATAATTGTGCAATAAGCAATAATAAAAATACATTGCATATAGTGGAATAGCTCCTAAAATTGTTCAAACTTATTTAATTAAGATAAGAAGTATGTCAGAGTTAAATGGGTTCAGAAGTTATGACTCCTCAACTGTTTAAAATCTTCTTGTATATTTACTGGTAACACTATCTATCAACCATTTAATCTTTACAACTGCCTTTAATTATGTAGAATATAGTCAGATGGAATTGTGTCAGTACCATTATTTGTTGTACATGATAGTCATTATCCTAAGCTGAACACTTTAGCTAAATCACTTAAAATTGACACCCTCATAAATAGGTGTATTTAAAAAAAAAAAAAAAAATTTTGTCTGTTATTGGCTTGACAAGTGAAGTCATTCTGAAAATGAGGACATATTTTTATATACAAGTTGTATATTTTTATTTTTAGGCATATGTGCAATGTAATGAAGACAATGTCGACAGAGATATTCAGACAGAAATTACTGAAACAACTGAGAAATGGACTCAGCATCCTGGCGAAAGCAGTATTGTGTGTGGTGGTAAGATTTGAGTGTCTGCACCAGAGGTCTTATAAAACTGTTGATTTTTCTAATGCCTTTTTCTATTTTTATTACATAATTTATATATACCCATTTTGGTAACTGGTAAATTTGTAAGTACTGTGTTGTTAATGTATTTCAACCTGTGTTTTCTTTAAATCAATGATTTTAAAAATGTGACTTTGTAATGTTGATAAATACTTCCTAAGGGGAATCACACAGATCATGTGGCAGATGTTTACTTTAAAATTTATCACATTTCTTTAACATTATAACTGAAGTGTTTGGCCAGTCAATCATAAACTGCTGACATCTAATGTGTACCCATTTTGCCAAGTTTCTTCATGACTTATGCCTCAATACCAATACCAGTTAATTATTCTTACAAAATCATAGATTAGCATTATGGTTGGCTGTGGAGTTGTGCCAGGTCATTCAATGTTATTTGTGTCAGTTTTCATTATTTTCTCCTAAGTTTTCAAACTAGTGACAATGATGGTGATGATGGAACATGTATACACACTTGGACCTGCATCTGCTGGAACAATTTAGTTTCTCCAATTTTAAGTCAATTAATTTCCATGTATTCTGATAATGTATGTGTTATATTTCTGCTAGGGTTCCTACCCTGTCTGGGGTTAATATCCATGTGTTGTGTTCTTTTTGTTAATTGTTGAGCATTTTTTATGTTTATGGTACTTTTGTTAACTATTGTATCTTCTTAGCCTGTGTTACATTCCATGTGTTTTGTGGGTGGTCCCACAAGAGGTAGGGCTATTCTTTATATAACTGGAAGTTCTCCCACAGTTCCTGGTGGTTCATTTTAAATGCTCTGTGAAGTCAGTGAGTTTCTTCTGGTTTTGATGCGCTAGTTCTATTTTTGATTTTCTGTATTTTTTGACCTTATTGCTTTATCTTTTAACCTCTCTTTGGATGTTTTATTAGTACTTTGTTTTCTTTTGGATTTGCCTTTAACAGGCATTGCCTACCTGTTGTGCTCTTCAGAGCCTTACAGTATTACAGAGCATTTCTCTTGTGTAGAATAAATAGTTTTTTATATAAAGAGTCTTTGCTTGCCCTTGTTACTAGCTGGGTGGGACGGTTTTTGCTTTGGCAATCTTTAGTGCTTGGGACCTAGTCATAACAGTATGGTTCTATTAAGAGGTCCATGGAATCGTACAAATGTTTCATTTTAGCATACCTAAAAACAAAGCATAAAACATACATGAAAACACCAAAAACACCATGCAATATGTGACTAGAAAATACTAATATACAGTACATAACTTTAAAGTTATTCTTTGTACGTTAGGTCCTTGAGGCATGCAAAGATTAATAGTGAAATAGAGGAAATATTGAATGAATTGGCAAAGAAAAGAGAAAAACAATATTCAAGTGTACAAAGAATTCATTTGCCTCTGACTAACTGGTCCTGTCTTGTGCATTCCACAAGTGCATCCAAATGTCAATTGCTGCAACAGAAGATAAAGATGTTTTGATGTGAAGGCTATATTGGTGATGGCATATTGATTTGAATATCTTGTTTCAGTGTAGAGAAGAAAACCTTAATCAAATGGCAGTGACATGTAATGCCTCTGTAGGACAAATGAAAGAATAAGAAAGAAAATAAAAATAAGAAATGCTCAATCAGAGCCAATAGCAAAGGCTAATGTTTGTATTAATATTTTTAAATAAACAGTTATCATAACTTTCATACTCAAAATTTTTTTAAATAAATTTCTAAAAGATACATTATGTTTAATATTTGAGATATTTACCTTTTTACCACAAGGTGTCACTGTTTTCCTGAAACAAAAGCATAGTTACTTTCTATAATCTTTTAACTTCATAATGGTAAATTTTCTGCACAGATATTTAATAGTGCACATTGCATATTGTGTGGAGGATAAAACTAGTAGTTTTTTTAGTTCTTCAAACCACAGCATTGCAGGCTTACATTTCCCCCAATCTTTATGTATTGTGGCTAAATGGCAAGGTTATTGGCTGGTAAACCATAAGGTTGTACAATTTTAATAAAGCACTTGGCCCACTGTATGTTCTTAAGGGATTCACTTAACCAGCTAGTGCCCAACTATATCTAATTAAACTAGCGCTATTGTGGTCAAGGAATGGGGTGGTATGGGGGACTTTAATATATTACTGATAATGTTTTTGAAGACTTAATGGCAATAATGATTCCAGATTACAGAACAGTAGAATCTGCAAGGTTTTTATTTGTTTTCTCATATAAACAGACAGCAAAAAACTGCGTGACATTCTGTATCAGCTGGAGGCTTCAATTTTAATGCCACCTACTTCTAATCTCTAAAATATTTACATTATGACCATTCTGAAAAATTATGATTTTTAAAGCAATACTGATTGCTACTCTCACGACGGTATGCTCATGGTTGCAGATTAACATAATTTGCTTATTGCACACCTTATCCCCATACTGATATATAGCCATAAGTAATAGTGGTCATTTAAATCTTAGATCAGTGGCACATTACATGAGTTCTAGCCAGAGGGGATGCTAAACTTAATAACTGCAGATGCTAGATCTTGTTATCTTGAAGATATCAGATTGGATGCAGAGGGATTATAAGGGACGACAATCTATTATCTTCTGTTCAGACATTTCAGCACAGGTTCACATTTCTAAAATATTACAAGTTTGCTGTAATCAGAGAACTAATAACATGCTGCCTGATAGCACTGGTGCCTGTATGAAGGCTTTCCAGGTATGGAGAATTCAGCTACAATTGCAGCCCTTTGGTTTTCCTTTTTCAGTACAGTATTTGCATGGAACAATACATATGAGGCATCAGGCAGATGCACCTCTTTCTTTCTTTTCTTTCTTTCTTTCTTTCTTTGGGAAGCATTGTGGTTTTCCCACCACGTTCTGGTAATTCTAGCCCCTTAATAATCCCCTCTCTCTAATTGGCTAGCTCTCTCATCACCTAACAGCTAATATGCGTTGAGAGTACTGGCGCAAAAATGGCTGCCGTCGCATCATCCGGGTGGGTGCTACACTATTGGTGGCTCCACACTCACTGTGTAAAGTGCTTTGCGTAAAAAACAAAAAAAGCGCAATATAAATGTAATGAATTATAATTATTAAATTGTCAAAACACATTGGGTGCATTATTTTACTTGGAAAACATATTGACCCTGCCTGTTACTATCAATTTGGTCAACCATCATTACCACCTGTAGGTATATTTAATTTTGTATCAGTGTTGTGTTTATTTTTTTCTGTTTTTAACAGGGCCTAGTATTAATGGTGAATCTTCACTCAAGTCCCAAAACAAAATGAACATCGATTCCCAAAGACTGTCAAACTTTTTGTGGTCTGCCTCTCAGGTAATTAATTGCTTTTACTTCTTTGCCATTAATTTAGAATGTACTTATTCAAAATATTTACATTTATTCTGAATTATTTTTACAGTAGTTTTAATTAATTACTTATAGTTATTTGTCTCCTAATTTTCTCCTAGAGATTTAAAATAAAACACAAGATTATTCTAAGAACTGCTGTAATTTTAAAAACAAATGAGCTCATTGTTTGACAGTCTTCTGTCTTTTACACCAGAAGGTTAGGTGTTAAATGTGCATGCAGAAAATATCTGACACTCACTCTTACCAATCTCCTATCTTTTGAGTGTATAGAATACACATTTTGCAACATAACTTATAATTGTATCTTACTCTACCATATAAAACCAACCATAATGTAATTTAAGTGGTTTAAAATATGTAATTTTGCTTTTGAAGTAGAGCGTGGTATATTACTATAATTTATTTACTGCCTTATAGAAACATGAAAACATTAAGAATCCTTAGTAGTTGTAAGCTGTCATCTTTTCATTGTTTTATGTATTTAAGAAATAGACAAATAAATTGTGTTCTCTTTCACTTTATAGGTGATTGCCATTTTATTAGAAGAAGACAGAGCAGGGAAGCAGTCTGAACAGAATTTATTATCTCAGCCAGCTAGTTTGTCTTTTGGTGATGGCTGTTTGAATTTAAATGTTCACCTTCCATTGTTGAATGGTATGCATAATAATATATTTAACTGCTCAAATTAAGGTTCCTATGTGTCCAGTGTGGTGTGTTTATATATAAAATTTAAAATTTTAATTTGGATCAATTGCAAAATGTCACTCAATTATTCATGTATAATTGCATGTTTAACCAAGGTGGTTTAGCTTCTTAGTTGCTCAAACTCCAAACACTGGTGTCTTTCATATAAATTCTTCATATGTAACATGTTTGTTCCTTGTGAAGGTAAGGTGTAAGAATTGTCGGACCTTGCTGAATGATGTCTTTCAGCCCCTGTATCTTTATTAATAATAATAATAATAATACATTTTATTTATTTGGCACCTTTCCCATGTATTTAAACGTCTGCAGTCTGATGTAATCCATTTTGCAATAAATAGTGGTATTTATTTCTTTACATTTTGTTCCATTCATGGAAATAAGCCAAATTTTTCATTTATGGATTATAGCCAGATGCAGATTTTACTGTCTAGCGTTATAGATTTTAAAGCAGCTTATGCATGTATTGCTCTTAAATGATAAGACAAAGACATTGTTCTTATGTGATAGTTAAATTTGCCTGCAGTAAGTTTACATGTATCAACAATTTTGTCATTTGGACCATCTGGGAGAATTTTAAATCTAAAGCAAGCATCATAACTTTCCTCATAAACAGAACAGTTTAGATCAGGGGTTCGTAAACTATAGGTCAGGCGCCCCCAAATGTGCTATCATCTTGTCAGGGATTCCACTCATATAAAGTCAATGCTGGCAAGCGGAGCATGATCTTAGATCTCAGTTACTTTTAACAACAGTCACAAGGCATGATCTAACAGTATATACAGTAATTGTAGATCTATTAATCAAAGCAAATGCTTAACTACAGCAGACTATTGACACATGTACAGTATTATCAAAAGTCACACAATATTTCTAGGGGTTTTAAACTTTTTTTCTTGGAATACAGATTCTTAAAATATTTTGAATTACCACCTTTGTTATTTTTAATTGTTATATGCTGAACTCTTACTAGGTACATCTAAAGACAATATTTCTTAAACCACCCCCTAATATTCTAGTTTGGGATTTTAAAAAGTGATTACAAATAGTTTTTTCTGTGGTTGTCTGTGTCTTTGGGTCTTTCCTTATGTACATGAAATACTTTTTAAGGAAATCATTTTAGGATCATGATTTGATAAGGAAATAAAAATTACCCTAAAATGTCTACGACACAGTTACATGTGAATCCAGTGTTATATATGACTTAAGTTCAATAAAAGAGGAAGATGACTCAAAGTCATTTGTAAAAGTTGAGTGTGTTTATGTTTCATAGGATCATTGTTGTCAATAACGAGTTCCTAATTTGATAACTTTGCACACAGTTCTGCTTCTAACTTCAACCTAATCCTGTATTTATTAAAAAAAAAAAAAAACAAACTTTGGCACTCTGTCTGAAACAGTAGCCATTGATGATTAATATTAATAATACTAAAATGTAAAGTTAGATATGTGTAATTTATTAATAATAAATTGTCAAAGACATAAAGTGGACCCCACACCTACAGTGTGGTCAGTTTAATTTTCTTTATTGGTGCCATCATAGGCTATACAGGAAATGGGTGCCTTGCAAGCCACCAACTATTTGGGACCTTAACAATTTTTATTTTTTATTTTATTTTATTTTGTTCAATTTCATTTTTTTGTTTTGTGATACCACTGGCAAATGGGAGTGGAACCAAAGTCGCTTGGTACATGTCTTCCTCATTCTTATGTTTGGTCAAACAATAACTAAATCTTTTGACTATATCTTCATGCTTTACATTTTGAGCTGTATCCACCTGACTAGGTGTGTGGAATCACTTGCAATTTTATATTAAATTAAAATATACATGTGTATAAAAATTAGTTTTGTGTATGCACCATATGTGTATATACAATGTATTCAAAAGCATTTAGACCCCTACCCTTCTCAATTTGGGTTGTAAATTTAATTTTAAGTGGATAATTTTCCATTTTTACCCATCTACACTTAATATCCCATCATGGCAAAGTGAAAGCATATATTTATAAAAGTTAAAAAGGGATATAGATGGGACTTGAATTTCTGTGCTTTTGAATTGCTGTCATGCTGTACATCCTGCAGTATTTTGCAGCAACACTAAGATTGCCCTTTTCAAATATTAAATCCATAACATCATCACAGTTTTCAACAGTTTTTTTTTTTCACAATTAAAACAAACTTTTTGATGCTTTTCCTTAAGTTTTCTGTATATAGGCAATAATTTCTTGTTAGTCAGTAAGTCATTCAGGGACATGTAGGTTTATATTTATTTTATAAAATATATATTGTAATTCATAGTAAAATAATCATGATGCCAAAGAGAGTGGATGATTAGCACATGAATGTAAGAATTACACTATACTCCGTACATGTGACAATAATGACCCTTTAAACCTTTAGAATATACAAAGTATATATATATATATATATATATATATATATATATAAAGCCTGTTTGTATATATTGTGCATATTATACTTTGTTTTATAAACTTTATTTCCTTGCTTCTTAGGCAGGAACATATCAATATTGAAGTTCTCACCTGTACAAAAAAATACAATACTTTCTGTTCATAGTCCTCTAAGAACACGCAGTACACATTTGGACACCATGAGTATAGTTTGTGTCTGGAATATCTGGGAGCCATCAAGTCCACAAAAGATTCTTGTTTGTGAATCAGAGGTATGCCTTTTTATTTTTGTGGCAAAATGCAATAGTTTCTTAAAATTAATTTGAGAATTTAAAAGAATTAAAGGCTTTACTGAATTCTGACACATTGTCATTTTGTTTATATCTGTTATTTTGTTTAAATTTGTTAAAATATCCATTTATTCTGGTAATAGAAAAATAATGACCTTTGCAATGATATGCTAATGTTAATTTTTAATCCCAACAGCATGTAGCATTAATGCAACATTAATGCAGCTACTGTTTACACTATATTCAGTCATTAATTAGCATTAACGTAAACATATTCATCTTTATTTAAATATATATTCATTCACCCGTTTTGCTAATTTGGCTTATGTTTGAGGAAGGAGATGACTATGTAGTTAAAAAAAAGTAGTATGATCTGCCTCATTGCTCATTTCTTATCAATAGTGATTATGCAAGTCTGAAACTGTTTTATATAGTGATTAGACAATCAGGAAAATATTTATCAAATAGTACTAAACTATAACATTTTAGTAGAAAGAAAAAATTCAGAGCTCAATCCTATATGGGCCATCTTTAAATTTTAAGTGCAGGATATATCAAGCTTGCCTAAAGCTATTTGTTTTCTCCCCTTTTTCACTCTTTATACTTGTAGAGTTTGTCTCCATCCATCTTAGAACACTGTAATTTGAATTTAACTGCCCCTTACTACCAGAATTTAGAAATTAGGCAAATGAAATTAATTTAAAATGTTATATAGCAATAGCTTTAATAGTTGTACCCTAGCTCAGTTTTGTGATTTATTTATAAGCAAATGTATTTTATTCTTACAGATAACTTGCTGCTGCTTCAGTCCAGTTAAGGCTGCTCTTATATTTGCTGGGACTTCAGATGGTTCTGTAGTTTTGTGGGATCTTCGAGAGCATTTTAGCTTACATTATACAACAAAAATAGGAGATCAAGACTGGACTCTTCGATATCCTACTTTTTCAACCAGTAGGCTCAATAATATATTTCTATTGCACATCACTTTCTTTTCATGTTTTTACAGTAATCTTAAAAAGGCATACATTGTGAATACTTTTCTTTATCCAATATAACTACTTATATAACATATTTACACTATGGTCTGTAAAGAAGGTATATAATGAATCTAGGAGATAGAGGATATGGCCCAACTGTTCAGTATGCTGTACAGTATAGATCCATGTCATTTTTAACATGCAGAGTTCCTGTTCCTTTCTCCATAGCCAGTAATACAGTAGTGATATACAATGGAGGTGAAGTGAGAGCCATGTTCATGTGATATTTTGTGCAATTATAAAATAGGAGCAATTGTGCATTGAAACTATTGTAATGCAACACTTCTAAGCAACCAATGGCCTTCCTGTTCAACACCTAACACCAGAAGTAATTTTGGAATGAATGGTCAGGGAGCTTTAAATGTTGGTTTAAATATGATTTAACATATTTTAATTTTTTTCTGGAATGTTGTACTGATTGAATTTTGCATTTGATTGTGTTTTCCTTATTGAGTTGTGGCTTTAAGTTCAAGAAAACTTAGCAGTTAATAATAAACTTAATAAAATTAATTCTAATATATTTCTTTATTTTTTAATTCTAAGTTCAATTTTAAATTGAAATAGCAGTTTCCTACCTGAAACAAGGTTAATAGGAGACATAGCTCAGCCATTGTCTGTTGGAAGTAGCATTTTTAGTTGCCAGATACTGTATTTTTTTCCACGTCAGTCTTTTAAGATGCACAAGCCATTCTTGCTTACTTAGAAACACCTGACAAGGTGGAAGGATTAAGAAACCGCATTTAATTTGTTTAAAATTGAATAGTTTATTTTATATCATTTATTTATTATTGCATAATTTAAAAAAAATTGTTGTGGGTGACTTTTGTAGGTCATCTTATATTTACTGTGTTTTTATATGCAGCTGGATATATAAGAAGATTATGATATTGATTTTTAATTTTGTTTTGTAAAAGTGCTCTATTTTTCACCCAACTACTGTAGTCTCATTATATATAAAAAGAGATGCTTGGCACTATACACAGTACACTGTTTCAAATAGCCCATGTCACTCAGGCAAGTGCATAACACAACACATCTAAGTGACTATGGACAATCCAGATTTATATCACAAAGGGAGTAAATGGGAAAGCAAGCACAACAACTATTGCCTGAGCAATATTGAGGTACAACATATAAATAGAAGAGAATGGTGTGGAATTATTTGTTTATTTCTATTACTGTTACTGGTTAGAACTAATTATAATAACTAAACATTCAATATCTGCAGATGCCATCTTTCCAACATCAAGTCATTCATATCCTATTAGAGCAGCTGAAGCAGTATCAACAAACTTAGAAGACGAAAACAGCAAAGGATTTTCTCTTCTTTCCTCCCCAGAAGGTAACATTCTTTACATACTCTTGTTCACCTTATGTAGAAAAAGATGTATTTTGAACCATAGGTTCATTATCAATCTTTGTGGTTTGCATATTTTCCCTGGCTACCTGTGGGATTTCTACGTTTATAATTATATTATAAATACAGGTAAAATTCCGTTATAACGAACTCCCAGGGACCTAAAAAATATTTCGCTGTAACGAAAATTTAATTGTAATGAGATTCTGTATTTTTTACTATAGTGCTTTCTTAACTTGCATCCAGGCATTTACAATCATTTCAGTAGCTTCTTTCGCATTAATTTTAATCTCCTCCTGCCTACAAGTTATGCTGACGAGACTTTTCTCAGCATTTCCTTGCCATAATACACTTTCAGGGTGCGAATGATGCCCAAATCCAATGGCTGAAGCACTGCTGTGCAATTGGGTAGGAGGAATTCAACGCGAACATTATCTAAATGTGGAAGCATGTTGTGTGCAGCACAGTTATCAATCAGAAGCTGAATCATCCTTTTATTCTTCTTCATCTGTGTTTCTGAACACTTTTGGGAATCCCCAACAATCCCCACCCAACGGGAACTACACGCTGAAGTTTGTCCCAAAGCACGATTGCAGCGTCTGTGGCAGATTTTTGTCCGTTGCTGGGGCAGGGCAATAGCAGGCTCACAACGGTGCAGTGAAGCGCCACAGAAGCAAATCATAAAAGATCTCAGTACTTTAGCAAAACCAGCTTTATTCAGCTTGAAACAGGAACGGCACAGTTATTTATTGTAATGTGATCTGCCACTCTGCTCTACACAGACACAGCAGTCAGGCAGGGTCGTGACCAGGTCAGTGACCAAGTAATCCTGTTATCTGCATTTACAATGTACGTGCTCCTAACCTTGCATCACCTATCGAGATCTTTTCTGTTTACTCTGGCAGAGAGACGCAGCATAGCTATGAGCCTGCCTTTGCCCCGTATAGACAAGGAGATCACACTTCGAGGACACTTCAGCGTTCTGTCTAGTTATGGGAGGTCCCAAGAGGGTTTACAAACCTCACATTTTCTTGAATGAGTGCCGCATTAATGTTTCTTAAACGAGCATCACTGAACCACATAAAAACTGCTTTTTCGACGTCTTCAAATGCAGCAGTTCGCATACATTTGCAACCCGAGATTTTTCTTCTTTCTTTCAAGAAAGTTGACAGTGTCGATGGCAGAATTCCGAATTCACTGGCAACGTTTTTTTTTTGTTTTTTCCGCAATCGAGAGCTGCAAAAAATTAAAGTTTTTTTTTTCTAATATGAACTGTTATCGTTTTTTCGTGTCTGCCATTTTTATTGGAGGGTGACAATGAGTTAAATTCCAATGGATGTTTTTCAAATGTTGATGAGCAATAAGGAAAAAGTATCACTGAAAACCGCAGGAAACAAGGCAAAAAAAAAAAACAGTACGAGGAAAGTTCGAAGAAAGAAAAACAAATTTCAGCGTTTCTGTTTGGGGATCATTGTGCACAACTGAGCTGCGGCCACAGAACTAACTGCTCTGTGGATGATTCATTTCAGGCATTTCAAGGTCTTTTGTGCACTTCGTTGTAATGAATGCTGCTGAATGTACTTCGTAGTAATGAGATTTCTATAGACTCGTGTCATATGGGGAAGCTGTCGGGACCATAAAAATACATTCATTCATTGTAATGAAAATTTTGTTGTAAAGATATTCGTTGTAATGGAATTTTACCTGTATTTGTGTGTGTGTGTGTGTGTGTGTGTGTGTGTGTGTATGTGTATATATACACACACAGCAGACCTCCGCAAAGTCTCGGTTCAGGATTCGTGGATTTTTACTTAGAACCTAACTATTAATTGTTAGCGGAAAGCGCAAATATCCTCCGAAATTTTTTATGGATTTTTTCGTGGCAATACTGTGCTGTAGAGAGAACAGGAAGCAACCGCTGAGGGAAACGCGGTTTGGGATGGTGAAAGTAGCCAATCCGAGAGCATTATTCATTTCTCCTTGCTGCTGATTGATTGCTGCCCCATGATGCATCTCCAGGTGAGTGGGTTTACCACCGCTGAGGGAAACGCGGTTTGGGATGGTGAAAGTAGCCAATCCGAGTGCGTTATTTATTTCTCCTTGCTGCTGATTGATTGCTGCCCTGTGACGCGACTCCAGCTGAGTGTCCTTGTGTTTTCCATTTTGTTATTGTATTCATTTTGTTATTCTTAAATGCACAAGATGTCACCGAATCGCCCTGCACCTTCTAAGGCTTCTGGCAGTGAGCCTAAGCGCCAGAAGAAGTTTAAAACACTCCAGGAGAAGGTTGAACTACTGGATTTGCTCCGGGAATTAAAAAGTTATGCTGCAGTAGCGCGCCTCTATGGCATTAATGACAGCACCGCACACTACATAAAGAAGAACGAAGCGGCGATCTGGAGTACCGTCTCTTTAAGTTTCTGTGATAGTGCCAAAAATGTAATGACTGTAAGGAATAAAACTATCGTCAGGATGGAATCTGCCTTGGCATTGTGGATCACCGACTGCAGGAAGAAGAACATCCCCTTGGCTGGTAATATCATCAATTGTACCAGCAGTTCACTACAGGAGACAATGTAGCAACTTCCCATCACAATGTTGCTGAAACCTAGAAAGAAAAGCCAGCACGAAACCCCACCAGAAGAAGACCCGTCCAAAGATACGACTCCTCGTGAAATGCCTGAAGAAGAGGCGCCACCCGAGGAGTTTTAAATCCTCTGCATCGTACTGCACAGCTACTTCATCATCATCATCATCAATATCATTCAAAATTGGCGAGTACCCGTACATTTTACTGTATTTTAATTAAATGAAATTATTATGTATTTACTCTACTTATAACAAAGAAAACGACAGCGCATACCAAAGAAAATACGCTTGCATGAATTACAGTACATATAGCGGTAACATCTGTATTTTACGTTCTAGCACTGCGGGAAACATAACAGTATGATACTGTATAGTAGACGGGTTTACCTTCACAATATGTTTTTAGGTAATGTATTAAGGTCATTTTTTTAGGTAATGTATTAATGTAATAAGCTGAGTTTGCAACGAAATTAAAGTGGTTTGGGGGCATATTGTATTTAGGGTTTAAACTATAAAAATAGGCATTTAAAAGCCATTTTTTAATTACATCCAAAAGTTGCGTTTTTTCACAATTCGCGGGTGCTCTAGGAACGTAACCCCTGCGAATTCTGGGGATGTACTGTGTGTATATATATATATATATATATATATATATATATATACACACACACAGTAGAACCCAAAGTAATTTCCCCCATAAGATTGTATGTAGATACAATTAATCCATTCCGGACCATACAAGCTGTATGTAAATATTTTTTTTTTAAAGATTTTTAAGCACAAAAATAATTAATTACACCATAGAATGCACAGTGTAATAGTAAACTAAAAAACATTGAATAACACTAAGAAAACCTTGAACAGAGAAAACTAACATTGCAAGAGTTCACGCTATAGCCTTACGAACCGCTCTCTGTAAACACTTTTTTTAATGGGTTTTAAGCACAGGGAAAAAAAATGAACATTTGAAAAATCCGTAATTTGTACAAAAACTAACCATAAACAACTAAGAAAACTAACCTTGCATGAATCGAGTTCTGGCATGAAGTAAGTGAGGAGGAACTGGGTGGAGAGGAGATTACAGTTTTGAGGTAAATTCTGTGAAGATGTGGGTTTGCTGCATGCTCCCATCTCGCTTCCGGGAGCCCTTAAACCCGTCACTGTCGGTAATGTTACCGATGAGCACGACAGTGAGGCACTACAATGGAGCAATTGGATTGTGCAAAAAATGGCAAGTGCTTTTATTAAAATCAACAAAACAATAATCAAAAATAAAGTCCAAATTAAAGTACAGTGCTTTCAGAATCCTTCAATAAATAAATGATCCCATAAAAACAGAAGTGAAGTGGAGGTTAAAATCCAATAGAAAAAAGACTTCATTAAATACAACAAGATTAAAACAGTGCTCGAAGCAGTCTCTTTAAAAACAAGCCCGGAGCATTCTTTAACTGCCTTCTCGCGCTTTCTCTCTCTCACTCGCTCGCTGTCTCGCGCTCTCTCTCTCGCTTGCTGCACAGGGAATGCACAGGGAGAGACTGAACACTTGCGGAAATCATCGGCACGTGCGAACCGGGAGGAAAGCTAGCTTGTTCGTCACCTGAGTGTGTGGTCGTGAACAGATGCAAAAGTATGTATATTGAGAATCTCAGTGGCTGCAGGGTTATGGCTGCTAATTAAGGAAAAAAAGAAACAAGGGGTATGAGTCTTTAAAAGAAAGATAATTAAAATTAACATAAAAGAAGTATGTTTCGTTCTAGGATTGGAATTGGACACACCTGGTTGAGTGTTTATATGTTTTTTTTAAAGCCAAACTCTTATGTATAGTCAACATTTGCCTTAAAAAGTGAATTCTGTATAATTAGGCAACATTGTTCTTAACTCATTACATGCATTTAAACATAATGTTCTTTTTCTTGCATAACCTTGGAACAGCTATTCTGTTATTTCAAATCATTAATATTTTCGTTATGGCCAATATTTGAATTACTTTTTCTCATTTCTTTTAATGTGCAGTTGTTGGAAAAATAAGCTGTTCGATATTCAGTTAAGAAAATCAAAAAACAAATGATGTTTTCCTTGTCACTGAGAAATGAGTCAGTTCCTGTGAATTTATTCCTAATCTTCATCCCTTTCTCACACTTGTCTATAACCATTACATTTAAATGCTTTGGTTTTTATTTTTTTTTTTTTTTTTTTTTTTTTTTTTAACTACAATGTATGTGTGATCTTCGGAATAAACTAGTAACATTTATCAACAAAAACCTAGACAGCATTTACTGCACATAGCATTTCAGTTGTCTTTTTAGTAACATAAAATGATGTACAGATAGTGAATGCATAAGTCAAGCTGGAGTCATTATGCTTTTTACATGACAGGATATTTGGAATGCTGTTCTTGAATATGTTCGGCATGTTGCAAAAATATTAGTTTAGACATCCAAAAACAGGACAAATGCACAGATTAACATTTGGATTCTGAATGCTGAAATATAGTTCAACTTTAATATGTTAAACATATGGTTTTGGTTAAAGCTAATAATGTATTCAGTTTAGAGTGTTGAACATGCTCTGGGTCAGTCTTTAACAATGGAAAATGATGTTCAAATACTGTAATAACTACAAACTGAATAGCATAGGTTGCTTTTTGATTCAAGTGTTTTTCTTTTTTACACCATGCAATTGAGCTTTGTAATAAAAAGTATATAAATTTGTAGGACTAGAATGTGACATACAGATAGTATACACATGCATTCTGAAAGAACCACAATTTTTACATACTGGTGTGGTTTAGAATTTTTAATCTTTTATTAGCAAAATGTATTGCCTATTATAGTATTCCTACTAGTATCTTGGGAGCCAGAACACATGTCAGATCAGAGATGTTGGCTTCTTTATATCTGTTTAGTGCCAAGACACTATTCAAATTTATGTGTAATGACCGCTTAATAGAAGTGGGAACTATGCTATTTTTCCCCTGTATGTTCCAAAAAATGTATATGTAAAGGCAAGTACAGGAGTATATATACTCAGCAAAAAAAGAAACGTCCCCTGACTTTCAACTATTTTTACTTTCAGTAGACTTAATGTGTAAATATTTGTATGAACACTAAAACAGTCAACACCATAAGGCATAAACTAAAAATGTTTCACAATGTGTCCCTGAATGAAGGTAGGCTCAAAATCAAAAGTACCAGTCAGTATCTGGTGTGGCCACCAGCTGCTTGAAGTACTGCAGTGCATCTCCTCCTCATGGACTGGACCAGATTTGTCAGTTTTTGCTTCCACCAAGGCACCTGCAAGTTCCTGGACATTTCTGGGGGGAATGGCCCTAGCCCTCACCCTGTGATCCAACAGGTCCCAGACGTGCTCAATGGGATTGAGATCTGGGCTCTTCGCTGGCCATGGCAGAACACTGACATTGCTGTCATGCAGAAACTCACGCACTTTTTGCCACTCCTGTCTGGTCCAGCGAAGGTGGGTTTGTGCCCATAGGCAGCGTTGTTGCTGGTGATGTCTGGTAAGGACCTGCCTTACAACAGGCCTGCAAGCCCTCAGTCCAGCCTCTCTCAGCCTATTGTGGACAGTCTGAGCACTGATGGAGGGATTGTGTGTTCCTGGTGTGACTCGGGCAGTTGTTGTGGCCATCCTGTACCTGTCACGCAGGTGTGATATTCGGATGTACCGATCCTGTGCAGGTGTTGTTACACGTGGTCTTCCACTGCGAGGATGATCAGCTGTCCTTCCTGTCTCCCTGTAGCGCTGTCTTAGGCGTCTCACGGTGTGGACATGGCAATTTATTGCCCTAGCCACATCAGCAGTCCTCATGCCTCCCTGCAGCATGCCTAATGCACGTTCACGCAGATGAGCAGGGACCCTGGGCATCTTTCTTTGGGTGTTTTTCACAGTCGGTAGACAAGTCTCTTTAGTGTCCTGCGTTTTTAGAACTGTGACCTTAAATGCCTACTTTCTGTAAGCTGTTAAGGTCTTAACAACCATTCCACAGGTGCATGTTAATTAATTGATTATGGTTAATTGAACATGCATGGAAAACATTGTTTAAACAATTTACAATGAAGATCTGTAAAGTTATTTGGATTTTTAAAACATTATTGTTGAAATACACAGTCCTGAAAAAGGGACCTTTTTTTTTTTGCTGAGTATATATGCAGAAAACATTTCTTTAACCAAATACACCTTAGAATGAAAAAATGTTGAGGCTCATAATTTGATGTGAAGTTCAGTTGTTTTCCAATAGATTGTGTGTACAATAAAAAATGTATATGGAAGCTGCAAATGTTGCATGTAATTTTAAGGTGTAGGTGGTGTAAGGTGATGGATGACTTCCAAAATTGATGTTAATACTGTTTTATTTTAAAACTAGCCAACCCGCGGCATACCATACGCCACATAATCAGGCCGGTTTTTTAATGGTTTTTAAGCACAGGGAGAAAATTAACATTTGAAAAATCGGTAATGTAATAAATCAGCAAGAAAAGCAACATTGTAACAATGCACGGAACGAACAAACACACAGTCGTCCATGACTGAAAACTGGCGGACCATCATCGCACCCTGCCTGCTCATGTGCCCACCTCCAACTCGTCACTTGAGTCGTTGTCGTCTTTGCACAGTCCACATGCACCTGTGACTCATGTAGACTTTTCATTGCTCTGTGCGGTTTTGGCTGCTTTTCTGTACAGGTGCCGGTCATAAAATTAGAATATCATGACAAAGTTGATTTATTTCACTAATTCCATTTAAAAAGTGAAACTTGTATATTAGATTCATTCATTACACACAGACTGATGTATTTCAAATGTTTATTTCTTTTAATTTTGATGATTATAACTGACAACTAATGAAAGTCCCAAATTCAGTATCTCGGAAAATTAGAATATTGTGAAAAGGTTCAATATTGAAGACACCTGGTGCCACACTCTAATCAGCTAATTAACTCAAAACACCTGCAAAAGCCTTTAAATGGTCACTCAGTCTAGTTCTGTAGGCTACACAATCATGGGGAAGACTGCTGACTTGACAGTTGTCCAAAAGACGACCATTGACACCTTGCACAAGGAGGGCAAGACACAAAAGGTCATTGCTAAAGAGGCTGGTTGTTCACAGAGCTCTGTGTCCAAGTACATTAATAGAGAGGCAAAGGGAAGGACAAGATGTGGTAGAAAAAAGTGTACAAGCAATAGGGATAACCGCACCCTGGAGAGTATTGTGACCCAAAACCCATTTAAAACTGTGGGGGAGATTCACAAAAAGAGTGGACTGCAGCTGGACTCAGTGCTTCAAGAACCACCACGCACAGACGTATACAAGACATGGGTTTCAGCTGTCACATTCCTTGTGTCAAGCCACTCTTGAACAAGAGACAGCATCAGAAGCGTCTCGACTGGACTGCTGCTGAGTGGTCCAAAGTTATGTTCTCTGATGAAAGTAAATTTTGCATTTCCTTTTGAAATCAAGGTCCCAGAGTCTGGAGGAAGAGAGGAGAGGCACAGAATCCACGTTGCTTAAAGGTCTAGTGTAAAGTTTCCACAGTCAGTGATGGTTTGGGGTGCCATGTCATCTGCTGGTGTTGGTCCACTGTGTTTTCTGAGGTCCAAGGTCAACGCAGCCATCCACCAGGAAGTTTTAGAGCACTTCATGCTTCCTGCTGCTGACGAACTTTATGGAGATGCACCTGCACAAAGTGCCAAAACTACCAGTACCTGGTTTAAGGACCATGGTATCCCTGTTCTTGATTGGCCAGCAAACTCGCCTGACCTTAACCCCATAGAAAATCTATGGGGTATTGTGAAGAGGAAGATGCAATACGCCAGACCCAACAATTCAGAAGAGCTGAAGGCCACTATCAGAGCAACATGGGCTCTCATAACACCTGAGCAGTGCCACAGACTGATCGACTCCATGCCACGCCGCATTGCTGCAGTAATCCAGGCCAAAGGAGCCCCAACTAAATATTGAGTGCTGTACATGCTCATACTTTTCATGTTCATACCTTTCAGTTGGCCAACATTTCTAAAAATCTTTTTTTTACATTGGTCTTAATTGATATTTTAATTTTACGAGATATTGAATTTGGGACTTTCATTAGTTGTCAGTTATTATCATCAAAATTAAAAGAAATAAACATTTGAAATACATCAGTCTGTGTGTAATGAATGAATCTAATGTACAAGTTTCACTTTTTGAATGGAATTAGTGAAATAAATCAACTTTGTCATGCTATTCTAATTTTATGACCGGCACCTGTATATAATCCACCAAGACACCCGACCACGGAAGTAGCGCAAATTGCTGTATGTAGCGTGTAAAACAGTTTGCTATGGTGCACGCCGTTGTGCGTCATAACCGAAAACTCGGTTTATAAAGACTTCTTACTTCATTGTGTTTTAACCTCAGTTCTAAAGGATTGTTTTAAGGATCCCATGGGATACCCCTCGCAAACCGTTTTACACGCTGAATATGGCGATTCAACTCCGCGAGAAACATGCCTCTATGAACAGTCAACGTCGCTCGGAGGTGCATGTGGTCTCTACGACAGACGAATATAAATGACGCCGTTTTTTCTGTGTCGTCACGTCAGAGTTGGTGGACGTGGCTCTGCGAGTTGTCGTCGTATCCAATGGTCTTGGAGTTGGTGGGCTTGGCTCCTTCCTGCGTGCGCCATAGGTGGCTTACTTGTCGGCGGCTTAGTGAATCCACGCCCCTTCCGGCGTGCTTTCCATGGGTGTCTTGCCTTAGTGAATTATATACAGTAATCCCTCCTCGATCGCGGGGATTGCATTCCAGACCCCCCCGCGATAGGTGAAAATCCGCGAAGTAGAAACCATATGTTTGTATGGTTATTTTTATTTATTTTAAGCCATTATAAACTCTCCCACACTGTTAACATTATTAGAGCCCTCTAGACATGAAATAACACCCTTTAGTCAAAAGTTTAAACTGTGCTCCATGACAAGACTGAGATGGCAGTTCTTTCTCACAATTAAAAGAATGCAAACATATCTTCTCTTCAAAGGAGCGCCGTCAGGAGCAGAGAATGTCAGAGAGAGCGCTCGCTAAGAAAAGCAAACAATCAAAAAATCAATACGTGCTTTTAAGTATGCAGAAGCACCGCGATAAGGCGGCATTTTGTAGAGGAGCGTCCGTATCCTCTAGGCAAACAGCCACTGTGCAAACAGCCCCTCTGCTCACGCCCCCTCCATCAGGCGCAGAGAGAGTGAGAGAGATAGAGAGAAGCAAACAATCAAGCACCGCGCGGGAAGCATATCATATCTTTGAGGAGTTTTAGTTAATATGTAATACATGCTCTGATTGGGTGGCTTCTAAGCCATCCACCAATAGCGTCCCTTGTATGAAATCAACTGGGCAAACAAACTGAGGAAGCATGTACCATAAATTAAAAGACCCATTGTCCGCAGAAAGCCGTGAACCAGCGAAAAATCCGTGATATATATTTAGATGTGCTTACATTTAAAATCCGCGATAGAGTGAAGTCGCGAAAGTCGAAGCGCGATATAGAGAGGGATTACTGTATATAGATGTTTGATAACCAAAACCCTTACCATGTAACCAACAGTATACATAATTACCACAATTCAAATACTGTGGATGCTTCATTCTATGGATTGGAAATTAGTTAAACCATTATTTTACCAACTCATTTTGTGATGTGGCAAAACAAGTATATGGGTGTGTGAGGAGAAGATCAAATTCTACACAAAGCAACCCTTTAAGGGATTGGTTCCCGCTTTGTATCCAATGTTGCCATGATTGTCTTTGTTTCCCCCTGTCCTGAACTGAAGAAGAAAATTAGGAATTGGATGAATGGGTGGAGGGATGAGCAGTATTCAGTAGAATAAAGGCATTTTTAAAATATTGTTTACAGTTTTTTCTTTTTCTTTTTTTTTTATTTATTTCAGTGTTTAAAATGAATGTTCATCAGAGTTCTCCTAGCTGATAACTTGCCTTGGAGAATTTAAATATTGGATGGAGCATCACTTTTTAAAATTAAACTGCAACAAAACAGAACTTTTTTTAATTGAGATTAAAACTGTATAAAATAACTAATACTGTTACACAATTAATTAGTATTATATTATTATTCTGTGTTCTGGTTTGATTGTAAACTTTAATGTTTTAGCTAAGTTTTACCATCACACATACATTGAAATGACATCTTGACCAGTGATAGACAATGGAGTTTTGGCCTCTGCATTCCAAAAATACTTAATTTATCATTTTTATAGTCTCTGTTAGGCTTGGATTTGATTAAGTGAAGTCCTGTTTTACCACACCACATTACATTTACAAAAATACATAAATGTCAGATCTAAACATATTGCTTGTGTTAGACAAAATGGTAACAAAACAAAATGGTAGAACTGAATCGCTTCTGTAAACTGATTAGTAGTGCAGGTGTTTTCATAACAGATTATTGGTCCTAAACTATTTTATAGACTGGAGAGTCTGAATGCTTGCTGAATAATGGGAGGATAAAGAGTTTGGGATGTGCAGGGTTTGTAACAACAGAGTGAAATAAGAACATTTTTTTTTTTTTTTTATAGAAACGTTAGGATTATCTTTCCTAATAGCTTCTCTTGATGAAAATGGGGTCTTAAATCTCTGGGTAAGTTTTTGTAATTTTTGAATTCCTTTTCTTCTTTGGGGTTATTGTTCATTATAACAAAGAATATACTGAAGTCAAGTAAGTATCTTGCTTCCAGCTGTTGCTCAAGTACTTTCATAAAGGCAGGTGCCTTTTCTAGTAAAAGTGAAGACTGTTGACCTGCAGCGAAACAGACACTTCATTACATCCTCACTAAAGATGTTGAGAATCTGCTTTTCAAAGCACAAGCTCTAGTAAACTTTTTTTTATCATTCTTAATGTGCTTAGTGTTTAATCACTCTTTGTGTGTATGTGTGTAAAGGCCATTTTTTTACTGATCCTTATTTTAAACAATTTATTCTTATAAAAATAAAAACTCTCAGCTGGTATAATCCTTTATTTTTCATACTTTTCATTACTGACTGTTATGTGAAGACTGTATTACTGGCATCTTTTATCAAAGTGAGTGGTTTCATTTTGGGCTGCCTTCTAATTTTTATGATTTTGTACTCCAAGTTGCCCCACAAACTTTATGAAAGTAGTGCCTTTGCTGCCTTTGTTGTTTTGCTAACTACTCATTTTATGTTTAATTTTGTGCTACAGTGTGCAAGATATCTGTTGATGCATTTGGATAATGAGTATATGTCAGTAACTGCACTAGGAGCTAGAGTTTTGATCAATATTATATACAAATACCACGACTCTAATTTTTAAGCCCCGGTAATTAAGATGGGAAGCATGCACTTTTTAGCGTTATATAAAGAGTTAAGAGTTTCACCAAGAATCAAGTGAATAATCATGTTCTATAATAATAATATATAATATAATATCTATAATAATCTATAATATAATATTGTGGTTAGTAGAGTACAACAGTTTATCCCAAGCGCCATATTAAAGACCTGCTGAGCTATTGAACAGCAATTAAAGTTTTTTCATTTGAAGTCGCAATACTACCTCTTGGGTATCAGCATAGTTTATGACAGAAAGATATGAAGGAGCGAGGGTTTTATACACATTGTATATATGATAGTTATTGTATGATTTGAGTAATCCATTTTTTGTGTGTCTTTTGTTTTATTATCCACATTAATAAAAGGAAAAGTATGACTGTGTATCTGTGTGTCCATCCAATTGCAATGTCTATGTCATACCAACAGACAGCACATCACCAACATTTGTAGAAATATAATACAATACAGTTTATTTTTGTATAGCCCAAAATCACACAAGATGTTGCAATGGGCTTTAACAGGCTCTGCCTTTTGACAGCCCCCTGCCTTGACTTTCTAAGAAGACAAGGAAAAACTCCCCAAAAAAACCTTGTAGGGGAAAAAATAATGGAAGAAACCTTGGGAAAGGCAGTTCAAAGAGAGACCCCTTTCCAGGTAGGTTGGGTGTGCAGTAGTTCGCAAAAAAAGGGGGTAAATACAACACAATACACAGAACAGAACACAAGTTCTGTACAATATAATAGTGTAATAGAAATATTAGAAGTACAGAGCAGAATTCAGCAGTAGATGATATTATATAATACGATTTGGATTTATTCAGAGTCCTGGGGCCTCATGCATAATGCCGTGCATAGAATTCACACTAAAATATGGCGTAAGCTCAAAAGCGGAAATGTGCGTACACACAAAAAAATCCAGATGCATAAATCTGTGCGTTCACCAACTTCCACATTCTTCCGCTCCATAAATCTTGATCAGCGTGAAAAGTAACGCACGTGCACGCACCTGCTGCCCCATCCAAACTCCTCCCAGAATTAAGTCTCTTTGAATATGCAAATCAATATATATAGCCCTTAAGCTCAGCGTTCTGTGAAAAGGCAATGGCAAACGCACAGAGGAAAATAGAAGAATCTCAGCGAATACCAAGTGGAGGCAAGGAAAAACGTACTATTTTTTGGTTTAAACAGTGGTATAAACAACAAAAGGAAGCTGATCAAGTGACATAGAGTGTCGGAGAAACTTGAAAGCTGAAGTTCACAAAGTCGCACTTTGCCCGAAATAAAAAAGAAGTTGTCAGATATCAAAGTCGCCATGAAAAGGCAAGTCGTAGCCCACCATCTGAGTGTCATATGAAAGCTTATTAGGGTACAGAGAAAAGAAAAAAAAAAATAGGGACTCGGTTAGAAAAAGCTTGAAATTTCAACTTTAATCTCTAAATTTCCACTTTAATCACGTAGTTTATTTTGTCATTAAAGTAGAACATCATAAACTTCATTTTTAAATTGTTTAATTTACTAGTTTCTTAAATCCCATCGTAACTAAAGTAGTACGTTAGATGCTTTGTTTTGTATATGTTCTTCAATGTGCTCTATGTGTGTCAATCACTACGTGCTTCCGGGCTTTCTCTTCCTCCGACTGGACGCAGAATCAATTACATTTGTGATATTACAGCTCTCTGAATGATTAAAATACTGAGATGTATACTTGATATCATTTTCATGATGATAGGAGTTAAAGCATGTTATTAAACATGGGAACCCAGTGGCGCAGTGATAGTGACGAGCTGGCGCCTCGTCCAGAGATAGTTCCTGGCCCCTGCAAGATGCTTGATGTGCCGTGCACGACCTTCGATTAAATACTTTATTGCAGCAGTACTGTCTCTTTCAAATGTACTAGCCTCCAATTCCTGTCCTTCCTTTTCTTTCTCCAGGTAACCAATCGCCACACAATCAGCTCTGTAATAGATGTTAAGCCATCTGTAAGCTTAGAACACCGATTCTTCAAAACTTTTAAGGAACATTGAAATATCTTCATAGTACATGTTTAATTATTCCATCCATCTGTCCTTCCAGTGTCGCGCCAACCAGCAAGAATACAGGGCGAGGCAGGAACAATCCGTGAACAGGGCACCAGATCGTTGCTAGCGCTACAACACTGCGTCCTCACATGTTTAAATATTAACAATATAGATTATTTAAATGGTGTAAACATTTTATCTGTATAAAGTAATAAACATATTTTGCAGCATTTCATCTTAAAAATGATGTCATCATTTGTAAATATGCACTTTATATAGTGTCGCAGGTTGTGCAATATTATTACTGTATCGCACGTTTACAGTGAGGCAATTGTACTAATAAGTACAATCAGTTCTACAAGGAGCACTTCATGGACTGATTGAGTGCATTTATAGTTCTTGGAATGAAACTGTTTCTGAACCGCGATGTCCCTACAGGAAAGGCTCTGAAGTGCTTGCCGTATGAGAGCAGTTCAATAAACAACATGGCTGAGGCAGCGTGTGCTTGATGCTGTATACCGATAATTCATTTTCCAATCAAATGCTATACAGCTGTGATTCCCCACTCAGATACAGTAATATAAATACTCAGAGTGGTGCAGTGAGAATAATATGGATAAAGATGATCCGCTGTGGTAACCCCTAACGGGAGCAGCTGAAAGAAGAAGAAGGTGCAGTGAGAGGAACAACGCTGAAGCAGCTATGGTATTTGGAATAGTTTGGCCATTCCTTGGACCATTATATTGTTACAGGTTAATTACAATCAGATGTCTTAAACTAATAAACAATATGTGGTTAATTTCAGTGTATTTATAAAGCCGCATCAGGGATGTGAATCTAAAAAAGAAAAGGAAACACTGGGGACACTGGACAGTTTGCAAAACCGAGCGGAGAACTTGCGTACACCAGGGTTTGAGCTACCGTGAAAATGTGCGTGGCTTTACACCAACTTTAGGTTTTATGCATTGCAATTTGAATGTGAAAATGGGCTTACGCAACATTTTTGTGCGTATGCACCGTTTATACATAAGGCCCCAGCAGACTTCGGCTATCGAGCTTCCTCCCCCTATTGGCCATTCCACAGCTGAGTCAGTGCTGGGCCAGCCAATCTGATGAAAGGACCCCTCCACCCGACGATTCCTGTGATCCTCCATCAGAGATGACTCTAGCTTAGGCAGGCAAAACAACAAACTTGAAATGTTTTTTTTTTTTATATTACAAATGTTTGTGATGTGCCATCTGTTGGAATGACAAAGATTATGAAAAAAACATTAACTGATTACTTGATCTCTTGATTTTATTATACAAACTAATGTCATAATGAAGACCATTTGTATATTAGTTTAGCTGTACTTTCATAACCTCAACTTTTAAAATCAACTGGAAGATTTATATGTATATTATCTCTATCTATGATTTTTAGCTTTTTTTCCCAAAATGTAATATTTCATGTATACATAAAGTACTAATGTAATCTAATACTGTCTTTATATATAACTGTTTTAGCATTCATTTAATTTATACCAGCCAATGTGCTGTCCTACTGTAATCTATATGAATTATTTGAAAAATGAAGCAACATGGACTAAAGTTTATTAGTAGAATTGCAGTTCATATTTTCTTTCACATTTGCATTCTGATCATTTTATCAGTCACCACACATCTCAAAAATTAATGAAGATGGAAAATGTCAATGGTTTCAAAAGTAACTGAACAAAACAAGTATAGACATCTAGAGAACAGCTGAAATTTAGGCTACCAGTTTTCAAAATTATACAATACATCTTCAAAGTGTATAGAAAATGTTGCTATGAACTTAAAGGTGGACTATGCAAGGGTTTGAAAGAGGGTACTTGCCTTTGCTAAAGCTGCAAAATGGGTTTGCCTAGAACATTTCTCAGTTTCTGAAATATATAGTGTGGTGGTTTGGTTCTCTTTCAAGAAGTTTGTGACCCATTGTATTCTGTGCATAACAGAATCCTATTGCACAGAGGCACCCTATTCATATAGATATCGTCACACCCCATGAAATAATTTAGTATGCTGTGTAATCGATGTGCAAGCTAGCAAATTTACTCACAAGCGTGTTTCTTTCTGAATGAGTGAAATTTTCCAAAACAGTCATCCTTCCATCCACTACTCTTGTTTACATTTATTTTCCAGAACAGGTAATCACAGATTACATACACTAAAATACCAGATGACTAGACCATGGGATGAGCATATAGAACCATATCACAAATAAAAAGTTTATAAACAAATGCTCATATTGTATATCTAATACTGTACAAACTACTGTTACTTCATTTGTTCTTTTAGTGAAATTAAAATTCTACTTTGTTCCTCTATTGCAGTTTTCTATGGTTTACTGTCTGTATTTCTGTTCTGTTTTAATCTTTTGGAATGTAAAATATGTACAATATTTTACAGAATGTGCCCTTTCAGAGCTTGTCCTTTTGCCATTGTTTATGTACAGTATATATCTTTTAACATGACTTTCATTTTTCTTGCTAATGAACATATCAAAAAATAATAAAACAATTCAAATATAACATCAACAATATGTTAGCATTATATTAAATGGAAAATCATTTTTCTGTAGTTTGCTTAAGCAGAGCATGCAAATTTTAGAAAAGAAGAATTGTGCATTACAAGTATTACCGAGCCTGTTTATCTGATTGTCCCAGTACAATTCAAATATAAAAATTTAAAATGGTGCAGATTGGTAGTAGAGGAGGGAGAGAGATGCTGAGGAAGTAACAGAGGATATGCTTAATTTACAGGAGTCCCATTTCTTGAATTTTAATATAACTGAATTTGAAAAGCATACTTTTCCCAGATTAAACATTGCTACTGGTGTGGGAGGTCCAAAAACAATTAAGAAGTGTTAACCCCACTGTTAAAGTGTTTTGTACATTTTGAAGAAAATTCATTTTCCTCTTCCTATTACAATTTCCATGTCCTTGTTTTCATTTTTAACATAGTAAAATTATAAAAAGTAAAATTATATTGGTAAAGGCATCAGCTGTAGTGTTAATGACAAGTGAAATTCCATCGCAGATTGATTGTACACAGTTAGTTCATGGCTTATTTATTTATTTATTTTATTTTATCTTTTAAGAATACTTTTTTTTATATTTTTTTTAAATTGAAAATATACAGTGTTAACTGTGAACTTTGTTTAATGGGGTATATTTGTATGAGTGTCTGTTTCATACAATGCACATATATTTAAAAGCACTAAATACTAATTTAGATAAAATGTGAATTTGGAAGAGTTTTTTTCTTCTTGGTCATTGAATTCACTAGCAGTTCGAAACTCACATTGCTGTTTTGTTTTTTATTGTTTTATCTTGCATCTTATGTTTTATGCTTAAAGCCTATAGAAATTTAGATTTGTTTCTTTGCAAATTTTAATCCCTTGCTACATTTAAGCTACAAACTTTCACTCATGAATGTCCAGCTTTTGGATGCTTCTTGTCTGCCATATTTTTCATCCATACACTTCACTCATTTGCTGGAATACCTATCAGTTGTGTTCCATTTTTATTTGCTGCCAAAATACACGTTTACCAATCATGTAGAGGATTATTGCTTCTTTTCAGTTTATTTTAGGTGATTTTCATTTGTATATGAAATCATACAGTGTTGTGCATATTATCTCATTACTTAATTATTAGTTCTGTTTTCACATGCTGTGCTTTGTTTTACCATTTTTGCTGTTGTATTTTGCAAAAAACTACATGGATTATGCATTTAGATTTTCTTTTTGTGTGCCTTCTTAAACAGGTTGTGGTGGAGTTGCCCAAAGCTGATCAGGCTGGTTCACTGACAGATTTAGGTAAAAAAAATAAAAATGGATTTTCTTTATTGATTCATGTTTAAACTACATGTAAGCTACAGTGACAGTGTAACACAAAAAATGATTAATAGCATTTTTTAAAATATTTTTGAAAGTGTTTTAAAGTTAATAGATATTTATACTGTGTATATATTTGTCAAGCGAGCAGTAATGGTTTTAGTTCAGACTGTGGGGCATTTGTATGATACTAGTTATAGTGATCTGAATATAGAGAAAGTGGATTTGGGGGTTTTTCTGAACAAATCATTTGCATTTTCTTAAATATTAATCAGAGGGACAACTGCTAAAGGAGCATATGCTTATGTGACACAGATTGTCACAGGATCAGGATGGTTTTATCCTACTTTACGTATGTGTGTGCAGAAAAATATTCAGTATGTTGAATTTCCATACATAACTTATCAGGGATACTTGAAGCTTCTTATTGTAAATGTATTTTATATTGATCATTTAATAAATATTTGTGTGGCTGCTTGTTAATTGTAAAAACCTGGTGGACAGAAATCCCTTGAAACTGTCCAAGCAGCAGCTCTAACCATTGCACTACTAAGTCAACATTTTGATACTAATATGCTTTTGTTAAATGTAATGATTCATTAAAAATGATTGAGGATGGGGCTGGGATGAGGTTAAATGGTTTGTGTTCCTTTGTTTGAAGAATGTAGTGCATCCTGAGTACAACGTATGTGCTGTATGTACAGTATTGTACTATTTGTGTCTTATGTTCTTATGTAATTTTAAATCAAGCTCTGCATAGGAATATCTTTTTTTTCTGTGTGGGGAAAGTTTTTGGACTTTGTTCACATCTCTAAATATTTATGTTGCTAATCCGCGAAATAGAAACCATATGTTTGTATGGTTATTTTTATTTATTTTAAGCCCTTATAAACTCTCCCACACTGTTAACATTATTAGAGCCCTCTAGACATGAAATAATACCCTTTAGTCAAAAGTTTAAACTGTGCTCCATGACAAGACTGAGAT
>JANRMT010062817.1:42504171-42554898 GCA_026402145.1 Polypterus bichir lapradei
TACTTTTTTGTTTGCTTGCGAGTTGGTTTTTGCACGCGCTTCGGATTTGTTGTTCGTTTTTTTTCTGCTGTGCTTAAAGATCCTTTTACAAACATTGTTTACAGCGATCAGGCTTTAGGTTTAATAGCGTGATCTCCTGCAATGTTACTTTTCTGTTTGCTTGCGAGCTGGTTTTTGCATGCGCTTCGGATTTGTTCCAATGTATCTTTTTTCCGCTGTGCTTAAAACTCCTCTTTTAAAAAAAATGCTGCGCGAGCATGTGCTACAGAGAGATTAGACAGCGTGAGAGAGAGAGCGGGCGTGGGCCGCTGACAGGGAAGGGAAGGGAGGGGGGAGGGGGGGTGGGGGGATAGGGGGTGTGTGTGTGTGCGTGCTCGTGCTACACAGAGAGAGAGAGCGTGAGCCAGCCTGCTCCTGTAGCTGAGGGAGGGAGGGGCTTTGGTGGTGTGTGTGCTACAGAGAGAGAGAGAGCGCGAGCGAGCCAGCTCGTGTAGCTGATCAGGGAGCCTGGGTGTTTTGTGTTATTCAATGTTTTTACATTAGTTTACTATTACACTGTGCATTCTATGGTGTAATTAACTATATTTGCGCTTAATCTTTACATATTTTTACATATTTACATACAGTTTGTATGGTCTGGAACGGATTAATTTTATTTACATACAATCCTATGGGGGAAACTGCTTCGGTTCACGACCAACTCGGTTTACGACCAAAGTTCTGGAACGAATTATGGTCGTGAACCGAGGTTCCACTGTACTTGCTTTATTGAACAGAATAACAGGTGTTAACTGTGCTAACACAATTACAAAGGTTTCTCTAGCAACCAATTATCATTTAAACATGTTTGGTTAAGGATGAGCTACGAAGGTTTACCATTATTACATTGGAATAATGGCTGCTGAAAATGGGGCTTTCCCATCATACACAAATAAAAAATAGAGTTTTTCAAGCAGTAAGCCACATCTACAATATTAATAATGTGTTGGCTGTATTTTGAAATCAATTCAATTGTACCTAGACACAAAAAAGAAAGAATTTCCATTAAATCGTATTGTATGTAGGTATATATGCCTTTTTGTTGTATTTGTAGCAAAGTTAAAGTATATAATTTAGTTATTGTGCATAAGATTAACCATGTACTGTCACTTCAAAACATGTCGTGCTCTGGTTATATCTAGCTAATAGAGCTTAGTGCAGTCTTTTAAGAAAGCACTTGTTAGTGTTATTTTTGTTAACATCAGCCTTATAACAGTGAACCTATCTTTTCATGAAATTCTTTCTTATCAGGTAAAAAGTAGCTCATTGTAACTCTACCATTCTTTACTTTTAAATTAACCAGCTCTCTCCAGAGAAAATCACTGCAGCTCTCCCAGGCAGTTACTCTTAAATTTCTACCTTCTGATAATAATCAATTTCTTATCGGAACTGAGATGGTAAGTAAAGCATAAATCAGTTATGCTTACGTTATATACTGTATGTTTTGTAATGGTGTTATTTTAAGGGGTTAATCAATACTACTCATGATATCTGCTATTTCCTTAGCCTTTAAAATGTGTACTCTTTTCTGCATGAAGGAAATGTAGTATGGAGTTTTAGAACTGCATGAAAATGAATGTTAATTTTAAAATTTTAGAATGAGGAAATCACAGCCTCCATTACATGTAAATATTTATGAAAACTGCAAATGTTCTTGTAAAGAGTAGCATAAATAATGACATATCCATTCAACCCATGATGATCAAATTAATCGTGCAATTCTGTTATGAATGTTAAAATTTTAACTACCAGACAAACTGCAAAGGGAAATACTCAAGACTGTTTTAGAACCACCAACCCTAGTGCATAATTTTGAACTTTTATGTTTTTATAGAAAATATGTTTTATGGCAGATACGTTGTACTATTTCCTACTGTCATGTTTTTTGTGTGATTTGTAAACATATCTAATTAGAATTTAATTACATCATATTAATAACTTGGGAGGCACAGTGTCCTAATGGTTAAAAAGCTGCGGCCACCAGTTCCAGGGACCTATTTTCAGTTGATAGTCTTATCACTGTCTGAAGTCATGCAGGTTTTTTCTGAGTACTTTTAGTTTATCTAGTGAATCCCAAATATATGTGTTGGAGTACGTTTTACAATGGATGGATATCCCATCCAGGATTAGTACCTGCCATACATCCTATTTTGCCTCCCTTCTACCCTATAATGTCAACCATGGTTAACAGTGGATGGAATCTGAGGACACTTGTAAATGAAAAGAAATTTATGTCAAGTCAGTATCTCACAGGAAGTGTATTTCATCAGATTTAAATGTAGCAGCTTCTAAAGTGGCCAAGGTAGAAATTGTAGAATCACTGTATGAGCTCCTTTGCCTGGTAGGCTTCTATGAAAAGGAATTATAAAATGATTAAGGGCTAACAGCTTAATAAAAACATTCCTTTAATTGTTTGTTGTTCCAACAATTGATCTGTCTACTTTATAGCTCTAAAGACTTTGATTACATTTTTGTAAATGTCATTATAGGGATATCATTCACACAAGGTTTCTTGTTACCAAAGTATCAAGTGTGTTATAATTGTTTAACTAAAAACTTAATTATGTATTTTACCGCCTTCAATCTTTGTTATTACTCAAGAAATATGTGGTAGTGTACCACCATTTAATCAACATCAAACGATATTTAAATGTATTTATGTTACACATTTGACCTTTGACTATTCATCAAGAAAATGTTTAACTTTATGTTTTTAAATTAATCTAATTTTTGTTCTGACTTGATACCTGGATCCATACATCCACAAGTCAAGTTAAGTAAAATGGCAGCTTCCCTGTGGTTGTTGGTAGCCAGTTTCAGATTGGACCCATGTTGGCCTAAGCTGTATTGCATTTACTGGGAAAAATGTACCTCACCATAAACATTTTTAAGAATAAGAATTTGATAACAAGAATGAATTTTGATGTTGCTTGTATTGCCTTTGATTATTTGTTGTCTGTGGAGGTTTATGATTTGTTAACTCTGGAATTAATTAATTTTATCTATCTTTTTATTTGAAGTGCACTTAGTTCAGCTTAGGGTTCCCAGGGAAGTTGAAGTCTCTTCAGGGAAGGTTCTGGCACAAGGCAGGAACCAAACCTGGACAAAACTGCAGGCCATCACAGGCCACACTAAGTTGCTCTAACCAGGCAAATTTAAATTCACTGATGAACGTAACATGTCATTGAAATGTAATAATGACCAATAACAAGAGATTTGAACTCAATTCTTGAACTACAATGCTGACTACTACACAGTAATGTCATCCAATTTCATAGTTTCTTTGAAAATAATTAAAATTATTATTTGTTTGCAGAGTTTAGTAAATCATGGTACAAGGCATGGATTACATGTACCTCAGAGGTTTTACAAGTCTCAGTCTGGAGCGAAGCCAGCCTCTGTTACTTCACTTGAATTCTCTTCTTTTGAAGAAACCATATTTTTGGTAAGTTAAAATATTCTGTATTGATACTTGTATAATACCTATTTGCATTTGTTATGATCAATGTTATATCTTCCAAGGTTTTAATTATCAAGAAAATAAGTGACACTGAATAATACAGGCAAGGAACTCTTTGTTATTGAGGAAATGCTTTCAGTATTGGTAAAAGTTTGGTGGGGAAATAGGGGACAGAAGAAGCCTCTGTTTTCATCATTCTTGATTACATAATTCATCAAGTAGTCAGTCTGTAAAACATATTAAACATTGTATATATTTAGACTGAACATCAGATTAAGATTATCATTAGTGGTTTTGGCCAAGTTTGAATGTTTTCAATGTGCAATGTTCAGCTTCTAGTTAAAGATAGGCGTGTTAGTTAGGTGGAACAGCCTTCCTTGGCACTCTGTCTTGAATGTACATGACATGAAACTAGCATCATTTAACAAAGTCAACATTAAGTGTTTTTGTAAATCATACCCACATATTTAGATCTTACAATGATACTGTTTGAAGTTTTAGAAAACCTAGGAAGTATTAATCATTTTGAATGCCATGGATATACAATATTTCATAAAATACAGTCTGTGATTTTACTAAATGTATAATTTAACACTGCATGTTGAGAAATGGCCTGCAGAAGGTGTGATAGTTGCCCCTTTGGGATGGGATCCTAATTCAGGTACAAACGGAGTAATTAATAACAAACATAAGCTGAAGCCTGGCCATTGAGAGTTGCAGTGACTAGCCTGAGCAGCAGAGTCCTGGAAGCACAGTCTGTACTGACATTCCTCCAGCACAGGAAAGCAGATGGCCGTAAAATGTCTTAATGGGTCTATTACTGGTGGCAATGATCCTTTACTTTATAATAAATACCCTATAGCTTGGAACTTAGGTAGGTAATACACAGTGGAGAACATTTAGAGAACATTTAGCACATTTAGAAGCTCCATGGAAGCCAAACTAATTTCACAAGCTATATTCCCAAACCCAATTGTCTACACATTTAGTGGGATCCCAGGGCTAAGAGATAGAGACCACCACAAGGTCCTATGACCTTGTAGCTTCATGGGTTTGGAGTTCATAACCAAAACAATTTTTCGGATATTCATTTGTTATTTTGTATGTGTTATACTTTTGCATGCACCCCATGTGTCCCTTTTCCGTTGCAGTTTATACACAGAAAATGGTTTTCCTTATTTTTACTTCTCTCTGGTTCATGTTAAAGTTTAAAGAGGCTATACCCCAGAAAATCACTTTCTTTATGCTTTCATAGTTAGTTTCTTTTTTCCCAAATGAAAAGCTGAGGCACTTAAAACAAGCTCATGATCCAGCAGCTTTTCTTGTCATTTGTTTAACTGCACTGAACGACTTCTCCGATTCTTTTTTTTTTTTTTTCCCCCTATGTTTATTACTCCACTTTCTTTAATGTAAAGGCTAATATTCCAGTCATCTCTTGGTCTTTTGTGAAACAAGCTTTTACTTGCTTTGTTTACACCACAGGAAATTCGCAGCAAAAAAAAAAACCTGTGCTGGCTCAATTACTGTATTACCTCGAATAAAGAAACATGGCAACTAAATTACCATAAAACCTAGAAAAGCAGCAGCTGAAAAGATTGTTTTTTAGTGATCAGACAATTTACCGATCAACTCTTTTGTTTTGTTCAAAACTATTATTTCTATAAGCAAATAATAATTTATCACTTTACAAACCTCATGTTGATGTTGAAATTGATGCACATAACTGTTAAATGTGACATTTACATGATTTTCATGGTTTTGCTGAGTGCAGCTATTTAATATAAAATATGGTGACATGGTTTTCTTTTTCTCTTTTAAGGTAGGATGCTCAGATGGCAGTATAAGACTGCATTCAGTGATGACTGAGATGCCCATCATGGAATGGAACTACAGTACAAATGGGAAATCAGTAGTTTGTATTCAATGGGCACCCACAAGACCAGCAGTGTTCTTTGTTCTGGATTCTGCTTCATATATCTATATATGGGATTTGCTAGTCAAGGATTATGAGCCAATAGTTAGGGAAAAAAATCACTCTGACAAGTAGGTATCGACAGTGATATCAGGATACATTGGTGAAAATAAGGTTTCTGTTGCATGAACAGTTAACATTCTGAGCTGTCTTTGCAACTGTGGCAACTTAACCTATTGCATAACAATCAGTCATAATGTATTGTGAGGAATGGTTTTCTCTTTTTAGATATCCCTGTGCGTTTACACTGTGTTTTTGATTATATGGCCATATGTTCATGTAAATCAATGCAAAAGTAAATAGTTGTTCATTAGTTTGATGATTATTAGCTTGTACATCAACATTAAAATAGCATTCGGCATGGCCGTTTCTGGTTGTGACATAATTATTGCATCAAGCACATGGAGTAACAGATTGAGTATTTAGATAAACTGATGAACTGAAATTATTTTCATGGAGCACTGCTGGAATATACACTCACCTAAAGGATTATTAGGAACACCTGTTCAATTTCTCATTAATGCAATTATCTAATCAACCAATCACATGGCAGTTGCTTCAATGCGTTTAGGGGTGTGGTCCTGGTCAAGACAATCTCCTGAACTCCAAACTGAATGTCAGAATGGGAAAGAAAGGTGATTTAAGCAATTTGGAGCGTGGCATGGTTGTTGGTGCCAGACGGGCCGGTCTGAGTATTTCACAATCTGCTCAGTTACTGGGATTTTCACGCACAACCATTTCTAGGGTTTACAAAGAATGGTGTGAAAAAGGAAAAACATCCAGTATGCGGCAGTCCTGTGGGCGAAAATGCCTTGTTGATGCTAGAGGTCAGAGGAAAATGGGATGACTGATTCAAGCTGATAGAAGAGCAACTTTGACTGAAATAACCACTCGTTACAACCGAGGTATGCAGCAAAGCATTTGTGAAGCCACAACACGCACAACCTTGAGGCGGATGGGCTACAACAGCAGAAGACCCCACAGGGTACCACTCATCTCCACTACAAATAGGAAAAAGAGGCTACAATTTGCACGAGCTCACCAAAATTGGACAGTTGAAGACTGGAAAAATGTTGCCTGGTCTGATGAGTCTCGATTTCTGTTGAGACATTCAAATGGTAGAGTCAGAATTTGGTGTAAACAGAATGAGAACATGGATCCATCATGCCTTGTTACCACTGTGCAGGCTGGTGATGGTGGTGTAATGGTGTGGGGGATGTTTTCTTGGCACACTTTAGGCCCCTTAGTGCCAATTGGGCATCGTTTAAATGCCACGGGCTACCTGAGCATTGTTTCTGACTATGTCCATCCCTTCTTGACCACCATGTACCCATCCTCTGATGGCTACTTCCAGCAGGATAATGCACCATGTCACAAAGCTTGAATCATTTCAAATTGGTTTCTTGAACATGACAATGAGTTCACTGTACTAAAATGGCCCCCACAGTCACCAGATCTCAACCCAATAGATCATCTTTGGGATGTGGTGGAACGGGAGCTTCGTGCCCTGGATGTGCATCCCACAAATGTCCATCAACTGCAAGATGCTATCCTATCAATATGGGCCAACATTTCTAAAAAATGCTTTCAGCACCTTGTTGAATCAATGCCACGTAGAATTAAGGCAGTTCTGAAGGCGAAAGGGGGTCAAACACCGTATTAGTATGGTGTTCCTAATAATCCTTTAGGTGAGTGTATTGTCATTTGTTTTGAAAAGGCAGCATGGTGACTCAGTGGTTAGTGCATTTTGCAAGACGCTTCAGAGAACATGACTTGATGCTTGGCCTATTCGTATTTTTGTTTCTCCAGTTGTTTACTTTCTATAATGAAGGGTACAATGTGTGATGACTAGACAGATATTTCTAGACCGATTAAAAAAGCAATAGATGAAAAGTACAGATGACATTTTTGATACGTGCTTTCTAAAGTTATCTGTGCCATTTTCATGAGACAAATTAAAACAAGTGTCCTGCCAGACTAGAGAATTCACTATAACTGGTAGTGCTTCATTATGTAATATCAGGTATCAGATAATGAGTGCATTGATGTCAAGGTAAATTTTTTGCTTTGCTTGATGTCCTGTCACTGCCTTTTTATTTGTGTGTATGCAGAAAAACAGTAATATAGACCTGAACTTAAGTGAAAATAAATACTTCTGTAAAATTCATAATTTGGTAAAATCAGTGATTACCTGACCTTTTGAATTGCTCTCTTCTATCAAATCAAAACAGTATATATACATTTACCATTTTAATAAGTCATTTTAGTTGTAACCTAACCAAAAAATGCTGTGTTATCAATGAACCAATGAGTGACAGTCCTTCTGTACAGAATGTGTATGAAGTTCATGTGTATGGCTTTAAACATAATTTTTTATTGTGATCTTATTAATTAGTTTCAACTGTTGGTAAATAATCTCAATATAAATGTGTGATGGTTTTCCTTCTGACATGTAAATGTACGCCCATCAGATAAAACTATTTGTCCATTTAAAAAAAAAAGCTACAAAAGGTAACTGATCAAAAATCTCTATGAAAAACTGCACTGTCATTGATATCTTCTCAAACCACAAATTAAATGACAGCCTTCCACTTTCCTCATGGCTTTTCAATGATAAATTACTTAAAGGTTTAGATGAGGAATGACCAAAAGCATTTCTGTCAGTGAATTGAGAAGTACTGTATTGCTAGCACATGTAAAAATATTTAAATTGACTATTGAGTTCACCAGTTATTTTAAAGGTGGTTGATAGACAATAACAACAAAAAAACTATGCATCCAAACAACATTATCACTTCCATATTTAAAATTGGCAAACCAAGAATCAGCATATCATAACAGTAAGATGTTGCTTATTATAAAAATGTCTGGAAATAACCATAGGCATGCACTGACAAACAGTGGAAATGCAAACTGCTTAGTGAAGAATTATATGGCCACTGGGAGAAAACAAATACAATCAACAACCAGTCAGATGTTTTATTGTAGTGCCAGATTTCAGTTTAAAATGTAAATATAGTAGAAAAATAAAAAATAAACAAATAAGTAGGTGTAATTAATACTTTATAAGGAAAACTGACCTGCACCCTTGGTGCTTGGCTCTTAATAAGTAATGGGCTTTTTAAAGGGTACGCTCCTGCTGTCCTTTTGCTTTGAGTTATTCACAAGCCTGACCAGGATACTTGTGTTCAGTTGATGACAGTACATATTTGTAAACGGCTAGGTCATTTATTACATTATCACCCATGAATTTTAAGATTTGAAATGAAACTGTATTAGTCTCATAAGCTGCACACACCAGTTCAACATATACACTCAACAAAACTGAAACCAGCTTTTTTAAAAGAATAATATTATGTGTGACTGTTATGAGTATACACTATTATAACCCCTAATATTGTCAATACACATTTTTTTCTCTTAACTAAGCACATTGTCCATGTAGATGAACCGTTTTTGAACATAAGCTAACCTATTTTTCTTTGTATACATTAGTTTTATTTAAACAAAAGATTACATTTTTATATAAACCACTTCTTAAAAGAAAACTACCTTGGAGCAAATAAAAATTTCTTGGTAAAAATGTAGTGAACTGTGTGACCTATATATGGTATATGCTTTTCTTTTTTTTTTTTGAAGATTCAGTACATCACTTTGATTTTTGGTTATTCATCCAAAAATAGAAAGGACAATAACATTGTGATAATCCATTCCAAAAACTGCTTTACTAGGCATCATGTGTCGTGTTGCAGAATTCACCCAGGACACGAACCGCCCAACATCCAAGCTAGACAGATATGTTTAACAATATCTTACATTTCTTAGTGATATCTGCCATGAATAAAATAAAATGTTTAGATTAAATAACTAACTTTTGTCCTACATGTTGCACTTTGTTCAATACTGTTTTATGATAAAAAATTGAATAAGTTGCAGTGTGAATTACCCATTTAATTAAGTGAATGATTTAATTTATTGCAGTTAACTACTGTTTCACCAAATCAATCTTTCTAAAAATCTGTGTTTTTAATTTAAACTATTTGCCACTCAACAAAAATATCAAACAATTTTTCTTTCCATCATCATTTAATAAGTTTGTATTTTATCATATTAATTTCGTTTTATCTGTTTTTTTCTATTGCAGAATTACAGCTATGGCTGTATTTGGGGATCCAAATAAACAAAATGCACTATCTGGAATATCACTTGCCAAGGAGTCTGGAAAAATAGAAATTCAGTACCTAACCAAAGAATGGTCTGTGGCAGAACATCAGGAAGCAAAAAAGTTTCATGAAGCTTTAATTGAGGAATGCTGAGGAGTTCTGTAAATGGTTTTGATTTCTTGCACAGCTTTTTCTATTTTTATAGCTAGGTTTTTTTTATAAAAATAAATTTTCTTTTGTATACAATATCTTAATTTATAAATGGCATTCAGCTGTTCTTTGTTGATATTGTATAGCTCATTTAACTTTCCTGATTACTCCCAGTGCAGTATTAAAAATACTAAACAAAACATGATCAGCATTATTACTGACACAGTGTTTTTATTGTCAATTATATTGATGGCAAACCAAGTGGCAAATATCTCTGTTTTGTTCAGTCAACATACTAGTGGAAAACAAGTTTTATTTCTCCCAGAATAATCTCTATATTTGCAAAGTAAATCATAGTAATTATCACATTTGTATAATTCATTCCTAGGACTTCATTTATTTATAATTGTTTCAGATTTTACATCATTTATCACTACTGTGCATAATTGTCTTTATTTACTTGTCACTGTCGTCAGTTGTAATATTTCTTGTTTTAAAACAATTGTAATCATCACCTTTGATCGGCCAATACCATTAAATATGTGCATTATTTTTTTCTAAGTTTAATTTCTTTTTAACTTTAATAACTATCAATCAATCTTTATTTTAAAAAAGGCCATTCAAAGAGTCAGAAGGTGCCTTACACAGCAAACATGGATACATTTAAAAAATTAAAACTAGCCTTTTCCCAGAGACTTAAATCATGCTTCCACTAGTTTTTACAGAATGCTGTAAACTTTCTAAATATTTTATTTGGATTTTTTTTTTGTTCTTTATTTCGCCTTATACAATTTCTTGTATTAGGAATTTGTTAGTTTTCGCATACCCCTTGGAGTCAGAGCGCAGGGTTAGGCATTCTTCAGCGCCCACAGAAGCACAGAAATTACACGTCTTTCTAGTAAGATCTTTATCAGTCAGTCAGTCATCATCCAACCCGCTATATCCTAACACAGGGTCACAGGGGTCTGCTGGAGCCAATCCCAGTCAACACAGGGTACAAGCCAGGAACAAATCCCTGGGCAGAGCGACAGCCCACCGCAGGGCACACACACACACACCAAGGACAGTTTAGGATTGCCAATGCACCTAACCTGCATGTCTTTGGACTGTGGGAGGAAACTGGAGCACCCGGAGGACACCCATGCAGGCACAGGGAGAACATGCAAACTCCACGCAGGGAGGACCCAGGAAGCGAACCCATCATATTCCATCCATCATATAAATAAGCAGCTTTAGGGAGCCTAGAAAAATTACAAGCCTGCTAAAGTCTCAAATTAATTAAAACCAGTGTGGCAGCAAGCGGTCCTTCTAAGGATAGTGAGCTAATTAAAAGAGCAATTGTTCATTGACAAACAGTTCAGAAGAGCCCTGATATGGTGCTACAGCATTAATAATGGCAACAAATTACATCTTTAGGACTGATGACCACATGATTATCATAAGATCAAAATGTTCTTGAATTTGTAGTGTTTTAGTGTTCCTGTCCCGATTGTAACTATGCGATCAACAGGAATACTCGAGCTGTGTCACCTGATTTCTGTAGCCCACCAGATGTCACTATTTTTAAGCTTTGATGCTTCAGATCTTTTTACAGCACAATCAGGAAGAAGCTTCAAGGGGCTTTGTTCGCCTATCATTATGTGCACTGGTTTGTGCTACATTCACAGTTAATCACTTATATACACCAATCAGCCACAACAATAAAACAACCTGATTAATATTGTGTGGGGCCCTCTCAACCTGGCAAAACTGTTCTCATCCCTGAAAGGCATGGACTCCACAAGACCTTTGAAGGTGTCCTGTAGTATCAGATATCAAAATGTTAACAGCAGATCCTTTAAATCCTGTAAGTTCCATTAATTAGAATTTGGAGGCTAAGTTAACACCTTCAAAATCCTGAACATTTTTTTTCACTGTGGCAGGGTGAAAGAGGCCAGTGCCATCAGGGAATACCATTAACATGAAGGGGTGTATGTGGTCTGCAACAATCTGTATATAAAATGTCAAAATAACATTCTCCTGAATGCCAGGACTCATGGTTTCCCAGCAGAACACTACCCAAAGCATCATACTGCCTCCACTGGCTTGCCTTCTTTCCATAGTGCATCCAGCTGCCATATCTTCCCTAGGTAAACAATGCTTTCACACCCAACTATCCATATCCTCGGACCAGGCTACCTCCACTTCCATTGTTTCACAGTCTAGTTTTGACACTCACATGCCTATTGTAGGTGTTTTTGCCAGTGGAGAGCTGTCAACATACTGTCTCTGAAAGGTCTGCAGATACGTAGCCCATACATAGCAAACTATGGTTCACTGTGCTTCCTGCCACCTTTCTCTCATGGCCTCAAGTTTATCAGTAATTTCTGCTACAGTTGGTCTTCTGTGATATTGAAACAGATGGCCTAACCTTTGCTTGCCACAACTTGGGTGTGCCAAACCATGTCGCTGATTCATCAGTTGTCCTTCCTTGGACCACTTTTAGTAGGTACTTGAACATCCTACAAGATCTGCTGTTTTGGAGATGCTGTGACCCAGTCATCTAACCATCACAATTGGCCCTTGTTAGAGTTGCTCAGATCCTTATGCTTGCCCATTTTTTCCTGCTTCCAATACATCTGCTTCAAGAGCTGACTGTTCATTTGCTGCCTAGTATACTGTATCCCACCCTTGATAGGTGCCACTGTGACAAGATAATCAATGTGAATATTCACTTGTATGGTCTTAATGTTGTGGCTCCAATAGCTTAATTCTGCAAAGCAGGTACTGTACTTAACTTAGAAATGTATTTAAAAATAGGCACAAAATTAGGCAGCATTGCACATGGAATGTTCATGTGAACATGTTTAAAGATGTAATCATTTTGTATGTTTTAATAAGGATCCTAAATGTTACTACCTTCTAAATTTGAATGCAATCTTTAACTCCACAATGCCTTTGTGTTATTCTGCATTAAGAGTTTATTTTATAGGTTGGGTAACAGAATGTAAATAAATGTTTTCTTTAATTAGTAGATGCAATCATATGTTTAGCTCCCCCCCCCCCTTCTAAATTTGTGAACATTATCATCATGATAAAACAGATGAAATAGGAAACAGATGTGGTACTATTATTGGCAGTCATCATTCTTAAAATAGCAAAACTCGTTTATAAAGCAAAAATAATGACGTGTCTGTACACTGTCTTTGTTCAAAGCTAATCACCACTCCACAATCTTCAGAATTATACGTCCTGGAATGCTTTCATCCTACCTTAAATAGATGTGTTGTGTGGTCTGGATGAAGAGCCAGCCTTGGGTTTCACATTAAAATAAATGTACGACTTTGTCTCCCCGCTGATGGGGTGTATTTGTGGGCTTTTTATGGCTTATGTGTTGCAGTGTAGTTTGAGAATTATAATATGAGATAACTACTGCTGTGAGGTGCTAAGCATTGTGTACATGTGGAACCCTCGTGCTTCTGGACCCTTAGCACGATCTGAGATTCTGGGTTCCTAGTTGTCCTTAACCAAAAACAAAAAAGTAGTGCATGAGAAATGCACACACACATACGCACACTCACACACAAAAGAGATGCATAGTGAAAAACAATCAATAAAAATGACACACACACACACACCAAAAAATTACTATAGGCAAATCTTTATACATAATACGCTACCGTGGCTGTCCTTTTGTCTGTCCACGATTTTAAATCACCTGTAGCTCGCAAACTGTTTGACCTATTGACCTGAAATTTGATACACATATACTACATGATGTCTACTATCTGCTTTCGGAGTGATGATTGACCTCCAAGGTTATTCCTCTTTTTATTTTGTTTTATTGCAGAATCAACTCCCAGCAGTGGCGCATGCTTATGGGCACCGTTCTCATCCCTACCACCTTCGCCGTCACTTCCCCTACCTCTTCATATCTTAAATCACTCTTGAGGCAGATTGAAGATTAAGTGAAAAATGAAAGAAAACTTACTAAGTGATTGCAAAACAAAAACTGACTTAATCAGTTTTATCACGAAAAGATGCCGACAAAACGAGAAGAAGCGGGCCGCTAGGGTGGAAAAAAGAAGAGCTGATCAGGAAATTGCAAACGCATCAACCTCTGAGCAACAAACAAATGCTAAACATATGCTCAAGTCAAGTGTACTCGCGCCTTTACTGGTAAATAAATAAAATGGTGGCCAAAAGTAAAAGATTATTTACAAGTACTATACTGTATGTTCAGCAGTCAAAAATAAATAGCAGTAAAAAAAGAAAAGGTTTCTTCCTTGTACATATAACTCAGTCCAGGAAGCTCTTTCTTTAAGGAATAAAAAATTATACCTACAGTATAAACTATTTAAAATTAAAATGTTTTATCGGTACTTCTCCCTTCAGCTCACCGCCCCTTTCTTTCCTTAAAGCCTCCACATTGGGATAAATCAGGGTTTCTCTCCAACACCTACTTTCTGTCAGAATTACAAATTTAAATAATCTATTGTCTGGATCGTCCTGAAGACAACGACATTTTATATCGCCGCCCAGTTCCGGGCAACCGATCTTTGCAGACGCTATGTGTGCGTCTCCAATCCCTAGCCTGCGTAGCCACGCTAGCCCTACCATCCTATGGGAACTTACTGTTACAAGTTTCCCCGAAGTTTCCATGTGCACGCTCGCGAACTTTCAAGCCCTCCGCAGCATTGTCTGACGACGCCTCTCTCTCGCATTACACGCGCCTTCCATCGCGGCACTTCGGTGGGATAATGGCCGTGTGGTTGCTTGTTGGGATGGGCTTTGCCCATCGCCCTTTATGTTGTCGCTCTGGATGTGTGATGCTGCCTTGAATGCACTCCCTGTGCTGCAAAAAAAAAAAAAAACATACAAAAGGTAAGTGTACCTTTAAACCATTTACAAAAGTGTATACTATCATTACGTGTATATAAAACCTTTAGTTTCAGTGATAGTATGGTGAAGTGCTAAGGAGCTACGCCACATTGTACACAAGACGTGCCACTCCAAAGGAGCCATATCTCTTAGAAACCGAATTTGTAGCAGGAGCCATTCTGCTTAACTTGATACAATTTGGAGTTTCAGGGAATGTAGGCTATTGGTATTTCATTGACACAAAGACTTTTTTTTTTTGACTGACTTGAAAGGACAGCAGACTTTTTGATCCATGGACCTCAGACAGTCAAACGGGTATATGTTTTTTCTCCACCTTAACTAAAAACACAGGAGTGCAGCAAGAATGTGTGCCCAGTCCCCTCCTCTATGCGGTTTGGTGTGAGGAAAATAATTTGTATCTTAACACAAAAAAGATAAAAGAAATCATAAATTTTAGGAAAACTTGAAAGGCAGAACATGCATTATGATCAGGAATGAACCTGTGAAAAGAGTGTTAAGTTTTAAATTTTTTGGGGTTAGTATCACAGGAGCTTTCACAGGAACTCGGATCTCTTGAGGTACAGCAAGTCTGTTGCGCTCTAAGTGACGAAATCTTACCAGTACGCCACGGAAGCTGTTGTAAAAGTCTTCAACCTTTTATGAAAGTGTATTTGCTCTTTAGCTGTCAGGCTTCACACATTTTATAGTTTATGTCTACATTTTGTGACATTTATTACTAAAATATGAAAAAGTTTCTGTTTTAACATTGTGTTTACACAGATTACTGTAGAAACGGAACACACATGACATGCGTGTGTTCCAAATAACAATCTATTATTTCCACTCTAAAACTCCACTTCACTCCCAGATAATCGAGGCATGAGCTCGGAGAAGTTCGTGCACGTTCTGAGTCGGTGGGGGGATGGAATAGCCGGCTGCTTGCAGTTTGTTTTTATCGGCACATTTACAGGACAAAGGAGGCTGATGGAGAGGTGAGAGCGGTTTTAAGAAGCGATTTAAGGTGGGACGGATCTACGAGTTTTTTCGTAGGCTCTGGTAATTCTAGTGTTAAAGATGCTAAGATTTGCAATGGATGTGTGGACGAAGTTTTCAGACCAGACAGCAGGTGGAATTATAAAGCAGCTTTATTTTTCAGTGTCGCAGTGAGAAAAGTTTCAAAAAAGCAGACAATCAATACATGACAGTGTCAGGGCTCCTCTGAACCCCGTCTGTTGGGTGGGGTCCAGTTTTATACCCCTAGCATGCGTGATTTAATATCATTATAAAATGCAACAGTCAACACATTTATTATACAGAATCCTTGAGCCCCTTTAACGTCCCTTGTAAAACTTGATTTCTTGGCTCCTTTTGTTATGTCGTTCAGATGTAAACTAAGGGAAACGTGATAAGGCAGACTCATGTGTGGAATGCATAGACCTTGAGTCCTTTGCACAAATATTTTTCTGTTTGCTAAAACAAAGCATGATTTTACATGGTTTTGTAAAGCCTACTTCTCAGACATGAATTAGTACAAGGGAACGAAGAGAACATTCAGTTTCCACAGATGTGACTAGTGCTGGGCGGTATACCGGTTCATGCCGAAAACCATTTTTTATTTTTGTTATGATATAGATTTTTCTTATACCACAACACCAGTTTAAATCACCTAAACAACGTTCGGAACGTGGCACAGCGGGAAACTGTTTAAGGGGGACCTTTTTCACTGCTACACCGCTGACACATGTAATGGAGTACATGCGGTGGTGGAGGTATTGCGTGGTGAAAATGGACAGAGAACATTCCAAAACTGAAGCTGTAGCAGACGATAAAGTTGAACATGATGACACAGAAGAACTTTTGCTGGTGAAAGGAGCCATGTCTGTTGTCTGGAGATACTTTGGATTTAAAAGGTCGGATGTGGACCATTATGTTCAAATGTGTGAATACTGTTTCTATACTACTGGATAATACTGCAAGCCAAGTTGTACTTGTTTTATTTTTTTCAATGCTGTGTAATGTACCTGGGTACTGTGTAATAGAGTGACGACGCTGACTTTATTCTCGACATTTCCACTTTAATCTTGACGCTTATGACGAGAATAAAGTCAACATGTTGACTTTATTCTCGACATTTCTACTTTATTCTCTCTGTTTGTCGAGATTAAAGTCGACATGTCAACTTTATTCTCGTAATTTGTTATTAAAGTAGAACATCGTAAACTAAACTTCATCTAAAAATGAATATTTAATTTACTAGATTTTCTCAAACCCTGTCATAAGTTATGTAGCACATTAAATGCTTTGTGTTAAGTGTTCCCCGAGCCATGTTAATCACTACGTGCCTCTTAAACTGACTTCCTCTTGCACTAAGAGGAGGCACAGGCACTACACAGAATACATTAATTTCATGATATTCTTGCTCCCTGAACATTTAGAATGCTAAGATAAATACTTGATATAATTTTCATGATGAAATGCATTAAAGCATGTATTAATCATGCGGGGGCACGGTGGTGTGGAGGTTGAACTGCTGCCTCGCAGCAATGGGGTCCTAGGTATTCCTTGCATTGAATTTGCATGTTTTCTGGTGGGTTTACTCGGCATGCTTCAGTTTGCTTTCAAAGTCATGTAGGATGTGGGGTTTTGTTATGCTATATTGACCCTGCTAGTGTTTGTGTTGCTCATATTCACCCTGCGATGTGCTGGCACCCCGTTCAGGATTTCCTCCTGCCTCGCACACAATGCTTGCTGGGATAGGCGCAACCCTGAATGGATGGCATAATTAAACATGTATAATGATGATTTTTTTTTTAAAGTTCTGAACACTCTGTGGTCTAAAGTTTATAACTAGTTTTAATTTCACAAAGACGCTTATTGTGTGGTGACTGGTTATGTGGAGAAAGAAAAAGGAAGGATAGGAGCTGAGGGTTTGGTACGTCCAACAGAGCCTGTTGGTCTTGACTGACAAGTGGTGAAACCAGCATTACTGTAAAAGAGGCATTCAAAAATATAGTATGCGGTTCAGAAAAGACACCTTGGGAAATTAAAGGTCTTTAAAAATTGTAAAATAAAACCTGTAATAATAAAATAATGAAATTGTATTTCATACTAATTATATGACTATTATTTAATTATACATTTTTACAATTCATTGATTAATCTATATGCATTGCTGTACTTTTTCATGCAATTACTTATTTTATAATTGCCATTTTATTTATTTAATTTTGGCACAAATGGTATTGTATAGGACTGTAAATGCAGATCTGTTTTGCAGTAGAAATGTGACTCAGTTCTTCATCTAGTAATCTTTCTTTTATAACAAACTTAAGGAGATATGTGGTTTTATCAGTGTTGTTTTGCTTCCTTAATGTTACTTATTTTATTATTATTAAGTTTATAACTCGATAAGCTGAGTAACATTTTAAACATAACTGTTAGCCCGGATTTGCTGTGAATCAGCACTCCATCGCTTACTGGCATCTTTTCATCTGGAACATTGTATAAAATTTTCTCATATAACCTCCTGAATCAGTTCAAGAAGCATTTTGCGATTTTTATATTTCTGCTCAGACAGTATATTAAAGTGGAATAAATTCTGACAGCATTAACTTCAGTGGTAGGTGAGCACATAAAATTGCTAATATGGCAAAAAAAGATACAGTCAGTTTATTTCAAATGAGCTCCTCCTCAGTAGTCCCCTCTCTGCAAAGTGAAGCTGTGGTCTTATTTTATGGCAATAAATCATGCTACTTTTATTATTTTCTTTCATGGAAGAATAAAACTTTGATCTGTTTATCTAGCTTTCATTGCAAACCAAATCACTGTTTAAACGCTCACCCAAGAAGGGAAACATTGGATCCAGGATGTCAAATGAGCATATTTGTTAATATAAACTGAAAACAATATTTAACAATAGTTGAATAATTCTATTATACTCCATGAGCAACCGCTCATTCGGCACAGTACAGAAGAAATCCAGTCTTCGTCTCAAGTTACCGGATAACGTCCATGTCTCGCAACCATATAGCAAGACAGGAAGCACCAGGACTCTAAAGACCTGGACCTTTGTCCTATTGCATAGCTACCGGGAGCACCACACACACCTTTCCAGCAACCTATACCCCCATCCCCCCATGCTCTTCTAATCCGTCTACTGACTTTGATAGGAAGAGTCACCAGAGACATGAATGTCAGGTAGGTAAACCTCTCAACAAGGTCAACACAGTCTTCGCAGACAGACACACTGCTGATGGCTGTGCTATCCAGGACCTTCACAAGCCCAGACACTCAACACTCCTCACTCAGTCACTCGATAGACCCAATCAGAGCCTCCTTTGAGATCACAGCATCATCAGCAAAGTCAAGATCAGTGAATCTTTCTTCATCAACAGATGCCCCTCAGCCACTGGACCCCATGACTTTGCCCAACACCCAGTCCATGCAAGCATAGAACAGAGTAGGAGCAACCCCAAAATCAACTGGGAAAAACACAAAGGTTCTGCCTCCACTCTGCACAGCACTCATAGTACCAGTGTACAGACGTGATATCCAGCAACTTTGAGGGAATTCCGGGAAGTATCAGGATGTCCCACAGGGCAGCTCAATTATATGAGTTGATTACTTTACAAAAACTGGTAAAGGCTGCAAAGACACTCTGCCGATATTCACGTTTCCGCTCCATGAGAACCCTTAGTGCCAGCCTGCGGTCGATGGTAGACTTCTTAGGCGTAAAACCAGACTGCTCCGATCACTGGTAGGTGAGCAAGTGAGCATGGATCCTATTGAGGAAGACCCTAGTGAGGACCTTACCCAGCACCAAGCAGTGTTATCCCCCTGTAGTTGCCACAATCCAGGTGATCACCCTTCCCTTTCCAGATAGGGTTTACAAGTCCCATTTTCCAGTCAGTTGGGATGATGCCCCTTTCCCAAATGGAAGCAAAGATTGCTTGCAAAGCCAGGAGGACAGCCTTACCACCAGCCTGCAGAAGTTCACCCCGGATACCACAGATCCCTGCATCCTTCTCTACCCTTAGCTGGTTCTCCATCTGTGCAATCTCGGTGAGATTGGGTGGTTCACAGCTAATTGGAAGATCAGCCTCAAGAACCGTGGACTCAGAGATATCCAACATCCTAGCAGGAGGATCAGCTTTCAACAGCTGCTCAAGGTAGCCAGCTCAGTGGGTCACAACCGCAGTGTCATCAGTAAGGACTGTTCCATCAGCTGCTCTGACTGAGACTCTCCAAGGAACAGATTTGGATGTGCATAATGTGTCAGTTCCCCTGTAATCAGGATGTGAGTCGCAATGGGATATTTCAGTTTTTGTTGTCTTTTTTTTTATACATTTACCAACATTTCTAAAATCTTACTTTCATGCTGACACTGTGGGGTATTGAGTGCTGCTGGATGAAGAAAAAATAAGTTTAAGTGATTTTAGCATAAGGCTGCAACATAGCAAAATGTAATAAAAGTGATGGAATCTGAATATTTTTTGAATGTTCTGATATGTATCTCTTTTCTAAAAAGTAAATGTAGAACACTTATAAAGTACTAAAGTAAGCACTGCCTCAAACCACATTCTTTTAAAGAAAAGTATTGAACTTGACGGGGAAAGTAGTGAATACATTGTAGTGGACCCGGCAATGACATTAATATTATGCTTCCAAGGGCAGATTGAAGACAAGATTACTTTAAAACAGAAAAAGAAGTGTTGTGATAAAGGGTGGCAATGTTCATTTTGGAATGTAGTAGAAACAAGACAGATCTTCACATGTGGGATTTAAGATGAATGAACTTCTCCCAAGCTATCATGAATGAAGCAAAGGAAGCTCCCAGCATATTCTTCCTATAGGAAACGCCTGCTTAGTTGTGCCAAGTCATTAAGACTTTAAAGCAAGTCCTTTCCTTGCTACTTGATATAAATAATAAATACTGTACATGGAACTGAGAGAGAAAAGGGAAAAAAACAGCAGCTCATCTCTAGAGGAGATGCTATGAGAGGATTGAACATTAACTTCTGGTACCTGGTATTAGGAGAGACCAAGAGCAGAGGGTCATCTGCTTTTACATGAGTAGAATTTTAATGATTTAGACCGAAAATCGGCATTTCCCCCTGAAACACAGACAATCACTTGGGAGGAATTGACTTTGTCCCAAACAAAAAAAAAAAAAACCCTGCTTTTTAAGTTCACCTTGATGTGTTGGATTTCAGTAGAACAAGGATAGTGTGTTAAGTGTTTTTCAAAATATGAAGTGGACTTGAATAACAGCAGTAATTCATGACTATTGTTTAATGTAACAATTGGTTGTATGAAATTTCTTTTTGAGTTTCTTTAAAATTTAAAAGTGAAACCTGTCTTCCGATAATGGTACACTAGAAACGGAAACCTGCTGGAGCACTGGACTCTGCTGACATCATTTCAGTTATCCTCTCGTTAACACAGGTGAGAGTGTTGACGAGGACAAAGCTGGAGATCACTCTGTCATTCTGATTGAGTTATAATAAAGAGGTTCAATTCTTGTGAAGAAGGCTTCAGGGCACCCAAGAAAGTCCAGCAAGCTCCAGGACCGTCTCCTAAAGTTGATTCAGCTGCGGGATTGGGGCAGCACCGGTGCAGAGCTTGTTTAGGAATGGCAACAGCCAGGTGTGAGTGCATCTCCATGCACAGTGAGGCGAAGACTTTTGGAGGATGGCCTGGTGTCAAGAAGGGCAGCAAAGAAGCCACTTCTCCCCAAGAAAAACATCAGGGACAGACTGTTATTCTGCAAAAAGTACAGGAATTGGACTGCTGAGGACTGGTGTAAAGTCATTTTCTCTGATGAATCTCCTTTCCAATTGTTTGGGGCATCTGGAAAAAAGATTGTCCGAAGAAGAAAAGGTGAACGCCACCACCAGTCCTGTGTCCTTTACCAACAGTAAAGCATCCTGAGATCGTTCATATGTGGGGTTGCTTCTCAGCCAAAGGACTGGGCTTACTCATTGTTTTGCCTAAAAACACAGCCATGAATAAAGCAGGTACCAAAACAACTTCCAAGAGCAAATTCTTCCAACCATCCAAGAACAGTTTGGTGATGAACAATGCCTTTTCCAGCATGACAGAGCCTTGCGCCATAAGACAAAAGTGACAACTAAGTGGCTCGGGGAGCAAAACATTGAAATTTTGGGTCCATAGCCAGGAAACTTCCCTGATCTTAATCCCATTGAGAATTTGTGGTCAATCCTCAACAGACGGATGGACAAACTCCAAGCATTAATTATGCAAGAATGGACTGCCATCAGTCAGGATTAGGCCCAGAAGTTGATTGACAGCATGCCAGGATGAATTGCAGAGGTCTTGAAAAAGCAGGGCCAACACTACAAATATTGACTCTTTGCATAAACTTAATGTAACTTAATGTAATTGTCAATAAAAGCCTTTGAAATATACAAAATGCTTATAATTATACTTCAGTATACCATAGAAACATATGACAAAAATATCTAAAAACACTGAAGCAGCAAACTTTGTGACAACATACTTGTGTCATTCTCAAAGCTTTTGGCCACGACTGTAATATATTTCAAAATAGGATGAAACAAACTATTGCCAAGTATAATAAGGTTCTGACAAGTGAGTTCCATTTATTACATATTTATTTGTGACATCCCACTAGAATAGTCAAATATATTTAAGTTTGTTTCAATGCACTGGAATTAATCTACTTTAACGGAAGTAATGGGCATTCTATTATCATGCCTGTTATCTGACTTGTTAAGCTGTGTGTATTTATTCATTAAAACTGATCACTCAACAAAGAATGATATTATGTCACCTTTCACAACAAGTATTGTAAATAAAACTCCAAACCAACACTAGCAAATTAATGCTAAATACAAATGATCTGTACAGACATTATGCAGAGTGAAGTAGACCAGACAAAAGCAGCAGGTACTTCAGGTGAAGATAAGTTAAAGCCAGGAAGTGCAGAAAAACTAAATATGGAGTCAAATTGAATTTTAACAGTTATTGTTGCATGGCATAAAAGCAGACGTGGACATTTAGGTAGACAGCACATAAATTCTTTTTAAAACAGCATATCATTACAGGGCTGGCAGGTTCATCATAAGATCACTCTCTGTCTGGTCTCTCCCCTTAGACCAGTTTTCCAAGTGTATTTCCCCAAGGAGAAGAAATTTCCTGACAACTTAGCTCCAAGGATCTGTAGGGTATATTCGCCCATTGGACACACCAAGATCAGAATCTGTATGCCTACAGCATGTCCGCTTTATTTTACATATTTAACACACTTGCCAAGTGGAACTGTGAAAAAATGAGAATGCCGTTGAGATATTCAGTGTAATTTTCTTGTCTGAAGTTAAACATGAAAAGAATTCAAAAAATTTCTGACTACAAAAAAAATATTTTTTATATACGATACATGCAGCTAAAAACTGGTAGAAATATGCATTGGAAAGTTCCTTAGAGGCTCATTTATCCATCACATCAACCCCATGCAGTTTCTTCTCTGGACTGTTGTTCAGCTGATAAAGCCCTCTCTATAATGGAATTCAACTACAGTAATCTCTCGCTATATCGCGCTTCGACTTTCGCGGCTTCACTCTATCGCGGATTTTAAATGTAAGCATATCTAAATATTTATCACGGATTTTTCGCTGGTTTGCGGATTTCTGCGGACAATGGGTCTTTTAATTTATGGTACATGCTTCCTCAGTTTGTTTGCCCAGTTGATTTCATACAAGGGACGCTATTGGCGGATGGCTTAGAAGCTACCCAATCCGAGCATGTATTACATATTAACTAAAAGTCCTCAATGATATAAGATATGCTTCCCGCGCGGTGCTTGATTGTTTGCTTTTCTCGTTCTCTCTCACTCTGTCTGACATGCTCTGCGCCTGATGGAGGGGGTGTGAGCAGAGGGGCTGTTTGCACAGAGGCTGTTTGCCTAGAGGATACGGACGCTCCTCTACAAAATGCTGCTTTATCGCGGTGCTTCGGCATACTTAAAAGCACTTATTGATTTTTTGATTGTTTGCTTTTATCTCGCTCTCTCTCTCTGACATTCTCTGCTCCTGACGGCGCTCCTTTGAAGAGAAGATATGTTTGCATTCTTTTAATTGTGAGAAAGAACTGTCATCTCTGTCTTATCATGGAGCACAGTTTAAACTTTTGACTAAAGGGTGTTATTTCATGTCTAGAGGTCTCTAATAATGTTAACAGTGTGGGAGACTTTATAAGGGCTTAAAATATATAAAAATAACCATACAAACATATGGTTTCTACTTTGCGGATTTTCATCTATCGCAGGGGGTTCTGGAACGTAACCCCCACAATCGAGGAGGGATTACTGTAATATGAAAAAGTCCTGAATTATTTCACACTGAGTATCCATTAATGTAAGCTTATCAGTTTGTAATGTCGGATTGAGGCTTTCTGAAAAAGGTGGGCGGAATTGCAGAATGGCACCCATGGCACAAGCTCTCCATAAGGCAAGAGCAGAATAGGGAAACATTGAGTAACAAAATGCTCTGTAAACACAGCTGACCATGCACACCAAAGTAATAATAATATATCCCCATAGGAAAAGTTTACTTCTCAAAGGCTGACCTTTGATGGCTCACAAAACATAAAAGAGATTGTCATTTATGTTTCATTTAAAAATTAACTTTGTCACAGATGTTTCTCCTAAAATTCCTTAGAAGAAACACCTTTAGATAAAAAGGAGACATGAGATACAACTGAGGTAAAAGGAGTCAAAATTGAGAATGTGGTTTGAAAAGCATGTTATATTTTATGAGATCTCTTTCTAGTCTTGTTTTAATCTTTTGCAAGACTTCATATTTTTACTTATTATTGGACTGATGCCTTTATCCAGGTGACTTGTAACATTTGAGATAGGAATGGTTAAATTTATTTTTCTAATTGGAGCACAGGAAGATGAAGTGACTTGCTCATGGTCACATACTGGTGTCAGTACTGGGATTTGAACCCACAAAGCCCAAAGTTGTATCTATTATGCCACACTTCCTGCCTTGTCTTCCAGAATGATTGTGATCTAATTGGAGCACAGCAATACAAGTTAGAGTAACCAATAGTATTATTCAGAAGCAAGGATTAGAGTTTTTTAATCAGAATGAAATGTTTTATTACTACCGTTCATACATTTCACTGTGTATTACTGAGCATACAATGCAAATCCTTTCAAATTGCAAGTAAAAATGTCAAGACAGTACTTGGAAAATCTAAGGCCATTGTATGACTTTGCTGAGATCTCTGCTGAAACTCAAGAGGAGACACTCCTGAGAATACCGGGGTGTTTCATCTCAGAAGTATGAGCCAAAAGACAATGTCATTCAGTCATTTTCCAACCCGCTATATCCAAACACAGGGTCACAGGGGTCTGCTGGAGCCAATCCCAGCCAGCACAGGGCACCAGCCCACCACAGGGCACTCACACAGCACAATTCAGGATCGCCAATGCACCTAACCGGCATGTCTTTGGACTGTGGGAGGAACCCCATGCAGACATGGGGAGAACATGCAAACTCCACGCAGGGAGGACCCGGGAAGTGAACCCAGGTCTCCTAACTGTGAGGCAGCAGCGCTACCACTGCGCCACTGTGCCCCCCCAAAAGACAATGTCTCCATTTTATTTTTTTCTGATCATTGTTCTTGAGATAAACCAAAAAGATATTGGGAAGATCTCTTTTTTGATTTTTCATTCCTACAAGTATTGCTGTTGGTATGAAGGAGTCCCAGTAGCATTTCTTGGCACACTTCTGCTGAATGATTTGTTGGTTAAAAGTCCTCAATGTTAGTCTGTCAAACAGTGTCCTGTCTGGCACTCATTTTTGTTTTAATTCTCTCCTTAGCTGCTACCTTCAGGGGGTCCAGAGTGTGTCCCATAACTGAACCTGCCCGTTTAATTAGCTTGTTGATTTGGTGGGCCAACCAGCTCAACACACCATAGTGTAGGAAATTGCACTTGCCATCAGAGAGTTGTAGAAGAGGTGAAGGATGTCTTTACCCAAGATTTCCTCTCATATTCTAAGTATACATATACAGTACAATAACTACAACTGTAACTTCTGTGGTAATCGAAAAGTAGAGGCTCAGATTTACCAAGTGCTCTTGTTTCATTTGCGATTGGGACAGCCTGGCTAAAAAGTCTCATTACTTTGAACAGAACTGGTCGACAATAAATAATTGTTTCCAAGGAAGAAAAGTGTGGCATGTAAACCACTTGTCAATCAAAAAAAGACATTTCCCCTCCTCTTCATATAAAACTTGAGCTGAATAAAAATTTTGTCATTGCAATGAACAAGAAAGGTGAAAGATTTTAAGATTTAAGACAGATGTTTCCATGAATAACTGATGTCAAGTGGTTCATAAATCTGCTAGTGGGGCTGGAGAAAATCATATAGAATGCATTCAAGGATGCTGTTAAGACTTTTCTTGGTAATTTCAGAGCACCAAACTATGTGCAGCTGGTTGACAACATGCATCAATCATACAAAACACAGAATCGCCACATGTCACTAAAGATTCATTTATTGCACTCATAATTGGAATTCTTCACTGCTAATCTTGGTCCAATCAGCGATGGACTTGGTGGAAGGTTTCATCAGGATACCACAATGATGGAAAAGTGGTATCAGGGCAGAAGGAATCCATCAGTGCTGGCTGACACGAAAAAAAGAAGCATCCGATGCTGTGTACCAACAAAAGTCTTTTATAAGTCCAGCCGCTCTGACGTGTCTACTGCACAAAAATGTTTCTGTGTGACACATCCAGGCAGGAGTGGCCTGGGGTCAAAGACAAGTAACATGAAACACTGGAGTAGAATTTGGCTTCCTCTTTGACAGAATTATCTTCAGTTTATTGTACAAAGCTCTTCTGCTCATACAGAACATTCCATTCAAACTTCCCATTTGACCAGCCATCATTGCTTAATACTAGAGGCACACTACATGACTGTGAGTTACACAGTGTGTCTAATTTAATCTGGATCTTTTTGCCTTGAGTATGTCACATTACATGATTGGTAATTGCAGGGAGGACTCACTCATGACTTTTCAAGCAGTTTCAAATTTCCAAAGTATAGCAAGCTCACTACATTTTGACAGCCAATCAACAATATATTTTAGTTATATAGCGCCTTTCCCATGGTTAAACAATGTACTGTGTGATGGTGCTTGTGGCTCTACTAATGTTTTCTAGGTGTGGCGAGTTCACTTGTAGTCTTGGCCCATGTTTTTGCTTTTTTCATTCTGTCATGGTACAAGACATCAGATAGATGAGTTTCTCCTCTGCTTTTGTGTACTCTAAAATCCTGATTTTTCTTCTTTAAGGATTGTACTTCTACTTCACATTGGCTATCAGCTATCATCTGTCACACAAAACAACTCATGTCATTGACTTATGTCTGAATGAAACCTGTTTGATTTTGTTGTACTGAGCTGCAGATGGCTATTACCGAGGTGCTAGGGGTGTCACACTACATGAATGGTGGTCATGAGCAAGTAGAAGCATGGCAACTGTTCACAGCTCCTTAAGATCATGTAAGTGAAGGATACAGCTGAAAATCATGGATAAAGTCACATAGTGTGATGCTGGATTAACTCATATAAACTTATCACATAACTGAGAGCTTCTATTATAAACCTTTGCACTCCAGTGATTCTTAAACAATTCTGCTCTGTTTGTAGAAGGACAGATAATGCAGAATAAGTTGAATTGTTACAAAAGAACTTGGACAGAATATGGGCTTGGGCAGATTTTTATCAGATGAAATTTAATGTACTGCAAGCAAATGTAAAGTATTACACAAAGGAAGTAGAAATATTTGATTTGAATATACAGTTGGGGGTGTGAAACTTGAAAGTACACATCATGAGAAGGACCAGGGAGTCATAATGGACTTGTTGCTATTTACATTTAGACAGTGTATAGAAGCAATCAAGAAGGCTAATAGGATGTTAGGGTATTTAACATGATGTGAGGAGAACAAGTCAAGGGAGGTTATGCTAAAGTTATATAACACACTTCTGAGGCATCATTTGGATTTCATGTGTACAGGTTTGGTCTCCATATTACAAAAAAAGAAAATAAAAAGTATAGCTGTGCTATAAAAAGTCTGGAGGAGATCACCTAGTCTGATTCTGGGAAGGAGATTTATGAGATATTGAAGTTAAAGTTTCAGTTTAAGTAAATGGAGAATAAAAGATGAATTGATTGAAGTGTTTAACAATATGAAGGGAATTAGTAAATTGGATTCCAGCTCTTACTTTAAGATAAGTTTGTCATCAAAAACTCTGGGACATGGTTGGAAACTTGTTAAGAGCAAATTTCATACAATGTTTAGGAATTTGTTTCTTCACACAAAGAACCATGGAAGACACATGGAACAAATTACCAAGTATTATGGTGGAAAGCAGAACTTTAGGGACCTTCACATCTCGACTCAATGTTATTTTGCAGAATCTATGAGAATAATCATGCAAAAAGATGTCATCAAAACTGATCTAATTTTCTAATGTTGTTTACCTGTCATATTATTAGCACCATTAGTGAATTCTCACTGTAAATACTGTATATCAGAGTGGGGCTGAAAGTAACAGACATGGTGAAATTATTAAGTAATATCTGATAGTCCTGAAAAATATGATATTGTCATTAGAATTTTCATCTAGTGACTCAAACCTGATTGAAAAATGACATCACCTGCTTCAGTCACATCTTGATACATCATTGTGAGAAAATGGCCATCAGCAACATGCTGTTGCAAAAATATGTGGTGGTCAAGTTTATTGTGAAGGAAGAAATCACTTTGGTAGGACTTTTATATTCACATGGAAATGCCTGCATGGGCACTAGCAGTGTCAGGCAGTGGGCAAAACACTGCAGAGTTGAGAACACAGAGATTTCGGATAAGCCCTGTAGAAGCAACCTGTCTACAAAATGTCTCTACTTAGAGCAACAAAGAAAGAATTAATAAGTTTGAATTACCATCTGACCATCAGGAGAATCTCAGAGGAAATTTTAGTAGGGTCTATGGTCTAGGAAATGATGAAAGTTTTAATATTTTAGGCATTAATTGCTAAACACATATTTTAATGAAAATTTGCCACAGTGCTATTCTATCAAAGAAGATGACCTGATGTCTGCCACAATCCATCCCGCAGAATCCGAACACAGGGTCTGCTGGAGCCAATCCCAGGGCACGAACCAATCCCGGGCAGGGTGCCAACCCACCACAGGACACACACAAACACACCAAGCTCACACAAGGGCCAATTTAGAATCACCAATCCACCTAATCTGCATGTCTTTGGACTGTGGGAGGAAACCAGAGTCCCCGGAGGAAACCCACGCAGAGAACATGCAAACTCCACGCAGGGAGGACCCGGGAAGCGAACCCGGGTCACCTAACTGTGAGGCAGCAGCGTTACCACTGCACCACCCTCTGCCACAATGAGATCTTTAAATAGTGGAAAAAATGCATTGATTAGGAATAAAACAAAGGTTATTTAGGTTTGATTTACTTGAAGTTATGTATTTGCTCTAAAATCCTTATTAAATTTATAACTTTTGGTAATATGTGTTTTTTTTTCCCAACTCTTTTATTTTTCTTTCACTTAAAGTATGTGGCTGATTTTCCAGTTGACATTTCCATACTGCTCCAGTGCTATTGAGAAAATGGGGAAAGCTTTTGGATTGGAAAATTGGATAACTCTCCAAGGCACAGACACTTTTATACATTTGTCCCCACTTCACTTTGTGTTCTTTGTTTCTTATTTCTGACCTACTGTGGTGTTTCCGAGATCTTCTTCGCCTCCCCTCAACTGGGTTCAGAAAATGTATAGAAGACTTGTATTAATTTCATGAATTTTACTTTTGTAGGTTATTGACTCCTGTGGCTGTTTTGTTAATTATGTGCTAAGAGTACTTAGTTGAAAATGTTATAAGATGTTTTTTATCTTGACACTATTTTGGCTTTCATTTTGGGTATAAGAGACAGGGTCTTGTGGGCAACATGTTTCCGTTTTAATCATCGTCTCTCCAAGTTCAGTTCTAATTCAGTTGTAATTACTGCTTTTTTGTATTACTGTAATTTGTTTAATACAATCAATATTTGGTGACAAAAATGTTATTTTTGTCCCATTTTTAAACCATAACATTATAATAAGAATGGAACGGTAATGTATGAAAAAATTCTACAAATTTCATCATTTATTATATAATAAATTGTTTTACCAATTGTTTCCCCAAAATTGAATGGCTTGGACACTCCCTGTTATTTGACAAAAGAGTAATTGCATTTCCTCTATCTAACAGTAGATGGCACTGTGTACAGTAAATACCTTTCTGTAGTAAGTTTGTCTTTGCAGGCATATTCATTACAGTAATAAGCAAAAGAAAAGGGAAAAGGAAGCACTTGCTTCACTCTGCCATCCCCTTTACTTACACCTCTGCCTGGTACAAGTATTCACTCCTTTCAAGTCAGTATTCTGCTCAGGCTCTGTCATGCATGGGGATAATAATAATAATAATAATAATAATAATTCTTTGCATTTATATAGGATAGTGAGTGAACAGCCTCTTCAAGTCCAGCCACAGCTTTGGCTTTATGCTTGGGATTGTTGTCTTGTTGGAAAACCAGTCTTCCCCCAAGGTGCAGATTTCTTGCAAACCACACCAGGTTTTCTTCCAGGATTTCCCTGTATTTTGTTTCATGGTAGGATGGTATGTGGCTGATGGTGGTGCAGTGTTCAAACACGGTGTTTAGTTTGTTGGTCACAAAGATCAATTTTGGTCATATCAGACCATAGAACCTTCTTTCAGTTGGGTTTAAAGTCTTTCATGTGCTTTCTGAAAAACTGAAATATAAGGTGCGGTTGACTCGCCACAAGTTGGACCATCCACATACAGGGGCATTTAGACTACAGTCAGCTGAAACCCCTTGACTACAGACAGATGATCTCAACTGAACTAACTATGGGAATCTAAAAAAAAAAAAAAACTGACCACGCCATTGATAATTTAGTAGCGGAACATTACTTATGTGATCAGTTTTTCTGTGTTTTATATTTGTAATTAATTTAGACAACTTTCCTGAGATCTGATTTCAGTTTGAAGTTAAAGAATCTTTTTCTGTTGATCAGTATCAAAAAAGCAAAATTAAATCCAAAGTGATTCAATGTTGTATAACAATAAAATCTGAAAACTTACGAGGGGTGACTACACCCCAACATATACATATACAATATGGATATATCTGGCTGCACCTGTTAAAGTGCTTGTTAACTTTTGGATCATTGGTACTGCCTGATAACTTCACCTTCATCTAATCCTGATACTCTGTATATTCAATTCATTATAATAACTATTTATGGTGGCTCTAAAATCCGTACTAACCTCTACTCTCTCTTCTGTTTCTTTTCCCGGTTTTCTGTGGTGGCGATCTGCTCCATCACCACCTAATCAAAGCACCGTGATGTCCTACATTGATGGATTAAAAGCCAGAAGTCTACATGACCATCATCATCAAGTCATTCCAAGAGAACCCTAAATATAAAAAGGACTGTTTATATATGTTAGGTGGAATGCCCAGAGGGGACTGGGAGGTCCCGTGGCCTGGAACCCCTGCAGATTTTGTTTTTTCTCTCCAGCCGTCTGGAGTTTTTTTTGTTTTGTTTTTTCTGTCCTCCCTGGCAATCAGACCTTACTCTTATTCTATGTTAATTAGTGTTGTCTTATTTTAATTCTTACTTTGTCTTTTATTTCTCTTTTCTTCATCATGTAAAGCACTTTGAGCTACATTATTTGTATGGAAATGTGCTATATAAATAAATGTTGTTGTTGCTTGATTTGTAAACTTTCAGTAAATAAAATCAATGAAGTCGTTAAGTTGTTGTTTTGAACTTTTCACCATGTTTGCATTAATGGTGAATATCTGCATAATGGACAGGTGCTGCTTGGCTGTCTTTTTGACTTCCTTACTCATTTAATTTCTGTCTGATTTTCATGGTGACATTTGTAGAGGCAACATACTGGGCTGGCCATAGCAGGCTATCCTATCCAAACAAAAGCCTCTATTCCCTTCTGAGGAATTTCTAAGTACTCTCAGTTTCATCTGAGGACTTAACTGCTGCTTCACCTCCACAGTCTAGTTCAATATTCTTAAACCTGCCACTCTTGTGTAGATTTGTTGGTCAATCTCTCTCAATCCCCTCTACTGTCACTCGTGAACAAGTCTCCATTACCTGAAATCCTACACTTGGACTAGATGCTTAGATTCCTTACAAGAAACAAACAAGAATTATGGGACAAGGGAGAGGAAAAATTCTGCAGTGTGTGCAAAGCCTAATGAGGTGAAGAGGACAACATTGTTGTCAAATAGTAGATGTTCAAACCTTAGGTTCTGAAACTGGAGACCTTATAGGCCTCGGCTGTACTTTGACATCTTGTCCTTGAAAATCAGAGGCAGACAGGAGCGGAGAGGAGAGGTTTAGATAAGAAACAGGTCCTGCTGGAGTGTTGAGGACATAATGAAAAGACTCCACTACTTTAAACGTTGTCAGATATCAATCTCACACAAACACATATGCTGTATAATAGGCACACGGTTAATTTAAATTGCAAAATGCACCAAAAAGAATCCTGACTGTCCAGAAGATAATAAGGAAAACTCACTGAACTCAAATTTGAAAATCTGCCTACCCTGCTATCAACGTCAGAATAATGAAAGAAGATTTGAAGCAGTGCTTCAAACATGATGTGTAAAATGCTGTACACATCTGTAAATGTCCTGTGATGGGAGTGCCTTTTCTTAGTGGAGAAGCCCTGTTTTGTGCCATTTGCTATATGATTAATCTCACGTGCCTGCATGAAAAGTGGAAGCATTACATTGCTTGGTCAATCCATAGTAGAACAACTACTTTAAATCAAATTATAGATTCAGAGTTTGCATTAAGGTGCAAAAATTACTGGAGCAACTGTTTCGACATATGTCTTAAAAACAACATAAGGTAATTAAAAAAAAATGACCTTGTTTGCTAAGCATATCAGTAAAAATTGCATTAAAACTTACAGCTTCATCAGCATTTAACCATCCTATCTCTCCACTTTTAGATCAAAGCTGCAGATATCCCCCCTTCCTTATATCCTTCCTGATTTAAACAAGTCTCATCACAGATCAAAAATCAGAGTCCTGTAAGGCTTCTTTCCTGTTTTGTACTTTAAGAGCTAAGCTGCCATTTAGAAATAAGAAAGGCATCCAATTTCACACCGTTTGCATTGCTCTCTCTCTCAGGGGTGGGGATCGATTTGTCCTTAACTCAATTTTTCTTTTTGCAAAAACTTGATTGATTTGTATGGATTGCAATAAAATTAATAAAAATATAATAATAAAAAAAAGAAAACAGAAATAACAAAAGCATTGCTTTGGACTTGCCTATGTAACATGAAGTATTACACAAACATAGAACATTCTGCACTTGTAGGAGCTCCGCCTGGCTGCCATTACCTTGGATTCCACTCCCTATGCATTATTTTTGTGCTAATTTCCTGTAATGGTGCTGTAATTGGACTGCCAGCAAAAGTTTCTACAATTCACTACAATGAATTTAATCCATCCATTTCTTCCTTTTCAAACCATTTCACAGTTGTGAGGAGAAGACTTTTTTTTTTTTTTACCAAATATCAACAGAGTTTATAAAGTTAGGTAATTATAGAGAGACGTAGAAAGAAAAGCTAAATGAAATTCTACAACCTACTGGACCTGCTAGCTGGCGTTTGTGCCCCAGTTCCCCCGGGTGATTCACTTCCGCAGTTTTGTTATGATGTTTAGTTGGCTTTGTGATTTTGTTCTCTGTATAATGGAGGTGACCTAGAGAAGAGGCTTCAAAAATATAAGCCAAAATGTCATAACCAATAATCTGTCCTATCTTTAGTCAATCTTAAAACTAAATCAAAAATCAAAGTTGAAGCCAAAAAAGTACTAACAATGAATAATAATAACAATCATGCAGCAAATTCTTCAGGTTTATCTGCAAACTCGGTTGACTGGGAAGTACACAGTGCCAACCTTTTATCTTGTTGTGGTGATATATCAGCGCCATTGAGGGTTGTTGCATAGCAATGCCAAAGCAATTGATGCCCAAAATGGTGGCACCCAATATGTAACTATTACAAAATTACTGCCAATCAGAAAAGAGAAGGTCAAAAAATATATTTAGATAAAAAATGAAACTAACAGAGCTCAAGGGAATTATAAAATAATTTAAAATGAAACCAAAGTATAACACTCTGAAGGTTTTATATTATTAGTATCACCCTCGTTGGTGGTTTTCTTTTGCTTTAGAAGTTTACTTTATGCCGTGATGCATTTTGTGGTTGGGTCACTAGAATCAGTCATCCATTGCTAGGATGCAGCATCCTGGAAGATGTGATGAGTGATGTCATCTCCACAGCAATAAAAAGCCGGGCTTTTGCTATAATGTGTACACTGAAAAAAGCAGAACCTCCATTCAACTTAAAATAATTAAGATAATGATTCACACTGAATATTTTTAATCTGAATCCAATATAATTCTTTTTATCTTATTGAACCCACAATTTTTATGTTGAGGCAAATCATTTAGAGTGATTGAGTGCAATTCACTTGTTTTATACTGAAGTAAATCTATTTTTTAAGTTGTTACAATTTAAAATGGTTTATTGGTCGTAACCTGTTTTTATGCTATTAGAAATATTATGAACATAACACATTCCAATGCTGTATTTTTATTATTGTTGCTGAAAATGACCAGACCTGTATAGCCACATCCACTCCACTCGTGAAAGTGTTCTTCTTTTTTGGCAGTTGGAAAGCCAACACGCTGGAAAGTTTGACCGAAAGAAAATACAAACAGCCCCTCCCACACAGCACACGAACAACCTAAAATATTAGGTTCACTGAAATAGGATTTTTATGTGTATTCCCTCCACCATAGCTTACTTTGATTGGCATCTGAAACCAAATTTTTCAAGCTACAACACTAAATGACTAATCTTAAGTTGCTTGAAAGAGAAAATTTACATTGAATGAACAACATTAATGTTATACTTTTTTCAGTGTATTACTGACACAAGATTTCTGTGATCTCTTTCATTTGATTTTCCAGTTATGATCTTTTCAGCCTAATTATTCTGAGTTACAGTTTTGATTTCATTTTGGCTTTACACACTATTTGTCTGACTTTATGGTGTTAACCTCTACTAAGTTCTCTGACTACATTGCTTTCTCAATCAAAAACGTAGCGGGTTGCCATTTCCATTTTGCAGCAGAATGAGCTTCTGTAGTATGCACTTCCTCACACTTCACGTGTTAAGTGTAGCCACTCATATTCTGAAACAAATGATGCTTTCCCCAACTCACTTCCCATCTCCAAACTTAATGATACTCTAAAGGAGCAGTCTATAAACACCTTCTGGGATTCATTTCAATCTTTCAGGTCCAGTAAGAATGCTATCTGATTACCTTGAGAACAATGAATGACTGATATTGAGGAATATCACTGTTAGAGGTTTAAGTACCCTAAGCATATGACAGGTGGTCTGGCCTCTCCCCAGGCCAACCTTTAGCTGAACTGCCCTGCTTGCCCATAGCAAGTTTTCAACATATCTTTCTGAAGTCCTCCTCCAAGATCTCTTTCTGAGTCATCCTCTGTATTGGCTCAGCAACCACCCAAAGGGATGTCTCCTTGACACCAGTAACAACAAGGGGACTCAAGTGGCACTTATGCTTGTTAGTTCCTAGATAGATAGATAGATAGATAGATAGACAGATAGCTAGATAGATAGATAGATAGATAGATAGATAGATAGATAGATAGATAGATAGATAGATAGATAGATAGATAGATAGATAGATAGATAGATAGATAGCATTTTATTTGATTCCAGGGGAACATTTAGCTTTTAAAAGAAGCTCAATAATTAAATAAATATTATAACAGAACAACAACCCCCCTCAGATACCCTCCAGAATTACTAAAAAGAAAGAAAACATCTGACTTGGCCAAACATAAAACACCAGTCCCAATCACAGTGAGGCATTATAAAGGCGTATTGTCTTAGGTATGAAGGAGACCCACTATGGTGTTTTGACACACTTCTGTTGAATGCTAGACTACACTAATAAATTTCAATCCATCAGTACTTAAATCTATCCATTCATCTTTTTTATTTTCCGAATGATTTATTTTTGTATATTTGCTGGTGCTAAAATAGATTCTCTTAAAGACAGTTTCATGATAGTCATGTCCTTCATATTCTGTACACAACTAAAAAGGCCCTTCTTCTCGGCACCAAATGAATAAACGTTTTCTAGTCTGAGTGGTGATGTTATTGTTACAAATTCATCTGATGCTTCAATTTAGAAAAAAGGAATACTGACCCTAATACCGAGGAGGAGGAAATCATTTTAGGATTCCTCCTGTTGGATGTTTCACATCGGCTGTGTGTCTCATATTATTTACTGTACTCTAGTTAAACTTGTTACCACTGAGTCATATAATCATTTATATTCTTATAAAACGTTTGACTTTATCCACCCTAAACACTACTAGTGTAAAGTATCACAGTTCACTAGTCTTCTCTTCACACAGGGAGTTCTACTCTAAATATCTGACACTGGATTAGACTCTTTAAAGAAATGACCAAGAGGCATGTCACCCACGACATGCCCCTAAGGGTCACAGAACCTCCCCAAGAAAGTCAGAAGTCCAAATTAGAAATCCTCCATACCATTTACACCCCCAAATAGAGAGCAATAAAGGAAGATGTGAAAGGAAGTTGGCAAGTTTAATGTTGACCATTAAAGAGTCAAGGATCCTGATCAAGTGAGATACAGTATCTGTTTACCTGTTGTCAGCTGAAGGCCTGCCCCACACCGAAAATAAGAAAAGACCCAAAGAGTCCAAAGGCTAAATTTGCATAAGAACATAGAACATAAGAAATTTGACAAACAAGAGGAGACCAATCAGTTCATCAAGCCCTATATGTTTAGCTAATAGCTAAGCTGTCCCAATATCTCATCCAGATTCTTCTTAACGTTTGTCAAGATTTCTGCTTCTAATACATGTCTTGGTATTTTGTTCCCACAACTCTTTTTGTAAAGATGTGTGTTCTGCCCCACATCTTGTTAGTTGAGACTGTTATTTATTGAACTGTGCTCCCCCTTCATCTTGTCATTTATTAACACACCTGTCAGTCACGTCCCACACTCACCGTGGTACTATAAAAGTCTATGAAACTCACGTAAAGCACGTAGGTCCCATAATAAACATTTGAATACAATACACCCCATGTGTCTCACGTAGGCACCCCTTTATCTCTTGTTTCGGTCACGTCCAAAACGTATCCTTAGGGTATATAAACCCCTGTGTCTGGTTAGTTGTGGTACGCAGCAATTTGAACCTCTGTCTACGTGCTTCTCTTCGTCTTGATCCAACCGTGGAAATCACTCGCCTTGTAAGTGTCTTTTAAAGCTCTATTGTTTAATGTACACTGTCTGCTATGTAATTGCTTTGTAAATTATTCTTTATTGTCTTTGTACACATGTAAATACCTGTATGTTTCTTTTGTATATATTTCAGTTTACAACGAAGTACGTCCAGTAAAAGCCTTCAAGATAGCTCGCTCACCCCTTGTCGTTTTTTATGTGGATGTACCGAGTTGTTTAAGCTCTCTGCGGCCGCATAGTGCGGAGTGAGGCAGAAAAATGTGCTTCCTGACTTCAGTTTTAAATGCACTTCCCTTTCAATTTCCATTGTTGTCCTAGCGTACGTGATTCTTCCTTAAGCTAAAAGAAAGTTGTTGGATCTACTTTATCATTCACTGCCTTTGAGGATATTAAATGCCTGGATTAGGTCACCACGCAGTCGGCTCTGCTAAAGACTAAACAGGTTTAATTCTCTGAGTCTGTCAGAGAGAAGAACTGAATAGGGAGAGTACAAATCCGAGACTCCGAGTCCTGTCTTGTACATGGGATGGCCCATCCACTTTTTTCTTAAACACTCATTACAACAGTCTACTGCTTACCTTCCTTTAACGCAAGATCAAGACCAAACATCTTCACACTCTTTCTTTCTTTCTTTCTTTCTTTCTTTCTTTCTTTCTTTCTTTCTTTCTTTCTTTCTTTTCACTCCCTGATAAACATCACCTACTGATTCCCAAGCTCAGTGGTGCTATGGTTCATTCTTCACATTCTCATTGTAAGACCTCCATCAATTATACCTTACAACTCTCCACCTGTGAGTCACACACTGACCTGTAGGCCTTTGGTCAGATGTGTGTCTCCAGAGTTCAAAACAGCTCGATTCCGAGGTGGTCATTGGATGATACAAGAAGTAAAAGATACAGAGCATTTATTGGAATCATTGGCATATACACACATACTGTGCTTTATAATAGAGTAAATAAAGTTTACAGAATAACATCATAGTTGTTACCAAGCAACAGACATGTGTGAGGAATGCATGCACGTGCGCAAGAACAGTGAGGGAAGATATAGAGAACTTACGCCTGATCGGAAAATGATGCACAGTACACATATTCCCAAGAAGACCTGTGTGAAGATCGGTCTAGAGGAAAAGGCTGACCATATACTTGTAAAACTGCAGCCTAAACCACTAGGGGTTGCCTTTTGACTGGTCTTCAGGCTACTATGTATTTTGAGCCTCTGAGCATTCAGTGAAGTGAGGAAAATAGTGCCTTCTTTTATATATAGTAGTATAGTCAGATATACTGTACCTCTGTTTGTATATATTTTTGTTGAAGGTAATCTGTGGTTTGGGTTGTGTGTTTTTGACTGCATTGTTTTCGTGCTGATTTTTCACTTTTGATTTTTAATTTGTAATTCTGTACGTCCTTTGTGAACTAGGGTAGTGGAGTGGGGAAGAAGATACTATTTGTGCGTATTTCTTTTCCATCCCCTTTGATTTGGAGCCTCTATAATTATTGTAAATAACACCTTTTCTTTTTTTTTTGCTTATTTTTGTTAATGTTCTTGCAGTGAACTATGTATATAATTGCAAGACATATTCTTGCAAATATTTTTGCCATTTCTGTCTCAATCTCTCACCAACTGGTCACTTAGTTATATTACAAGATGGCAGGAGTCTGAATCTGTCCAAAGGTGCCATTACCTGGGGCATTACAATTCCAATCATGATTTTAGTTTATTCTCTTTTATTCGCAGCTTTATTAACAGAAACCTTCATGATTTTTTTTTCTTCTGTCCACAAGGGAGAATTACCAACTTGGGGCTCCCAGCAGTCCCTTAGAATATTGAGCCCTTTGGGGTTGGGGGGCTTCACCATATGACAATGGACAGATTAATGTAATCAACTACCACTTCAATCAACAGGGTGATCTAAGGTAATTATTCTTCAACACACAGCTCATTATCCATCCATTTATTCATAGCTGAACTTCCTAATCTTCTCCAGGGCTGTGATGATAGCCATTGACAAGCAGAGTATTGAATGTCATGTCATTTTCTAACATACTTAATGCAGACTAGGGTTGCAGGCAGTGCTGGAGCCCATCCTAGCCAGCATTGGGCATAAGACAGGAACAAACCCAGTAAATCACAGGGCAAATACATACATACTCATACACCAGGGCCAATTTAGTGTCGCCAGTCCACCTAACGAAGCACAAGGGGAGAACATGCAAACTCCATGCAGGGAGGATCTGGGATGTGAACCCAGGTCTCCTTACTGCGAGGCAGTAACGCTATCACTACCACCACTGTATTTGCCGGTTTCCCCCCACATATCTTAATCAACTAGTTTACATTTCCCCTGGCACTTTCATTATTCTGCTACCTCTTTCAGTTGGGCTGAATTAGAATTTGGCGCCTCTGTTGTTTATGTTGCTGTTGCTTAATGTCCCATGAGCACTAGGACTATGAGAAGAAAAGTAAATAAATAAAAAATGAACTGTTTGGTTTTGTATTCCACTCAGTTCATTTAGCTGGCATTTGTATATAAGTTCTGAAAGATCATATAAATAAGGCACATCTCACTGCAAATACTTGATTAAAAACCAGAGCTAAATCCAAGTTCTCCACTTGGAAGAAGTGCAGATTTTGATTTTCTCAGTCAGATATGTAAATATGAAACAGGTGTACATGGCCCTGAAACTTGAATTTAAGGAAGGAAACCACATGTTTAATGAATCAATTAGCTGTTGGCATGCTGATGTGGGGGTCCCAGGTTTGATTCTAGGCTGAGATACGTTACTCTGTGTATGCAGTTTTCATCAACTTTCTGTTGTAGACTTTGTATTCAATGGATTCCATCCACCCATCTTCTAAATCAAATTTATGTAATACAGGATTCTGAGGTTTTGGTGTTTTTAAATATTTCATTTTATACCATGCCACATGAGATTTTGCTTTTTAGTTTTATTTTGTGATTATTAATATATTTTTTGTCATTATACTTGTGGTGTCATTTTGTTTTTGGCTTTGGTGAGATGCCACCATTCTGTGTCAGTCTTTGCATGGTGTAAAAATTCTGGGTTTTTGTTTGTAATTATAATTATGATTTGTGTATCTTTTTGAACCAGTTTCTAGAAAGTTCAGATTGTATTACTTTTTATCATTATTTTTGTTTATTTTAATGTTACCACTTTGCTTCTCATGCTGCAATGGCTCTATCCCTGGCCTTTGTTTTCTTGTTATTTGTTGGTTATTTTATATAATTTTTCTAATGTAATGGTATATTTTGTTTTTTCAATTTTATGGTTTTCAAATTGTGCTTTCTTGTGTTCAAATTATTGTGCATTTGTTAAGAATGTTGGCTTCATTTGTTTTTTAGTTTGTCATTTTCCTCTTTTGTATATTGAGTCCAAGGGGGCCCCTTGACATGGCAGCTGTAGGACAACCTACTGCAAGGCATTCAATTACGGTCCTGACGGTCCACAGTGGTTGCAGGTTTTTGCTTCAATCACTTTCTCAATTAGAACCCACATATTTATTAATAAAGCAAAATTCATCCATTATCCAACCCGCTACATCCTAACTACAGGGTCACGGGGGTCTGCTGGCGCCAATCTCAGGCAGGAAACAAACCCCAGGCAGGGCGTCAGCCCACCGCAGGGTGCACACACACACCCCAAGCACAATTTAGGATCGTCAATGCACCTAACTAACCTGCATGTCTTTGGACTGTGGGAGGAAACCCATGCAGACACGGGGAGAACATGCAAACTCCACGCAGGGAGGACCCGGGAAGCGAACCCGGGTCTCCTAACTGCGAGGCAGCAGCACTACCCACTGCGCCACCCCTGAAGCAAACTTTTTGAGGAAATTAGTTTTAGTAAACTTGATTGTTACGATTCAGAACCCTTAATTGCCTATTTTAGTTTTAAAAAGCTGCATTTAAGTTTTAATTGTTGTCTTTTTTCTTAACTGAATGATCAGTTAATAATGAGGTACAGTTGAGAAAGGAACCACCAGCTCTCCACTTAACATGTTTCCACTTAAACCAGTACGTGCATCATGACGTATCTGTGTTAATGCAATGTTTTTAAATAAATGAGAGAGAAGGGAAGGACCACAAAATATAGCATATGGATAAAGCTCTAAGAAAGCACACAATATACAATTTCTGTCTTGAAAGAATTAAAGCACTAATAAGCCATAAAATTAAGTACCAAGGTCCATTGTTTGCTAGGCCCGGCTTCTAATTACGATATTGGTTGGAAAGAAAACCTGCAGACACTGCAGACCTCCAGGATTGCAATTGTGTACCCCTGACCTACTGCCTATATAAGACTTGTTGTGGTGACTGCACAGAAAGGAGCGGTCTAAAGGAGGTATAAATGAGAATCAGGATACAGGAAGTAAAAAAAATAAACTGAGGTTCAAGACAGAAAGTTAAGAAAACAAGGCAAAAATCAGGTTCAGAGAAGATGAATCAAGAGGGTCAAAAGCCAGAAGAATAAATTGTAAGGCAAACCAAAACAAGACAGGAGATTCAAAATCAAAGGCAAAAATGTGTCAAAACCAAGACATCAAAAATGGGTAATGAATAGTGATCGACAAAATTCACTAAAGCATTTTTCAAAGCAAATATGCCATGTTCATCAGTGACCTTGTTGGCCAAGTATTTTCTTGGAAATTTGCCATGGAATGACTTAGGTGAATGTTTTTTCATGGTGCTCCATGGTGCTTTCTGAGGCCACCATGACATCACAGAGCTGTAGTAGCCATGTGCAGAATGTTCACGCAGGCCTATTGTAAGATTATTGCCTTTACAACTAGATCAGTACTCCATCCATCCATCCATTATCCAACCCGCTATATCCTAACTACAGGGTCACGGGGGTCTGCTGGAGCCAATCCCAGGCAACACAGGGCACAAAGCAGGAAACAAACCCCAGGCAGGGCACCAGCCCACCGCAGAGATCAGTACTCCAGCTGGATTAAAATAAAAAAATTAAACAAAAAAGCAAAAAAACTTTCAGTATTTATATTACAGGGGCATAGTTAGCTCAGCGTTTCTCAACCACTGGGTCATGACCTGGTTGAGGGTTACCATCATTGATAAAAAGAGTTAGTTTAGTGATTGACAGTGATGCTTGATTTGTTTCCCAAGTTCTAAATGAGCTTGTTTCATGAATTCCGATCATGACCATTTCACCAAGGGGTAATCCCCACTCTCATTCCTCTGATTGTGCTCGTTTCACCAAGGAGGACAATTCCCACTCTACCAGTCTCACTCGTTTCATCACGAGGGTGGTTTACATTTGCTGCTAGTAGGTCATCACTGAATTTAAAAAGGAAAAACTGGGTCAAGGGACCATAAAGATTGAGAAACACTCATTAACTGACCATAATGAGAATATTATGAGTACAGCCACTGCATGTAGCACTGATCTCTGGTGAGCTGGCAGCGCAGAACCGCATGGTTAACTTGCATGCATAATTAGCCATGAGCCCAGCTACAATCTTAAAACAAGTCTTAACCCCCCCCCCCCCCCACTTCATGTCAGCCAGAGACCCTATTAAATAAAATAATAATGACAAAATTTGTATTAATATTTACAAAGTTTTTGTTTATTCTTGCTGGAAGAAAAAAGTGCCGTACATGTGCACAGATACATGGGAAGCTGTACAAGGAGCAATGGAACTAGCTAGTCTCACGCCGCCATTTTGTGGCATGATCAATGTGTGCTCCAAAGAAATATATTGGTACTATGAAGATTATTTAGGTACTACACTGTTATAAGGAGCCTATTGCTATATCCAAATTGAACTTTGAACCTCTGTCCAATCAGTTAATTAGTGGTCAAGTGTACTTTTACTGGGCTCTTTGAAAGGTTCAATGTGAAATAAATCTTGATATGTTCCCATAGTGCAATGTTTTTGAGTTGGAGTTGCTCTCGTTAGCTTGCATTGCCTTTTCCTGCTGGTATGCTGAGAATCCTGTGCACTGAGGTTTTCTGTGTGTGTGATTCATTATAATGATTGGAGAAGATATGACGTTATCAGGCACGTCCTTTAATCAGTGTGGAAACTTCAGCTTTCAGACAGGATATGTTGGTCATAGAGACAGTTGTAAAAGTGAATGCTAACAGTCTACAACAACTCTCATTGTTCAGTCTGCTTGTCATAAACAACTACTTTCCAGAGCAGGTCTTTTCACAATGGGTTAAATATTCTGACTACAACATACAACAAGATACATTACTTCTACTCCATGTACTCAGGGCTTATAAGAGGGTGTGTTTTCTTAAAATATGCTACTGTGAATAGTCAACATTAAAGGATATCAATAAATCAAAATCTAGAACAAAATAAACTGCAACAAAGATAGCAGCTGAACTGCAGAGCTACAATGCTTATGAAAAGCATTGACCCCCTTGGACATTTTTACATCTTATTGTTATACAATGTTGACTCACAGTGGATTTAATTTGCCTTTTTTAATCTCATCAACAGAAAAACAGTCTTTATATCACAGTGAAAACAGATCTCTGCAAAGTGGTCTAAATTAATTACAAATATAAAACACAAAATTGTGGGAGCAAGGCAGGAACTAACCCTGGATAGACAACCAGTCCATCACATGCCTACCTACCCTCATGGGGACGATTTAGACCAAGGGTTCCCAAAGTGGTCGATATCGACCCCCTGGGGTCGATTTGAACTTTCTAGGGGTCGATAGTTTCAATAAAAAAATTGGGGGGTCAACGACAGCAAAAATAGACCCCCTTACTACTTCTATTTGTTTGTTACTTCAAAATATCTATGATTCCAATAGGTACCTAATTAAGAAGTAAAATAATTCAAAAAAACACTTTTTTGATAAAAACACATTACATACCAAACTTGCGAACAAAAAGGTAAAATGTGTCATTAAAAGAGTCACACGTAAGAATGCATGAAAATACATGTAACACAAACATACAGTATCTGTGCATTGTCTTATCGAACGTATCAAAGCAAGTGCGGACATGAAAAACCGTTGCATGTCCGCTCTTGCTTGCGGTGGGACGAGACGATGGATATTCTATACTAGCAAAATACCCGCGCTTCGCAGCGGCGAAGTAGTGCCTTAAAGTTTTTATTAAGAAGAAAATTTAACCTTTTTAAACTGAGGGAAAATATGCCAATAATTATTTGTTAAGGATCTCTTTGTATACCATGTTGTCAGTTCGGCCCTCCGGTTGTAATATGACCAAGCTGTGTGCTGAGCTTACTCTTGAGCATGTAACTTACAGTTGGCCATGTGAACAGTAATCTTGTCTCAAATCTCACAGCTTGGATTACTGCTGTCATAATCGGTTTGAGTTTCATGGTTTGTTTCAATTACGATAGTATTTGCAGGATTTGTTGTGTTGAAGTGACATTCGGCATCTGTCAAGCATTGTAAGCACACAACCGGTTTCATCGATAAAATCACATCCAGCTTTTGAGAGTTTAAACATTCATAAACATCAAAGTGTCCACTACTGAAATCGTCACCTGTGAATCTAAGATGTTTAAGAGGCATTGGCGGTTGTCGAAAGGTGTAAAATATTTGGCCATTTCGGTACACTTGAAAGCGACTACCTAACAATTCAGCGGCAGCCATCAACTCACATGCAGAACCATAGGTGAAGGGCTTAAGCATTTCACTCTTCTAGTGCTCCTGTGTAGTATAATTATCTCCTGTACCGTCATCAGTCCACACCTTGAACCTGTCCCAGTCATTCAATACATAAGACACAATGTTCCTCCGGATATCAAGAGTGAGCCTGATATGGCTGTGCAATATGTAACAAAGAGAATGGAAAAGGTAGGTGCCAACTCCGGGCATGAAAACCACTCGGTAAGTGACAGTTCTTTGATCGATGGTGATCACCTCGATAGACATGGTAATGGGGGTTGGAATGATAAATGAAATGGGTACCTGAGCAATGTAAAGTAAGTCTAAAATACCTATACAATAACTATAATTGTAATAAACAAACAATAAAACAGCGGAGAAGCCGTGGATTAAACAAAAAGGCTGTAGTTATCAGTAGGGAGACGTGAATCCCGTGGCGAAGCAAGGAAGGGAATGTAGAGACCGGAGCGACGGACGGTCTTATATAGGCAGGCAGCCAACAACATGGGAGGCGTTGGGATGGGGGACCCAACGCCACCTCACATGGTGACTGAGCTGCAGGCTATGGACGTATATATGTACTTAAGTAGGATTCAGTTAGCGTTGGGAACCCATGTACCAAATTTCTTGAAGATGGGCCCATAAGTAACAAAGACTGTTGAAAAGTTCAATATGGTGGCCGACAGTGGCATCATACCACCGAAATAAGTACGTTCATTGGTTTCGGTTAGCTCAGGGAAGCCACCTACCAAATTTCGTGAAGATGGGGCCATAAATAAGAAAGTTCAATATGGCGGACGTCGTTGACCGCTATGACAATTACGCGTAGAATTTCGAAATGAAACCTGCTTAACTTTTGTAAGGAATGGGCCTGCCAAATTTCAGCCTTCTAGCTACACGGGAAGTTGCAGATTTTGTGACGTTTGGAAAATTCAATATGGCGGCCGACAGTGGCGTCATACCACCGAAATAAGTACGTACATCGGTTTTGGTTAGCGCAGGGAAGCCACCTACCAAATTTCGTGAAGACGGGGTCATTCTTCTACCTACACGGGAAGTTGGAAAATTGGTGACGTTGGAAAGTTCAATATGGCGGCCGACAGTGGCGTCATACCATCGAAATAAGTAAGTACATCGGTTTCGGTTAGCGCTGGGAAGCCGCCTACCAAATTTCGTGAAGATGGGGCCATAAATAAGAAAGTTCAACATGGCGGACGTTGTCGACCTTTAGCGACCGTTATGACCGTTACGTGTACAATTTCGAAATGAAACCTGCTTAACTTTTGTAAGTAAGCTGTAAGGAATGAGCCTGCCAAATTTCAGCCTTCTACCTACACGGGAAGTTGGAGAATTAGTGATGAGTCAGTCAGTCAGTCAGTCAGTGAGTGAGTGAGTGAGTGAGTGAGTGAGTGAGTGAGTGAGTGAGTGAGGGCTTTGCCTTTTATTAGTATAGATATATGTATATATATATATATATACATATACAGTGGAACCTCGGGTCACAAACGTCTCGGAACACGTACAAATCGGGTTACGACCAAAAAGTTTGCCAAACTTTTGCATCGGTTCCCGACCACACACTCGGGTAACAAACAAGCCAGTTTCCCTTCCGGTTCGTATGTGTCGATGATTTCCGTACGTGTTCAGTCTCTCCTTGTCCATTCACTGTGAACTCTTTGTGCTCTATTTTGTTTCCCTTCTGGTTCATACACGCTGGTGATTTACACACGTGTTCAGTCTCTCCATGTACAGTACAATGTTCTCGGTCAGACGTGCATCGCGCATAGGGACTTTGTGGTATAACTGGTCCACAGCTCACGTCAAGAGGCCAGTTTTAAATAAATAATCGCCGCGCTTGCAGCTTAGTGAGGGGGTGTGGTGGTTGTTTGCTACAGCTGCTCGTCATAAATAGAAGCACGAGGCGGCTAAAGGGAGGAAAAAGAAAAGAAAGACGGAGGTTGCGGAGTGAGGAAGTGAGTAGGAAGCAGTGTGGAAAGAACCAGTGTGAGCGAGCGAGTGAGCGCATGCTCACAGGCAGGCAGTTGGACAGTGAGCCCAAGCAGGGATGGGACAGAAGGAAGCGGTCGCTCCAGCTGAGCGATCAAGGAGCTGGAGTGACCAGAAGAAGGACGGCTGGCCACATAAGGCCGAGAAGGCAGTTAAAGAATGCACCGGACTTGTTTTTAAAGAGACTGCTTCGAGCATTGTTTTAATCTCGTTGTATTTACTGAAGACTTTTTTCTATTGGATTTTAACCTCCACTTCACTTCTGTTTTTATGGGATTCTTTATTTATTGAAGGATTCTGAAAGCACTGCACTTTATTTAATTTGGACTTTGTTTTTGATTGTTGTTTTGTTAATTTTAATAAAAGCACTTGGCACATTTTGCACCACCAATTGCTCTATTGTAGTGCCTCACTGTCGTGCTCATCGGTAACATTACCGACGGTGAGATGGGAGCATGCAGCGAACCCGCATCGTCACAGAATTTACCTCAAAACTGTAATCTCCTCTCCACCCAGTTCCTCCTCACTTCCGTTATGCCAGAGCTTGACTCATGCAAGGTTAGTTTTCTTGGTTGTTTATGGTTAGTTTTTGTATAAATTATGGATTTTTCAAATGTTCATTTTTTTCCCTGTGCTTAAAACTCATTAAAAAAAGTGTTTACAGCGAGCGGTTTGTAAGGATGTAGCGTGAACTCTTGCAATGTCAGTTTTCTCTGTTCAAGGTTTTCTCAGTGTTATTCAATGATTTTACATTTAGTTTACTATTACACTGTGCATTCTATGGTATAATTAACTATTTTTGTGCTTAAAAATCTTTAAAAAAAAAATTTACATACAGTTTGTATGGTCCAGAATGGATTAATTGTATTTACATACAATCCTATGGGGGAAATTACTTTGGGTCACGACCAAATCGGGTTGCGACCAGAGTTTTGGAACGAATTACAGACATGACCTGAGGTTCCACTGTATATATAAACCTGCCCATTTTGAAATTCTACGCGTAATGGTCATAACTGGAACCTATTTTTTCGTGCATGTACTGTAATAGACTTCAGCTCGATGGCCGTGGGAGGCGGAGTTGCGTGTTCCATCATCACGCCTCCCACGTAATTTAGTGCCTGCCCATATAAGGCCATCCGTCAGCAGCAATCCAATAGAAACACTGTCGCTAAATATTCACGGGTGAAGGACTGTGCTTATGCAGACGAAGATGAGATGGTCAGGGTGGTGTTTGGCACAAACTCAGCGAAACTGCGAGAGAAACTTTTAAGTGCCGGGTCTTAGCTAACATGAAATAAAGCCGTGGACATCGCACGAGATGGCACAAGCACAGCTGGGAACCTTCGATGCATGTACACCGAGCGGATCACGTGAACTGACGCAGTACGCAGACAAAAAGCAACAGTTCCAAAGGCAGCAAAAAATATGAAGCGTGTGACGCATACAAGCATATTCATAAGTGCAGCTACTGCGGAAACAAAGCACACAGTGGAAAAAGTCAATGTCCAGCTAAAGGAAGACAGTGTTAAAAAAAACCCGTGCATGTAGTGTGTCACGTCTCAGATAAAGAAGAAGACGAGCTGTTTATTGATGCAGTAAGAAACGAATCGATGAATGAAACCTCTTATCTTTACAACGATTGACAAACACGGAATGTAACTTGAACACAACACATCCTACAAATACGAACCTGATTGAAAGAAATAATGATAATCAAATCCTTGATGACAGCAACACTCATAACAGTCACAAAACAATTATATTGACAATCATGTTACGTTATTTTTAAAATGTTCCCTTTTCTTTTTCGTAACTTCTTTAACACACTACTTCTCTGCTGCGAAGCGCGGGTATATATATATATACCCCGATCTACATACTCTCAAATAGACGAACCACACGCCATGGCCCAATGGAAGAGGCTTCGCCTCTAGCGCTGATGTCTGAGGTTCAATTCCCGAGAGGGGGTGCACTGAGTGTGTACGCCTGATGAGCCCAAAATTAGGGCGAAACAGGTGTCGTGTACTCTTTGCATTATTTGACAGTAAAACTATTTCAATATATATATATATATATACACGCAAATACATATATATCAGCGTTTCCCGATTCATTTTACCCTCGCACCCACTTGGTTTGAGAAGTTTGAAAAAATATGAGGTTAACGCAGAAAGACAGATCACCAATTGAAGCTTTATGAATAATGGATACTTTATTCGCCATCAATGATTGTTTTGGTAAAGCCATACTCAGTGTAATCCTCCTTCCATTTTCTAATTTTTTCACGACTAGCCATGATTAGATGAACGGTAAAAAAGTAAGAGCGAAGCGACGGTGACTTAATGAGGCATGCAGGCGAAAGCACAATACCACGCGGGCTCGATGTACTGCGCGTCAAGTCGATCTAAAATGTGCGATCAGATTCAAAAAAATATATCTTTTCAAGTTCTATTTAGTCGACACAAATATCTTTGGTTGGAATGTAAATCGAATTTAGTCTTTAAATTTTTATGGTGAAGAAAAATTTATGCAATGATGACTACATTTAAATTACATTCCTACCAAAGATATTTCTGTCGACTAAATAAAAATTACTTATATTTAAAATTTAAATAGAACTTGAACAGATACGATAGTTCATAATACCCACACAGACTTGCACGTAAGAGCAGGAGTCATCCGTTTTAACAAGCAGCGTATTGCACTGATATGAAATACCCTGCCCATTTAATTATTTAAGAATGGATAGATAAATTAAGATTTTGTACAAATAATGTTTTTAATTTTTCTTCCTCGATGGATTCTGGCATCCCCAGCAACAGTTGCTCACACCCCAAAGGGTGTGTATATATATATATATATATATGTGGATGTATATATGTAGATATGTATGTATATGTATATATGTATATGTGTATATGTATATATATGTTTATATATGAATGTGTGTATATATGTAGATATGTGTATATACTCGTATATATGTATATATGTATATATATGTGGATGTGTGTGTATATATATATGTATATATGTTTATCTATACTAATAAACGGCAAAGCCCTCACTCACTCACTCACTCACTCACTCACTCACTCACTCACTCACTCACTCATCACTAATTCTCCAACTTCCCGTGTAGGTAGAAGGCTGAAATTTGGCAGGCTTATTCCTTACAGCTTCCTTACAAAAGTTGGGCAGGTTTCATTTCGAAATTCTACGCGTAATGGTCATAACTGGAAGCTGTTTTTCTCCCATTTACTGTAATGGAGTTCAGCTGGAGGGGCGGAGTTCGTATGACATCATCACGCCTCTCACGTAATCACGCATTACGTAGAAAGCCAGGAAGAGCTACAAAACGCGCTTTAGAAAACATGCATTATATAATTAAGAAGGCAGCGAAACAATTAGAAGCGAGCGAGTGACATATATATAAAACCATATTCAGCGGCTCACGTGAACTGACGCAGTGCGCAGACAAAAAGTAACAGTTGCAAAGAGTGCTGAACAAAAACTGAATTACACTGCTACGCTCAAATAGATAAACCACACTCCGTGGCGCGATACTAAAGCATTAGACTGTAGCGCCCACGTCCGAGGTTCGACTCCCGAGAGGGGATGCACTAAGTATGTACGCGCGCTTCTCGATTTATTTTAACCTCGCATCCCCTTAGTTTGAGACATATGAAAACGCATGCGGTTAACGCAGAAAGACAGATCACCTATTCACCTATTGAAGCTTCATGAATAATGGATACTTTATTCGCGATCAATGATTGTTTTGGTAAAGCCATACTCAGTGTATTCATTAGATGAACGGTAAAAAAGTAAGAGCGAGGGGACGGTAACTTACTGAAGCACACAAGCAAAACCACAATAGCACGCGGGCTCGATGTACTGACTTGCGCGATCACATTCCAAAAA